>JANKKI010000401.1:0-647459 GCA_025175665.1 Cinchona pubescens | reverse complement strand
AGTTTGAAACTGTTTTGATTCTTTCTTTTTATTATAACTGTCTCTTATACACATCTAGATGTGTATAAGAGACAGGAATTACACTTTATCTGCCTACAAAGAGTCATATCCATAATTACCTGGGTTTCGGGATTCACAGGCATCCCTTGATAATGTTCATCTTGCTTCAGGGTGCCATTGAGTGGACAGATGCTTGGGGATCAGCACTGAAATAAGAAGTAAAAACAAAATATCAGAAAATTGCATCATTTGAATACAAGGGATAACCTCACAGAGTATCATAAGAGGACTGAAGGTATAATTTTCATCAGATCCTTGAACTGGAGTAGAATTCATAACACACCATATTATTAACAATTAAGTTGTATCAGCAAGACTGAACTCAGTAACTAGATCTAGTTTTTGTCCTAGAGCACACAGAATAGGTATAGAGTTTTACCAATTAACGGTTAAAAGCACTAGTGTAAATAAATTCACAACATATGCATACAACATTACTGGATATAAAACATATCAACAGTTTTCAATGGTACAACATAAATGAAGAAAGTGTATCAGAAATCAAGCATTCCTCTTTTTTCATTCGTCAAACAAAATTTCTCCACTCACATCAGCAGTTTTGTTTAGTGAGGCATCTACATCAGCAGTTGTTCTGATATTTGCTTTTGACTTCTATTTAAAGCTGATTTTAAGCTGAAAAAAGCTGATTGTGCAAAGTAGCTTTGGAATGCTCTTGAAATCAACTTTTGGATTCTGAAAACTTTTTGAACAAAAACATTATTTCAATTTTGAACCATTGTGTCAAGTTTGAAAACATTCAAAATTTCCCCAATTCCAACAACCAATGGGCCATAATAATCAATTCATCATCCTCTTTTTTCTATATTCTCCTCTCTCCTGTCTAATTAAAGCTCTCCAATTGTAAATATTTGTCATTCAATGATGTCAAATCAATTCAACTTAATAAAAGCATTTGTGGACATGTGATAAAAATTTATAGTTACCTAAAACTTTGTGCAAATGTGTAAGGTGACAATTATATTAGGACAGAGGGAGTAACTTTTTTCATAATCAGCTTTTGAAAAACTGAAGCAAATAAGAGCCCTTATTCCCCTATTTTATCTTCAGCTTACACACTGAAAAAAGTACTCCCTCTAGATGTCTCTAAGACACATCAGGGATGTTGTCAAGCCATCTTCTAGATGTGTATAAGAGACAGAGATCAATCTTTCCCATTAATAATTCCTGTAATCCTGTCTCTTGAAGTTTAGTTAGAATAAGAACTATAATTACTATCTCATATAGACATAAGAGTCACTGTTGGATATTAAGGTAGTAAATCATGGTATACTAAGCACATAGTAGAATTTTAGCATTCCCATCACTAGACATTGGTAGAAAAGCTCAGATCAATCTAAAACTAGCTATAAAATGTTCAAAACAACATTTCTGGCCCAGTTTCTACCCTTTCTTGGGAATACAACCTAAGAGACATAGAGATATAATTGGCAGAATCAATTTTGGGTAGAAAATAAATATATGTCTAGTTAAAGCCCACATAACTAGTATTTCTAGCTTGCAATGTGCTACAAACTTCGTCCAGGCAGTACTTTAGAAGGTGGATCCCTCTAAAACCATGGATTGAACAGTGGACTTTGATTAATTTTCAGAGGGATGCAGGAAATAACTGTTATAGGAGTACCAAACCTGGTTCTTGAGAATGGAATTTCCTGTGATGAAGTTCATGTTCTAAAAGTAGTCGCCTGTCTCTTATACACATCTAGATTTGTATAAGAGACAGTTGACTAAAATATGTACTAACTTACATCGGATCAAGTTTTGCTTCAACAACAATCCAATTTTCCACCAACAAAGAAAAGAGAAGAATTCATGGAATAACACAAATTATTGCCCAGCTTCAAGTAACTATAGCTTTTATCATGACTTATTGATAACTTGACGAGAGACCGAATTGACACAAGTTTGTATTTACAAGCCAGATTTTAGATCTTCCATTAACTGTAGTCCCAGAAAAAAAAAATGCCTACCGATCCTTTTTCAGGCTTAGAACCACAGAGCTTCTGCTAGTTCTTTTATGATGGACAACTAGTTTCTTCACTTTGGGGGAGATACAAGTTCTGCTGACTGTGTGCTCTAGGACATGAGATACTCTAGTACCCAAGTTTCCGGCATACAGGATGTCCTCACTTTCCCATTTTCAATAGATAAATCTATCACACGAATAGTTGCTACGAGATTTTAGTCCGAAAAAAGACAAACTAATCTGTCTCTTATACACATCTAGATGTGTATAAGAGACAGTTGTTATACTGGTCCACATCTTTATAATTCAAATGAGTGCTAAAGCTATATTTGGTTAAAAATTTTAAAGGTAATTATTGGATCATGGTAATTTCGCCTTTCATTTATCAGAAGAGATAACAATCTTCCTGGATTAACAATAAACTGAAAGCACCACATAGCACTAGTTATATTACCTCATCAAGATCTAGACCTGAAGTGTCACCATCACCAAACCTCTCTGAGAATGGACAAATAAAGAAGCAACATACTCAGAAATAAGGTATGAAAATCAATATTAAAGATGTTATAAAAGAAATTTGATCTTCTTTTAGTCGTATTCCACCAGAAAGTAAATTAATCCCATGCACAAGTAGGAAAACACCCCTATGCCAATCGTAAAGCAATGATACTAACCATCAAGTCCAAACTGAGACGTTGAATAAACCACACCCTCCATGTTATCTTGAAGGGTGATCTGTTCCCTTGAACTAATGTGATGATCTACATAATTACTGCATAAATTGCCATTAATGGGTCAGTCATTATCACATGATGATCTACATAATTACTGCATAAATTGCCATTAATGGGTCAGTCATTATCACACATCTAGATATCCTTGATGAAGGGCTTGTTCTCAACAGCTTATAAGTAGCTTATAGCTTTTCTGAAATCAGTCTGAATGAAAAATAATTTTTTCAAAAGAATTTGCCGACAAAAACAGAAACCATATTTTTGTTTTTCATGTCTGGAAAGTTAAAAGTTGATTTCAAAAGCAAATCTAGACCTGCTTTCCCAAATAGTGCTTTTTTTCAATTTCAAAAAAGCAGCTTATAGCTACAGTTGAGAACAGTAGCTGAAATTTTTTTTGCTTCTGATACAAATTAGAGAACTAAAACATAATTACAACCCAATAATAAAACTGCCATGCGAATATGTCAAAACCAACCCCTGAAAAATATCATTATCTGGTAGCTCAAAATCATCAAGATCAAAAGTCTCCGGCAATGTGATGGAGTGATAAGGTGCCTTAGATTCTTCAGGAGGTAAATCTACAGCGGCGGATCGAAAAGCTTGCTTGATCTTGAGCAGAGCTTCACTGCAATCATCAGAAAGGTAATTGACCTTCCTAGATTCATATACTCTAGGCAATCTGCTTAGTATACCATCTGTCTCTTATACACATCTGAATTCATCTTCAGGAAAAAGAATTGAATCTGTTGTAGATGAACATCAAAAGTTCAATAAAAATGAAACAGCATTGCAAAAACAGGAATCACAAAATTGTAAAAAAAGAAAAGGAAGTTAAAATTGGAAAAATGCATGCAAGTTGGGTTAAAGATGAACTTTTCAGTAAACATAATAATTACACATAATTCTTCGGTTTCTGCTTCTCAATAACCAATTTCCATAACAATCACCCACTGCTGAGACATTAAAGATCCTGAACTACTTGTGTTCCACGATACAGTCTGTCTCTTAGTTTCAGGTCCTTTTATGTGTATAAGAGACAGGTATATAGCTATGCCTTGGTAAAAACGAAGTTTTGAAGTATCCAACTTCATATACCACTCTAAACCAGTTTACGCTAAGTAAATAGTAGTTACATCAAAGAATATAGTTGCATTTTCCCAGAAGAGAAGATAGTCACTCCATTTTCAGAAAGCTCCACTACTGGAGATTGAATATCTGGATAGCCAACAATCAAATAGTGTTCTGAACCTCAAAATGGTAGTTCTTAGATCTAACTCTGTCTCTTATATACATCATATAGTTACAAAGAAACAGAGCACGAAAGTTGACAGTGTTAAAACTATATGCATGAGATGTGTATAAAACAGTGTCTGTTTCCTCGTGCAGTTTCAACCAAAGTGTTGGGTAAAAGTTTCTTAGTAGATAGTGGCAACTTGGCAAAGCTTCTGCACACCTTCCACTGCATCTTAACTGAATTTGATCAACTACGATCTAGTGATATAGCCTTAATTTAGTGAAGTGTTGAATGCAGTAAAATTTGTGTTTGAACCGAACATAAAGTCTTTGAAGGATTTAAAATTTAGCAGTCAAAAAAACTCGGAGCCTCCGAAGCTATTTGATGGTAAGAAAAACTTTATCTTTAAACTATAAAAAAAAAAAAGGAGGAAATCTGAAAATGAGCTGCTATGATTTAGCAAAATAAAATGTCGAAGAATACCATCCCATGTGAGCAGAACATATCTTGCACTAGTAAAATGTCACATATCTTAAACCCCAAAAGAAACAGTTAACTTAGTCAACGCTCTTCAAAACCATCTCAGAAGCCAACTGTAATAGCTACAACAGAGAGCAACTACAGGTCATTCTAAGAACAAGTATGTATGCAGACCAGATTTTTCATTCTCTATGACTTAAAGCATGCCAAATAGGGCCAAAATTTCCTGAAATTTTGTCCATAGAATGGTTTGAATCAATCTAGAAAATTTTCCTTAATTTAGTCTGAAAATGAAAACAATTTACTAACTTATTCATGGATCCAAGGATGATAACTTCAATATGTTTAAAATTGGCATAGGGGCAGATTATCTCATAAGTGTGTAACCAGAGACAATGAAAAGTTCAAACCAGTACTAATCAGTTCCCTGACAAAACTGCAAATATAGCTTTAGCACTCATTTGAATTATAAAGATGTGGACCAGTATAACAATCCAGATACTACCAAAATGTAATAAAGTAACATACTGACATATCTCATTCTAAATACTTTTCATCGGTATGAAAGAAAGACACGGTGTTTTCAAGTTCTAAATACTTTCCATTGGTATGAAACACAAACACTTGTTTTCAAGTTAAGAGTATGTTAGTTTTGGTTATACACATCTAGATGTGTATAAGAGAAGTCAATACGTATGTCTGTATCAACATGCATACTGGTCTGTTTATGTTGGGATTTTATGTTTGGTACTAGATGCTTACTATTGAGACATGAAAAATAGAACCGACACCAGTTACTTCTGTAAGTAATCAGCAATTTTACACAATAACACACTGCATAAAGCATTCATATAACAAAAGGAAACAAACGGGAATGCTTTAACAAGTATTTCTTTGAAACTAAGCTCTTAACTGCTCAACTTGTAACATCAAGACAGACATTACAACGAAAAAAATTCTATTGAATCCAAGTGTTGTATACTTGGCACACCATCTTTAACAGGGAAACTTGACATGCTGTTGATGGGGGAGGGGGGAGATCTTGGTTTAAAAACTTAAAATAGAAAATACAAGAGATTATCATGCCTATAGCAAACACCAAAGAATTCCTAGATGCATGGCAGTTTTATACACTGGGTTAAGGTTTGCTTATTAAAGAGTAAACTATATGAACTTTACTCCACCCTGTAATTACTTAAAACAAGTAAATATATTCATCCAACCTCGAGGTCACTATCTAAGAATGTATGCATGCTGGACACACCCTACAAGCAAACTTCTACCAACGAACTGCTTCAAACAATTTCAACTTAGAATAGAGTCTATATACAAGTACTAGGCAATTCTTTTAGCAGCTCTCTACTTATTAGTTTTGGACCGCCAAGGCAGAGCACATTGAGAATGAGAATATGACGTCATTCAATATGGCAACATGGCTTTGGCTTGTTGACTAATTTACCAAGGTATAGCACATTGAGAATGAGAGGCATGACGCCATTCAATATGGAAAGGTTGTTGTGAAGTATTGACTAACTATACCAAGGCATAGCACATTGAGAATGAGAAACATAATGTCATTCAATATGGAAAGGTAGTTGTGGAACATTGACTAATTTTACCAAGGCATAGCACATTGAGAATGAGAGACATGACGTCATTCAATATGGAAAGGTGACTACCAAATTTCTTTATAATCACTATTTCCCATACAATACATTGTGAAAACAACCAAATATTATAAGATAGAACAATAAAAAACTATCTCTTATACACAGTAAATGTGTATAATCCACGAGAATCTAAGGCACCTTATCACCTGTCTAACTACTATGATTTCCTTAGTCTGATATAGCTTCAGGTAAAAAGTGATATGACAACTTAACACAAAAACGATGGCATAAAGAAACTTTCATAGCCTGTCTCTTATACACATCTAGATGTGTATAAGACACTGGTATAAGGAAGGTCAATATCCTTTCTTGATTGGTGGCTGGTCATTTTGTGTTATTGATATCAGATTATACAACCTACTGACTATCTTCTCTTTTGGGAAAATGCAACTATATTAATTGATAAGTACTATTTACTTAAAAGCTACATTTCTTATAAAGTATGTAATAAAATTACGATAAACTATAAGCAGCACCAATGGAAACTACTTACCAACGGAGTCGCCGATATTCATATCAGCAACCTGATTATTTCCGAAGCTTCCGCTCCAAATGTGCTGCTATCCATATAGTTCCTAAAGGCCCCTTTTTTGCCAATATAAACTGCGAATAAAACATCTTTCCTCGCCCCCTTGTTTCCTTTCCTGCCTCATTTATGGATCCAAACTTTTTGCACAACAAAAACAACAGCTCCCAATTATCCCGAACTCCCCTCTATAGTTCCACGAACAAACAGATAGAACAATAATTATACAGTTTTATTACTTCAAAAACCCCAGAAAAATAAAAATCAACATAAAATGCCCAACCACTTAACTTAAAACCCTAATTCTTACGCACTTCAATCAGGACCACCCATAGGAAAAATCACCTCAAAAAACACCTCAAAACTCATTTCACACACCAAAACCCTAGAACTCAAGAACTATAAAAAAAAAAAAACCCCAAATTGCCAGCTTTCACAGTAAAAAAAAAAATGTGCCCCCCGAACTACGGTTTCTTCGTACAAGGTGGTAGTAAAATCAGAACTTTTACTACTCCAATTGAAGCAGCTTCAAGTTTCTTATACTTAGATCGGCTTCGAACACTGAAGATCGAACTTCAAAGCAGAATCAGACAAGAACTTTGTAGTACGAACGCTACGTACACTGATGTGTATGTATAGACAGAGTCTCTTATGTGTAAAGAAAGTGAAATAAGAGACAGTGTAAGTACCTTATGACCTGTTTTTTATTGTTTGATCGAAATTAGAAGTTGGTGTTTCCGATACGCTTTGATTTATTTTTTGTGTATTTAACCAAAACTAAACTCTTTCTTGATTTTATTGTGCCTGTCGTTTTACCAATTTTAAGTGTATTTCGAATTGAAACTTCAGAGTGTCAGCACGTGTACCGATGTTAAGTATTTGGTTGAGATATGATTACTTTAAGCAGACCTTGAACCTGTCTCTTATACACATGAAGATGTGTATAAGAGACAGGGTTGTGAATTTATGCTATAAACAGATAGGGTCTCATATGAACCTAAAGTGACTCCTCTTATAAAACTTGACTCTTACTTATTTCATACTATAGGTATTAAATCTAATAAAAGGAAAAATTCAGTAAAAAAATATGAGTCTCTTGAATTAGATTTGTTCAATTGATAAATTATTAGTTGATCGATTTAATTATTAATATATATTATTTATTAATAATATATAATAATTTTAAATTATTAGATGTAAAATATTTGTTAAAAACATTTATAAAACATATTTATTAAATTTTAATCTATTCCTGATGAATTTAGAATAACTAATTATTTACCAACAAAACAAAACATATTAAAATAGTTATATTTAAACTTGTGTAGTATAATGATGTACAACAAATATATAGAAATTAAGAGTGAGACATGAAATTTGAAAATGATCAAAGAAATGAAAGTAAGGTAACAATCAAACAAATAGCAAACAGTGTGGTGGTTGTAATTCCATGCTCATTCACTTAGATTCCTTAAAAATCGATCGGTTCCCAGTCTTTCTGGTTCAACTAGCAGGTTTCAACAGTCGGATGCCTTTCTTATCCAGTCAAAATAGTCCCTGCCCGTTCTTGAAACAGCCTGTTTGGTTTAGTTAACCCGGTCCAGCACGCTGACCCAATTATACACATCTATAACTATGCTTCATACCAAGCCATCTTTTTACGATAAATTACAAGAAACACTTTTATAGTTTGACTAATATTTACATATTTTTTTTATAATTTTCAAATTTACAATTTATTCTTCTATGATTTGGATTAAAGTAAAATCGTTAAATATACCGTTAAGTAACCTTTAGGAGGTTGAAATTTTTTATTTAAAAGATTACTTTAGTCATTTAAAACCTGTCTAAAAAAATGACTAGTCTAGATGTTTAAAGTGTTTTCCATATTGAACTGTACGTTTATACTTGTTTTCTCCTAGGTTTTGAACTTTTCACATAGAATCTGCTAAATTTTTAACTTTCTATCCATTTTACAAAAAGACCCAAACCACAAGGGTGTGAATTATATGTTTGTAAACCATAGGAAGGTTAACATGAATATTAGCCAACTACAAGAGATTCATTGTTACTCATGTACTTATACAATCCTCCATCTAAAGCAAGAGCAATGATTTAGTGTATTGTCATTTTTTACATTTCTATCCCTAATCAAATCATTATAGTTTATTGGAAAATTCTATGATAGTATATTAGGCTACCATACTATTATATTTTGAATGCTTGTACAATACAAGTTTTAAAGAACAATAGTATCGTATCTTAAGGGAACAATAAAAATTTCCCTGACTTATTATAACGTCCAATAACTTGCTTTTTTTCTTATACACTTTTTCTTTTAATTAGCACATATATTGAGTGTGCTTTCTCCATTAGTCTAAAGTTATGTTTGAATCGATAAATTTGAAAATTGATTTAAAATATACGCATTTGTCATGTCGATTTCTAAGGTTGAAATTGATTAATTTCAAATCCACATAAATTAAAAAGTGTGAAATGAATGATTTCCAATAACTTTCTAATTTGGATAGATTTGGAAATTCATCCACTTTGGCCTTATAAATTCCTCCAACAAATGGATGGATTTCAAATTCTTTTCCAAATGTAGATCCAAACACAATTTAATATAATTCTTCATTCCTTAATCCAGAATTTATCAGTATGTGTTAAGTTGTATTTAGGGACCTCCTATTGTTGTGGCTAATGTGTATTTTCCCCTTATGGTTTCCAACTACAATTTGCTAGATGTGTTTTTTTTAAAATGACGAAAAGTTAAAAATCTAAAAGATTTGTGCAAAAAATCAAAAATACCTCTATTGCTAATATCCCTCCACCACCAGAAACCTTTACCGCTAGAAAAGTAGGGTTGTGGTTTATATTAAAATATATAACTAACCTTGATTAGAGACTTTGTGGTGCTAAATTTTAAGAAAGGCTTATGTTTTATTATTTAAAGTCTCTAATCAAGGTTAGTTATATATCTGTCTCTTATACACATCTAGATGTGTATAAGAGACAGTTTAAAATTATAGGGTGTTAACATCGAATATTAACCAAAACACAAGGGGAGTTTGTCTTGCTCCCAAATTGGAGCAATGATATGCCGCAGCATGCAAGGCATGATATAAGAGCAAATATTAACCATAAATAAATTTAAAGACTTCTAATGGTCAACTACAAACCATAAAACAATAAAAAACAGGTCATAAGGTACTTACACATTCACTTTCGCCAACCTGTGGTCATATGGTAACAAAAGCAAGGCAAACAAAACAAACCAAGTTAATACAATACTAGAGACACCTATCTATTTATGGCACGATAGCAAAACTAAAATATCAGAGGCTCACACTAACCAAACTATCACATTCTAGTCTCATACCATCCTTTCCCAACTCAGGTTTGCTACAAGATCAACAAACACCGGATAGGGTCACACAGTAAAAATAATATCAATAATATGGGATGAGCAAACCGATGCCCAGTAAAGAGCTTTTAATCCTATCTATTGAATACAAGCATACCACCAATGTAACAGTTAATTGATATGTTCATGCACAAACATTAAGAACCAAAATTAACATATACTTTTCATGCAAATGAATGTCAAGCACTTAGCACTTATATGTTTCTTAAATGTTACTCTGGTGGTATGCTTGTATTCACTACTACTTATTTCGTTCTGTCTCTTAGATTATTCGAGTCGGGAATTTAGTCCCTCAAACGTCAATAGCAATTGGCAATCAAGTATTCAACTCATATGATAGTTACTCGAGTCGGACACTTAGTCCATCAAGCACAAATAACAATTAGCAATCACATAAAACGAGTATTCATGTATTTAAGTTTTCAGTTATTCGAGTATTCAATTATTCGAGTTTTCAGGTACTCAAATATTTGGGTGTTCTACTATTCAAGTATCACTAAACCAAACAAGCATATTAATCTAGGAGAGACAATAATTACCTTAAGCATAAAATAACAACCAAGTCATGTATTAACTATTCAAGTCAAGCAATCCATTCAAGTCAAGAGTTCAAGTTAGATCATCTAACATCATAGAAGAATAAAAGTAAGGATATCAATCCGAGATAAGCAACTGGTCCTAAGCATAAATAACAATCAAGTCATGTGTTTAAGCGGTTAAGTATTCAAGTTCACAATCAAGCACAATATTTCGGGTCGGGCACTTGGTACCCTAACATAAAACAATGAGCATTTTATATTTTTATGGCAATTCATACCATGGATGTTATGCTCCGTACAACTCAAGTGTTGCCACAAATATATATAACACATAGCAGAATTGGAATCGTTCATTGGACATGCCTTAACTATTCATTTGTATCGATAATATATAGACAACTTAGAGATTGAACATTTTGAGGTTAGGCATATTTCACACCATCCATATATAAAACCTTGTAAAATTAGTTGCATTTACCTTGATCTTACCTTATTCATAGTTGTCACACTACTAGTATACATAGCAATCAATAAAAAGGTCATTAAGAACTACTTACTTTGTGATTTGTCATCGTGGAATTCTAACTTCAATTGGTTGGAAATCTTACCCGATAAACCTAAATCTAATAGAGTGTAATACCACACATTAGAGCATGTCTAGGGGTATAGTATAGAAACAAAAAATAAGCAAAAATAAGAAATTTTGGAGGAATAAGCAAGTTTGTGAATGAACAAGATAGTAGGTGAATTATGAACAAGCAAGCAGGTCACTCTAGTCCAACCACAAAATTCGTTCATTTAGAAGTTTAAATTGCTCATGTCAAAAGCTCAATAAGCTGTTGCTTTTTATCAAGAATTAAACAAGAACAACAAGAACTAAACAATTTTAAATTCTAGGCAAGATTTGAAAGCCCTAACTTAAACTAAAGGTTTTAATCCATAAATAACTTACGTAAGTAGTTCTAAATCTTGGATTAGGAACACTATTGAACCTTTAAATTCTCTTTACAACGTATTTATAGTCTAAAAATTGAAGTAGTAAAGAGAATTTGATAGGAAAGTTTGGAGAAAAAAAACTTGTAGTTTTGTAGCTAGAAATGAAATAATGAATAAAATGAGCTACCAACATAATTTAAAACCCTTTTTCGAAAATTACATTTTAGTCTCAAGTTTTATAAAATTACACTTTTGCCCTATAGACTAAGAAAAAGTCCTAAAAGGGTAAAACAATCATTAGACACTGCAAAGAGACATTAGTATCTATTCTTGTTCCTTCACTAGAAAGGGTAAAATAGTCATTAAGGAACAAGAATAGATACTAATGATTATTTCAAGGGATGTCAATTGACGGCATGTGGTTCTTATAGGGGTTTCTTGTACTTTATCCTTCTAAATTTTAGTACATCATTCCACAAATTCAAAAGCATGACATATTAGAAATTAAGCCAAATATTACTATGCATGTATTGTATACATTTATGTGTGCAAACTAATAAATTGTGATATATAAATACAACTTATATATATATATATATATATATATATACACACACACACATACACAAACTACATATATACGTACACGCGTATGACCCACACACCCACGCACATACACACAAAAGTACCTGTATCTTATACACATCTATATATATATTAGAAGTCTTTAAATAGACACACACACCCCAAAGCAACTAAGGCATCTAGAGCTAAGAGTTATTTGCAAATAGACCGCTATTTCCTAAGAGGAAATATAGTCGGGCTGTATTGTAAAAAACTATATGTTTCAAGAAAAAGCCCATAAAAGACTCTGTGTTCCAGTATGGAGTTACCTTATTCTCCTCGGCATTCCTACTTCATTATTCTTAGAGTTGTTAAGGGGGAGCTAATCTCGTGGCTAGTACCAAGAGAGAGGAGTGAACACAAGAGCCTTTGATCCACATGCAACTCCTCTCAATCACAGCCATCTTGTGATCATTAGTGGGATAAATTCAACCATCATTATCGTTGTAACTATTATAAACTAGTTAACAATAATAAGCTTCTTGAAAACCCATAGAGAGTGGTAATTTAATAATTTAGGATTAGGTTTTAGAATTATGTTTTTGTATTTTTATTTATTCTTATAATTTATATGTTTGAGGTAATTCTTGAATCTGTCTCTTATACACATCTAGATGTGTATAAGAGACAGATATTACCACCGGCACCATCACTTCCTCCCTCTACCACATCACCACCACCAAAAACTTCTCTCTTCCCTTCACTAATGCACCACTACCAGAAGAGAAAAGATAGTGTGTAGGAGATAGTGTGGGGGCGAGGAGAGAGAGTGCAAAGAAAGAGAGGTAGTAATGAGAAACAGCGAGGAGAGATTAGGGGTAAGGAGAGAGTGTGGGGATGAGGAGAGACATATAGAGCAAAAATAGAAAGATGGGGAGGAGAGAAGGGGTGTCGAGGAAGGAGAAAAGAGATGAGGGAAAGGAGATGCTAGGATTTATTACTAAATTGTTTTACTTTCCTTTTTTTTCTTTTTTTGAAGGAAAAAAAAAAAGGAATGGGTTAAAGAATTGATTTGAAAGTTGATAAAATACTAGTTAATCAAAAAAGTCATGATAGAAGAATCCACACCTGTTGATGTTAAGCAAACAAATAATATCTGTGTCATTTTAGTTGATACTAATTTCTGGTGTGCAAATCTATTTTGAGTTCCAAATATACTAAAAGGAAATTATTGATCTATTTAAATAATTACTGAAATAAAAATATTATATTAATAAGTTGTACACTAATACTAATGTATAAGTGTATTGTTCATTAGTATTAGTGTACAAAATTTACATAATGTGAAGTGTTACATTAATAACTAATTATGCATAAACATACATTTAAGTATTAACAATTAAATATTATCAATTATAAATCATACTAATTATGGCCATAAATGTAAACAAAATCTTTCAAAAGTTATTTTATACTATTATATTAATACATTAATATATTATTGCAATATACGGACAAAATACTAAAAATATAATTGTTCGACTTATTTGATCAGGATTATACACATCTAGATGTGTATAAGAGACAGGTATGATTATATCCAGTTTCTTTGTATAAGAGACATAGGGCTCTTTTAGGAATATCTTCTTGTGGGAATTCAGAAATATTTATCTCTCTGTATCTTTGGAATGCATCAAATACTGGTTTTGGGAAGTTTTTATCGTAAGAGAAACAGAAAAATTTGGAAAACTATTAAAATAAATTGGACCATTACAAAGAGAAGTTTCTACTAAACCAAGTAAGGAATCTATAAATTTATTATGTCTTGCATCTCTAAGTGCTATGCAAACTGAAGTATTAAGACCTTGTCTATTTAATGGTTGTAAGGCTATTTGGACTAAGCCTATATGCATATATTTAAATTTTTTATCAAGTATTTCTTCTGTGTCTTTGGGTTTAATTAATTGTAAATGTTCAAAATTATTTCCTATAAGAATGGTTTTTTCTACAGATTTTATCTTATACTTAGTTTGAAGTTTAAATTTGTTAGCAAAGTCTACTTTATATATTTCAGATTTTTTTTTAGGTAAGCTCCAATTTTGTAATAGAAAAATTTAGATAAAAAATTAGAAACACTAAGAATAAATACTATTCATGAAGAAAGTCAAACGGAAAATGACTCAAAACAACAAGAAGAAATAGAACTAGGAAATACTTCTTTAGATAATCTAATAAATATGTTTCAAAAAGATGAAGAAATACAAGAAGGATATTATTCAGAACTGAATTAGAATTATCAACACTAAACCTTAGATAGGTATACCCATAAACCTTATCCACAAGATTTAGAATTAGAAACAAGTAGAGTTTTAGATTCTTTAAATCATCAGTCTATATATGAATGGAATATAGATAACTCTGCACCATATCAAATTATTAATACCTTAAAAAAAATGAATATGTTCATTACTTTACATAAAAGCAGAGGACTTCGAGAAAAGAAGCAGTCATAATAGTTATAAATGGTTTTACAGGATCCCTAGATGGATGGTGGAATAATTATTTAACGAAATACAAAAGAATGAGATACTAAATTCTACTAAAACTATTGCTTCTACTTGTATTAACTATTGGACAGGCCTCTACATCCACTACTCCTACTACTGAAAAAATTTCAAATGCTGCGTTCTCACTTTTAATAAGTATATTTAGACATTTTATTGGTGATTCAAAATTTTTGATAGTATACAAAAAGAACTTCTAATGAACCTTGGACGTCCAACCTTATCTCATTTCAAATAGGAAAAGAATAAACTCACATAGAGAGAAAATAATAAATATAGAAAAAAGAATATGTTACAGTTTACAAGAAAATCCCATTATTTTACATCAATTAAGAAGAAGACATATTTCCAGATATGAGGCACACATAACAGGATTTAGAGATTACAAAAAACAATGTAAACATATTTTACAATTATTATCTTTGTATGCAGCATAGAAGACATGCAGGGCTTTTCTCCCACTGGGCAAGGCCCAGGAAGAGGAAGAGGAAGAGGCAGGGGAACAAATATTATGCTTACAAACAACATGCTAACAAGAAATTTTCCCCTTCTACCTAGCCAAACACAAATACCTCAAACATTTAGAAATGTGGTCAGTCCACAATCACCACAAACCCCTTCTCAAAGACCACATACTCCTTCATAAATGACAATTCTAGGAACAATTCCCAAACCACCAAAAATTTCTCAAACTATTACAAATTCCGATACAGCTGAAGGAACATTCTTTCCTTTACACAAAATTCTTCATGTATGCAATATTGAATTAGAAGAATTACCTCTAAACCCTTACCAACTCATGACAAATAAAAATAGTCCAGAATCAGCACAATCCTATTTCCTTCCAAACGGATTTCCTTTAAAAACCTGTCCATAATTAGTATGATTTATAATTGATAATATTTAATTGTTAATACTTAAATGTATTTTTATGCATAATTAGTACTAAAATGACACAGATATTATTTGTTTCTTAACATGGTGCATCTGTCTCTTATACAGTATCTAGATGTACTATCAAAATTCGATTACCTACATACTTGGTGGTTTCGTCTTGAACCTACAATTCTACAAACAAAAACCATACTTCCATATATTTTAGATGTGTTTAAGAGACAGGTATTGAAGAATCATTATTCCCAAAACCAGTATTTGATGCATTCCAAAGATACAGAGAGATAAATATTTCTGAATTCCCACAAGAAGATATTCCTAAAAGAGCCCTATGCCATTTCATGATAAAATTCAAAATACCATGGTGCTCTTATTGGAAATTAGAAACTGGATATAATCATACTACAAACATTCCTGAAATCAGAAAAATTTTTATGGCAAAATTGTGGCCTAAATGCGACATGCCAGATTTCATAAGTCTAAACATCCATCCAATACGTATTCCTTCATTAATACAGCCAGAAAGACATACTATTGAGGCAAGTTCATCATGTTGTTTGCCATAAAAATCAACAGCAAGTAAATCCAAAAGAGCTACAAACATACATCTCAGCAATGGTTTCTTCATACTTATCCCAGAATAATGGAATTCAAATAAATGAGACAACACCATCGACATCTCAACAAAGAACTACAAAAGGAAAGGAGAAAATAGAAGATCTTCATACACAAAATTCTTTTTCCCAATTGGAACAAGATTCCCAAGATCCAAACGATGTGGAAGAACTTGATATTCAAACACTTCTCAAACAAGCAGAAGAAATGACAAAAATTGCAAAGACTATTGAAGTTACTGCAAAAAAGAATTTATTCTCTGATTCAGAAAAAGAAAAGGACAAAACATCCATTCGTCACTTTTTCTTTCTTATTTCTTTTGTCTTGATTTTTGGCCGGTGTGAAAGAAAAAGTTACTTTTTTGGAGTTACTTCTCTTGTACAAATCTTTTCATACTATTCAAAAACTGTACAAAGATTCCATTTTCTACTATAAATAGGCTATACCAGCAAATAACTTAGAGGGCAGATTTTGGCTTTCATTTCTCCTCTCTTCTCTTGTAATTCTCCTCTTACTCTTGTAAAAATTTTCTTTTAAGAAATAAAGTTCTCAAGCTTCCAGTTTCCAAGAAATTTTGAAGATCTATATTCTTGTAAGTTTGTATTATTTTCTTCTCAGGTATTGTTAATTGGTTTGTTAGATGATAAATCTTAAGAATTGTTTGGTTTATGAGTATGAAGGGAAAGAATGGTAATCAAAGTTAATGATACCTATCAATATTGTTTGGTTAATAACTATAGGAATCAATTTATAGGAAGCGAAAGTGTTAAAAATGCCCACTTTCATTCCTCACTTGTGACTTGGGTTTCATAATTGATTAACTTATGAGTATGATAAAACTTATTCTTTGTTCAAACCAAACAAGTAAGGGAGAATGATATAAACATATACCAATAGTGGGGTTTATAATTCCCATTTTGATTTCAATTCTTGAATATGAACCAAACATCTCCTTAATCTTTTTTTATGATTACGTTGCTTAATAATTGTGGGTGAAATTTTATGTTCCCAAAGTGCTATTAATTTCAAAGATCTTCAAGGATGATAAGCTATCAAGAGACCCATTATTTTAGATGCTTGTTTTTGCTGCAATTTTCTTTCTTTTTTTGTGTAGCTCTCCTTTCTCTAATATAATTTTTTTTTTCTGAAGTTGGTGTATTATCATCTCTATGTTTAGTATATTTTGCAGAGGTGTAAAAACAAAGTGTAATTTTATTGCAGAGAAGACTCTACTTTTTTAAATTTGCTGAACATCAGAGCACAAATGGCCTTTTATAGTCTCGCATGAGGTGCAAAGCGTGAAGGAGGAGCAAAACAGTGCATATTACTCTTTTTATTTGTCTAATTGTGCAGTAATTATAAATATTGAAATAATGAAAATAGTTTTTTCAGCATCTATATTTTTTCTTTTCTTATTTATTTCATTTCATTGCCTATGTTGTGATGATTTTATCAACAAAATGCTTGAAGTTTCAATGCATGTAGGTAATTTTTGTAATCACAACTATTTTATAATATCTCACAAAGATCTTAAACATCTGGAGTTCTTGGCATCTTCCTGTCTCTTATACACATCTAGGGTGTATAAGAGACAGAGCTCAAGGAGCTTGCATATGAGCCCATAAAGTACTGTTCAAAAATGACACATTTTCTTGGGTATAATCATACCCATAATGCTAAGAAAGCAAAATTGTACCATCCGGGAAAGCTGGGTTTCTCTACCCGTGCATATGATTCTAATTTGGTTATTAAGCAATCTTCGTCCGGTATTATTTTGCTTTTTCTTTATGTAGATGACATGATCATCATAGGCAATGATATCACAGGAATTCAACAATTGAAAAAATTTCTCAACACACAATTCAAAATGATGGATTTATGATCACTATGCTATTTTCTTGGTTTGGAAATTTCTAAATTTTTTGACGCAACTCAATGGTGCTCAGAACTGTCATTTGTCAAGTTGCGTCCTACTAATAAGGAACTTCTCACAGATCCTACACAATATCGTCAGCTAGTTGATAGTCTTATCGTCTAACTGTTACTCTACCAGATATAGCTCATTTTGTACATATAGCGAGTTAGTTCATGTCTAACCCATACTCTACACGTTTTGCTATTGTTCTTAGGATGTTGAGATATGTGAAAAGCACAATCTTTCATGGATTACACTGTTATTTTCATCCTTATTGAGTTAAGGGCATATTCTGATGCTAATTGGGCTGGAGATCTTACTAATAGTCATTCTATCACTAGCTATTGTTTCTTTCTTAGTGATTACCTTATTTCCAGGCGAAGTAAGAAACAGTCAGCTGTTTCTCATTCTAATTTAGAATCTGAGTATTGTGATCTTGCTGATACTATGTCTAAAAAACTTCGGTTGTGATGGCTTTTTTATGACATGATTGTTTCTCTTCCAGATCATATATCTATTTATTGTGATGGTCTAGGACTATACTTGTAGTTATCTTTTGCCTATTTACTTGTATATAGGTTCAACCATTGTACATGAAATCATCATATGTAGAATACATTTATTTTGCACTCGCTTTTATCAGTTCATATGTTGGCAACTCTGCAGACATGCAACAATACATAGAGAGGCTAGTAAATTGATTTTTCATATCAATATTTTCTTGCCATTTATTTATGTAACATATGCTAACTTTTTAAATGAGTTTGTAGGCACAGTTATTGGGGTAAGATACACATCCTAGATGTGTATAAGAGACAGGATAACACGTGAGGGGCTATCGGATGCGATAGATCCAGGTAGGCCTAGCACTGTCTAATTAGGGGCCGTATGCAAGATGCTGCATCTCCCAATGTTGGGGAGTTTTCTAAGGCCTTTATGGATGACATGGAGATGTGGGTTGAGGCTAGTAATGGCGTCAACCATTAAAGGGTCTTCAAAATTTGGGCAATATCGTGAGGATATACACAATAGCCAGGGTCACTTCCTCTGCTTCAATTCATTGACATTCCTCCAATCTCTCATAGTTCCAAGGCCAAGGTAACCAACTTTAGCCGGAGCTCCAATGCAAGATAGAAGAATTGCATAATATGGGAAATAAGTTGATAGAGGCACTAGAGCGGTTTTCCCAATTTAAGACGGTCGCCGACAACACCTTCTCATTGAGTCTCTATGAATGAGAATCTAATAACAATTAGATAGTAGGATTCATTTTTTTATATTTAATAAAATTTCAGCATGAATTTACTTTATATATTTATTGTTGTTATTGATGTATATATAACTTCACTGGTGTAAATTTAGATTTTAGTTGGATTGGTGTAAAATTGACTAGACATTTCCTTAGAAATTCTTAGTAGTTTGTTGCTAAATTTTTTGGATAGCTGTATTTGTCACAAGTTTTTTGTTGCTAAAGATTCCTATATCTTTACCCAAATTCATTGCAAATTTTGCTACTAACTTTGTTGGTATTATCTCGTCGCTATATTCAATGCTAAATCTTGGATGCCATATGTTACTTAATTTTGTCAGTAACTTGTGTGTGGAAAAATTTGTGGTTGAATAATGAGTTGTATTACATGACTATATTCGATGAAAAATAGTGAAGTACCGAATGTTACTAAGTATTTAGTCATAGAATTCCTAGCTGAATAATGATTCTCTTTATATAGCTAAATAAATCATGTGGTTCAAAATCTACAAAATGCCCTTAACTCAGATACATGGAAAATGACTTGAATTAACTGAGTTTTGGCCATGTTACTAATCAATCACAATGATTTGACTAATCACAAATTTTCCCCTCACACTAACTTCCATTAATGGCAATTATAAAAGACTAAATTACCCAAATCACATATTGATTAAACATCCCCCAATTTTTTAGTTAAAATCTAGAATAAGTAATTTTTTAATTTTATTTTCTCAATTTAGCGTTAAACCCATTTCTCCACCATAAAACATCATCTCATCCACCTCCAATAATTCCCAACCATGATTCGAACTAGTAATTAAGATCAAGATTCATAGAGAAAAAAAAAGAACTCAAAAATCACATAAAGTTTATTGAGATCAATTAACAAAAAGTAAAAATTTTAATGAACACCCATCATTAGTAACATATCAATTCTATAAGATACAGTTTAAAATAACTACAAACTAACAAAAAAAAAAAACTTTGTAAAAAATCAATGCTTTCTTAGCATTATGTAAAACAAATTAGTAGAAAAAATGAGTTTGATGAAAAAACCATTGTTTTCAATCTGAATCTCGGCTGTACTTTTTTTTGGCATATCATGTCTTTGTGAGTCAAGTTTTACAAAACCCAAACTCTTAAATATGCAACTCATAATTGATTTTCAAAATTATTCAGGTTTGTGTTTTAATCAAGTAGACTTAACTGACATTATCCAATACAAAATTTTATAGGTAATTTTTTACACCCTGTTAACATAATATAGAATAGGATTTATTACTTATTCCAATAAATAATTATTAACTATATCATTAAACTACAACATTACAATGAAACTGACTAGTGAGGTTAGGTTATTAATTTTTTTTCTGAACGTAGTTACATGAATTTAGTTAAGTTAAGTGAATAGAATACTAAAATCATTTACATTTGTCCACATAAAATCCAGTAGTATTATTTAATTTAGTATAATATTTGTTCAACAATATATATATATATATATATATATATATATATATATATATCGGTGTGTGTAGGGAAAATTTCACTTACACACCTTGTGATTTGGCAGTTTTTCACACTACCCCTATTTGGCTCAAAAATTTAGAAGAAAACCCTATGTGTTTTTGGTTTGAGTATCCAACTGATAAAAAATGGATTTGGTTACTGAAGTTTGACTGCTGCGTGTGGTTCAATGTACTTGATTTTGAAACTTTTGACATCTTTTATAATTTCTTCCCAAGTTATCCTTACTAAAAACTAAATCATTTACACTAAATTATTTTGGGGATTAATTAGAATTAAACCAAACTTTAAGGTAAAAATAAAAAATATTCTTCATCATCTGCGTCCTTCTACATCCAACCTTCCACCACCTCCTCGACCACTGCCATCTTTCAGCCAACGACCACCACCCAGCCCTCTTATCTACCCCCTACGCCATACCAATCTCTCTCTCCTTACACTACCACTCAACTCTCACAGTTACCCCTATCGCCATCTAGATCTCTCCCCCCACCCCGACTAGCCTTGACCAGCTATTTCACCATAGCCTTCCTCTCTTCATCCCCGATCAGCCCTCTTCCACCTTATCCCACTACCACTAATCTACCACACCTCCACACCATTTCTATCTCAATCTACTTCTCCCCACTCCATCCCGCCACCCCAGCCCCTTCCTATATCCCCATCTACCACACCCATCTCCTCATGCTACCCCTACCTTGATCTACCTTCCGCATCAGTCTCGTCATCCCAGCACCCCTTCAACACCTTGATTTGCCATACCCTACCTCCCCAATGTCACCTCCAGCCTCCTCCACCTTATCTCGCCACTCGTAGCCTCTATATACCATTTTTTATTTTTTTCATTCTATTTTAATTTTTTAATTTTTTCTAATAATTTTCGAATTTCTCATTTTGCTAATTGTTTCCCTTTATATTATGTCTTTAGCAACAAACTACTAAGAATTTCTAAGGAAATGTTTAGTCAATTTTACACCAATCCAACTAAATTCTAAATTTATTCCAGTGAAGTTAAAATTAAAATAGCAGCATCTTGATACGGCAATAAAAAGACATGGTATATAGAGGCTACGAGTGGCGAGATAAGGTGGAGGAGGCTGGAGGTGAAATTGGGGTGGTAAATATAGATGTGTATAAGAGACAGCCCTTGAGGCCTGCCCATATATTAATCTTATTGCAGCATCTAGAGATACTCCCATGATTATGCAAATCTTCTGTATACACAGAATTTATACACATCTCACATGTGTGTGTGTATATATATATATATATATATATATATAGTTATCGTTATTTGGGTTGGGCCTAGTAAAGCTTTAGCTATATTAGCTCACAATTAAATACACAAGTCTACTGACAGATATAAGTAACATATCTGTATGGTGGGCTACGGAGTGGGCAAGAAGAAGACCTAATTGATCTAGGGGCTGGAAGTAACATTTGAACTTTTTTCATCAATTTGACATTCCTAAAATTCTCACTAATGTCTATTCTAGTTATTCAATGACTATTCTATCCTTCCTAGTTTTCACTTGAGTTTGGGTAGCAGATAATATAAGATTGAAATTGGGGGGTTAATTAGCAATTTGTGAAAGTTTACCTTTACCATTTAGAAAGTAGCTCAATTCTCCATCTTCATAATACTAGCTTAGTCTACTATTTCTTGAACTTCTTTTATCTCCAATTCTCTTGGTTGTCTCTTATAATTAATTCTAGGTCAATTAATTTAGTAATTCAAAAAGATTTTGCAGGTTTAAAAGCTAGATTAACAAAACATATTGGCCATCATGGTTAGAACAGGATAAATCAAAGTTTCAAATAGGAAGTTGTCAATTGTGACTGTTTCTTATACAAATGTAGATGTGTATAAGAGACAGCTCATTAAAACTTGTTTATATAGTGTTTGAAAACTCTCTTAGACAATCCTGGACTTAGTAGGTGAGACCATTTAAGTACCCTCAAAAGAACCATCGAGGGTACTTAAATTTTATGCTAACTGTCTGGATGAATTCTACGTGGTCAAGGCTAGTCGGGGTGGGGGGAGAGATCTAGATGGCGATAGCCTAAAACTTTCACAACTATTCACACATGTTTTAACACTTGCTTTTAAGCATTTGGATTGATTTTTATAATCAAATTAAGCTGCTTCATGCCGTTGTTGGAATGATCATCTTACTTATTCATGCAACCAACTAACTTGTTGATGCTTTGATTACTTTTTAAACCTATATCTTGTACCTCAAGGTTTGCACTATTAAATGGTGTCACCTTCCCATAGTTGTTGATCAAGGAAGTGGAGTTTTCAATCAACATAAATTAGGGTTCCAAGGAGTGAAATCACAAGGCAAGTAATCCTTATACCTTGTTATTAATTGAATTGTATATATTTCATTATGTAGCCATAGATAATGCAAAACCAAGGTAAGTGTGGCTGTTTGTAGAGTTTAACATGGGAAATGCAAGTGAGCTTAATCTTATAATATACAATGTCTAATGTTACATATACTTAGTTTATGTGAATGAATAATTGTTATAAGATAAATGGATCACATAGGTGGACTGGTTTTACAATGTTCAATGTCAATGTTCAATGTTACAATGTTTAATGTTCAATGTACTATATATAACACATATACCATGTCTACCAGGATATGAATAGATAGACCTGGATTCACTCGTCATTGGAAACTTACGTAAACCATGATCTTATCTTATTTACCTTGTATACTTGAAATCAATCACAATTTATAATGTTCCCCTAAAGCATACCACTAATTGTGTACTCTATTTGTCAATAATTAGGTTTAGTACTATTTGCTAAGCAATAAATTACTCACCTTATTTGTCTGTATCTCTTTTGCACTGGATGTGTATAAGAGGAGTTTGTTAAGCCAGAACCTAGAGCTGAGCAAGAAGTGGACTATGGCATGGACTCTAGATATCGGACTTAGGGTGTATTGGTTGTGTAGTAAGAGGTTTTCCATCTTGGTTAGCCTGCGTGCCAATGTGCTTGTTAGGGTTTGTTTTGTATATAGACCAATTGTTTAATGCTTTTTGAGTTTTAGTTAGCTTCTTGTATATAAATGTTTAATCTTTGTGACCTTGTCTAAAGAGATGGTTATGACTTAGTGCATATGAATGTATGGATGTGGTTTGTTTGTGGCTGATTGTAAGTGGTTTTGTGCCTATGGTTGTTAAATGTTCTTTGTATTGTGTCTTGCATGCTTAGAGTGATCTCAAGGTGTTGAAGGGGTTGATGTATCATTGTCCCAATTTTGGGGTGTGATATTAGAGGGTGTTGGTTACTAGAGGAGAAAGAAGTGGATGCAAGAGGTAGGAGTGGTGCTAGTTTCAATGGATGCTCACTGTGGGAGGAGGGAGAAGGAAAATAATAATGAGATCAGGTGGTTGGAAGGGAATATGGGAAAGGAGAAAGAAGAGAGAGAATTTGGGTTCGATGGTTGGATAGGGGAAGTGGAAAAGAAGAAAGAGAAGGAGAAGGGAAAGAAGTCTAGGTCTTGAGGGAGGTGGGAAATGAGAAGGGGCCAGTGAGGAAAAGGAAGAGAGGCTAATTTGTATTGGGATTGGGATTTGAATTGGGTTTAGATTTAGGTTTGGATGTGTTCTGGGATTGGGTTTAGGTTAACTGAGAGATTTGGATTTGGGTTTAGGTTCGGCTCATATTTGGATTTGGGATTGGGTTTGAGCTGGTGAAAGATGAGAAAATAAGAAAAATAAATAAGGGTCAAGAAGGGGACATATCCTTGGTATGAAAAAATTATTTTTTGCTAATGTCAACAGTTATCTTAATGATAGTTAACGACAGGGAGGCATTTGTTAAACGTTCAGCTATTCAAGAGGACTGACTATAATTTTGTTAAATCACAGGATCGATTAATAATATGGGCAACCCTCAAGGGAGGTAAATATAATTAACCCTTATACAAATGAAAGTGATTAGAAAATAGTTGTAGTTGGAAATATTTGCTCAAGACATGACTATAATTGCACATATTATGACAAAAGTTAACACTAAGCATTTTGTGATGAGAATCAAGTCACTAATTAAATATTTTACAAAATATGTACTTGTTGTAATTCATAAATGACAACAAAATTTCTTGTCATAGATAAATACAATGTTGATATTTTTTATTCTCACAAAAGGTCTTGCACCAATGAGCATTGTTCTTATAGTTCTTGTTCAACTTTGGATGAACATGTCTTTATCTAAAAGAAAAGGAAAGGAATAATTTCCCTATAAATTATAAGAGGGTTTTCCTATGAAACTTAAGGGGCTAAACTCGATGTTCACTCATATTAAATCAAACTAGTAACTTAATCTAATAAAGCTATGTTGTAGTATCTATTAAAGAAGAACGAATGTTACATATGTACGGTAGTGCGTGCATGTACAACTATTTCTAGGAGAAGAGCAGGGAAAGGGAAAGAGAGAGAAGTAGAGAAATAAATAGGCTCCAATACTGAACAAGGGTTGGGAGCAAGGAGACGAAGAGGAATTGATAAGTTCATTTCTTTTTGTTTTTAAAGATTTCAATCCCTCTAAGTCTTCAAATCCTTTGAACAAGTCTTCAATTTCTTCTAAGAGTTCCTGAACTAAACTAAGAAATCAATAAAATCCTAACTATGAAAGATGTGCAAAGCTAGACCAATCTATCCTATATTCACGAAGAGCAAAAGAAACGTGCTTATTTGGCATTTGGCATGTCATATTGTTTAGGTAGAATGTAAATTATTAAGTGGAGATGATTGGTTTTCTCTTTTTAGAGTTCTAAACGAACCCAAATGCAAGCTCAAAATCGTGAAAATCGCAAAAGTGGAGGTCTAGTAAAACACTAAAATGTCACGGCACTTGAAATTGGCCTTTAACGGAACACCATTATGCTAAACCCTTGGATTCTTTAGAATTTGATATATTTATCAAGATAAGAGAACATCTGTCTCAACAAATGAAGAGAACAAGACAGAACTCACGAAAGAAGTTTTTGTCATGGTGCTTGGTTCCTATGTAATATGGAATGCTATGAAGTCTGGCATCCAGAATTACATTGACTTATTTTTGTAGCAGAGACAGCGTTTTCTTTACAAATCAAATCATACACCAACCTATAAAATATATAAACAACAAACACATACCACAAAAACATATAAATGTGTATTAATCATCACTAAAACACAAAAATACAAAAGTATAACCTAAAAGCCTAGAATAACGATATTTTATAGAGTTATTGAGTTGTTCAAAAATTTATTGTAACAAAGATATATATTATTATATCAAAGGGATAAAAGTAGATAACACATTAGAAAAGAGAAAAAGAAAAAGAAAAAAGGAAAATGACAAAAGAGCGAAAATATAGGTAAAAAGAAAAGCGAAACAAAGTACAATAGTTGGGATGCTTTTGTCCAAATTATCAAGCAGGGAGCTAAGAACCTAAAAAAATTGAGAGTATAGTGAAATTGAGAGCATAGTTGTAGGGGGGTTAGTGCATTTGACTACAAAATTTAACATGGCAATGAAACAAAACTTCTAACAACGGTGAAATTGTTGTATTTATACAGAGAAACTTATAATTTACTTTTTACCATTTATGCCATAACTATAATCCTCTATATTTTCCATGACTCACTTATTCTTTTTGAATTTATAAATGAAATTGTATAAAGAGATTTACAAAATTAAATTCTAGTCAGTTGCATATCATAATGGTCTCTTACCATAAAAGTATTCATTAAAAAACATAATTTATTTTTCACAAGTACAAAAAGGACAAATAGTATTCTAATTTTTTTGTCTTATATCAATTTGTATCTACTATACAGAGATAAGTCATTAGCTACAACTAAAACTATCCAAGAAGCAAGAAAACATTGCAAGTTATGAAAAAAGAAAGATGGATTTGTCCATACGAAGCTTATACTTATCAAGCTTTCTTACCTGGTGCTTCTAAACTGCTATTTAGTAGTACTTGCACTGTCTCTTATACACATCTAGATGATTTGATTGATCAAGTAGGTTCCCGTACCCAAAAACCTTCACTTTATGTACAAATTTAAGATCATATCCTCAACCTCTTGGCGGTATGAATCTTGATGGTTTTTGCCAAATTTCAATTAACGTGACAAATTCTACTGCTAACTCAACCTACAGTTTGATTGGTTACTTAAAAAAAAAAGAAGAAACGAATCCCAAAACCTTGTTCGAATTGGGCATTTTCTTCAATAGTTACAAAGATGCACTTCGAGGAATGAGTGATTGTAACAAGTTCTTGTGTGATTTTCGTGACTATGCAGGCGTTTACAAGTCTGTAATAGCAGCTCTTGTTCTTGGAGAATTTTGTGACATAGGATTTCTAGAAAAAAGGTTTAGTTGAACCAGTCCAACATAAAAAGGCTAGTAAAGAGTTTCAAGATCTTGGCAACATTATTCTAGTAATTGCAAAATCTGCGGACGACAAAATTGTACTTTGAATTAGTGTAATAAACTTATTACTTAATGCATGAATCAATGCCATTATGTAATAATGCCTTTTTGCTAGAATGATTTATACCAGATGAAAGTTAGATTATTTAATTAGGTCACTGGTTTGAACTTTAGTCCAAAAAAAAAAAATATTAAAGTCCTTATACTCTCACTTCTATTTTTTTTTTTAAAGCCAATTTTCTTTTTAAAAGAAAAGGTTAATCTCTTCTCTAGTTGTCCCAAAATGCAAAAAGATAGAAAACCAAACTTAAATCAATTTATTCTAAAAGAACATAAAACAGTAAACTAAGGCCCATGGGAAGAAACCCAAAGCCACCGAACAATGCCCAAAAAACCAAGCACAATCAAATCATAGTCATAATTAAGGGGTGAGCGTTATATTGGTAGATTGACTGGTTAAATTTGAGTGAATTAATATCAAATATTTGAATACGACTATAAAAATAAAATTATGTACTATTCATTGTAGCAATTGATTAGTGAAGATGATCTCATGATCAGTATGTTGAGGTTCACGTACCTTGAATAAGCGTTCCCTCTCCCTCTCCAAGTCCTATATGCTGGTTATCAATAGAGTAAACCAACCTAACACCATATATATAGGAATAGTATTATAGATGGGAGAGAAGAACCTAGCCCATAGAATGTAATTGGACCTCCTATTAAGGTCATCCTAAACCTAATAGGATTTAAAAAATAGGCCTACACCTTGTATATCACACCAAAGAAACAATTGAGATAGATCCAGGCCCAAATAAGTGGATCATAAGAACATGAGCTTTACTGGTTTTTATTTAACTGTTTTCTTGTAAAATAGAAATTAATTAGTGGTAACTCAAGTGGGAGAATGTTGACTTATCTGACTAAATGGTGAGTGTTATATCGGTAGATCAACTCTATACTCATATGACATGACTTACCCGACTAACTAAGGGATAAGCATTATATCAATAGATTGACTCTATACTCGCACGACTTGACTTGTCTGACTAGCTAAGGGGTGAACGTTGTATCAGTAGATTGAATCTATACTCATATTACCTGACTCATCCAACTTTCGAGTTGTAATTTTCATATTGAACTAGAGAATTCAATAGTCCCTTCATGGTATCATATCTTTCGTTTCAAAGTTCACCGTTGGATATGCAAAAGACTAAAACAATTTTAGACTTTTGAATTACATCAAGTGCAAAACAACTTATTTTTTAAACGTTTATGTTCAAACTTTTCCTTCCAAGTGGGAAACTTTAATTTGAGATGTTGGACCTAAAAACCAAACCCTATTTTTTCAAGACTTCCATTTGCATAGTCCAGATCCTATGCTCAATTTTGTTGTTGAAGGTTTTTACTTAATACTTTATATGAATTTTTCTCCATGGTTGGCTAATCTACCATGTCATTGATGGATTAATTTTTGGATAGAGAGAGAAAGTAGAGAGAAATAGTTAAATATATTTCACTTGTTCTACAATAAAGGGATAGGCCCCTATTTATAGGTATTTGCTAAAGTTCAAACCCCTTACCGATCCAGAGTCTGGTCAGTCAAACCTTTGTGGTTTGCATGTTCAATATACCTTAGCTGTCATCTAATCGGCATGAGAGCTAAATTAATCCTAAACTAGCTCTAGAATTAATTTACAAAGTTTCTTGTAAATTTTTCAATTACATGCCTTATGGGCTCACTATATTAGACGACTAATTTATGTATCATCAATAGTCCCCTCGACTAGGTTTGTACCATAGATCAACTTAGCCAATTACACACACACCCACACACACACACACACACACACATATATATATATATATACATGATTGACAATTTCCCCTTGTAAATCTATATTTAGCCATTTTTTTATTAGGAGCGTTGGATGATATAGGTGAACTACTTTTAAATAGGCTTCTCGTCTTGAAGATCAATTGATCTGACCAAAGTTTCTGAAATCCCTTAATGTAGAATTCGAAGTTCATCCACATCTTTTGAATTTTCAGGATCCTTAATGCCACGTTATTGATTTATGTGCGCATTAAATGGCAATACAAATCTAGTTTTCCATTTTAATTGATTTTAATGCTTTATGACCCATCCAAACTGGGTTGACCCATATCCATAAAAAAACCTTCCACGTAGATATGTATAAAGACCTCTCTTCTTCTTCAAATCTATTTTGGCATTTTTACATAAATCCCTATTTGAAAACACTCCCTACCTGTATTTCTTGCAAAAATCCTTGCATTCCTTCCTATTTTATTCTCTAATTTGAATATTCTTAATTCCAAATCTATTTTATCACCCCTTTGTTTCTTCAAAAACCACTGAAAGACTATGGCCTCTAACTCTGGTAATAATTCTGGCAAGAATAGTTTTCCGGTTGAAGATTCCAACAAAAGCAAGAGATTTAATATCGAAAATTTAATGCTAGGACCCAAAAAGAAGAAAGTTGGCATTAAGAAGGATTCAGGTTTTGCATAGCCTACTCTATCAACTATTCTAAGTCAACTAGTTTGGACTGGAATCTCAATCGGGTTGACCCTATCAATGCTGATCACTCAACCTCCTGTTCAAAAGCAAGAGTTTTGATCTCGAAAACTTAATGCTAGCACATGGAAAAAAGAAAGGTAGCATTAACAAGGATTCAGGTTCTGTATACCCTACTCCATCAACTATTCCAAGTCAGACGGGAATCTCGATCGGCTTGACGCCATCAGTGTCGATAAGAGCTTAACCACCTAATCAACCAAATCCTCAAACTGAAAGGGAGCAAATTGGCATCCAAAAGAGAAAGAATTTTCCCTTTTCAGGTCGAGCTACAAAGCATATAAAAATTTCTGCTATCAGATTCTTCATGTATAAGATATGCCCAATTGGGTCCATCCTTTGAAGCTAGGCCAATGGACAAGAAGGATTCTGTAGGAGTTGAGATGATACAAATAGATTCTCCTCTTGAGCATCCTGATAAAGGGAAGGCTACTGAGAGTCCTTTAGTTGGTCCAACAAAGTTTATCCAGAACTAGTCGTTAAACGTGAATGATCAACTTAGTGAGGGTCGTGCAAGAGAATCCTTGAGCTTTCCTTTCTTCCCAAGGATATCTTGGTTGCTCCACAATGCACCAGTAAGGAGGTTCATACCCGGGCAGCTTTATGTGTGACCCCTTCTAGTTTGGGTGTTCGAGAGCTGATGTATCGCTTGTACACGCCTAGAAAAAATGTCATTCAAATAGGGTTTGCCATGGATAAAATGACGATGAATACCATTAGATGTGTAATGATTAGTACCTTTGAGGAAAAGATGAAGAGGGAAATGGAATCTGTTTTACTCAAACTAAAAGGGTGCTTGGAAGAAGAAACCAAAAAGCTCATTCAGACTTGGAAGCTCACCATTGTACCAAACTAAAGAAGGTAAAGAAAGAGTCTAAACAAGCAGTAGAAATTTTTCGCTTAAGACAGACTGAGTTGGACTCACTTAAGTCTAAAGTGGAAGGGTTGAAGGCTGATCTAACACAATTAAGATCAGAAATAAAGACTTGAACTCTCTATTCAAAATGTGAATAGCATTCTAGCTTTGGAAGGACTTGTCAATGTCTTGGCAAAATTTTGTAGGGTTAGTGCTTGAGTCAGCTTTAGGCAGGTATTGGATAGCTGAACAGTCTATTTCCAATCTTAGGATTGGATTTGATTCTTTTGACCTATTTGACCAAACAGCTACTCCCCAACTGATAACAAAGATAGGGAATATTTTTAGAAATTCTTGCTACCATCAAAACCTTCAATCAAGCATTTTTCCAAAAGATCCCGAATCGAAAGAAAGGGAGAAACTAATAGAGTAATTTTTTTTGGAATCAAGAAGCCAGCACTTTCTAGTTATTCCTGCTTTGGCTGCAACCAACGCAACCGAGGTGTCCTAGGTTCAAAACTTTAGCAAACATAGTCTTCCTGAATCTTTTGATTTAGATTCACTAATATATTTTGATTCTCTTGGTTAGATTTGGACTGGAACACCTTCTTTTAGGGTCCCTCCTTCCAAAACTGATCAGTCTCAAGAGCAACTCAGAAACGATCAGCCTCAGGACCTTGCTAAGTAGAGTAAAAATCCTACAACAACTTTTCTTTTGTGATAATAAACTAAGTTTTCTTTATTTATACAAAGTGTTTAAATTGTTTATGTAACGCAATAAAATTTATATATTTCCTGAACCATCGAAGTTTCAAGTTGATAATACAACGCAATCAGTTCTGAATAGTAATAAATCTATCCCACTTTATATCATTTCTTCAACTATTAAAACTAATCATCCAACACGATCAACATAATAACTATTCTTCTAGGAGCTAAGTGTTATAGTTGTTCATTCAATGCGATGGACATAATCACTAGTAGAAGAAATATATCTACTTATATTGAGATGTATATCACTTTAAGCACTTCGATGGATCCTTTGCACTTTCTTGATTTCAATAGTTTATTTGTGTTCAGTTTTGAACCTCTTAAGGAACTTCGATGACTTCATATTACTTTTTTTTTTTTTATTCTAGCGAACAATCAATCAAGTATTGGATCTGATTTGATATGTTTGTTTTTATCATAAGAATAGCATCATTTGTTCAAGAATTGATCTTAGGTTCTTGTAAATCTACCAATTATACAAGGAGAATATTCCCCTATGGAAGAGAATAATTAGAAAGGTCATGCAAGGATTTTTGAAGCCATGCCTTTTAAACTTTCCAATTTTTATCACCATAATTGAAGAGTCAAGATCCAACCCTTATAAAGAATTGTAATCATATTTGTGAATTTCTCTTATGACCTGACCCGAACTAAAAGTCTTGACCCATTTGTGAAAATCCTTATTAACTTCTTATAAATAGTACCCTTTTCATATCCTCAAACACTTTTTTCTACTTCATTTGTTCTTCTTAAACATCTCTCTTTTTTGACTAACAAAACTTCTTTTCATTTGCTCAAAGCCATCAACTATTTCTGGGAATATTTTGAGCATTTTGCAAGCAACTTCTTTTCATTTTCTCTCTGTAAAGGATTTTTACCTTTCCTCAAGTTCTAAAATGGCTTCTTTTTCCATTGAGGTAAATGCTCTGATCAACACTTCATCTAAGTGGAAAAGTAAGGCTATTGCATCTTCTTCTATTTCTGGTTAGTAGTTTTGAACGCATGTTAAGTGGTTTGGAACAAATGGAAACTTCTTTTCTTCCAATCGAGAAGGCTTTGGAAACTCCTATTACTGAGATGGAGAGCATTCCTCCCTAATCTCCAACTCCTGAACTCCTACCCTTTGCCTAAGACATCTAAAGCTCTCTTTCTTTTGTTTAACTTGATTGGATTAAATCTGCTTATTCCATGCTTGATTCTATTACTATTTAAATTCCAGGATCTTTTGATCGGAATGCCCACAATCTCCTAGAGGGAGTTGTAACTATTTACGAGGATTAGTTGAAAATTGGTCTTTGTTTTCCTCTTCATGAGATTTTTATTAATCTGTGCTTTGAGATTCGTATATCCCAATTTGTACTAAATGCAAGGTTCATCATTTGCTTTTGCTTGATTTGCAAGAGCTTAAGTTTTGGGGCCATAAAGAGTGCTTTTTTATATTTTTTCAAACCGATCCAAGATCAAGAGTTCGGCTTCCATTACTTTTCAAACTGCTCTGGTTAGGTATATTTTGTTACTAGATCATCTTTTTCCATTAAGGTATGAAAGAAGTCTTTCTTTTTGTCAAACAAAGAAGCCTGACAAGGGTTCAGACACATTGGTCATTCTCCGAATGAAACCCAAAGTTGAACGAGGATCTCATAGATGAACTGGATAGAATCTCTACAATAACTGTCCTAGAGAATTGGATCACCTGTGTCTTTCAACTTATACAGGACTCCATGATTAATCAGAATCTTCAGTTGCTAGTTTGGGCAGGGATGGCTAAAGGTGCTTAGCTAAACCCAATTTTGATGCTGGTAATTACTGCACTTCTTTTCTTTTTTTTTTGCATTATTTTGAGTTTTGTATTTTCTGATCATTGACCTATTTACCATTTTCCTGTTTAGGTGAAGGAATCATTCTTATGATGATGACTCCCAGGAAGAAGAATGTTATCAGTAGGGTATCCAGTTCAGCTGCTTCTATTTGGCCATAGTGATTGATAGGCCAAAAATGCATGGAACTACTACATCAACTGCTTGAGTAGCTGTTAAAGGGGTTGAGGCTCAGTTGAAACCTAATCCTAATACTTTTGGCCCAAGCCAACCAACAAAAAGTAAGGCCCCTTTAACAAGTCCCAAGCCAGGAAGCAAGCAAGAACGATTTGCGATTTCCATTTCAATGACTTCTGCTTCAAATCCAAATGTTCCAACCATTTCTCTAGTTTAGGGACAACAAATTAAGAAGAAAAGTCACTTACTTCCTTCTACTCCTTTGTTCCTATTCCTTTGCTAATTTAAACTCCTTCCATGATTCATCTAGCCCCAAGTGGGTTGTTTTGTCCTTGGTTGTACAAACCCCTAGCCTCTTGTGTGCCTTGGAATAAATTAGTTGTTACATGGTGTATAGCTCTAGGAGCTCGTGACTAGGTGACTAAGAAGGAATGGGTGGCAAGTAGTTCATAAGTTCTTCCTTGGACGTACTAATTAGTATGACCAATTCAAACTTCAAAGAAAGAACACTCAATGGTCCTTGACCATCAATGATAGGGGCCAAAATGGTCGGGTGGCCATTGAATGGATGGACAACATTTTCCTTCCTCGGGACAAAATTTATGCCTTGGAAAATACCAATGAACAGCTCCAATCTAAGGTGAACCAAACCTATTACAAGGTAATTTTTCTCAAGCTACATGAATATCCTTAATTTTATACAAGTTTTTTTAACGATCAGTCCTAATATATATATATTTTTTGTAATTCAGCTGGACAATGGCTATTGAGGAAGAACATCAGTGTTTCTTTGCTGCTCAGAAACAAGTTTATGTTCTTGAAAAGAGATTGTCTAATCAATAGTCAGCTCATAAAGAAGCTATAGCCCATTTGACTAGAAAATCAGATAATGCAAAAGAGGCAGCCTTAGTTGAGCTCCAAGGAAGATTAGGGAAAGATTATGTTTAGCTGGCTAAGTTAGAGAGCATTCATACAGCTGAAGTTAACGGTGTTCACAGGTTGGGTTTTTGGGCTAGCAGGTTGTTGGGTTTTAGGTAAAAAAATAAAAACCCAATCCAACTAACATACAATCCAAATAAACCCAACCTAACTATTAGTCAGGCGGGTTAATCAGGTTCTAAAGTCACTTGGGTTAAATTTAAAAAAAAAATTGATGGCATTTTTACAGCGTATCTACTGCAACTTGAAATTAGCTACAACAAATAAATGACCAAATTTTGAAATTGTCTAATAACAAAATCTACTAGAAATATCTAATACTAATAAATTACAGTTCTTAAAACATGATGTCACCACTCTAGTTCTTTTAGTAATATCAAATTAAAATGTGTAAAACCATCACCTGGGATGACTTAAGAAATCCAGAATAATCTTTTAGAGCCAAGAGGAACAAAGCTCAGTGAAACTTGAATGAATCGAAACCTTGCTGCTTTGATAGTACTCAGACATCAATCGAAGACTTGAGAACGATCCTTGATTCCTTGATGCCTTGATGCTTTGATGCCTTGTGGGATTTTAAGGTTTTCACACGCCTGTGAGAAGACCAAAAGAAGAATATGACAGCGGTTGCTCACAGTTAAGTGCAGAGATATAGAGATTAGAAGTTTTATTTGACCTAGACCTAGTAGTGTAGTAATACTATAGAATACTAAGGATATTATTGTAAATTCATTTCTAATTTGGGTTGTCAGGTTAGTGGATTGGGTTGGATTTTAAAACATAAAACCCAACCCAACCCAACTAAATTCGAGTAACCTAACCAAAAAACCCAAAACCCAATAACAACAACCCATTTAGCCCTAAATTCGTTTGGGTTGGGTTTTTGGGTTAGGTTTTTGGGTCGGGTCGAGTTGAGTTGAGTTTAAACATCCCTAGCTGAAGTCGACAAAGTGAAATAAAGCTTTAAAGGTCTTTTCTGTTTCTTATTGAAACCTTTAGTTCTAAACAATTGGAACTAAATAAAAGCAAAGCTGAGCTTGGTCAAGCTTTGGCTAAGATCAAGAGAATTAAAGTCGAAATTGCGGCTACTCAGGTGAATCCTTCTCTCGATAATGTAAACCATTTCCTTTCTTCAACAGCTCTAAGGAAAGACTTGGTCACATTTTGTACCAATGTTGGCCGATTGGGATACAAAGAGGCATTAAAGGATGTATCCAAGAAATTTCCCGCTCTTTCCCTAAACTTCAACTCCTTTGAACACTATAACGAGTGGGTTTTTCAAGAGCTAGTCATCGAATAGGAGATTAAATTTTGAGAGTCCTAATTAGCTGATAACTTTTTTTTAGAGACTTTGCTGAGAGACTGCTCTCAAGAGGTCATAGAGGAAAATAGCAATCAATATGCTTTTGAAGGAGCCGATTCTGATCAGAAGCAAGCATAGGCTTTTTAGGAATAGATTCTTGTAATAGATCAGGACTCCTTTTGAACTTTCCTATTATAAATACAATTTCTTTTTATAATTTTATCATACTTTCTCATTTTTCTGAGTACAAACATTACTCATCCAACATGATCAATGTTAACTGAAATACAAAGAATGTTTATAAAGAACAACTTGCTCTTTTATTTACATTAATTTTCTAAGTAATATTTTTTCAAATTAACAATGTTCCATATTCGAGATTTGATCTTTCCCTCTTGATCAGCTAATTTGTAATAACATGATCGATGGGCTTCTAGAACTTGATATGGTCCTTCACAATTTGCATCCAACTCTTGAGCACCACCAGTTTGGTTAAATTTATTTCGTCGAAGAATGAGGTCTCCTGGTAGGAAGTATCTTTGCTGAATCTTTGAATTATAGTTCTTCATCACTTTTTGCTTGTAATTTACTTCTCAAATGGTTGTTACTATCCTCATTCTTCTACTAGATGAAAATCAACTGACTTGGCCTCATCATTGTTTATTGTCTCTAGGTTCTGTACCCGAGATGTATGCACACAAATTTTAGCTAGAATAACTGCTTTTGCTCCATAAACTAAACTAAATGGAGTCATCCCATTTGCAGTTCGTGGTGCAGTTCGATAGGACCACAACATATTAGGAAGCTCTTCAACCCAATTCCCTTTGGCCTGGTCAAGTTTTGCCTTTAATCGGTTAAGGATTGCGTTTAATTGGTTCAGGATTGCCTTTAGCTCTTCACAGAATGGTCGAAATGGTTCTCCCACAAACTGAGTCCCATTGTCTAAAATAAGGATGTAAGGTATTCCATATTGGCAAATTATATTTTTTTCAAAAGAATTTTTTGATACTTTTTACAATAATAGATTTCAGTAGTTCGGCTTTGATCCATTTTGAGAAATCATCAATTGCCCTAAAGCAAAATATTTGCAACCCTTGGTTCCTTTTGGTAATAGGCCTAATATATAGATTCCCCATTATTGAAATGGCCACAAACTAGTAATAGTGTTCATATTGGTTCCCAGCTTTCTTGGGATTGAAGCATGAATTTGACATTTATGGCAACCGTGTTCCAATTGATGCACATCATTATTCATGGTTGGCAAATAGTAACTCACTAAGATTGTTTTCCTAGCCAAACTTTGAGCTCTCACATGACTTCTACAAATGCCTTCATGTATTTCTCGAAACATATATGTTTCTTCATTCAGTGTTAAGCACTAAAGTAATGGAGATAAATAAGACTTTCTATACAAAGTTCCCTGAACTACTTTGTATTTCATGGCATGTATTCATAGTCTCTAAGCTTTCATTTAGATTTTGGGTAGAATTCCTCTGTCTAGATAATCTAAGATAGCTTCATCCAGCCCAAATCGTTCTCAATCTCCATGAACTCAACTTCAACAATTTCTCTTTGATCATTTGAACCTGAACCAACACCTCCATAGTCAAATGGGAGTATATAGCTGAGGCAAGTTTTGAAAGTGCATCGGCATTTGTGTTCTTTGCTCAATGAATTTTGACAAACTATACTTCCTTAAATTGTTGTTTCAATTATTTAATCTTCTGAAGGTATTTCTGTAATATCAATCATTGAGTTTAAACACTACTGAGGATGCAGTTGACTACCAGTAAGAGTGTCTGCTCGCATTTTTTTGTCGGTTTCATCCCTATCAGGATGGCCTCATATTCGAATTCATTCTTGGTGGCTCAAAAATCAAACCAAAGAGCATGGATGAAGTGATCTCTTTCTGGAGATAGGATAATGACAATGGCTTCCAGACCAGATTCATAGGAAGCTCCATCTACGTCCAATTCTCAAATTGGAAAATCCTTTTGATCTTCATCAGGCTTGTCTATTATCTGTAATATTTTACCAACTTGAGTTGAATCGAATGTGCTTTCGTTTATAAACGTCACCAGTACTTATACTTTTATAGTGGATTGTAGTTGGAATTTTATATATCATATTCAAGAAGCTCAATCAATCATTCCAATATCTATCCCAAAACATCAGGTTTTCCTAGAACTGTTTTCAAAGAAAAATATGTGTATATTAATATCATGGCTATGAAAGTATGTGTAACCTTATGAGTTGCAATGACTAGGGAAAAGGCCATTTTCTCTATAACAAAATAATTGAGCTCCAGACCTTGAAAGACTTTACTAACAAAGTAAATTGGTCGTTGCAAACCTACTTCTTAAACCACATTGCAATTTGTGCTTTTCACAGGTGTCTCTTATACAGATCTAGATGTTTATAGATTTTGGAGTAGTTAACTTTAGTAGATCTACCAAATATTACTTAAATTGGTCAAAAGATTACTATCATTGTTCGGTCCATTTGAAGTCTTTTGCCTTTTTAATTGTTTGAAAGAAGGGCAATCCTTATTCGGCCGATTTGGATGGAAATCTGTTTAGTGATGCCATCTTGTACTAGTAAGACATTGAACTTCTTTGACTGAACTTGGTTGCTTCATGTACAAAATTGCTTTCACTATTATAGAATTGGCCGCAATTTCTATTTGTGATACAATAAAGCCTAAAAATTTTCCCTAATGAACCCCAGAAGTACATTTGTGGGGATTCAATCTCATGTTGACATTTCTCATGATTTTAAGGATCTCCTGTAGATCAGAAGTAGCATCCTTAGATGTTTAGCCTTTGACAACCATATCATCCACATAAACCTCTATATTTCTTCCTATTTGCTTTGTGAACAACTTATTAACCAGCCACTAATAAGTTGCTCCAGCATTCTTGAGTTGAATAGTATGGTTTGGTAACAATAAATTCCTTTGTCTATGTGAATGTGGTTTTCTTCTCACAATCGTTACAGAGAAAGATCTAATGGTAGCCTTTAAAGGCATCCAAATAATTCCCTATTACAAATCTTACCAGTGAATCTACTATTATATCAATCCGAGACAGAAGTTTTTAGACTGTCTTTTAGACAAGCTCTATTGAGGTCGATACAATCAACACACATTAGCTAGTAAGATCTAGCTTTTTTACAAGAACGGGATTTGAAAACCATATAGGATACAAGACCTCTCGGATAATCCAAGTAGCTAATAATTTATCTACTTCAACTTCTATGATTAGATTGCGTTAGGTCTGAAGAGTCTTTTATTTTGCTTTACAAGCTTTCATGCTTGATCGATCCCCAATTTATGTTCAATCACATTTTGTGGGATACCAGGCATATCTTTAGCTAACAAAGAAAAATAGTCTTTGTACTTATAAAGGAGCCTGAGTAGATTGTCTTTAAGTTCAGCGGGCAGTGTAGCACAGATCCTCAATCTTTTTTCAGGATATGCCGAATCAAAAGCACTTTCTTCAACGGGAACCCCACGATTAGACTCAACAACTTTTCTTTTTCCTTTTTCTTATAAAGTGTTAACTGGCTCAGAAGATTCATTCGAATTTTTTTTCAATGGATTCTTTTTTTTCAATTTCAGTAGTCAACGGTTGACTGCGAAGAGATATCATGTAACATTCCCAAACTTCCTATTGGTTAGCCCAAACACATCCTTCAGATCGATCTCTCAATACAAACTTTATTCTCAAATGGTAAACAAATGGGAAAAAGATAAACATGTATTGCAAGGGTCGGCCCAGGATCATTGCTGTAAGATGAGGATTTTTTACCAACACAAAGTTGATCATTTCCATTCTGCTTCTAGGTGGTTTTCCAAGAGTCAGGGGTAGAGTAATGGTTCCTTTTGGCATCACAAAATCTCCTGTGAAACCCACCAGAGGAGTTCAAACAAGTTCGATATGTTCGTTGCTGATGCACATTCATTCCCAAGCATGCCAATAGATTATGTCTATAGAACTACCATCATCGACAAAAATTTTATGAACTATAAAATCACCCATCTTTACATGAATGGTTATAGGATCAGCATTATAGTATTGTCTAGACAAGAGATCATTGTTTGTGAAGGAAATGACGCAAATTCAACCTTGGTTTTTTGGGCATGATTTCCCAAGGAGGAATTGGTCTAGCATAACACTTTTTGGCATTTGTTAAATCTCTACTAGTACCACCTCCTGCAATGGTATTAATAACTCCAACTACATCATTTTTGTTTGGTAGAAGTTTCCTCTAATTATTATAATTTGGGCTCTGGTTTTGATTTTTGTGATAATAAGGCCCGGATGGTTTGTTGTTTTTCCAAATAGGTTGATTGTCGAGGTCATTCTGTTTGAATTGTTCAATAGTTCGAAGAATATATTCTTGCAAAAAATGATCCCTAATGGCTCTTTTGGTTCAAAATTTTAAAGTATTACAGTCTTCGGTATCATAGCCATGATCTCCCAGATGGGCACAATAACGTGATCTCGTTTATGCTGTTCTAAACATATTGGAAGAGATGGTTTGAATAAATTTGAAATAGAATTTCTTTTCGAGAAGTGTTGAGTGGCATGGAGTCCTCATCAGGAAGGATTCTATCTAGGTCTTGGTAGTCTTAAAATTGTTGGTACCAGCGAAAGTGAGTTGACCAACCAATACACTTGGTTAATTGCTTTTATTGTTCAACTGGGAGTAGTTCAGGTGCTCAATTGGCTTAAACTGCTTGCTGAAATGCCTCTTATAAGATTCTTGTCCAATGGGCCTTTTTCCTTTGCTTCTCATTTCTCTTTTGGTTTGATTAGATTCTTCCCCTCGGATATGACTCTAATGTTGCTGGAGAAATTTATTAAAGTTCTTTGGCACTTTGAATGTCAGTTCAACATTGAAAGATCCTACCTTAACTCCATTCATTAAAATAGCTACCATGAGTGTTTCAGTGGCATCCCAAACCTTCAGAAGTCTCATTATTGAACCAACCAATATATTCTTTCAGTGGATCATTCGGTTTTTGTCATATGTTTCGTTATGAATTGTTTGCCTACTCATGAAATGCCTAAGGAACTTCTTTCCCAAATCGACTAATGAACCAGTCAAGTTAAGAGGTATTCCATTCCTTGAACCATTTCTGGGCTGAACAAGTCTCAAGATTGTGGTAAAGAGTTTGCATGTTATGATATCAGAATAGCCATACAATTTGGTGATGGAAGATACATGGGTAGTGTGATTAGGCAAATTGATGTTTCCTTATATGAATCAAGTTCTAGTTGTTCGAAATTTGGTGGAACATGTTCCATTTGAATTGACAAAATAAATGGGTCCTTGTCTACTGCAATCTAGTCAGTCAAATTAGTTGTATTTTTCCCCAAGAGCTCTTGAACTCTCAGTTCCATTTTGGCTATTAATTCATCCTCTATATTGTTCGGAGTCTTCTCTGCTTTTTCTCGAGTTTTTTAAATTATCTTCAAATTGGCTCCAATCCAATGAAAAACTGAGCCATCTTGTTGAGGATGCAAGAGTCAAACTGATTGGTGTGATTAACGATAGTACTACTAACACTATCTTCATGTGTGGTATTTCTCTGACTTGGTGTGCTTTTTCTAGTATCCTATAGAGCGTTGTTTTTGCTAACTTTTAACGAAGTTTTTAAATTCTTGAAAATTGTAACATTTCCTCCTAGATTGGGATTCACCATTTTGTGAAACTTCACAATTTTGATGAGTTGATTCTTGAGATATTGAACCTTGAGTTGGTTCCATGTTTTTGCTATTAGGTTTTTTCCTTTTGTTGTGATTTCTCATTTTTTCAAGAATGGGAGTTGAGATTATACTAGCTTTGTGTTTTGTATGTTTGATCAAACCTTAGTGGTTATCCAATCGGCAAACTAAACCGATCCTAAATTAGCTCTAGAACTAATTTAGCAAGTTATTGGTATTGAATTGTTAATAACATGTCACGTGGATTCCATTTCGGACTAACTAAACAAAATAATTTCTTTCACATGGTTTAGCAATATGATAGAATTGGTATTCAGGTTTCAGTTTTCTGAGAAGTGAATCTCTCTATTCTTTCATATACATCATTTATGGGGTTCCTTCAAAATTTTGTTTGCTAGTTAGTAAATTCAACTTCAGTTGCATGTGCTTCTTAAATATTCTTTTGCACAATAAGCGAACCATCGTTGATCTTTGCAGTCTCCACTGATTGTTGATAGCGGCACTAAGTACATATACTAAAGAAGAGGATCACTAAGTGGATCGCGCACTGAAGATTGGGTCACTTTTCTTTTCAATCGAATTAATTGTTCTAAAGCCAGCAAAAGCTTTGAACAAATTAATTAGTTAGAACACACGGAATGGAAGGTTCTATTATCACACCACACATTAATTTCATTGCATTAATTAAGTACACTACAAGAAAAGTGGTCTACATATGTAACACCGAAATAATGAACTTATATATGTTAATTATCCACATATATCAGTTTCTGGGGTGTGTATGCCCAGGAATTTATGTTGGCATACAAGTTTTTATAAGTTTAGGACCTCCCAATACAGATTGACGCATGGATAATATGATTGAAGGGGAAAAAAAAAGTTTTACTTCAGCTGAGAAAATTCGTGGCGACAGTTCTGATAACCTGCAAACAAGAAATAATAGAAAAAATATATATAAATTAGATAAAATAGTTTCATAGGCAATTAATTTCAAGTAACAAGGGCGAAGTGCGGAAAACACACACACACACACACACACATATATATATATATATATATATATACACTTGGATCGGTTATGACCATGGTTCAAAGTTACGGTCGCCGAACGTATCGTTCCACATCAGTTTCGGTGTATCGGTCGCGTATCGGACAATATGCATATTATTATATACGAAACACAATTCTAAAAAGAAAACCAAAATATATACAACACCAAGTGTACAAATTTAGTTATCAAATTAAATTAGCAAAATACAATCACAAATAATTATTAGTTGTAGTTATTTATTATAAATAGAGAATGATAAATCATAGCATCACAAAATACCACAAATATATTATAAAAATGTTAAATACACATTTCATATAAAAATAAATATTCAATATATATATATATATATATATAATTTAGGCTAGTCTTGTTTTCAACTCCTAAGATTAATTTTTTTTTTTTTAATTTTTGGTAGAGCCTTCTGAGATTGATGCTTCTCCCATTTGGACAATGAGGACAACTGGTGTGGCGTGGCAATGTATTCTGTGATGAGAAAGCTCTACTACCTCACCCATTGTTTACTAAAATAAGCAATTTCAAGCAAGGGCCTAAAGTGGATTTACGAGCCTTCGTGTTTTGGCATTCCAGAGGATGCTGAATACATGATATGGTTGAGTCACTGGAAGTTTGGGAATCATTTGGAAGCTGGTGATGAAGTATGTCTTTAAATTATTGCAGACTCTGGCTTTCAGGTAAAGGAGTGTGGCTTCAACATCGTATTTGAGCAAGAAGAAAACATCGCTCGACTTTCTGGTTTATGTTCTACTGATATGGATTTTTCTGCATTTCATGCGGTAAATGAGGGGGTGTTTTTCTTGTGTGATCAATCATTGTCAGCAGTTTATGATTCTTCTAGTGCAGCTTGGTTCATATGCTGAATACTTACTTGGTGATTCTGATGAATCTTTAGGTAAGATTTTGGTCACTTTCTTTCTGTTATATAACATTCTAACCAAAGAAAAGATAACAAGTTTGCGTCATTTTGATGTTCTCTTATCTTGTTTGGCCTACCCGACATATTCTGAGGAAGAAATGAATTTGGAGCCAGCTGAACAAGGAGAGGACAAAGACAGAAGATGCTGGATTGGAGTGGTTGAGGAACATCGAGTTGACTCGCTACGACTCGGACGACTCGGCCTAGTCAACGTCTCACTCATTCCTATGCCTGTTCCGGTGTCTCTGACCTGTCCCGGTTCTGACTCGTAGCGGTAACCTCCGCTCCGGTTCCGACTTGGCCGACTCTTTGAACCAAAACAAGCAAGACAGAATTTTTGAAGCTACAATCCCCAGCGTGGCTTTGCATTTTCTGGTAATACAAGTTCACAACCACGGAAGGGTGGTTAATTCTTGTATAGGGGAAATGGCACGCACCACTTGTTCTCATAGATGATCGAACAGTTTATATGCTGATCATTACAAACATAGTTGACATTCGCCTCGAGCTTGACATCAGAGGCAGAGGGCTTGGCAGTACACCAAAGTTTCTGACCTTGGACAATTTTGCAATCGTGTAGAAATCCCGATAGCAGCATGACCATGCAATACACTTTGGATGTCGTTTGACGTCATTCGGTGATTTCAAAGTTTCTTAAAATTAAACTACAAGTCATTATTGGGGATTTCACCCTAATTTTTTTGATATTAGACAAATATTTTATTCGATACTAGCCCATATTACCGCACAGTCATTACTGCAATTGGCACAAATACCGACTTTGAACAGCGTGTAACTGCCTATGGCTCTCTACAATTTACACAAACAAAAGAGATTTAATGTGTTGTTGCATGCATTAGTAAACTAGCTGGAGTGACAATGTGATTGGAATATCTAAGGGGGTAAAGGGTAATTGCAGATTACTGTTTACTTAGCCAGTTCAACAAACCCAACCTTTAATCCCTTTTCACCTTCATCTACTGCTCTTGTTCTTCAATCTCAAATTCCCACCGGAATTAGTTCGCCTATGGGTAGGGGTAACGAGGTTTTCATCAACCAACATTTAGATTCTTAGTGATTCATCGTTGGTGGATGAATCCTTACATGTTTTACCAGCTTGCCATCCACTCCTATTGCTTCCTCGTCTGGCCTTGATGCTGAAACGGTTGCTGAGGGAGGGCTTCTGGATGTGGTTGTTGACCAATTTTTGGATCATCATGATGGAGGCGCCAGAGCCACTCTTTGCTGGAGTAACAATGCTATGCCGGAAAAATTCACTTTTAAACGAGCTCATAGGAAGAGGAAAGAAGATTTGGTATTGGATTGTGATGGTATTACATTGGTCTCTGAACTTAAATGTTCAAAGATCCAGGTAAGTGCTTTTAACTCTAATGGAAAGGTGGAGGTGGCCAGCCTTAAGTGGGCCCAAGAGGATAGATGAAGCTTTATTGGCTTGGAATTGTCGTGGCCTAGGTGGGTCTATGACAATTCCACAATTACAAGAGATGGTGCGTGCACACTCTCCTAATTTAGTTTTTCTTCATGAGACTAAGAACAGTAATTTGTTTGTTGATAAAGTTCGTAAAAAGATGTGTTTTTCTCATATGATTTTAGTGGAATCTATTGATTGATCTGCTGGTCTTCTTGTGTTCTGGAAAAACTGTTTATGTGTTCTAGATATTTTTTGGAGTGAATGCTCTATTGAAGTTTAGATTAAGATGATTATGGTAATATTTGGTGTTGTATATGTGTTTATCTTAGCTGTGAAGATAGTATTAGGAGGAGTCAATTTGAGTTATTATCTAATAGGAGAAGTTAATTGGGGTTCTTATTTTGTTGTTATGGGTGACTTTAATGATATCATTTGTGTTGAGGAAAAGAAAGGGGTAGAAGAAGAGCTGAGGGTTCCTTTAGGTGTTTCAGGATTTCATTAGGCTAAATGATTTGGTGTAGGGATTTAGGGTTTATTGGTGAACCATTTACTTGGGCTAACCATTAGGAGGGGGAAGGATTTTTGGAAGAAAGGCTAGATAGGACTTTGGCTTCTAGTTTTTGGACAACCAAATTTGATAAGGCTCAATTGGTTCATACTCCTAATGAATCTCCAGATCACATGGCTCTTTTATAGGTAACAGAAGATCATTATATTCCTTTTAAGAAAAGGATCATGTTTCATCAGAGACGGGTTTCCTGTGCGGAAGTTCGGAGTGTGGTTGGTAAGTCGTGCAAAGCTTATGTGCATGGTTCTAAATTTTATAAATTGACTCCAAAGGTGAAAAATTGTAGGGTGGCTTTGTTAGATTGGAACAATAGACTAACTTTAATTCTAAAAAGAAGTTCCAGCTGTTGAAAGAAGAGATTTAGAGGTTGAAATCTACTGTTGATTTTTCCAGGGATACTATTAGGGAGCTTAAGAGACAATTGGGGAATGCATATAGAGATGAGGAGCTTTTTAGGAAGCAAAAATCAAGAGTTCAATGGCTGCAAGAGGGGGATAAAAACACTAGGTGTTTTCACGCTACAACTGTCCAAAAAAGAAAGAGAAATACTTTGGTCAATTTCATGAAATCTATTGGATCTCATTGTAATAATCTTACTGAAGTAATTCTAGAGGTATCTGATTTTTATTTGCAGTTGTTTACTTCTTCTAATCCATCAAATTTTGATGAAGTTTTAAATGGTATTCCTCAATCTATTACTTCTGATATTAATGATAAACTTTTTGAAACCTGTTACGTTGACTGAAGTTAAAACATCTATTTTTTCTACGCCCCTAACAAATCACTAGGTTGTGATAGTATGACTGCTTGTTTCTTTCAGAAGTTTTGGAACATTGTTGGTAATGATGTCACAAGTGCTGTTTCAAGCTTTTTCCATTCTGGACAATTGCTTTTCTCTGTAAATCACACAATTATCTCTCTTATTCCTAAAGTTGTTAATCCTACTTCTGTTGCTCATGTATAGGCCTATTAGTCTTGGTAATATACTTTATAAAGTCGTCTCAAAGGTGTTTGTTAATTGTCTAAAACCTTTTTTATCACAGTGTATTCATCATTCTCAATTAGATTTTGTTTCGGGGAGACAAATTTTAGACAATGTCATGATTGCTCATGAATTCTTGCATTATTTAAATGACAAACATAAAGGAAAAAATAGCGTCATGGCAATCAAGGTTGACATGTCTAAGGCTTATGATAGGGTTGAGAGGGATTTTTTGGAGAGAGTAATGATTCATATGGGTTTTCATGCAAAATGGATTTCTCTTGTTATGAAATGTGTCACTTCTATTTCTTACTCTTTCAACATAAATGGTAATGTTTCTGGCTACATTAAGCCCTCTAGAGGATTATGACAAGAGGATCCCTTATCCTCTTATTTATTTCTCTTTTGCATAGAGGGGTTAATTAGTCTTTAACTTAGGCCATTGTTAACAAGGGTATCTCTGGTATGAAAATTTCTTGGGGAGGTCCCACTATTTTCACACCTTTTGTTTGCTGCTGACACTCTCCTGTTTTGTAAAGCTGATATTTGTGAGAGTAGTAATATTTTGCAGTTGCTCAAAAAATATGAATCCTGTTCTGGCCAAATTGTTAATTTGGAAAAATCAAATGTTTGTTTTAGTAAAAATAGACCTGTTTCTTTAAGAAATCAAATTTGTCAAACTTTGTGTGGTATTCTTGATCCTGGTACTTCTAAGTATTTGTGGCTACCCATGTCAACAGGGAGAACAAAAAAACAAGTTTTTTCTTCTGTTGAGCAGAAAATTGTTCATCAAGTCAATGGGTAGCAGGAGAAATTGCTAACACCTGCTGGTAGAGAAGTTCTAATTAAATCAGTTTTGATGTCTCTACCTGTATATGTCATGTCTTGTCTTAGACTTCCTCTTGGGTTGTGAAAAGAAATGTCCAGTTTGATTGCTAATTATTGGTGGGATGGTGCTGGCTCTACTTCCTCTAAAATCCATTGGTTTAGTTGGAATAAACCGACTGAAGTAAAAGTGTTGGTAAATTGGTTTTAGAGATTTTCAGCCTTCAATTCAGCCTTGTTGGCTAAACAGATTTGGAGACTGCTTTCAATGCCTAATCTTCTAGTCAGTAATGTTCTAAAATCAAAGTACTTTCCTAACACTTCACTCTTAAATTCATCTGCAAAGCCTTCATCTTCTTGGTTATGGAGAAGTCTCGTGTCTGTTAAGTGTTTAGTGGAAAATGCTACTAGGTTTGTTGTGGGAAATGGTAAAAGTAATAGAATTTGGGAAGATTCCTGGCTTCCATCTCCTTATACTTTTAAGCCACAAACTCCTAAACAACCTGGGTGCAATATTAACTTTGTGTCTGATTTTCTACTACCTGATTTGTGCCCTTGGAATCGAGTTCTAGTCAAGAATATTTTTTGTAAAGAAGATGCTGCTCTCATCCTCCAATTGCCTCTGTCTGTCTTAGATAATCACGATAGGAAGATTTGGCCATTGTTCTAAATTTGGTGTCATTCGGTCAAATCTGGATATCAAATTGCCAAAACTAAAATTTTGTCTTGTAAGGATTAGAATTTAAGGATCCCCCACAATCAAGCTCTGTTGTTAAACAAGGAAAGCTTTGGAAAACTTTATGGGCTTTGCTTTTAAAAAACAAAATCAAACACTTCATTTGGAGATGTTAGAATGGTGCCTTTTCTGTTAGAAAGTCTTTGTCCTCTAAATTCCCTAACTCTGATGTTATGTGTCCTAAATGTGGTGAGGATAAGGAAACTCTAGAACATCTGTTTTTCATGTGTCCTGTTTCCCAAAGAGCTTGGAAATTGTCACCTGTTAACTGGCCAAATTTGCAGCCTTTGCACGCACATTTTTGGCACTGGTGGAGTGGCTTGAATGATATTTCTAACTCTTCTGAGATGCAGCATCAAATAGCATATTCTGCTGTCTTTCTTTGGCAGCTTTGGAAGAGTAGAAACTAGTGGTTGTTTCCAAAAAATTTTGGATTGCAGAGGTTGACATAGTGCAGAGAGCCCAATCTGCATGGTTGGAATACAAGGAGTTTGCTAGTCTTCCAAAGCTCCAGTGAAAGACATCAAATTGGTATAGGTGCTTCTGCTTTAGATTTAAAGATTGATAGGCATGCTGATGTCTGGATTTGTCCTCCAGAATGTACAATTAAGACAGACGCAGATGTTGCTGTTGTTAAAAATTGTGGCAAGGCAGGTATTGGAATTGTCGCAAGGACCTCTTCTGGCTTTTAAAGGGAGCTTGGGCAAGGAGAGGTGTTTTTTTTCTCAAACGTGATGTTAGCTGAAACTGAAGTTATTCATTTTGCGCTCTAGCAAGCAGTTAAGGAGGAGTGGAAGTTCATTGAGATTCAATCAGACTCTCTGACTGTGATTTCTTTGAATCAACGAGGATCCATTGATGATGCTTCTATTGGTGTTTCATTTGAAAGATATCTTAGATCTTTCACAGGAGTGAGTCTTTACTTTTGTTAGATGTAGTGTGAAAGGTACTTTGAATCTTTGTTATGACATTGAATGGAAGAATAATTTTTCATTGTGGCTTGTTCAAGAGGCATAAGATGATGCAAGTCAGTTCGCTGTTTCTAATGAATAAATTCTCTACCGTTTGGGGAAAAAAAAAAAAATTAATGCATTCTTAGAATAAGAATATCACACTTAAATCATAAAGGATTATGTATAAGACCAATAATCTTCTGTACTATATGTAAAGTGTAAGAGAATTTTAATGTTCGTCATTAGTAATTTATCTAATTTACACTTCTTTATTATTTTTTCATTAACTACCTATAATTTCATTCACATAACTCCCTTTCACCTTGCACTCTTCACTTATATTATTTCTTTTAATTTTATGTTACACTTTCACTACTTATTCTTTTTTTAATAATAACTAGTAGGGAAAACACGTATTATGTGTGTGAGATTTAAAACCAAGTTTAACATGATATTTTAATTGTTATAAAGGATAAAATAGAAATTTCATAAAGTCACATCTGATGTCAAAAGAGGTTCTTTCCCTTTATATCTACCCGTAGGAAATACACACTTTATGGGTGTGCAATTTAGGGGGGAAAATAATAGGTAGTTAAATTCTAGCAAAAAATTGAAAGAAACAATATAAGTGGAGAGTGAAAGGTGGAAGGAAGTTAGGAGAATAGAGTCATGAGCAGTTAATGAAGATGTAATAAAGGGAATGGGGTGTAAGGAGGGTAAATTTGACAAATCACAAAAAGACGGACACCAAAAACTTTCCTCATACTTTATATATAGCATAGATGTTATATATAAAGCCTTAACCTTCTTTTGATGTCCGTCATCTTATTAACTTTCATTTATACTCTTATAAAAATAAAATGAAAAGATTAATAGTAATATGCAAGAGTAGGAGGGTGTGTAAATTATTGTTATAGTAGTCATCCACTAACCTCAACCATACTCACCTCCACTAATTTTCTTAGATTTTCAGTATTTATATTTTTTTTCCTTTAAAATTTTGTTTTACACTATAGAGAAATTGGACACTCATAAGGTATATTTTTTCCACTAGTCTAGTATAGGTGGTGATGATGATGATGATGATGATCATAATAATAATAATAATAATAATAATAATAATAATAATAATGTAAAGGTGAAAATAGACAAATTAAGAGGCCAATATAGTACACTTATAGAAGTTGAAGGATCAAAATGAAATTGACTCAAGATTTCATGAGCTATTGAGGTTTTTTACCCTATTTTAATTAATAACTAAGTGAGATAATTTTGTGGTTGGAAATGTTAATATAAAAGGTAATTTAGTTATTTTGTACTATCTTTATGTAAAATTAATGCAATAAATAGTTTTCTTACTCTTCCTATATCAACGTTAGACAATGAAACTGAGCTAGTAAAATTGCCATATTCAGTATGACAAAATACATATGAGGACATTTAGGGCTTGTTCTCGACAACTTATCGAAAACTACTTATAGGTTTTTTTTTTTTTTTTGTAATTTGAAAAATAACTTTTATACACATTAAAAGATTTTTTTTACAAAATGCCAAAAAATATTTTTATTTTGGATAAATTACAAGGAAATCCTTATGATTTGGCTAATGTTTGGTCACCTCTTATGGTTTGCAAATTTATAATCCGCCCATTGTGGTTGGAGTTAAAAGTGAAGTCTGTTGAATTTTTCATTGACCATTAGGAAGTTGAAAGTTTTTTTATTTAAAGGGTTGTTTATGAGTATATTTTAATATAAAATATAATTCATTCCTTCCGATGAAGGTGTTTCTTGACAGTAGAGAGGCACTAAGATTAGGAGTATTTTTTTCTTTTTGCACTGGTCCGTTAAATTTTTAACCTTCCATCCATTTTTCCAAAAAAAAAAAAAACCCTCAAACTACAATGGGGTGAATCATAGATTTACAAAACTATATAAGAGTAATTTAAACATTAACCAAATCACAAGAAATTTCTTATAATTTACCCTTTTGTTCCAAAAATTGGTTGTAGTATCGCAAAGATTCACATTACTCCTTTATGTAATTTATAAATATGTAATCTGCATTTTTATTTATTTTTGATTGAAAGGTAAAAACTTTTGTGTTAAAAGTCAGAAGTACCTTTGAAACTAGTACCTTTCTACTATTTAAAAATTCCATCCGACGAAGTTAAGGGATTATATTTAATGTTAAATTACCTAAATAATCTTGATTGCATGCAAATGACTAAATGATCATTTAAATTAAAAATTTTCTAACATCCTAATTGTTGAATATTTAATGTTTTTACCTTAAATCAAATTACAAGTGGGCGGGTTGTAAGTTTTTAAAACATAAAAGTTAAAATAAAGTTGAGATGAGTTTAAACCAATAATAGAGTTTGTTGTAATTTATGAAAAATAAAAATAAAAATAAAAGAGAACGAGGGATTTGTCGATTGTCACAAAAGGACACCAAGCAATTCCTCTGAGTATGGTATCTCAAATGGTTAAAACAATTCAATCCAAATAACTTCACGAAAGAATTCATTCCGAGGCAAGAAGATGTCCCATCATCAAGAATACTACCAGCAATTAGTATAATGGCAAAATGTTCAAGTGGTTTCCCCTCATCATCATCATTGCCAGCATCAACGCCCGACAATTTAAAGCCCTTTCAAACCCTTAATGGCATTCAACAACTCGCTGAATCTCGTCAATTCAAGGTAAAATAAAAGACTGCTTTAATCTTCATCTTTCTATATATTAGCTTAGTTCTAATTATCATTTCAGTGTTTTGCTTATTGTAAGATATTTGCTCAGTATTCTTCAATTTCATGAAATTGTTTATTGACAGATTTACATTTTATTAATCATTAGTTTTTGTCAAGTTATGGTAGTTTTTAGTATATTCTCAAAAGGGTACCTTTTTTTTTGCTTCCAATTTTTAATAGTTTCTAGCATATTCTCAAAAGGTTTTTTTTTTTTTTTTTCATTTTTTTAATAGTTGTTAAGTTATGCAGTTTTTATTATGCAGGGTTGGTTATTGGATCAGTTTGGAGTTTTGCATGATGGGAGAAAACCTTATCCCGGGGCAATTTCCACATGTATGTTATCCTATACTACAAGTACTACTAGTTTTCGCATTTTGGTAAGCTTTTCTTGTTGTTTTGCATTTTATGTTTCGGAGTTGAAAGGAGGAACTAGTTGAATGGTTACTGAAAAATAAGATTTTTACGGACTGCTTGGTTTTTGACAGTGGAGAAGTTGGCCAATTATGGTGCTAAGATGGTGATTATAAGTAATTCCTCAAGGCGCGCATCTACTACTTTGGAGAAACTTAAGAGCCTTGGATTTGATCCCTCACTTTTTGTGGGGGCTATTACTAGTGGTGAATTAACGCACCAGAACCTTCAAAGGTTATTTAGTCTATGAGTTAGATTGTCTGACTAGCTTCACTTGCTGTGTAAATTTATGAAATTTTTAGGGCAACAGAAATGAGACGTCCTGGAGTACTGTATTCTTAGATTATGTAAAAAGAGGTTTTTCTTCCTTTTTTTTTTTTTTTTGCTAGCTATTGTTTCTTTCATTGTGTATCATGCTAATGTTGAATTATTTGACCATAGGGACATTGGATTTAAAATTGTTTGCATAATTATTATTCATGCTGTGTTGCGTATGTGTTTGTTTCAATGAACAAGTCATGTGTGTTGCTTTGTTCAGCTTGTACATTAATAACTGAAGCTTTCTTTTGTTTTTCAAATTTTTCACACTTTATATTTTTGTTCTGTATAAACAGCTGGGAGTTCTGCTTATTTTTTTTAGATGCAACGGGATTACGTTCTTTCATAGATTACTTGAACATTCTATTCATGCTTTTGGTTTTGGGCTCAAGAAATGGAACATGATAGTGACAAGTTGAATTTTAATTCAATAAATTTTGTCTTCAAAAGACACCTCTACTCATGCATTTTTCCTGGAGCATTGATGTAATAGTATGTGTGTAAGTTGGGGTTCAGGATCATATACTAAGGACAGAACCATTTGTTTTTATCATGTAGTGAGCCATCCTATAATATCTGGAGATTTTTGTTTATACGTTTTTCCACTTGATCTTCAGTTCATGATGCCAAACAATGTCTTTGTCAAAAGAAGTTTACTCTTTTCAACTTGGCTTAAGTAAAATAATTCATCTGACTGTCCTGTTCATAATCATTTTGACTGGCCCTTTCATAATTCAGTCACTCATAGTGATATTTTGAGCCTACATAGTTCATTATTTGATGTCATGAAGTTACACTGATAGTTAAATGATATTCAAGATTTAGCATTTTCGTTGCTGTACTTCGTTTGACCTTCTTTTTCCTGCAAAATTACTGAACAGGAGAGATGATGCATGGTTTGCAGCTTTAGGAAAGTCCTGCATTCACATGACTTGGAAAGATCGGGGTGCTATATGTCTTGAGGTGTGATATATTTATAAGCCTCTATTGATGTTGCTTTTGCAAATCATGGTCAGCAGGTGCTTTTACTTTTTAGTTGCTTCTTTTCTAGGTGTAATGTGTTTTTCCATAGGATGCTTTTCGTGCCTTCTACCTATGTTTCTCCGGCATTAGAAAGCCCAACATCTTTTTCATGAGATGGTTGTCAAAAGTTGCAAAACTGTATGAGCTGAATATTTAGGTTAATTGAACGTAAATAAAAGTATTTGTCACCAAAATTTAAAAGAAATGGTCAAATTCAATGATGGGAGAGGTAGAAAAAGGGATCAAATTCTCTTTCGTTATTATGGGCTTGGTACCTTGATTGGCTTGATTTATATGAAATGGTTATTACCCAAAATGATTTTACACAAAACATGTCTATATGGTTCTTTTGATGAAGACCTGGCCAGTACTTCAACTACATTCATATAAACCAAAATCAATGCAAACAGAGTTGGAAAACTTTGACCAGCTTCAAAGTGGTACTAGACCTTTGTAGAAACCAAATGAGTCTTTGACACATCTGTGAATTGATCTCTCAATTCAGGGCTTGGGATTATAAGTTGTGGAAAATGTTGAAGAGGCTGAGTTTATTCTAGCCCATGGAACTGAGGCTTTGGCTGGCTTTCTTCTGGAGGTGCTGCACCCATGAAACTGGAGGATCTTGAAACAGTACTCAAGGAATGTGCTGCCAAAAGTATTCCTATGATTGTAGCGAATCCTGATTTTGTGACTGTTGAGGCCAGAGATTTGCGCGTGATGCCTGGTAATGGTGATATGTCATGATAACTTGGCTCTCTCTCTCCCTCTCCCTCTCTCTCTCTACTTTTGTTTTGTGTTGAATTGGTTGAAACTTGGGTTCTTTTTGCTCTAATTCCATTCAGCCATACATAGATACTACACAATGGTCTTCCGCTTGAATATTTTAAGATTCTAAACTTTCTTTGTTCTTTATACAAACTCAGCAATTTAGGCTTGGTTAGATATTGCTCGGTTAAACAAAAGTAACTCATTCTGTACATGAAAAGTATGAGACCCTTAGTATATGTAAAACATTAGAGTCGATTTTTCTTCAATGACTATGAACTGATTCGTCATGGCTGCTTTTGACTGTATAATTCTGATCCTGCTTTCTCTTCCCTTGCCTTTCTTCACCTGTCTTTTCGTATCTATCTGTGCACATCCTTTTCACTTGGAAGCATAAATTTCAAGTAAAGGAAATTTCTGTAACTTTTCTAACAGGAACATTGGCTGCCAAATATGAGAAACTTGGTGGTGAAGTAAAATGGATGGGCAAGCCTGATAAGGTACTCTTATTAAGCAGGAAAAACCTTTCCATTTGCTTATTTGATAGTTTATTTTTCCCCCTAACGAAAGCATATTTGAAGTTATCTGCATTAAGTTAACTTGCATGCTTAACAATGTTCTGAAGCAGAACAAATGAGAAGGTCTAGTTTTGTCAAGATATGCCTGAACTTATTTATTTCTACTGAGAGTCAAAGTGTCTGCACTAAGAAACAAAAGTTCATACATGAAATTATGTTGGATATGCTTTCTCAGAATTATTATATTAAAGAAGCTGATTGTTTCGAACAATCGAACCGTAACGGAATAGTAAACAATCTCTCTGGTAAACACCAGAGACACTTAAAGAGTTGTGGATTTTTTCAGTTTTTATTCATGCTATGAAGGAGGAACAACAAAAGGGATGAAATAGAGGGGTGTGAGCAAGTGAACTAGGCCATTTCCTTGAATTGCTTAGTACAATCATTTATGTAAATGCACTTACGGCAATTCCTTCACCTTAATTCTATCTAACCTTAGCTACTAGTTAATTCATGCATATTCACATTGTATCACTATTTGAAATATCAAAATCAAAAAAAGAGACAGATACACCAAATAATTAAACATGTTCTGTGACTTGGAAATTGTATCCTTGTCATCATCAAAGCTTTTGGTTTGGTCTTTGGTTGTAATTTTTAGATAAGTAAATATTAGAGAGAGATCACAAAATACCACATTGGTGTCTGCTTTTTTGCTAAACAGTTTCATGTTATATTTTTGAACTGTAAATATTCTGTGTATGTGTATGATTCACAAGTGTTATTACATGCATGGTCCATTCAATCAAGATCATCTATATAGCAGCTGCACAAATGGCTGGTATAGATGCTTCACATTGTGTTGCCGTTGGAGATTCTCTGCACCACGATGTAAAAGGTGCAAATGCCGCTGGTATCTCTTCAGCATTTGTCACTGGTGGGATCCATGCAACTGAACTTGGACTTCATACCTTTGGAGAAGTTGCAGATGATTCTTCTGTGCATGCTCTTGCCTTGAGATATGGTGCTTATCCATCATATGTGTTGCCTTCATTCAATTGGTAAAGTCTAAGATGGTGAGTACACTATACTTCATTTTTATTCACAAAAAGTATTAGATTTTGTTGGAAAATGTATCTCAATTGATCCTTTAATTCTAGGTAATCAGACATCTAGCATAAATGCACTGTCGTCTTCAAACATGTTCAGGTACCTCCGCATCTCATTTTTGCCAAAAGGGTGGAAGTGCTAAGTAGGAGAAACAATACACTTTAGGGTCCGTTTGGTTCATGGGATGACCTAGGATTGCGAATAACTAATCCCATATTTGGTTGGATTTTTCCCATGGGATTAATCCCTATTCCCATCCCAGGACTATATGGGGGTACTACTCATCCCATGGGGTTATTGGTATTAGTAATCCACAAACTGGGTAAAGGTTTATATGCTTAAATTACCTCTTAAATTATTATTATTGTTATTGTTTGTTATTCTTCTTCTTATTGTTATAGTTATTATTATTACTGTTATTATTGTTATTATTTATTATTATTATTGTTGTTGTTGTTTTTGGTAGTCCTATTTTTACTTATGGACGGCTGTCATTATAGATTTTTTTTTTTTTAATACAAAAGTATTCTAATATTATTATTATTATTATTATTCATATGTTTCTTTTTTGTAACACATTTTCAAGTGTGCTACTAATTGAAAGAAAAAATTTAGTAATTTCTGGACAATTATTATTATTATTTTTAAATATGACATTACGTGATTAAAAATTATTTTATGTGTAAAAATATTAAAGTAAGGTTTAGTGACAGTAGTCTCATGAAAAAGTTGAATAGGTATAGTTAGCTTGTGTATAAGACAATTTTTAATAAAACTATAAAATGATATAACTAATCAAAATATCTTGTCAATTACCCTAAGCAAACCAAGATAATCAATTTAGGAAGGATTATAATAAGAGGATGACACATTTTAGGACAAATTATCCTCCGTGAACCAAACAGATTGGGTCACAAGGAGGGAACAACAGTGCTGGTTCCTTTACTTGGGTACCTAGATAACTTCTATTAGTTGGTAAAACATGTTATAAGTGATAATCAGCATTTACAATTCATGCTTGGATAATTCATTCTGGGTTACAACTACCATTAGTAACTTGCATAATCAATGACTAGGATTACCATTATGGCTGTTGGTGCTGTGCCTCTGTCTATGCATATGTCTCCCTTGGATACAGCTTATTATGCTTGATGATTTTAAACTGCAACTGAATGTCAGTGGCTAGGTTAATTGTATATACATCCCTTTCTGTACGTTACTTTTGATTTTACTGACATTACTTTCGTGTTTGCAGTTTTGAAAATCGAGGTTTTACTTATACAGAAGTTCGTTAATACCAGTGTTGATGTTACATTTTGATTAGCAATGTTCATGGCTGGTCTGTGCAAGCGGTTTAATCTACAGGGCACAGCAACAGCATTGAGATTACTGCTCAAGGAGCCATCATGGTTTTCATCTTTGTTTTGTTCTGGCCAGTTTTCTTAAATACAGCAATGTACAAGAAAAGCAGCTTACTCTTGGTTGCTAATGGGTTCTAGGTTACTAGCAATATACGACAGTTTAGAATTAAATAGATTACTGTATTGTCTGCGTGACTCTGGGAGACTGGCTGACTTGTCTTTAAAACTTCAAAATAGAATTACTCAGTTTCAGCATGCTACTTGCAGATGGAGCCGGAGTAATGCAAACAAGGGATTTTTTTAGACTAATACATTGTAATAAATTTTTGAAAGAGATGCGCTTCTCTTAGGGTTAGGTTACATTTAACTTTGTGCTAAATTCAATGTAAATGCTATACTTTCTGGATTTCTATTTGAATGGTGGACGAGATAAAGGAATAACGTAAATGCATCTTTCTGTTCATTTTTCCTTTTCTGCATTTTCCAAATGCTGTTTCTAGTTAGGGGTGCAAGAACGATTTCAATCAGGATTTTACTTCCAACAAAATGTTTAAGGTTGGGGTTTACAATTAGGCTCCAATAATGGCATATATAATCGAAGCATGGTGCTCAAGAATTTTGCCTTCCTTTCAACAGGCTGAAAAGAGCACAGGAGTAATCCAGATGTCATTGGTCATTCTTTAAATCTATACGAAACTGACAAAGGTACAAGGACATGCATCCGGAGAATTAGACGGTCTTCTTAAATAGGCCTTTTATTTGGTCATAAAAATTCTTGTAGAATCGAGAATAAAGTTTTAATTAGTTCTAACTAATGAGACACACTCCCCGAAACCGGCACAAGTGGATAGGTAGAAAATACAAGTGTCCAACTAGAGACGTGAGACAACTCTCTCTGAATCTCGGTAAAATACCCCGTAACCTTGACTTGAAAAAGTTGACCTCTTTGGCCAAATTACAAAGATTATATTAGTAGCACGATTTTGAAACCGAGTCTTATTCCTGGTTGGCAGTGTGCAAGATTGTAGTTAACCTAAACTAAGGACCATGAGTGCTGCTGCAAAACACTCTCCTGATCTCGACACATAGCAAATAAAACATACTATAGTTCAACTAAAAACAGGTCCAACTTTCTCTCTTAGTCGAGTAACAAAATGAGTGCTGCTGCAAAACACTCTCCTGATCTCGACACATAGCAAATAAAACATACTATAATTCAACTTAAAACAGGTCCAACTTTCTCTCTTAGTCGAGTAACAAAATGAGTGCTGCTGCAAAACACTCTCCTGATCTCGACACATAGCAAATAAAACATACTATAATTCAACTAAAAACAGGTCCAACTTTCTCTCTTAGTCGAGTAACAAAATGATCGTGCTGCTGCAAAACACTCTCCTGATCTCGACACATAGCAAATAAAACATACTATAATTCAACTAAAAACAGGTCCAACTTTCTCTCTTAGTCAAGTAACAAAGAAATACAAAGTAGGCATAGGTCCAAAATAAAATCTTCCGGCAACTAGTAGCAGCCAAGGAAGAACTTCTCTTCGCGATTCTTATTGGACAATGTGCATAAATAAATGAAGTACAAACCATTGGAACAAACATTTATTTATTTAGACCATCAAGAAAATACTTTAGACATCTCAAACTTGCTCATACAAACACTTCATGAAATGAGCGCTTAGATACAATACTCAGTAAATGAGGCCGCAACTACTGCACAGACAACTTCCAGTTTCAGTTCATGTTACAATTTACACCTGCAAAAAGCTGGCATACTTGGCACCTAGGAATAGCCTTTGAATGCACAGAAGGGCATTCTTGGTAACTTCACCATTCTCATGGTTCATCAACTTCATCACCCGCTCCTTAAGATGGCTTTGAGGTCCGTCACTATTACCCGACCAGCAGGATGGTACTGAATAAATTGTGAGAGATCGTAGCAAGCAACAGCTAGTGTCCTTGGATCATTGGAGGTGTCCAAAATTGTGATGAGAACTCGCAGGATCTGTGGTGGCAGAACAGTAAATTTTCGCTTACAAATGTTTATCAACAGGACTCATTTTTCAAAGGTAGAGAGATTTGTAATGTGTACCCCGTGCTTGGTACGTAGGAATGGATTGGAATGAAAAGGCCTTTATAACTTATTCTTTCATTTCATGTTTGGTATGGGAAGTTTAAGTTGGAAAGGCCATTCTACAAGGAAAACTCATTCCCACCTTATCTTGGAAAGCCATTCCTCAAAAACAGTCGAGGAAAGCCCTTTCCAAACTTCAATTTAGAAAGAGAGTTATGGGATGTTAGATTTATCTAATTCTTTTCAAATTTTATTCAATTTTTAGTTGCATAGTTGTAATTTTATTGCTTTATAAATAAATGATAAGATATTATATAATTTAATTATTTGAATGTATCTAAATTAATATGCATTTAATTTTTTATCATTAAGATAATTTGTTAAATTATACGATATAATTATTTATACTTTTTGTCGTTAGATAAAGTAGTTAGATTGTAATATAATGTTAAAAAGTTACTAAATTACATTAAATTTCTATTTACATTCAAATAAGTTGTATAATTTAATTATTTGAATGTAAAAATAATTAACAATAATTTTGTAATTTTTTTAGTTTTTAACACGAAATACTTAAAGATTTTCTTAATTGTAGATATAGTTCATGAATTAAAAAAAAATGAGAAAAGTTTTTTCATTAAAATCCATTCTATTTTAACATCTAAAAAAAATTACACTAAATATGAAAAAAAATAGACATTTCATTTTGACTTAAATTACCAAACATTGAACTTATTCCAGGTAGAAACATATCTTGCCTGGAATGGCCTTTCCATTCTAGGCCATTCCAGTGTACCAAACGTGGGTTAAGTAGAAAGAATACCATGAAGCAAAACTAGCCTTATCTAGCATCCGAAAGGCAGAAAATGGGTCATTTAATAACAAAGGCCACTAACAATTATGAAAGAAAACCGGGGGAAAAAAAAAAAAAAAGCAGCAGAGAAGTAGTGGCGAACTACTGCCATGCTTGTCATATCGTTTCCCAACTTTTACAGCATAAGGTTTGTTTTAGATTCATGTACTGAACATTACTTGGGAGCATTTTCTTGCTTTAGTTTCATGTACCGAACATTAGGTAGTGCAAAAATACTCCTCAAGCTGCAATAACTTAAATTAATTATAGAGGACTCACTTTACAGCTAAATATCTCAAAACGTAACTGGGCTACCTGGAAGTCATTTTCTTCAAAGTTTGTAACGTTCTCCCTCCAGAAAATGGGATCTTTGTGCATTGGGGACCAATCAAGATGGCCAAGAAGAACTTCCTGCTTGTACTTATCAAAAGAACTCAATTTCTTGATGTTGTCCTTCAGTCCTCTTCTTCCAGTTGATTCAAGGCCTCCAACAAATCCTAATGGAAGACCACAGTAAAATATATTAAAGTACAAGCACAACATTGACATGCAAAAAATGATGAAATAAAACACCTCTCTGAGATGGTTCAACAACATCCACCCACTGCCAGGGCCCAAGAGAGGAAGAGGGGTAGTTTGAATGACTTAGCATGGAAGACAAATAAGCAATGGAGAATAGGAGACAAAATTCAATTATATGCCACTTCCCAGCTCAGGAGAGTGTAGTTGCCAACTGAAGACTTAGGTTCTATCTTAAAGAAAAGCAAAAGACAATGAAAGGGATAGAAACAAGAAAAGGGGGAAAATTTTTTGCTTTCTGATGACTTTGGTAAGGCTACAATTAGGTCCCCTGCAAACTCTAACACTATAGCTACATGAATCTTCAAATATATGTAATCAAATTTAACATCCACAAGGTAGACATGATGAATCACATATGGTCCAAAAATTATATAACTGCACGTGTAAGTATTTAAAGACTATGATTAAAAACAATTAGGCACGTCAAAAAATAATAACAATGCTTTAACCCACGTTGTTTTGTTGAGGCAATCAAAATTAGAAGTCATGTTTCCTAATAGCTCAGCAATAAAATTAGAACCAAAAGGAACCAACAAAAACAAAAAACATGTACAAAGTATTGTAAATAACATCGACTTGACTATCTTTCCCAGCAAACCATATTTCTGTATATATGAACTCGCAATCCTGAAGCCTAAGAATTACCCCACTATGATTTTCCTCTACTTTGCTGGGAGATATGGCTATAAGGTTGAAAGATAATAACTTCTGAGCTATTAGAGATACTCTCTTACCTCGTCACTCCAAGCCTGTGCTTTCAAACTTTGAACAATTTGTGGCAGTCCCAAATCCACCATCTGAGCACCAAAATTCCCTCTGTGGAGCAAGTTCCCTAGTGTTAAGACAACCACCCTGACTACCTACTAGACATCAATGAAAAAATGTCTTGAATACAAATTTGGATCCACAAAAAATTGTTCTACAACTGTCCGCAGGACTCTAATTGATAATAAAAAATGCCATTGATCTACAAAACATGACAGCCACCAATAATTATAGCATGCAGTTCCTGGATAAATGCATAATAAAAAGCAAATTTTAAAGGACAAAAAGTTACCTTTTCCTTTGTTGAACCTTTAACAACTTCAACTAGTCGAGGTAGAGCCCTAGAGGTAGCCAGATATTCAATTGCTGGTTCATAGAAAGACAAAAGCCAGACACACAGGCATGTTTCGTAAAGGAGCTGTCCCAAAGAAGAATGAGAAATCAGAAAGATCAGCTCTACGGTACATTAATAGACTAAGTACAACAATGAGACTTATGACCAACTTTCACAATTTCTAACAAGTGGAATCATCAACCTTAATATCCTATTCCATCAGTCTGCAAGATAATGATTAGGAAAAATAAATAGTTCCAAGTTAAGCTATAAAAAAGATTTCATACCTGGATGGAGTTATACTGCTGAGTTGAAGCTGGAGATATTAAAGGAACAAGTAACTTCACCCCATCCACTTGAACAAATGAAGATCTGACCACTGGCTCTCTCAATAGAGTTGCAAGGCAATTGATAGTTGTGGGGATGCCAAGACTAGGATGAGAAGGTTTCTTCAGCTGCACAAATTGAGAGAGCTCAGAAATTACAGCTTCCATTTATTTACTGATCGGTAATATGCAAGTCCAGAATGGCTAGTTCAGTAGTGCCTTTTCTCTCACTTCATTTCTTTGTCTAATAAAGAAGTGTCCAAAATATTTTTTCACCTCAATGATATATGTTTTTTCTTCTTTTTATTTTGAGGGGCAGGGCAGAGGGAGAGGAATTTCCCAAACTATGATGACCACTGTGATTCGATCCCATGAGAAAAATACTTCAATTAGACAACAAAATCCTATAGCTCTGCACATAACTCAACATACACTTGTCTTCCATTGGATGATTATATGGAGCACTTAAGTCTTCACGTTCATCAACCAGAAAAACAGTATCTGGAAGTCATCATTCTCAGACGCACTAATGAGTGACAGTACAAAGCAGCTTTTTATGTAGTTCCCCATTCTGCTTTTCGGGGATGACTACATAGTTTGGCAGGCCAAAAAGGAAATAACTCAAAGATTGGTACTTTTAAATTTCTCTTTCATTGAAATGCACCCCCCCCCCCCCATGTTACTAATTTTAGGATGGAAGGACGGTGGGACACCAGTGCTTTAGCATCTGATTAGTACGAGGGATGTGTACAAAATTGTTGGAAAGCGACTAGGCTTTTGGACAGGCCATGGTATCATGACAAAATTCTACATCCAGAATCATAAGAAATCTTTTAAAGTCAAGATCAACACTTATACACGTTTCCAACTATATAGGTTGTGCATTATAAAATCAGGCTAAATTCAAGTCTATACAATGCTACATTCTTTAGAGCAAACATGTAATCCATGTGTCCAAGAGACGCAAGGTTTAATAAAACAAATAACGACACAATATTCTGAGGTGTGACTATTAAAAATTGTCTCCATTTTCTAACTCCTATCTACCATCCATTTAGACATTTCCAGCATGAAAACAACTAATAATGCACTAATCACCAGTTGCTATTTGGTCGTAACAAATTCACCTTTGGATCAATTTTGAATGTCTAGATTTCAGTAGAATGACAGTTCAAATGTGCAACTGAATGCCCATGATTAACCACATTCACTTCTAACATACCAAGAGTTCGTAAAACATAATCTCATTTAATAAAGCACCAGCATAAACAGGGAAAATTCATACCTGAGCACAAAGCCACTCCACCAGGCCTTTCAAAACATCATCAATAATAGTAACTTTCTTTTTATCTGAAGATTCTCCATTTGTGGTGAAACCATCATGAACCTTTGGTCTAGCACTGAAGTAATAGAAATTGGCAGAGTTACGTTTAAGTGCAAGATCTTCTTGGTCAGGATCAAATGATATAGGTCATGATTAGTACCTTACTAATAATGACAGTATCTTACAGCTCTTCTCTTGGATAAACCAGTTACCTTTCCAGAGCAATCTACAAGTAGAAAACCATTGTTGCCTTTAGCTTTCATTCTTTTAAAGAACAGAAAGAGAAAAAAAATTAACAAATGAAGTGAGAAAACTAAATGCCATGATGTAAGAAGTTATTGAAGTTTTTTTAAACCTACTTTGAGAGATCAGGAAGGAAAGGAAGAGAACACTTTAACAAGAAGAGGAAAATAAGACATCAAACGAAAGGATCTGTGCAAGTTGTTTGGGAGGTTAGGAGAGAAGAGACAAGAAAAGAAAAGGCCATACATGTCTATTACAAATTTAGCCTTTGGAATCTGTCAACTTTTTCATGCAAAACTAAGGCTTAATTCCCTTGACAAACCAAAATCTCCAACAGAATAAGCTGAGTTATGAGAGAAGACTCTAAAATTTTATCCATGATAATATGCAAGATCAATAATACCAAGAAAGGTAAAAATTACTGCCATAATAAGGCCAGAAGTGCAATACATTCATCAAGGAACTGCTTTGCCTTATTCAAATGATTTTGAAGGAAAGGAATGAACAATATATTCATCAGACAAGCTCAAGCTTTTCATATAATATTTTTCTTTGATTGGTGAACCTAAACTGCAGCCTCAGATGCTTCTCTAAATTCAAGAAAGAGTGCATGGTTTGTGATACTGTTCATATATATGATTTTTTGGACTCCAAAACTTCTGTATGATAGCATTTATCCCACTTTAAGGCCATCTGTGAATGCACGTGAGTGGGCAAGTGCAAGCATGTACGTGTGATGATTTTTGGTGGGATAAATCAGGGAGTGCTGATGAGGCTACCGATCAAGAAACAAAGTAGAAAGCTCTGTTAGAAAATGGAAAAACAAAAGTTCATTGGTCCATGGTAGGATAGTGATGCATATGCAAGACATTCATACTTCAGTTGGCAGGAAAAATAACAAGAATGGACTAATAACCTAGTATACACCAGATTAATTTGGACATAATTATTTTGTGCAACAAGTGTACAATTTTTGTAGAGAAGAAGATTACTGGCTTGTGGAACACAGGTTCCGATAAATATATCATAATAGTAATACAAACATTAGGTAAGGATTTTGCCTTAGGAAAGGTTCATAAGTATCCTCGCTTGCAAGAGACTTGTCATGAAACAATCTTGCTCTTTTGGGATTTCCTGCAAAAGGGGAATAAATTAGGTCACTTGAAATATTATAACTTTCTTGCAACCCATACAGCTTAGGCCATTTGGAATGGAAAATCAAGATTCAAAGCTCTATTATTTCTTTCCTTACCAATAAGCATTTCATCAATCAAAGCTAGAACATATTCTACTGTTTCTTCTTTGAATATGGCTCGTAGAATGCTGACGAACACACGGACATAAGATGGGCCATCCTGTAAATCAAGTTCGGTAAAATTATTTATCAAACTCATATCTTGTAACTCAGTATGTCATCCTAAGACAACACATTAATTAATTATGGTCAGCGAACTATCAAGACTTGAAGACGATGACTTGCAACTAGGTACCACTATGAGAATCAACTATAGGGCAAGAAACTAAGAGCCCTTCAACACATCTTTTGCTGCCATCAATGGGCAGATGAATTTAAATGAACACATGCATTTAAGAAATGATAACGAATGTTTGTGAGGCTGCAGAGGAAACATATACGTAACCAAGCACGGCCAAATGATGGTGCCAAGTTAGACATCTGGTAGAGTACACATTATGTAGTCACACAAATGTCAGTTTAAGGGCCTCCCTATGCAAATTCAATCATGCACTTAATATACCAATTCTGGTCTCAGTTCTCAACCAGAAAGCAAGTTTCCATGATAACTAAAAGTTGCTAAGGACCTATATGTATTATCAGCAACTTCATCACCTAATATTACAAGACCAAGCTAGTGGATTAAATACGAAGTTGTTTTCCTTAATAAATCCAACAAATAAAGTTGCATGCAAACATGACTATTACAAATATCTATCAGCATTCTTTGTTTAAAGACAGCCAAATGTGAAAGACATTGGAATGCAGAAGCACTACAACATCTTAAATATGCATTATTTATGACAAATGGGATGAAACTGTAACTTTTCTATTGAATAAATACAAAGAGAGGTACTCCAGTCAGGTACAAGTAAACTGTTAAAAATAATGGAAATTACATCATCGAGTAATTGGGCTTTGTAATTTTCAGCTTTTTTATCATATCGCCTTAACAGCTGAAGCCCAGTTCCGGTGATCAGCTTAGTTGTCATGTAGGTTTCCCATGGTATATCCCTCCTTAAAACCTGAAATGGAAGACCACAGATTCTTTATTGATGTAATATAATCAACTGACTCGAATCACCAGCCCAGGAAAAAAAATAAAAAAACTCCCAGAATTTACTAAACATGCTCGTTATTATCCTGGAAATGAACATTCAAACACATTCAAAGTCGACAATGAATTCATTATTGGAGCACCGATGAAATCTAAGCTACACTCCTAGAAGTTAGTGACTGATAAATGGAGTAAAAAGAAAGAGAAAGCAATTGGCTATTCATAACATAAGCAATAAATCTCAGCATTAAATATCCTAAATCAGCACACATGATGGTTCGGTACATTCTCTACCACACTATTAGTACTATGACATGGAAAATTCTTGTATGGATCTAGTCCACGGCCACACCTGTAGACCATGTAATTTAAACAAGCACACGGGTTCTCTTACATCCCCATGCATCATCTATCCCACACTTTTCTTGTTTAGACCACATGATCCACAGGTGATGGCCGTGTACAGGATACATATCCAATACAAGCAGAGTTCAATACCACCTCTCGTCTTTACAACAACAAGAAGAAGCCTTGTTTCCACTATTCGGGTCATGAATCCTTCTATGCCATCGAGCCTACCATATTTTCATTAATTTAGAAAATAAAAATGGCAACCCAATCAATAGAAAGAAATTAATATTTCTTCATTTTTTTTTAACCATATTAGACACCAAGGCATTCCTTAAAACCGTATTTCCCTCCAAGACTTGTAAACATTACTATGTTTCAGCTTTTTCAAATTCCCCAAAAACAAAAAAAAAAAAGGGGCAAATCAATAAACGAGAACGCTTTGACAACAAAAATCCAGAGGCAATTTACAAGTAAATCTCTTATAAACTAGATCAGAAAAATCCGAAATGCAATAGATTTACTATATCGTAAAATGCGGTACCTGCTCTGTAGTAAGCTCGGCGTGATCCGTCGTCATTGAACAATTTTATTCAACTGTTGCAGTGCGCGCAGTGAGATTGAGTTTGAGATCGCAACTGTTTGGTTCCGGTAGATTTGATAAAATTATTGGGTGCAAAATGTGGAATGGAATAGAATTGGGCACAAAATGGGCCGCTAAGACTAAATACCTGTGAGTCTATTAGTTGGGTCAAATGTGAAAGAAGATAATGGATCCATTACTTTATCCATGGTTTCTTGATAAGTAATGTTCACAACAATTGGGCTCTCTATGTTGTCGAAATTGAAGTCGGGATGAATCCAATTGTAGTCGTGGACGGACATTTTTCTTTCTTTCTTTCTTTCTTTTTTTTAATTATTATTTTGAGAATGGCATAAATATTATGCGACAACAAAATTTCTTTAAGGATAAATTTTATAGAACAGCCATTATACCAGCGATGTTTTACGGGTTTGAATGTTGAGAAGTAAATTACACATCAACAAAAGATGAAAATAGCAGAAATGCGAATGTTAAGATGAATATGTGGGTACACTAAGATGGATAAGATACATAATGAGTATATTCATGATAAAATTGGAGTAACGTCTATTGATGAGAAAATAAGAAAAACACGTTAAGGAGGTTAGGTCACGTGCTAAGATACTCTCTATACACATCTAGATGTGTATAAGAGACAGGTGAGAGTATGTCTCTTATAAGTTATTACAGGGAAATTTCGAAAAAGAAGTTGGTAGATAACTTGTAAGAGAGTTCCTATATAACCCATCTAGGAATTAAGAAAGTTCATAACCGAATGCAATGACGTAGCACGATTCACGCAGTTGACATTTAGTGGAATGAGCCTTAATTTGGTTGTTTATTATTTTGGGAGAAAATTCTTTTGCTAACTGATTCCGTATCGAGTAGCGTAGACTTAAAGAGAATAGAAAAATAAAATGATCCTATTGTTATAGAGTTTAAATTAGACTTATACAATCATTTTGGGAAAACTAATCGGCTAATCCCTTACGATAATGAAGGGGACACAAAATCTAGGCAATGAATAAAAAAACAAGGTAAAAGTATGAACTTCTTCACGTTTAAGCCAAAGCATTAAACTCGACATTTTAATTGGGGTCTAACCATAATTTTGACAAACCCTAATTAATGACAATTTAATCTTGGGGTGTTATGAGTTTATTCATTACATGCTAGGGGGACTTTACTGCATTTGGGAACTTAATTTTGGCAATTGACGTAACCCTTCTATCACGTCAGTTTACTTTCCCTCCTGTCCTTAAAATGTTTTTCACATTTAGGAGGTGTTTGGTTCACATTCAGAAATCAGAATCAGAATGAAAATTATAAATTCTACTATTGGTATGAGTTTATATCATTCCTCCTTACTTGTTTGGTTTAACATAGGAATGAGTTTCATTATATTAATAAGTTACTCAATTTGAAATCTATGTCACAAGTCTGAATGAAAGTAGGTATTTTCTAACACTTTCATTCCCATAGTGTTCAACCAAACAACATCTATAGATATCATTAACTTTGATTCCCATTCCCCCTCTCATACCCATAAACCAAACGCCTCCTTAGTATTATTACAATTGCAAGAGTGAACTAAACAAATAGTCAAGGGAAAAATTCTTCTAGCTAACTAATTGCAAACGGTAATATCACTTTCTTATCCTAGCGAGTCTAGCCTTGCTTTTAGGTAGGAGTAGCAATGGGTCGTTTTATGTTTGACTCGTTTTCATTTTTGTATCATGTTTGTAAATTGTATTATGTGAGACTCGTTTCTTATCATATGGTGTTTATTTCTGAACTGTTTATTTTGTGTCATATTCATGTCTAACCCATTTAACTTGTTTACTCCCAATAGAGATACACTAGCATATTTGAAAAGTTAAATAACTTGCAATTTATTTGAATTAAAATCTCAAAATTTAATTCTTTAATAACTTAATCAATTATTAACCTTGTTCTCTAGCAATTTAGAACAAATTATTAAAATTATTAAAAACTAGAAAAAAGCATGTGTTTTACATGTGTAACATTCCTAATTTATTGAAAATTTTTATTTTTTAAAAATAAATAAATAATCAGTGAATGATAACATAGAGTACAAAATATAAAAATTTTACTTGTTGAGTTTTTGGATGCAAAAGTTATATATTTTAAATATATATCTAATATATTTGCTCGGTTCTTTGTAATTATTTTCAACTTTTTTCGTTATTGTTTGTTATTTGTTATAACATTATACATAAATTCTATTTTTATCGAATAATTAAATAAACTTTGTTTTTTATAGAACAACATATGATATTTGTATTTTAATTTCATTTATCTTCTATGTGCCTAGATTATGATTTCATACAGTGACATTTATAATTACTTAATCATTTAAAGATTAGATAGTTTTCATAGTATTGAACTGTTTAAAGATATTTATATATTCTTTGTCATTGCTAAAGGATAAAATTACAATCAAATATCAAATATTATTTTATAGATAAAGTATTTTGATATTCTTTTATTGGTGAAAAATGTTTATAGGAAATAAAATAATATAAATAATAATTCTTAAAATTAACTGTAGTTTAAAAAATAAGAAAAAATGAATCTAATTAAAATGTAAAGAATAAGAACACATCAAACAAAAATTATTATAAAAAATTAAAATGTAATTAAACTAATATATTCTCCATATTATTGATACACATCACATACTATCTTAAAATCATTATAAAAAAAATTAAAATAATTAGCTGATCTTTTTTAATGTGCTCTAAAATGCACCAAATGTTAATGAAAATAGTCCTTTATCAACTATAAAATACCACAATCCTAATAAATAGCAACATGTAAATCTTAAAAATATTTTAAATTATACATTAATTTAAGTGGTATTTTATATAAACTTCTATCATATCTATTTTTTGTTTAACATATTATAACATTTGTATATATATAGAGAATATATTGGTATTTCTTATATTTCTTAGACTTGTGATAACATTTGTTTCAATACTCGTTGACGCCTTGAACTCTTCATTCATTATGAATGGCACAAAATGTGGTTAATTCTAATCAAAAATAGTTTCTATTTCTCTTTTAGTTTCCAAGGTTATAATTTATGGTAACGGCACCACCAATGACTTGATCACTTAAAGGTAATTTTTTTTTTTTTTACATAATATTGAACTTTTAAATATATTTATATATTCTTTATTATTACTAAAAGATTAAATTAGTATCAAGTATCAAACATCATTTTATAGGTGAAGTGTGTTTATAGAAATTTCTTTTATTTGGAAAAAAATATTAACAGGAGATCAAATAATATATGATAATAATTATGAAATAATTAATTAATAAGGAATAATCGATCCTAAGTAAAATGTAAAGAACAAAGATATCAAACTAAACTGATTAAATTAATATTTTTATCTATGATATAGATAGGTATCACATAATATATTAAGTTCATTACCAAAAGATGAAAATAAAAAGAGGTATCACACATTATATTAACTTCGTTACCAAAAGATGAAAATAAAAAGTTGTTCTTTCAGCTTACTCTAAAATGTATATAACATTAATTGAAAAAAAATATTTTATCTTACTCTAAATGTACACAATTCTAATGAAAAACATGTAGTTATAAAGACATAAAAAATAACACATAATTTTTATATAATTTAATCGCAATTACTTTTTTAATATATTGCGTAAATTATGTACCCAAATAAAGAATATATTAGTACTTTTCCATAGTTCTTACCATTATGATAACATTTAAACTTCAAGATTCCATTGAAATTCTAAACTCTTCACATTATCTTGAATGGTATCGAATGTGGTTAATTTTGAAATTGTATTTCGATAAAATATTTACTATGAAATTAAATTTGTATTTGTTAAATATATAAATAAAATTAAAGCTAATAAAAATGTGTGAATTTTACTTTTATTTTTTGTGTACTTTTTCAATTATCTTGTGTTGTTTAAGATACATTTAATATAATGTTAGCAAATGATTAAATATGCATAAAATTGCATTGTAATTTCTAAACTCAAGTAGACGCAATCTATATGTACAATTATTATAGTGTATTTAGTAGTAAGATTTTATTTGTATAATTTATGTTATTTTTTACATTACTTATCTACTTTTTTTTTTATATGTCATTTTTATAGTTTATACGTAGTATAAGAGATAGGTCTTTTACTCTAGATTATTTTGATTTGCATCGTATCATTGGTTGAATATTTTTACCTCATCAATAGCTACTCTAAACCCTCAATATTATTTATCAAATACTGTAACAACTATTATTACAGTTTCTAAAGTTGACATTTAAACTTAATATATAGCAGCAACTATTTAGAGTATTTTATGGTATAGTTTATTTGCATAATATATATCATTTCTATATTAGTTACTTACCTAAGAATTGTTACATATTATCACTATAAATTATGCGTACAATGCTTGTCAATATTTATTATAAACCAATATTCTATGATGTTATTAAAAATAAGGATTTTGTAATCAAATAATCCTATCAAAGCTATATAAAATTAATAAATACTTTTATCTTAGTCAAAAGTTGTGAGTTTTCTATTTCCTTCCCAAGCTTTACTTTCGTTACTTGGTTACTTACTTTTCTTCATGTACGACAGGGCAAAAAAATCAAAATTAATCAAAAATTAGTATTATATACTCAGTTATTTCTTTTTACTTTTATAAATATTTAATTTTTTATTTGTATAATTATTAATTTCATGAGTTTTAAGTTGGACAGTCTGTAAACTCACAAAACTTTGATATTAAAAGGTATGTTATTGAATTCAAACCCAATCAAGTCAAATACAATAAAGTTTGTCAGAGACATTTTTTCTTCTTCTATGGATTTTCTGTTAAATGTTAATGGGGGTTGAACTCTTTAAGCAAAGCTAAGCTTAATTCCATAAGTAAAAGAAGCTATTGATACTAATAAATTTGAAAATCTAATAAGTTATATATGCTACGATAAACAACTAATTGATCCCAAAACATAAGAAGTTCATGTTGTAATAAAAATAAATATATGATTAGTCACACTACATCAAAATATAGTATAAAACAACATACAAGACATATATGCTATTGGCATATGAAAATATATAAAATAACAAAAATGAGTCTAATTAACTAACATAAAAGAGCATAGTTGAATGAACAATTAGAGAAAAGAAATAATGATTATGAATTTGCAACATATAAAATAGTTATAAAAAGCTAGTTTTATTAATGAATAAAATAATAGAAATGATTTGAAACATATATAATAGTTATAAGTTAATAATTTTATTTATTCTTTGTTCAAGTATAAATAATTTTTCTATTCTAAAAAATTTATACCTTCTAATTATGTATTTATGCCAAAATGTCGTAATAACTTAAGGAAGAAACAATATGAATGTACATAACAGTTATAAAAATAATTTTTATTTTATTTTTGCTTAAATATAAATTATTTTTACCATTTTATCATGTATTTATGTCCAAATTTTCATATAAATCGAAAGAATTTTGTTATGACAGTTTGAAATATATATATATATATATATTTATATATATATATATAAAATAAATATATAGTAGTACTATAAAAAAATAGATTAGTCCTGATACATTAAAACGGAGAGCATTTTAGATGTATCGGTTATATCTCATTGAAGATATGTTAGAATAACTATTTAACTAAGGGTAATTTAATTTTTTCTTCCCAGGAATTATACGAAAATGTAGGTGACAGTTTCCTTATTCTCTCTAAAGGTTTCTCTCACTAGGATTTGAAAAACCTAGCTATGGCGGCCCTTTAGTTTTTGACTGTAGGGCAACCATCTTCTTCCCTCATTGCATCTCCACTCGACCATAACTCTTCTCGATCATTTGCATCTGTTTTAACTAATTCGAACTCCATTACTTCGAACATTATCTCCATTAAAGAACCTTTCACCTACAAAAGCGAACCCGCAATATTTTTCACTGAACAAGAAATTCAAAAGCTTTCTATTTCGTTTAAATTCTTATTGGTTGGCAAATTTTCAAAAGGGAAACCGTCTATGGAGTCCTTGAGAAAGGACTTCATCTCGATTGACTGTAAGGGTTCCTATGCCTTTGGTTTGTTAAATCATCGTCATGTGCTTATATGGTTTGATCTTAAAGAAGACTACCTTAGAACGTGGTGTTGTGCTTTTTACAGTTTTCAGGGTTTTGGTATGAGAATTATCAAATGGACGCCTTCTTTCTGGGTGAATGTTGAAATGCCAACTGTATCTATTTGGATGGTATCAATGGAGGATTTGCCTCCTCATCTCTTCAACAAGGCTACCTTATACTCTATTGCACAACTGGTTAGACATCCATTGATGGTTGATTTGTCCACAGCCACAATTTCTCATCCAAGCCTCGCTCACGTTTGTGTAGAAATTGCTGTCACTAAACCTTTACCTCGACGTGTCAGAATTGACAATGGAAAGGAAAGGAATTTTTGGCAATACATCACTTATCACAATCTTCCAGAATATTGCCTAGAATGTAAGAAAGTTGGAATGGAAGGGATGCATGCCGCTCAATTGTCCATCAAGAGGCTTCAGGTGAAAAGAATGAATAGAAACAACAACTGTAGCAGTAGTCAAAAAATGATAACCCTACTGCTATCAAAAGTGTTCTCAAGCAGTAGCCTAACCTTGAGCATTCTTTATTCGAGCCACCTGGAAGTCGCTACTTGAAGGGAACCCCAACGATGGCTCGAATGACAATGGCAACAACAATCAGCAAATGCGACATATAAGGACAGAAAATGTTCAAACTAGAGTTTTGGAGGATATAGAGAAATCGAATGTAACCCTAATGGACGACCCTTCCAAATTAAGACGGTTAAATACTGCTGATAATGCAAATGCATTTGCTATTGTTTCCATTATAAGAAATAACTCCTTAGCCCGGTTGTCAGAATTATAAAGGTGCTAGGGTTTTGGGATGAATACGTGATGATCATCACCAGGATTTCAGGCCAAGAAAGAAAAAAAATTTGAAGGAAAAGGATATCTCTGGTACTTTATCAGACTCATAGGAGGTGTAGTGTAAACTAACAACTCGAGAGGAACTCTAGTGCAAGCTTTTTGATTTTATATTTTAGATTCGTCATAAATTATCGGCGAAGGAATCACTGGACATAGAGCAAAAGTCAAGACGGCCCAAAAGTCAAGAACAGTTCCTTAACAAGAACCGTTCTGACTCTATCGACCAAGGTTTTTTAACAGCTCCCACTCCTTTCGAATAGTCATGATTAATGCACTTTTCTAGAATAGAGTTTCGAGGTATTCATAAAGTTTCCTCAATAAAGCGTCTTAAATTCCTAATTCGATTGCATAATGTTCAACTTTTAGCAGTAATAAAGTCGATGATTGATGCGGCTCATCTAAAATCTTTTCAAATAAAGTTTGGTTTTCCATTTTTTAGTTGTAATAACACTAATAAAATCTGGATTTTTCAGAGGCAAGGATTTCATTTACATGTTGTAGAGGATGGAGATCAGTACATGCATATAGCGATGACTTATGATGGATGGTTTTCCTTAGTCCGATTGACATTAATTGATCAAACTGTACACGCGCTAAGCAGCAAGATTTGTGGATGCATTTACTTTGTCTTGATTCGACTTTAGACTGTCCATGGCTACGGGGAGGAGATTTCAATATTATCTCTTCCTTATCTAAGTATTCTAACCCCTCCTAGAAAAATCTTGGAGCAACAGAAGACTTTAATGCAGTGCTTAATTCTAGCAGTATGCACGAACTGCCTTTCTCAGGTAGTTCTTATGCTTGGTCTAGTGTGAGAAATGGTAAGACTGTCTTCAAAAGACTTGATCGGTTGCTTGTTAATCAGCAATGGCTTAAATTTCTTTCAATTTCCCATGTAAGACATTTGGTTAGAGCTGCCTTAGACCATTCTACATTACTGCTTGAAGTCGACCCAGTCCACAACAAGTTTCAAGATTATTTTAGTTCTAAAAAATGTGGCTTCAGTACTCATCTTTTGTGCAAGTTATCTGGGAAAGTTGGGAGTTGTCAATAGCTAGCTTCAGTTTGCAATCCTTAGCAATCAAGTTGCAGCGTCTTAAACATAGTCTTCGTCAGTGGAATCACAATGTCTTTAGCAATGTCTTTGATTTCCTTAAAAAAGTTGAAGCCAATGTTGATATAATGCAAGCTCAGTTTGAAATAAATCCCACGGATTCTAACCAAGAGCACTATCATTAGGCCCAAGCAGAACTTCTGCAATGCTTGAAAAATCATGAGATTTTTTGGAAATAGAAACTCGCCAGGGTTAAATGGTTGTCAGAAAGTAACCGGAATTCAGGTTTTTTTCATGCAGCAGTGGCAAATAAACAATTCTGCCTCAAGGTGAGTCGAATAAAGAATGCTGCAGGTTCCTAGCTTAAAAACATTGAAGACATTAAGCAACTAGTGTTGCATTTTACAAAAATTTGCTCTTGGCCGTGCCTATTCAGACATTTGCACTGGACAGGTTCTTCAAGAATTGGTCTCACATGAAGATAATGCAATGCTTGTACAACAAGTAACCCTAGAAGAGGTGAAGAAGGTGGTATTCCAGTTGGACAAGGATAGTGCTGCAAGGCTGGATGGATTACTAGTCATTTTTTTACTCATTGTTGGGAAATTATCTCTAATGATGTTTATGTTACTACTTAGAAGTTTTTTAGTGGAATGCCATTGTCAAAAGCCTTTGGAAGCACTCTGTTAATTATGATCCCAAAAAAAGGATAACCAACAAATTTTTGCAAATTTTCTGCCCATCTCATCATATGCATCTTTGTCAGTAAAATTTTTACTCGCATAATGGCGACCCGACAAGCTGACATCCTTCCTCAACTTATTTCGAAAGGACAATCATGTTTTGTGAAAGGGAGGCTACTATTTGATAATGTTTTGCTTGCTCAAGAGTTGATCTTTTCATTGAATAAGAAGATAAGAGGTGGTAATATTATATTAAAGCTTGATCTAATGAAGGCTTTTGATCAGGAGTCATGGGATTTCCTACAAGTTGTTCTCCATAAATTTGGCTTTCATGAAGTTTTTATCCAATTAATAATGAACTTATTGCAGGAAATCTGGTTTTTCCTATTATTAAATGGTGAGATGGCAGGTTACTTCCAGGCTACCCGTGGAAGTTAAGTAAGGTGACACTTTGTCACCTTTGCCTTTTCTTCTATGCTTGGAGGTTCTTTCGCATGGATTGATCCATTTGACTCAACAAGGTCTTGTTATGACATATATGCTACCAAAACGTTTCCAGTTGTCACACACCTTGGCATACGCAGATGATACCATGATTTTCTCTAGAGGGGATCGTTGATCTGTTCATAATCTTATGGACTTTCTAAAATGTTATCAGCTTGGATCTTCTCAATTAATCAATGCATCAAAGAGCTCTTTGATCCTCCCAACTAGATGTCCTTAGTCGGTTAAGGATCTACTGAAACGTCTCATTGGTATTCCCTCAAAATATTTTCCTTTTTTATACTTTAGATGCAATTTATTTTTGGGAAAAACCAAAGTAGTATATTTTTAGCAGATGGTCGAGGCAATGTAGAAGAAATTGGCGGGGTAGAAAAATAAAATATTATCGCCTGGTAGTCATCTTATATTGATCAAGCATGTCCTCTCTTCCATTCCTATACACCAACTTGCTGGCCTGAACCCCCCCCAAAGAAGTTATTAAATCATTGGAGCATGTCATGTCTAACTTCTTTTGCGGGAAACCAAAACTGGGGACTGATGTGGATAAAATGGAGCAATCTTGGCATGCCAACCAAGGAAAATGGTTTGGGTATACACAGTCTTCACGATATTATTCAATCCTTCATACTCAAACTATGTTTGCACTTCAAACAGTTAGATTCACTATGGACAATTTTTATGCAAGCTAAATATATGCATCCACATGTTTGTAATCCATCTCACGTTTGGAGAAGAATGCTTTCCGTGCATGATGTGGTGGATTATCGCATTTTAAAACCCTTATTTGCAATAGTTCATCGTTGTTCTAATATGATAATTGTCATTATTAGGGACAGCTTGCCAATGACACAGAGGAGCCAATTTTCTAGCAAGGAATTTTCGTGCGAGAGATTTATTCTAATGATCATGGATAGGATTTTAATGTTTTTCAACAAGCCTTCCATAAGACAAGTTCACAGCTTCATTGGCGTTTGCGTTGATTCGATGTTCAGGTACCACACTTATATCAAGGCACTATATTTGGGATGCAAAAATACCTCTTAAGATTTCCATATTCCTTTGGAAATTACTAATTTCATGGATGTGTTCCATATACGGATATGCTTCAAACTTTGGGTTTTTATGTTACATCTATTAGGAAAAATAACCAGAGAAACTAAAAATAAAGGATGGTTTTGATAGTGTTTGCACTAGCCTTAAGGAATTATTGCCCCAACTTAGGTTGCTGCTAGGATTGAATCGTAATATTCCTCTAGAATTTTACAAAACCAAATTAGAGAATTCAGATAGCAAATCTAAATTTTCTCAAAAGAACACATTAGAATATTTTTAACAGAAGAAGAAGTTATAATTATTATCAGAAGCAAAGATAATGATGCGATGCCTTATTTTGGAGTTATCGATGCTACTTATAGATTTTCTTTGGGTGTCTTGAAGAGACATACCTCTTCATCAGACACAACTCTTTATCAGGCACCCCTTAAATTTAAAATTAAATTTTAACCGTTAATGACTGTTTAAAAAATAATAATAATAATAATTATTATTATTATTAATTTTCGGGCTTAATTGGCCACAAGTGCCCATCTTTAACTATGAATTATTATATTGATTTATAGTCAACTTTTGATTTTCCCTCCAAACATCCATCAATCACTTTTTATTCAAAATTCACAAGAGCACCTATGAATACTCAACTCTTCTTGCAACTTTTAGACGTGGGACAAATTCTTTCTTCTTCATGTGCCTTTAATCACTAACTATTACTAACACCATCAAAGTGCTTCTATTGTGACTCGTTAGAGGCGATAGATCATTGTTTCGTCTCATGCTCGCCTACACAACAAATCTGGTCAGCATTTGCCAGTCTCCTTGGTGTGCCGATAGTTTTGGTCTCTTCACTTCTTCACCAGCTCCAACTTTAGTGGCCTCATGCATCTTCAACATTAGACAGGAAGATAATTAAAATAGTGCTATCATTAATCTGTTGGCATCTGTGGATTGCAAGGAATGCCTATCTATACTGCAACTTCCTCACCGAATGGTGTAGCAAGTTAATGATACCTTCATCATTATTAGCCTCAGCAGTCCATTTTTACTTCAGGCATGCTCGAGACGTTCCCAATTTGCTGCGGGGCTAGCCATTCATATTTTACAGCATCGGCCTGCACATCCCATTGATCTTGTCCAATGCATGGCATAAAATTGAATGTGGATGGTTCTTCCCATGGTAATCCATGTCCATTCGGAATTGGAAGAATTGTCCGTGACATACATGGTCAGGTGATTCTTGGTTTTTCAAAATCTTTGGTATCGCACACAAATCTTGAGGCCGAATCTCTAGCTTTATTGCATGGGTTACAACTCTGCGAGGATCGTGGACTAACCAACGTCCATATTGAAACAAACTCTAAGGATCTCTTTTATATGGTGACTACTCAAAAGTAACGTTCCTTGGAAAGTTGATTCAATTGTAGCTCAAATAAAATTGTCATTTATCAACATAATCGCTCACTTTTACATATCCATCGCGATGCAAACAAAGTTGCAGATTTTAATAGACTTCTGATAGGAAGTTCACAATTTATCAATCAATAACTTGCTCGATGTAAACACCATTACTCCAATAATCGATCTAAAGCTTGATGCAATAGGAGTTCCATCGATTCGAGGGGGACAATAAAACTTGCTTTACTCTTCATTTAATTAATAAAATCTTACTGTTTCTTGGCGTTAAAAAAAATAGGTAGTTAGCTTAGATAAGGATAGTTAGTTTAGATAAGGAGTAATTTAATTATTTCTTCCTAAGAATTATATTTTATTAACAGCGAGTATTTTAGGCATTACAAAAAAAGAAAGAAACAAAAAAGAAAAGAAAAGGAGGTGGTGTCCTAAAAAATACATAGTTAGATGAGATGAGGAGTAATTTTATTATTTCTTCCTAGGAATTATACTAAAAAATAGGCGACGGTGTCCTAAAAAATAGGTAGTTAGATTAGATGAGGAGTAATTTAATTATTTTTTCCTAAAAATTATATTTTATTAATTGTCAAATGATTAGGCATTACAAAGAAGGGGAGAAACACTTCTTATCAGTAAAAATTGTGACAAACAACTCACATATATATAACAGTAAATTTTTAAATATTGTTTAAAATAATTATTAGATTTGATTTAATAATCTTACATTAGAACTATTATTCACAATATTAAAATATATAATGTTAAATTATAATCGTGGTGATACATAGCCAAATTCTGTTCATCCAACAATTTGACAGATTATCATGTTCATTTACGGGTTGACCCAATCCAACCCCTTAACTTTGGTGTCGAAAACGAATTGATTAAAAAATGACCGATAAGGTTGGGATTGTGTCGTGTTATCAAGTCACATAAGAAATTGATAGCCCTACTTTTAGGTTCCACCTTGTCACTTTCTTATCCTAGTGAGTCTAGCTAAGCTTTTAGGTTCCAACTTGTTTATTTTTTTAAGACTTATGGTTTGAGTAAATTAGAGCTCTTGTATGGCAAGATTGATTATTGGGGAAATGCTTGGTTAATATTGTGTAGAAGATTTGATATCATATAATTGTACTAATAAATCACCACCACTACTTTGGTCACTTATTTATGGTAGAACATGTGGATTGATTAATCAGCCATAAATTGATAAAATGGGGTGTCACGGGTATTAGTTGTTTTAATTCAAAATTTACTAAACAACTCTTGCATTAAATTGATAGATTGGGACATAAATTTATGGTAAATAAGATATGTAATAATAGAATTGATTATTAATAGTTTGAGGACTAAAAGAAAGTTGAGGAATGGTCAAGAGATGGGAAAAAAGCATAAAAATGGACCAAGCGCTACCCAGCTGCCCATTTTGGGCGTTGCGCAGCACCTTTAGCCACCTGGTCTTTTGCATCGTTAAGCTGCTATCTAACCCTGTTTATTCAGATCTCTTTCGGGTGCTTTCCCTTTGCATTTTTTAATATTCTTAAATTATTTGTATTGTATTTAAATGATAATAGAATTGTTTTAAATTTATTTAGGTGTGACTAACTTTGTTGAGGCAAAAATCAAATTCAAGATAACTGCTACCTCCTTTCATATTTGTTGTTTTCCAAATATTTTACCACATATTACATATTCAAATAAACACTTTAATAAATGCAAATGGATTTGAGTACATCATTATGTATGCATGGGACTACATGAATTATATATATGATAAAATGATGAAGCAACGTGATCAAATGTGAGCAATGTGCATATATGCATTTAAAACCCATTAGTAAATATATGTTGTTTGACGAGAACTACTGTACCGTACTGTCTCCAACTTTGTCTCGGGGTATAATAATAGTTAAATTAAATATTCAATAATCAATAAACCTATAAACTATGAGTTAATAGTTAAATGGTTATTGCAAAATTGAATAGAATGTGAACTGCTATTGACTCGTTAATGCATGAATGATTTATCGATACTCTCTGTATATATATTATTAATGTATTCAATTCAAATTATCCGAGTCTAAGAGAACTACCACTATTATGATTATGAGAATGGTGACGGTCTGGGAAATATAATTTGTCAGTTAATGATTCTAAATAGTGTAATTGGTTGGAGTTTTCCTTGCATGTCAGTTATGACTTTTAATTATTGACTCGATATTATCATTCCTTGAGACAATTAATTTTTTTATTTCATTATTGTTGAGACTTTGGCTGTTATCTATTAATGATAACGGTTATTTTATTATTGTGGATAAATTTAGACTATTGATTATTGTCTAGCATTCAAAGAATTTATTCTAAGATGTGATGTTTTACAATTTTGAATTTGGAGCGTGACAATATCGATCAATTTTGCAAGACCTAAACTTGTCCATCTTGAACTAATAATTAGATAAAATAACTATTTTTATATGAATATTCATGAAACATTTGAGATAGTATATGTCAAATTTTTCTTTAAAAAAAAAAATTATTTTAAAAGTGATTCATACTAAGTTGATAACTGATCATTCTCAATTTCTTTCATTAAACTTCTACTCTTAAGATCTGAAAAGAAAGTAACTTAAATATATTCTTTAAAGTTAACTTTATTCAAGCACTTTATAATCGTCTGGAGTTCACTCCCACAAATATAACCATCCATGCCCCCCTTAAGTCAATCCTTATCTATTCTCAGTGAATCCTGACGGGATCCTATTGGATCAGAAGGCGAGTAACACTACAACAAAGCATTGAGAAAGATTTTCAAATTTTTTTTTTTTACTTTTGCTAATTTTTTTTGGAATTATGAACGAGTGATTTAATCAAGTTAAGTTTATGAAATATATATTGATTATATTTTAAAACAACATATTTAATCAAATAGTTTTAAATACAAAGTGATGATTAATTTTAATAATTGAATATATATATATTAGGTACTTTATGCCAAATATAAAAATAATAATAACTAAATAATTATGTGATGATATATTAAAAAAATAGATACGGACAATAAAAAAGTAAAAAAACAAATTATGAAATGCCTTAAGGGTAATTTTTTTTAATAATATTGGATAGAAAAAAAAAAGACTTTGTTTTGAAGTACAAATTTAGCTTATAAAATAAATTTTGAATATCAAAATACAATTCACCTTAATTTTAGGGTGGCAAATTGAACTTAATAACTGAGACAATTATGATATTTTGCTACTTCTTTTAGATGAAAATTTTAAAAAATTCTAGAATGAACTTAGTCTACTCTACTATGTTGTGGACCTCATAGCCTATATTTTGTCACACCATTCATGTGAGTGATGTAGCTAAATTTGAATTGCGAGTCCCACAATATACCACATACTCTAGTCAATTCTTTGGGTCCAATGTATAGATGAAATAAATGTATGGGACAATTTGCAACTGACGACTAGTAGCTAGGGACAAAATATAATTAAGTCGTAAGCATAAATTAAGTGTATATTTGCATTCCTAATAAGGAAAATAGGATCCATCTATGGTGTGTCCAAAACATATGAACACAGGTGGAACTGAAATGAGTGAAAGGACGTCCAACTTGTATAGGTCAACTTTTGCTACCGATAACCTGCTCTATTGGTTAATTTTGGGAAAATTGTGTAGGGATTTTTTGAAATAGTAATGAAATAATTGTGATATACATGGGCCTAGCGTTTGGACGTGGGCCAAGTAGCTAAGAAGAGCTTTAGATAGAAGTTGAAGTGGGCCATTCTTGAAAGAACAACAATAACCCGTTAAGTACGAATTGATTTCCTAGACTTTTAAGTCTAGGGGAATAAGTAGTACATCGTCTTAATTAGGGAAATTGAACAAGGAAATCCCTAAGAAAAATGTAAACAGTGGCCATAAATTGCAAGACGGCTATGTGTTTGAAGATGAGAAGAAAAGACAAAAGTGTATCTATCATGTGTGCTTACAGAGGTGAAAGGTAGGAATTATGAAGTGTAATCAAGAGAGAAATTGCAGATTTAAACCTATGGGTTCTTAAAGAGTAGGAAATGATTTTTACTTATATTACGGTAAAATGTGGATGTAGAAATTAGAGAAGGAACCTTGGTTAGTTTACTATTTATGGTGTTATAGGAGTCTGAACAATTTGCATGAATTGATGTCATCAGACAGGTGTGAGTGGATGGCAAGGGAATTGTGAAAATTGGGACTCTATAAGTGGGAGGTCTGCAATCATATCAACTTGTCAAAATCGGCAAGGTGGTCAGTAACAAATTGGAAGTATCTTATATATAAAAATAATACATTCTACAACTAAATAGTTTGAATAGCTCAATTGGTCAGACTGTCTAATCTTTGACTTGACAGTCTCAGGTTCAAACCCATCTAGCAGCGCCTCTGGATAGGTCTCGAGACTTGTAACCAAAAGGTCACAAGTTCGAGCCTTCCTCATCACTTTACTTTTCCCTTTTTTTTTTTTTTTAATAATCAGAACTAGTATATAGAAATATTCTACTAACACAACACACAAACTACCAAGGTGGCCCATTGGTCAGAACATGGGTCACAGGTTCGAATCTTCCCAGGAAAACTCATCATTTTTTTTTAAACATCATCTTCTTCACCCGTTTGGACCAAAACGGGTATGTACGACTCGAATGCAACTCGCACATATTCCCAGCCATCTGGGCATCAAAAAATTGCGTTTGAATCACAGAAAACATGAAAATCCAATTTTTAAATGATTTCTAACTTTAGTTTTCAATAAAAACATCAAAATCATAAATCCATGTCCATGATCCATAATTCATATAAAAAAATATACAACCATAACCCAGCAATAAATAACATCAAAATAGAAAAACATTTAATCAAGGAAAAAAAATTATAGAATCAATTTTAAATAAATTATAATTCTAGATTTTCTCAATAACATGTCAACAGTAAACCCAAATCAACATATACATATATGTAAATCAAGGTAGAGGCATAAATGCTTTGATACCAAATGAAAGATTTATTAAATCTATAAAACTAAATTTAATCTGTGCATAAATAATATCACAGAATATCGAATGCGGAATAAAATCAAGGAACATACCTCCAGCCATTGATATTGTTGGGTCACTTGTAGAATAAAAAAATAAAAATAGATAAACCTAAGACAATCTGATACGATGGTGTATTTTCTGATATTTGATGTGCCTAAGGACCCAAAATACTCTGTATATTTATAACATTTTTTTCCATCAGGAAATGTAAGCAGTTATAATAAGTAGTTATCACAAGTGTAATAATTATCACAAGATATTTATTAAGTCAAATTGATAAATATCAGAATTAAATATTGGATCAAATATTTGGAATTTAAAATAAAACCCACATGGGATAATTACAAAAAATTCCAACAAAGTTAACTCTGATAGACATCTTAAAAGACCATTTTTGTGAAAAAGGAAAAAAAAAATTCTAACACCATTAGGCAATGGCATGTTGGTCGCACCATCCATAACACTGCCAGTGCAATTTTCTGGATAGAATTCTTGACAGAACATACACATTTAGACTTAGATCTGGCATCAAAATGGACCTAGAGCTGCCGAACAGGTCTAACCCACGGCAGCTCCTCCTTTAAAAAAATAAAATCCCTCCTGTTAAGTTCAATCAATCCCAAAGTGATGATAGAATAACAACAACAATGATCTGAACATGAATATAGCACGAATGAAATAAGAAAGACTTCTCTAAAAATTTAAGTAGGGGTGCAACGTGTGTTTGTTGTGTAGAGAAGTACTAAGAGTTTAATAGGTTAAACAACGAAGCAAATAGAAAATTAAGGGAAAGGGAGAGGGAGAGGGAGAGGGAAAGAGAATGTTGAGTACTTGGGTGAAGTACTGAAACGAAGGCAATGGAGGGAAGGTTGGGGGGCGACTGGGAGTCTGGACAAGTGGTAGGGTGGGTCCCACACAAATTTAGTGGGAGATGTTTAGTTGACTAAAAAGGATATTTTTGTCATTTTGTAGGAAACGGCTCTGCAATTAACAATAATTGCTCTGTCAATATCATTTGCCACTAAGTACATTAGTCATTTCAATTGTCTTGTCCACTTTGCGCATTGAGTTTTGTCTTCCATGTGTCTACTCTCTATTGATTGAACACACCTCTCCTTAAGTTTCCCAAACAGTATACATTGGAAAATTATCCAAGTAATTAACCCTTCTATACTTTCCTCAATGTTTTATTGGCTTAATTGTGCTGTACTTTTGTTTCCAAAATAAATAAATAAATAAATAAGTGGGACAAAAATAGTTTGAAATTATACTTTCTACTACTTTCTTGTGCAATCCTCCTCAAAATTGGAGGGACCCACACAATAGATAAATAGTAAAAAATTCTCAAATTCTAAAACAAAAAGAATTGTATCGTGTGTGCATGTATGGTTTTCGGAGTAAAAGTGGGCACGGAACCCAACAAGAAAAGAAGTCAAAAGCCTTATAAAAAGGCTAAAATAAGGCTTCTTGGAAGCAAAAGTTTTGGGAAAAAGGCAGTACCGGTTACAATATTTAGGGGAGAAAATCAGCAGGTTCGTGCTTCGATCTGACAGTGAATTTTGCTCCATTTGAAGTGATAATTTTCAGTATATTATTCTCGGCGATGTGGACTACATTTCAGGTGGTTAGATCGTTATTTTCTATTGGCCTATTGGTTGGACTTTTATACCTATAATTTGGGTTATTGTATACTATCAAATTATTTATTTCACTTTTGATAGTGAGTGGGGACGTGTTTGAGTTTCAGGTATTTACTGGAGACTCGTTTTACTGTAGTCATTGATCCATTGATAGTGGAATATTTCTGAACTAGGTGTCGTGGTTTTTACTCTTCAAATTGAAGGGATTTTTCACGTAAAAAATTCTGTGTGTTCTGTGCTTGTTGATTTTATTCGTTTATTTATTTACTGTTTGTCAGTCCTACAATTTATTCATGCAGTGGAAAAAAATTTTGGGTAATATTTCGTTGCCTTATTCCCTCCATTTTTTTGCAACAAGTGGTATCAGAGTTAAGTTGTATCTGCTCGAACTTTTTTTACTTGAATAAATATGGAACCCAATTACAGTAGGATTATCAGTTTAAATGGTCCTAACTATCATAAATAGAAGGGAAAGATGAACAATCTACAATTTGTGAAGAAGTTACACTTACATCCGGTATTTTTTGATGAGAAACCCGAATCCATGTCAGGTTTGTTAGGCATGGTGTCAGATTTGAGGATGATATTATGGGACTTTGGTTGCTAAATACTCTATAGGATTCTTGGGAGAATTTTCATGTCACGTTGAGTAATTCTGCTCCTGGTGGTACTGTGTCTTTGAGTTATGTGAAGAAAGCCATTTTGAATGAAGAGATGAGACGAAGAACTCAAGAGGCATCTACTTCACAGTTAGAGCTGTTAATTATAGAAAACTGGGGGAGAGATAGAAATAGAGATAAAGAAGAATCCAATAGAGGCAAGAGTAGGGGCAAATCAAAGTCAAGATATGATAATCTTGAGTGTCATCATTTTGGCAAGAAAGAACACATCCAAAAAAATTGCAAAAAGTCGAAAAAGGAAAATAGAGGTAAACAGGAAAAGAAAGATAGTAACAATGATAATCGTGTTGCCACCACTACTACAGAGAATTTGGTAATTGTCTGGGATTTTAATTTGATCATGAGTATGTTGCTAGTGATGAATCAAATTGGATCATGATAGTGGTGCCTGCTTCTATGTGACATCAAAGAAGATTTCTTCACATCTTATACTCCCAGTGACTTCGGGATATTAAATATGGGCAATGATGGTCAATCGAGGATAGTTGACATAGGGACTGTAGTATTGAATACCTACACTAGAGTTACGTTGAGTTTGCAAGATGTTAGACACGTACCGAATGTTTGTTTGAATTAGATTTCGACTAGTATGATGGATGATGAGGTTATATTAGCACCCAAGGTAATGAGCAGTGTAAGATAACCAAGGGTTCTTTGATTGTGACGTGTGGGAAGAAGAGTTCAGCTTGTATTGGACTAAGACTTCCATGTGCATTGATAATATCAATGCAGATGAAGACAGTGCCTCTTCAGAGCTATGGCATAAAAGGCTTAGCCACATTAGTAAGAAGAGACTAAGTTGTTTGGCCAAGAAAAATTTACTTTTTGAGTTGAAGACTGCTAAGTTGATGGGAAAGGTATGCACATTGCTTGGCAGGGAAACAAAATTGGGTCTATTTCAAGAGTCATCTTCCAGCAAGAAAATCAGAGTTGCTTGAGTTAGTCCGTTCAGATCTCTGTGGTCTGATAAAAACGAAGACGTCGGGTGGTGCACTCTGCTTTGTCACATTTATTGATGGCTGTTCAAGGAAATTGTGGGTGTATGCCTTGAAGTCAAAAGATCAGGCATTTGGTGTCTTTAAGTAGTTTTAGACTTCTATTGAGAAGGAGACAAGTAAGAAGTTGAAATATATTGGCACTGAAAATGGTAGCAAATATCTTGGACCATTTGATGACTACTGCAGACAGCAAGGTATAAGACACCAGAAGACACCTCCCAAGGCTCCTCCGTTGAATAGTTTGGTAGAAAGGATGAACAGAACATTGGTAGAGCGAGTCGATGTTTGCTTTCCGAAGCAAAATTGCCACAAACATTTTAGGGTGAGGCATTATATACTACTGCACATGCTATCAATTTCTTGATCTCTTATTGTTGCTTTGCAGGCTGATGTTCCTGATCGTGTATGGTACGATAAGAAGGTATCCTATGACCACTTGCGCGTATTTGGTTGCAAAGCGTTGTGCATGTACTTAAAAATGAGAGGTTCAAGTTGGAGGTCAAGACTAAACAATGTTTCTTTGTTGGTTATGGTCATGATGAATTTGGTTATAGATTTTATGATCCAGCTTCCAAGAAAATTGTGAGAAGTCATGTTATCTCCATTGAGGATCAAACCATTGAAGATATTGATAAGGAAGAAAAGTTAGTCTACAAGTATTGATGGCCTGGTAGACTTAGATCCAGTTCTTGCTTCTATGACTCGTGTAGTCGATGTAGTTAACAATGAAAATCATGATGAAGTACGACATCAGGATAATTAAGGTGAGGGTGATGTTGACTATGTTGCTGATGAGGCACATGATCTTGCTGGTGGAATTAATGAACCTGAAATTGCACCAAGGAGGTCGACAAGGGTTAGAGTTACCCTCTACTCGTTATTCATCAGATGAGTACGTGCTCCTCACTGACTGAGAAAAACTAGAGAGCTATGATAAGGCCATGAAGAGTGAGTTGAAGGCAAAGTGGGTTGATTCTATGGATGATGAGATTAAATCACCGCACTTGACCACACATTTAGCTGGTGAAGTTACCGAAGAACTTCAGCTCTTGAAAAATAGATGGATCTATAGATTGAAGAATGAAGAAAGATCTCACTTCACAAAACTAGATTGGTGGTCAAGGGTTTCAGTTAGAAGAAAGGTATTGACTTTGTAGAAATCTTCTCTCCTATTGTGAAGATGTCTTTCATCTGAGTGATACTTGGTTTGGTAGTGAGTCTTGATCTTGAAGTGGAGCAAATGGATGTGAAAACACATTCTTTCATGGTGATTTGGAGGAAAAAATTTATATGAAATAGCTGAAAGGCTTTGTGGTAAAGGGGAAGGAAAATTTGTCTATACGCTGAAGAAGAGCTTGCATGGCTTAAAGACAATCTCTTAGGCAGTGGTACAAAAAGTTTGAGTCAGTGATGATCCAACAAGGGTACAAGAAGACTACTTTCGACCATTGTGTATTTAGTGTGAAGTTCTCTAACAATGAATTCATCATTTTACTATTTTATGTTGATGACATGTTGATTGTTGGTACTAATTCTGACAGAATTGATAAGTTGAAGAAAGAGCTAAATAAGTCTTTTGCCATGAAAGATTTGGGACTACCAAGGCAGATTCTTAGCATGCAGATTACTCGGGATAGAGTGGCAAAGAAGTTATTGTTGTCTCAACAAAAGTACATGAAAAAAATACCCCATCGATTTTGTATGGATAAAGCTAAAGTGTTAAGTACTCGTCTTGCTATGCACTTTAATCTTAGCACTAGACAGGTTCCGTCTAGTGATAAAGAGAAAGAAGACATGCACCGTGTTACTTATGCATTGGTAGCAGGGAGTTTAATGTATGCATTGGTTTGCATTAGGCCAGACATTCCTCATGTAGTTGACATCGTATTGTTAGCCAGCTTCTTAAAAATTCGGGTAGAAAGCATTGGAATGATGTGAAGTGGATTGTGAGATATCTTCTGGGTACATCGAATTTGAAACTGTATTTTGGGACTGATAAACCTATTCTTTGCAGGTTTAGATGTGGTCGGGGATGTTGACACAAGGAAGTTTATTGCAGGGTACCTAATTACATTTGTAAGAGGAGCTGTAGCCTGGCAATCAAGATTGCAGAAGATTGTTGTATTGTCTATGACTGAGGCAGAGTTCATTACTTGTACCAAACCTTGCAAGGAGTTGCTTTGGATGAAAAAGTTTATGCAGGAGCTCGATTTTACTCAGAGGCAATGCGTGTTATACTGTGATAGCCAGAGTGTGATTCATCTTGTTAAGAATTTGACTTTTCATGGGAGATCTAAGTACATTGATGTACGGTATCATTAGATATGGAATGTTCTAGACTCTATAATGATTGAGATTGCGAAAATCCATATGAATGACAATGATTCAGAATCATGTCGACGAAATCTCTAACAACGAAAAAATTTGAAACTTGTCATTTGGTTGTTGATTTGGCAAATACCTCCAATTGAGTTGAAGGTGGAGTTTGTTGTGCGGTCCTCCTCAAAATTGGAGGGACCCATAACGATATATAAATAATAAAAAAATTCCCAAATTCTAAAACAAAAAGAATTGTACCGTGTGTGCATGTGTGGTTTTAGAAGTAAAAGTGGGCACGAAACCCAACAAGAAAAGAAATCAAAAGCCTTATAAAAAGGCTAAAATAAGGCTGCTTGATAGCTATAAGTTTTGGGGAAAAGGCCAAAGCAATTCCAATATTTAGGGGAGAAAATTCGCAGGTTCTGACGGTGAATTTTGCTCCGTTTGAAGTGAGATTTCAGTATATTATTCTCCGTGGTGTGGGCTACATTCTGTATAGTCAAATTGTTATTTCTCTTGTCTATTGGTTGGACTTGTATACTTGTGATTTGGATTGTTGTGTACTGTCAAATTGTTTGCATTTCACTTTTGGTAGTGAGTACGAGCGTGTTTGAGTTCCAGGTATTTACTGGAGACTCGTTTTGCTGTACTCATTCATCTGTTGATAGTGGAATATTTCTGGACTAGGTCGTGGTTTTTACTCTTCACATTAAAGGGGTTTTCCACATAATGTGTTCTGTTCTTGTTGATTTTATTCGTTTATTTATTTACTATTTTGGTCAGTGCTACGATTTATTCAAGTGAAGAAAAAATTTTCTTGGGTAATATTTCGTTGCATGATTCCCTTCGTTTTCTCCCAACATACTCCATTTAATGTTGTTTAGTTCAATGAATGTATTAATTGCCTCTAAACTACAGAATTTCATTATCAAATTATAGCCAATGATTCCAATTCTGTCAAACGTAAGGTGAATTAAGCCTAGTACTCTTTCCATAATTTCTGATAATTTATGCTGCACAGTAAATCCTCAAGTATCAAGGGTTTTAAGTTACTAGAGAACCCCCCAAATAGCCATGGCTCCTTAAGTTTAGATGTTGGACAAGGCCATAGGTTGCTACCACGCCCCAATTCAGGTATACATATTTAGTCCGCTGGTTTACAAAATTAATCTACCTTTTTTTTTGGTTCTCATCTATTGATGGTTTGCTCACATCCATTTATTATTGCATTAGTATTTCACACATGGTCGGTTGTGCAAAATTTTTTTTTGCACAAGCAAGTTTAGAACAAATAAAGAATGATTACGTGGCAGGTATTTAAACCCGTTTGTGTAAAGAAGTTGTATTTCGAAACACTAATCCTTTATCATTTGCTTTACAGCATGATGAACTCAACATTAGGTCTCTTTTTCTCTCACAAGCTGATAGCTTTTTGGTTAATATTATTCGTATGTTAAATGTTCTGTCCCGTAGCCACTATAGGTTTTTGGAAACAATTTGTTTACTTGTAGTTGATCCAAAATAGAAAAAATAAAGGTGAAAAGCTAGCAAAGCTGCTCTTTGTAGGATGTAAGAGGACATTTCGATATTTTCTTTTCTCTTTTTTGGGAAAAAACTTGTGCATCGATCTTTAATGCTGTTATTGTTTCCAAAAACTTATAGTTTTTTTCTGGAGACAGTCTCTGGTAATTTAATATTCATGTGTATTGTGAGATGAATCCTCTATGTTGGTGGTGTGCTTTTATCTTGTCTTTCGGCTTCATTTATCGTTTCGTATCATCCCTATAATTTATCAATGTTTTAAAAGCATACTAAATGTTGGATGCCCATGGCTATGGAAAAATTTCCAAGAACGTACCATTTGTAAAAAATGTTCTATACTAGTGCTGGTTTTGGAGAAGTGGTCCGTCAGGTGCTTTTCGTATTTGTGGAATACGAACTAACTCTACTTCGCATTTTCTAAATGCGAGTTATGTCCTAATTTTGCATTTTAAAAAAAAAAATTGCTTAGTTCATGTTCATTGAATATGAACTAAGCCAAATTTTGCTTTTTTTTTTTTTTTGTTTAAAAAATTGCTTAGTTCGTATTCGTGGAATACAAACTAAGCCAAATTTCCTGCATAATTTTATTTAAAAAAAATTGCTTAAAATTGCTTAGTTCGTATTCATGGAATACGAACCAAGCCAAATTTTGCATAAATTTTTTTAATAAAATGCTTACTTTGTATTATCCTTTTTTAGCTGAAGCACTCTTCCTTCTTTAGTTGAAGTGAAAGCATTGGATAGTAGGTCTTAAATCTCATACTATAAACTGACCCAAAAGCTAAAAGTGTCGAAAACAATAACATAGAAGTACAATAGATACATATTTAGATATTTTTTTTTAATGTTGATTTTGACGTTCAACTGTTATGACAAAATTGTTGTAAGTTAATTATATTATATAGTCAATATTTGTGAAATTAATTTAGAAATAAAAAAGTTTAAGTTGTAGTAGTAATATAATCTTTCATTTAATCATTACTTTTTTTAATAAATTTTGACAGAGTTTCCCCTATTTGTTAGAGATTCTCCATGCTAGCAACCATACCCAACAAGGGCAACAATATAAATAAAAAACCCAACATTTTAGCTCTGTCAAGGGCAACACGTATAGACAAAAGAAGACAAATTTACCCTAGTAGTACGATAATCAATAACACAACTAGTAGTGTAATAATCAATAACATTAGTCATCTTATAGTTAGTGCCTATGCCCCCCAAGTTTCCCACCAGTGCCACAATCTTTCGGTCTGTGTATCCTCTTTGACCGACGAATATAAAATTGTGATGTGTCACGTACTCTGGTAAACTATTCTTGAATAAGAGTGACGACGGGGCCCCTAGAACCAGGCTGTGACGAATCTTCAGGAGTTGTTCCCAGTGACATGTCATTTAGGCCATGGAATGGTATAGATGATAATGACTCTAATGGAATGGTGTCTTGTAGAATGAACTGGTCACTAGAAAATGGCATAGATGCATGAGGACCTGCCAAAGAGTGGGGTGGCATAGGTAAATGTGGATTCTCATCATCTTCATACATATCATGCAATCCTGTATCAGATTTAGGCATAGGCTCAAGCTCAGGCTCAGGCTCAGGCTCAGGCTCGAGGCTCAGGCTCAGGCTCAGGCTCAGGCTCAAGTTCAAGTTCAAGTGACCTAACTCTGTATGCGCGACGACCACCACCACGTTATCATCCAGATCTAGTGGTGCACTGTAATCTCTGTGGATGTGGAATTGGTTCTGGATGATAATTGGGGACAACTACACAAGCAAGTTGAAGACTTCCCGCCTCTCCTACTTCATATAGAGACTGAGCTGCAAAATCTCTAAAATGTGTACCAATAGATATGATGCGATCATCGTCATCCCCAACCAAGTCTAAGGTCATGTGGTACATTTGACACATGCGATCCATCTACATAAAAGTGAGATAGAATAAGTTAACACAATAAGAAAAATGCTTTGAATAAAAATGAAAATAAGTAGATTTGTACTAGATAATCTACTCATGCACTGTCACCTTGGTAGCACTCAGGGAAATCAATCCGCCGACTCGGATTACATATATATATAACTGTCCTCTGTCAATACCAATGCAAGTAATCCAAAGATTAACGCATTCATAGTAGCTATACATGGAATACCTATCTCAACTGTGTCTGAACGTCTCTCCAAGCATCGACATAAACTTGATGAACTATGAGCCAATTAGTGTTAGGCCTACCACGACGACCGTAAAATGAAGTACATTATGATCAACAAGTAATTTTTCATTCGGAATAGGTTGGTACATTCCAAATTGTTGCTTAACACGATGAGGAAGGTGGCACTCCACGACCTCCCAGCATATAAGATATGTGACTGATTACCATATGTGACAACCAGCAGTGCAGTAATGGGGAAGCTGATCAAGTACATCATCTGTGTACGGCTTCCATATGAATAAAATTGAAAATTTGACTAATGTTCATTTAAGTAACATCAGAATATATGTAATCTGATGAGAAATCAAATTAAGCAATACCTTTGTATTAGAGGCCATGTAACTGATCTCGAAACGCAGGTAAGACATGTCTTACTGTTCTACGCAAATCAAAGTTCACATCCCACCTATTGAACAAGTGTGTTCACGACAATTTTAATATTAAAGAAATAAATATTCTATGATATATTAAATTATACTCTCATTTGCCAAAATATTTACCTAGAGGCATATGCTTTGTGAAACTGCTGCGACGGCTCCAATCTATTAGGCCGCATAATCGGTATGCGCTCTCAATCCCATAACTGTCATATAGTGATTAGTATTTATATAAAATAATAAAAATAGAATTAACATTTTATGTAGAGCATAAATAATACCCGTATCAAAAGGGAAGCACCACAGATACCCTTTGTAGTGGGTGAAGTAGCATCACACAATCCACAATACAAAAAAGCTAATACTGCAGATCCCCAACTAAGATGTCCAATTGTCTCCAAGTCTCTAAGGAGCATCATAAAGCGTAACGGCACCATGTTACCCGAATGGTCAAGAAAGAGAAGTCCGCCAAGTAACAAAAGTATGTACGTCCGTGCACGCTGTCTACACATCTCATCTGGTGCATCATATGGGAAGTATTGATTTAATGCATCAGATAAGTAGGAAACCTTTAGGCGGGCTCCCTTTGTATCTGTCCCACTAGGCATAATACCCAACAAATGCTGGCAGAAGCCTATCCATTCATGCTGCTTATAAGAAATGTCTCTCCCTGAAACTGGTGGTCCATCAATGCACAGACCCCACAAGACCTCAATATCTTGTAGTGTGATTGTTGCCTCTCCTACCAGCAAGTGAAATGTATGAGTCTCGGGTCGCCACTGCTCCACAAAACTAGTGACTAAGGCATGATCGACCTGTACATATCCAGACAATGTAACACCAACAAATCTAGCTACAGTAATATAATCCATAACACGCTCAGAAATAGGTCTATAATGCCAAAATGCCCCATCACAACGTCTCACACCTAGTGGTACGTCAGAATCAATATGACCATCAAATAATGCACGTGCTCTATGCTGTGATGTAGGGGGTATAATATCATGAATATATGGTCCGGGATGAACACCGCCATGTGGTTGACCATCCATCATGAGACTAGCAACTAATATACAAAGAGAATAAGTGAGCAAATATTCTAAAATTATGTGCAATTACAGTGACTTTGAAAATAAATGCGTTAATTAATGTAATGTGAAAATATTGCAAATGTATCAAACCTACTTAATCAAACATATGCCCGACCAGGGTCAAATTACACAAATAACACATTTTAACAATACAATAAAAAGCCAATTCTGCTAAAAATACAATGTAGTAAAAACTAATTAAATGGGAGGGATACACATCTAGATGTGCCCTGGCTGATGACATATGCTACACCTTCTTGGCTCATCGGGGTCTCTGACATCCATCTCATTCCGAATGTGACTTGCAAGCACTCGGCCTGGACGTCGGGCGATGAACAAACTATTTGCTCCACGTAACTCCCAATCTGTATTTGGCCATTTATCCGGGTCCAGTATTGGATTAAACTTTCTAGTCATGAACTGTTGATGATATCTGACAGTAGTATAGTGATTGTTGACAATGTGTATAGATTCATCAACCCTCAAACCTGCAAACTGCCATCCTATGCGAGCAAGGAAATCTATACATTTGTCATTTACCACAGCAGCATGTTTGGTCTAAATACTTTACAATTTGTATATTACCACCAACTCCAGTTACACGGTTGTATGTCTTGATTCTGTATATGCCTGTAGAATGATCAAAGGTCATCACCTTATGGCCTCGGCCTTTTTGGTTAAGTTCCTTTAGCCTTTTCCAATGTATTGACATAAGAGACGTGCAACAATATTCAACTTTTGCAATGTTGTCGACAGACAATTTCACTGTTTGATGGAATGAGCAATCAATTAAAGCATTGATCAGCAATTGTGTAACCCCTCTCAAGACATTATTCCAACTCTCAGATATATTTGTAGTTGCCATTCCCTACCTGTGGTTGCCATCATGTGCAAGACACCACCGTTCAAGGCCAATGTCATTAAGGTAAGCCCATGCCTCTAAGCACTCGCACTGTAATTTTTCTTTGTGCTTATTACACTTGTTCCATCTGTATATTAATACCAAGAGACCAACATAACTTCTTCACGCGCATCTTCTTGAACTTGGTCATCACATTGCTTCGAACATAGCGGAGACAAAACCTATGATAGGCCCAAGGTTCACACCACAAAAAGGACTCGGTCATTGCATGAATTATGCCATGATGGCTGTCAAATATAACACAAATAGTCTCTATATCACCTAAATGTGATGTTCGAACTGCTCCATGAACCAACCCCAGCTTTCAATTGTTTCTTCATCAACAACTGCATATGCAACCGGTATTATACTATTGTTTGCATCTCTAGTAACAGCAACAAGTAATTTTCTTTGGTATTTCCCTCTTAGATGTATGCCATCAACGGATACAATGGGCCTACACCGATGAAATTCATCAATCACAGGCCTAAACGCCCAGAATATGTATTTGAATATCTTTTCATTATCGTTACTCTCGGGATAATGCAGCCACTGTACCATAGTCTATGGATTAGATCGAATTAGTGTTTCAACAAATTGTGGTAATTGTGCAAAATTAGTCGCCCAACTTCCATAAACCAATTTAATTACTTTTCTCCGTGCATACCAAGCCTTCTTGTATGTAACATCAACCTTCAACTTATCCTTGATGTGCACATGGATTTGTTTTACCTTGTGACCAGGATCATTTTCAACTAAGTGCACAAAGTGACTTGCAATAACCGTTGATGTTAGACTTTGGTTGTTATTTCCGGTGATGTCCCCAAGGCACAAGTGATCATCCACCCACTTCGTGCCTTCCAAACATCAAGTGTTTCGTCATGAAGAGCTCGAATGCACCAGTCACACCCGGAAGACGTTAGGTTGTTGGACGACTAAGATTTACATTTGGCATACCATGTTCTCTTCCTACTTTCCACCATTTTAAATTCCTTGTTTTGTGCGACGGATCACAACCTGATAGCTTTAATCAGTTGTCCCTTGCTAACAAAGCACATATTCAACCGAATAGTATTCTTTTTCTCTTTATCTAGTAAAACATCCCCTTATCATCACTACGATCCATAGGGTCATATTGATCCATGTTTCCAATATCATTGAAGAATGCCAATTCTCTAGGTTGATACGCAGGAACATCATCTTCAATCTGGCAATCATCGAAATTGTGTTGAATATCATCATTAGAGTCAAGCTCCGATATATCCTTTGACTCTAGCTCTGACTCATAATCTTCTTCCGGCTGATACCATGAGGGGTCATTATCATCATCAAAATCACCCTCCAAAACATCCGGCATATCATGATCTAATTCTGGAATAGAATCGAGCTATGCACATATCCCGTGTCCTCCTTGGCTTTTTCCATATAGAAGATACTTGGTCCTTCATCTATGCAAGCCCCTTCACAACTTGTCGCGCCAATAGTATGATCAGAAGACATTGAATTTGACATTGCAAAAGAAGCTATAAGGTTGTAATAATCAAGTGCCCTTTGATAACCGGAAAGACTCAGTGCGTAGGATTGCAGTTGCACATTGTCCATATACGATTGGATTAAAGATGTCATTGACCCTGTCACATATATCCCAAGGTTATTGTTGGGTTCAGGGAATTGGGAAATTTCTTCCTTCTCGATGTACACCTCCATGAACATAGGATATCTTTCAAACATATCAAAAATGTTCTCCATGCTTTCATAATCCTCTGATGCAGTAGTAAAGCAACCGCATAGAAGTCTGAACACGATATTCAACTTGCACCGGCCTTTATCAACCTTTAAGAACTCATATATATTGTCAACCAACTCATTAAATCCAATCCTGTGACGGATTCGAAATATTTTATAGCTCCTCGCCAAACGGTAACAAATAGTCCCGCATTCGTCAATTATTTTCCCTCCCCAAAATATGGCAATATGACGGGGTCTGTCAAACGCATGTGCCTATATACATGAACATATTTAGATCCCATTATTAAGTATTTCAAAACTTTTAAACAATATTTGGGAGGTTAAAGAAACTTACATTGAAGAATTAATGTTCATGTTATTTTCTTAATCTACAAGGTTAAACAAACCTAATGAAGCAAACTAAGGAATTGGATAGCATTTATGAATTCTTTTAGCTTTTTAAATATTATATCATCTTAGATTTTTGTCCTCCCCAAATGAATTCAAATTTTTTACTTAACTCATACTTTTCAAATGCGAGTTCGCATTTCGCTATCATACTGATATCAAAAACTAAATGAGATAGCAAAATTGGGATAGTTTCACTACAAACAACATCTATAACATACAGAGACAGTCTGTTAATATAACCAATCTGGAACTAGCTAACGTAGTGATATCCAAGTTCCTGTAGCTAAATTCTAACCAAACTAGCTAAAATCCTTTATAACCAACCCAAAAATCTTTTAAACCAATAAACTACTTGTTTACGTAAATTAAACCACAAAATCACAATTAAAAAAAAAGAACCGAAAATGGCTTCAAAATTTAACATTGAAATGTTAAATACGAATTTTAAAAAAAAAAAAAACTGAAAATGCCTTTAAAAACTATAACATTGAAATGTTAAGTTAAAAAAAAAAAAAAAAAAAAAAAAAAACTAACATTGAAATGTTAAGTACAAAGTAACAAAATGGAAAAAACTGAAATTGAAAAAAAAAAAAAACTGAAGATGGTGGACAATGGTGGTTGTGAGGCGGAGATGATGGTGGTTGACTTGTGTTGTGGAAGGCGGAGATGATGGTGGAAAATGGATGAGATTTGCTAGTGGTGGGGGAGAATTTTATGGCCAAGGGATATGGGAGGGGAAACGGGTTTTTATTTATTTTTTCTTCTTTATGCGATTGCACTTACGAGGAAGGACGTAGGGTTTTTAAATAAATAAAGCTTAGTTCGTATTTCGGGAATACGAACTAAACTTTAGTTTGTATTTCTATAATATGAACAAAACAATTTTTTTCCTAAAAAAATAATTCCAACATTCGTATTCAAGAAATTCGAACTAAAGCTTAGTTTGTATTCCCAAAATACGAACCAAGCAATTTTAAAAAAAAAAAAATTCAAAAATTGAAATTAACTCCTGCAGCATTTATGAAATACGAGTTAAGTTTAGATCGTATTTCAAGAATATAAACAACGCCTAGAAGAATGCCGCTTCAAAACTAGTACTGGTACAAAATGATTTCTACAAACGGCGCGTTGTCAGAAATTTCTCCATGGCTATGAGCAGAGGAGATTTCTTTGGAAACAGATGCAGACTGACTTTACCGGCTCTTTCATGTGCAGGAATTGATTGTTATTGACGGTATCCGGTCTGCTTTGGTTGGAATTGAAGGGCAGTATATTTTTATAAAAATAGTGCAAGGGGAGGAAGTTACTGTAGCTTTTCAAGTTGATGCATCATGGATTTGAACTTTCAGGTTAGAATGATGTGATTTTTGCCAGCTCTAACCAGTTAGTAGCAAGAGCAATTTACTAATTCATGGTTCTGCAATTGCAACTCATGAAGTATTTAAAAAATTTATTTATATTAAGGCCCGATTTCGTGTTGTTGAGTTTCTACTGCAGCCTTGAAGTCATGATATATATAATATATATATATACTAGAAAAGAGCACGTGTTTTGCACGTGTAACACTTCTAATTTATTGAAAATTTTTATTTTCTAAAAAATAAATAAGTAATTAGTGAATGATAACCAAGTATAAAAATTTTAACTTTTGAATTTTTTATACAAGATTTAAATATTATATTTTAAATATATTTTAATATATTTTGCTCTTTTTCATTCTAATTATTTTCACCTACCTTTTTTTTTTATTTTCAATATTGTTTTTTATTTGTTACAAAATTATATATTAATTTCATTTTTTCTTAAAGATTAAACAAATTTTCTCTTTTATGAGAACAACGTATGATAATTGTATTTTTTTTTTATTTCTCTTCTAGGTGCCTAGATTATAATTTTCGTATAGTGTCACTAGCAATTAATTAAATAATTAAAGAGACAGATATTTTTCATAGTATTGAACTTTTTAATATATATCTGCATATTTTTTGTCATTACCAAAAAAATATAATATTATTATCAAGTATCAAACATGGATGCATAGATGACGTATTTTAAAATTATATTAGTAGCTTAATTATTAATAGGTAACTAGATGATATATGGATAATAATTACAAAAAATGATTAATAAAAATTTTCAAAAAATAAGAAAGAAATTGAATATAATTAAAATATAAAGAATAAATAAAAATATTATGTCTTATGCACAGGATAAATCCTCCATATTACTCTAAATGCACGCAACTCGAATGAAAAAAATTTAATTCTAAAGACATCCAAAATAACATGTAATTTCTATAATTTCTATTCTAATTAATTTTTTAACATATTGTATAAATTAATTATGTATCTACATAGAGAATATATTGGTATTTTTCATATTTTTTAACCTTATTATAATATTGATATTTTGAACTCTTCCATTCATTTTGAATGGTATCGAATATGGTTAACTCTAAAATTATATTTTATTATAATATTTTAGTATAAAATTAAATTTGCATAATTGAATATATAAACAAAATGAAGGCTAATGCAAAAGTATATGGATTTATTTTTTGTACTTTTTCAATTAATTCCTTTTATTATATACCAATATATTTAATTTATGTCTTTATTATTTTGTTAAATAGTATAGAATTACATTATAATTTCTAAAATCAACATGTAAAATCAATCTATATTTGTGATTATTTTAGAATATTTAATAGTATGACTATATTTGAATAATATATGTTGTCTTTTAGAGTACTTACTCGCTTATTTTTTTTTATATTGTCATTCCTACAATTTATATGTAGTATTCTTATAGGTCTTGTAATAATTATTCTAGACTATTTTGAGTATGAATCATACAATTGGTTTTAACATTTTTTACCTTATCAATAGTTTGTTCAAACCAATATTTCTTTGTTGTTGTAGAATATACTTTAGTAACCGGTATTGTAGTTTTCAAATTTGACATTTAAATTCATTGTATACCTATAACTATTTAAAGTATTGTTACAATCATTATTTCAGAATATTTTGGGTATATTTTTATTTTATCATGGATTGAACTTATTTTCTACCGTATCAATAGTTCATCTAAACTAATATTCTATAAAATGATGTTATCAAAGATAAAGATTTAGTAATAGAAATACTATTAAAGAAATATAAAATTAACAAATACTTTTATCTTAATTAAAGGTTAAAAGTTTTTTTATTTTGTTCCTGAAGTTTACTTTCATTGCTTGGTTAATTTTCTTTTCTTCATGTAGGACAGAAAAAACAAATCTAAATTAATCGTAATATAGACTTTAAAAAAATAAGGAAACAATATTATATATATTCCATAATTTTTCACTTTATATAAATTTTAATTATTTATTTGTATGATTATTAATTTTGTAATTTTTAAGTTAGAATAACACAAAAATTCTATACTCATGGATATATCTCTCCTGTTAACCAAAATTTTAAGTTAAAGAAGTCATTGTAATCAAGAGTCGCGAAATCATTGTAGTTGACCGTTAGTTAAGAAAAGTTGTGCTTAAAAAATAATGTCAGCTAGATTTATCGTCTTCTTCAATTAATCCCAGCCGAAAAGGCTACCAAAAATTCCAAATTCAACTTCAATATATCTTTTCATCAAATTATATATGAATTAAATATTATCTTTATGAAAAGTTTATTTATCAGACAAATTTAAACAAAAAAATATAGAATATAATAGGAGTAAAATGGTAAACATGTTTAGTTGATATAATAGAAAGACTTTACTGGTCAATAGATAATGTTATATATTAATCCATCAATGACACTAAAAAATGGGTGACGTGTAACTAACCTTATATATAAAGTACGCAGGGAAGGATCTAATTAAGTTTTCCAAACTGGGCATAGTTGAATGAACAATTAGAGAAAAGAAAATAATTGTAGTGAATTTAGAATATTTATAATAGTTATAAAAGATTGTATTTATTATGACTAAAAAATAGAAACAATTTGAACATACATAACAGTTACAAAATATAATATTTTTATTTTATTCTTTGCTTAAATATAAATATTTATTTTTCTACTCTTAGAATTATATACATTCTTATTATGTATTTATGCCAAAATTTTAGTTAAGGAGGAAACAATTTATTTTATTAACATTTCATACATTTTAGAGTAAGATAAATGATGTTTTCATGAACATTCGATTCATTTCAAAGTAAGACAAAAGAACAAATTATTATTTTAATTTTTTATAATAAAATTAATATAATATATTATATCTATCCGTAATGTGAAGAATATATTAGTTTAATCTGTTTAATTTCTTATACATAAGACATGATTTTTGTTTGGTTAATTTAGTCTTTACATTTTAATTAGATTCATTTTTTATTTTTTGAAATTTTAACTATAATAAATATTTTTATACAAATAAAAATCTTCCATTTATTATGTATTTATGTCAAAATAGATGGTTGTATCCTAAACAATAGGTAGAATAGATTATGTGTAATTTAATTAATTATGTTTTCTTATTGGGAATTAAAAATTATATGATTCATTTTTTTTTTGGTATAAATTTTAATTATAATAAATATTTTTGTACAAATAAAAATCTTCCATCTTATTATGTGTTTATGCCAAAATAGGTGGCTGTATCCTAAAAAATGGGTAGAATAAATAATGAATAATTTAATTATGTTTTTCTATTCAGAATTGAAAATTATATTTCATTAAGGGTGGATATTTTAGGCATTACAAAAAAAGTAAAGAAACACTTAAAATATGTTTTCCTATTAGGTATTGGAAATTATATTTCATTAAGGACAGATATTTCTCAAAATAAAAAAAGGGATTCATTTATATTTTTAATTCTATTAGGAATATTAATTATATTTCATTAAGGTTGGGTATTTTAGTCATCACATAATTTAATTAATTATGTTTTCTTATTAGAAATTAAAAATTATATGATTCATTTTTTTATTTTTTGAAATTTTAATTATAATAAGTATTTTTATACAAATAAAAATCTTCAATCTTATTATGTATTCATGCCAAAATTGGTGGCTGTATCCAAACATAAAAATAGGTACAATAAATAATGAGTAATTTAATTATGTTTTCCTCTTCGGAATTGGAAATTATATTTCATTAAGGGTAATATTTTAGATATTACAAAAAGAAAAAAACATTTATATATGTTTTTCATTGGGAATTGTAATTATATTTCATTAAGGGCGTGTATTTTAGTTATCACAAAAAAAGTTGAGAAACACCCGGAGGGGAGAAACAAAATTTGGGAGAAACAACTCGCATATATATATATATATATATATATATATGCGATATATATATATAAAGTGATGTTAAACTAACCATCCTTTGTTTTATAATATTGCAGGAATTGTGAAAAGGTTCTTTCCTTTGTGTGAAGAGCTATTTGTTAATTAATCAGTTTGTTGAGTCGAGGTCGCTATCCAAGAATGGCCTAGTTAACCTTGCATTTGCTGCTGTAAGTCTTTGATTAAATATGTCCTCTGAAAGTGTGTATACTTATTTCCTGCCTTCCACTTGATTCTGCCTTCCATAAACTTTTTGTACACCGTAAATCCTTGTGCATCAACAAAAATAAAAAATAATACAAAAAAAACCTTAGTTTCTTTCCTTCGATATTTCGCATAAAGTTTTCCCTCTCAAAAATATTGATCTCCTTATTTATGCATTACAGACGAGATATAAATAAGCATTAATAAATTGAGGACATTGTCTGTTTTTTGCTTGTGATATGGACTAGTGTCTGACTTATGGGTAGTGCTATGTAGTTTCAATGAACATCCTCCAACCTTCTACAGGGTTACCAAGCCATGGTGTTCCAAGCTTGAACACCAATTTAGATTAGGTAGACTTTCTGTACAAGGACTATGGTTTTAAGAGACAGGTTTAACTTGTTCATATTATACTAACTTATTTCCTTATAAACTTAGCTTTTATTAAATAGCATTTTTTTTTTTATATAGCATTTGATTCTTGGTAGAATCTATATATTCAGAAATGATGGGATCGATGAAAGCTTTATCTACAGTGACAAAGAAGGTTTCTGCCAATAACTTCGCAGGTTCTGCAGTTTTGAACCTTTTGTAGAGTCAGGTAGGAAACCACAACAAACAAAGTTTTCTAAAGACGTTTAGCTCTCTGTTTCCTTGGAATCTTAAATTCAGCAAGTCATATCACCTGGTAGTTTGATATTATCTTTTCTGATCCTTTCAATTCCAGGCCAAAGCCATGGCTGGTAATCATGTAGTGACGTCTTTGCTGGAAAAGACGACACATTGTGCAAATACCGCAATACCTTGGAATACTGGAAAGGTACTCAAAAAGAATTTGAATGAGTTTCTCAGGCGATTTCATTTTCTAATATGCGTTGGCCAACATATTTACAGATTCAAAACCAATAGTTCTCAATTTTCTGAAGAACAGAAAATCTCAATTCTGTTGGCAATATATGACTTGTGGAAATTCTATTAATATTTCCTCAACGACCTCCACGACTCTTCTTTCACATTCCAAGTGCTCTGGCTCTTTGTTCATATTGACCTCTCCATTTACTTTCTTCTTTTTTTTTTGCAGTAGGTGAGTAAGTATCCAGGAAGCTATATGACATCTTTCAAGTTTCAACCAAAACTTCTTTTCCAAAGAATCCAAACAGTGACGTGGCATAAAAGACCAGCCAGTTAGCCCCACCTGCTTTGTAAATAAAACACAAGGTAGGATCAGTATTATCTACATGGTATACACATACATAGATATTAAAGTAGAATTTCATTGAATTATGCTTCCTAAAGTTTTTGTGGAATTGTTGCCCTACCATAAAATTTTGTCTAAAGACGCATAAGTTGAAATATCTATTCTTACTATGCTCTGTTGGTGTCTTGAATTACATTATCGCCAATGGTGGAACTAAGTCAACTAACTGAATTTCAGATGGGTATGTGAAGGACTGATTGATGATCCCTATGGTGAATTTTTTCATTTCTGAGAATAAGTCACTTCAAAAGGTATAACTGCGTTTGGAAAATAAATATCTTAGGCTTCCCTTTCCTGTTTGTCCTGTCCTAGATTTCTTCCTTTATTCTGATATTGCTGCTCTTACAGGAGAGTCTTACTCAAGGTTATGACGCTATGTAGTGGCAACAACGCTATAGCATTAAGGATGACATTCCTAGTTTCCTAGCAACTGCTGCTGAAACGATCTTAACCACTGGAAAATATTTGAACGTCATGAGGGAATGTGAGCACAGTTTTCAGGTAGATGGAGTTATTCTGTCTAGATTTTCCAGATTAACATGAGCGTCTAGATTTCTGAAAAAATGAATCCCCCCTCCTTCTTGGTGCATGCTATATCAGGATATTTTACACCCTCGCTTTTTCTGAATCACATGGCTTAAGCTTCTTTTCATAGGTCCCAGCTGAAAATTCAAAACTGACGAGTGTGGGCTCAAATCATCATTATCTTGAGTGCATTAAGGCAACTTATGATTATGCTAGTGGTGAGCTACTAAATCTCATTAAAGAAAAGGTATGATATTAGACAAGTTTCTTTTCCCTGCTCAAGAAGTTTTTCTTGGGTGTAATTTCAGAATCTAGGTTGTCAATGATGGCAATTAATTTCCCTTCTAGTGCAGTTACTTTTCTTTTTCTTTTTTTTGGAGTATGATTTGATGGCTGAACTGCGGTCAATCAAGCGCTATCTTCTTCTTGATCAGGTAATGGGTTTACTAACAAGTGGAGAGAGATATCTCGAGACCTAAAATTCAGGAATTTGTCTTGGGATATGTTTCGAGAGACATCAGTCTTGTATGGAGACATAAATACGAGACTCCAGTTGAGGATCTACAAATTAAAGTACTATTTCTAGTTTGTTTGACATCTTAAGATTCTCGTTGCATTTTGTTTTCATTTCACCGAACTAATATTTGTGTGCAAATTGTCTTCTGGAAATTTTGTTCATAAGAGTAGGTTCATCGAGGATTATCTTAGCTAACTTATAGACAGGAGTACTAGTATGGAAGCACGTATTTTTTACTTTTAGAGACACTAATTGTTTTATTTTTATTGATATGAATTAAAAGTAAAACATGTTTAGAAATACTAACTGTTTGATTTTTTTAATTCACTTAATTTTTCACTAGTATAATTTCTATTTCAACGTTGAACTAAATCAAAGAATTGTTTCTAGTACGTACGAGTTTAGAGAAATATTTGTTCATAAATGATTTTTATGCATATTTCTTTAGTTATACTTTTTTAAAAATATAAGAGATTTGTTTAGTTAATAATTAAAATAATTTTCATAAAAACTAAATAATTATATTTTGTAAATAATACATCTACCTTGTAATTTTTAAAATAGAAATTCATTTCCTCGATTGAGAATTATTGAAATATTCTACAATGAACTTGCTATTTAACTTCACATATAGGAAAGTTTAAAATATCATCAAATTGGAGTACAATGTATGATAGGATATATTAAAGTTTATTGTTATATTCATTCTATAGTTTTAATAATAAAAAAGGGTAGTGTAGTCTTGAAAAATGTTGACAATTCATAGAATTTATTGGAACTCTTTATTCTCTTCAATTATTCAAATTCAATCCTAACACCTTTGGATTTATCAAGTGCATTAAGATATTTGATTATTGTTGAATCCCTATATCTGTCCTAGAATCAACTTGTTAAAGGAACCATTCGTGTTCAAATACTAAATAGTGTGAAATTTAGTGATTAATTCATTATGTTAAAACTATCAATCTATGTAGTAATAAATTAAAATGTAAATATTCAATATTATAAATTTTATTTGATAGAATAAGATCAACAACATATAGTTGAAGTAGCTATCAACTTGTATAATAATAATTTAAAAGTAACAATAAACATTTAGTATTTAGATTTATTAGACAAAATATACTTAATCTAATTAATAATTGATTTGATATCCCTATTTTTTAGTATGTAATTTATATGGTTACTAATATTTCAACATTAGATATTTACTGATCATCTGAAAGACAATAATTTTTTTGTGAGAGAATAATTCTATTAAGAATTTTAGGTAATATAATTTAGGAACTAATTTTTTATTACTAGGAATGCGAAATTTATATTAAATATGTGTAATTATTAAATGCATATAAAAATAAAGTAAGAATTGCAAGATAATGATTATGTTCTTTCAAGAAAAATAAAATAGGGGTGGATCACATTTTTCATCCCCTTTCTTACTCATCCAATCAGTTTAACAATAATCGAAAAGATATGTTCTACATTATACTTATTTTTCAGTACATCACACAGGAGCCAAATTCTTTTCATATTATGGACAATGCATCTTTTTCATTAGTATAAAGTCTAGTCAACAATATTAAAGACAAAATAAATGGCATTACCGGAAGGAAGGTGAACATTATGACAATATCTATGAAGGATAATGTCTTTGTTAATTCAATTTTAGATAACCTTGAGCCTTATAAGAAATTTTATGCTTTGTTTACTTTGTTTTCTTTTTTTGTATAAAAAATAGAAAAAAAATTAGAATTATTCTCTCAAAAGAGTTAAAAAGTTTTTATATGTGATAAGTCCTACTTTTTTATTTAAAGATAGTTTCTAATAATATTAATTTAATTCCTAATTCTAAAAAAAAATTATTTACGTACTTGTATAATTTTTAAAATTCATCCTTAAAAATGGATACCTTATGCAACTTTCTATTATGTACAAAGATCTTATTTTAACAGTAAAATAATCATTAATATTAAAACTATATTTTAAAATCGTTTACTTTTAAAGGTTAATGGTATTTTTTTTTTTTGTCTTGGAACACAGTTTGGAGGGCAAATAAGAACAAATTTTCAATTTGGAGGGTTAATTCATAATCCACACTAATATTTGGATGGCCACATTGGGATATTTGTTTTAGTTTTGAGGACCAAATTGAGATTCTTTGATTTTGGAGGACTATATTAAAATATTTTTTCAATTTGGAGGGCCAAATCGAGACTTTTTTCAATTAAAAAGACCACATATTGAGATTTTTGCTTAGTTTGAATAACCAAAGTGGTTTTAACTCTTTGAAATTATATATGTATATGAGAGAGTGTGTGTGTGTATATATAAACTACCTCTTTTCCTTTGTTTGTCAAATGAATTTTTATTTTCTTAAAAAAAAAAAACCACCTCAAATATAAACTATTAGTAAAAGGAAGCTTTTAATAGTTGTTAATAAACTATTAGTTTCTTTAATTGCATATAATGTTGTCTGGTCCATTAATGTATCCACAATCTATAAATGTTGATAGTAATTATATGCATAACTCTATTTAATGGGAAATTTTAAGGTTTTTTTTTTATAACTTTATCTAATACATTGTCAATTTTTAAATCCATCACAAAATTCTACTCTATGAGAAAATTTACTTCAATCAAATTTAATTCTAAATGAAGTTTCAAAAAGTTAGTTTGTATTTCATGTATACCTTTGTAGGATTCTTTTTCTCTTTAAGGGTTTAAAAGTATGGGTGAAATATCTAAATTTATTTTTTAAGTAAATTTTATTTTTATTGTTTGGTTTATAAAACCCATCCCAAAAAAATATTTTGTACTTTTGTTTAATTTCTAAAACTTAGTCCTAATATTCTATTACATAAGGAAATTTATTTCAATTAAATTTATTTCTTATATGAAGTTTTAAAAGTGGGTTTTATTTTTTCTTGAATCTTTATGGAGTATTTACATAAATAGCTTTAAAACATTATAAAAAAGGCATAAGAGTTAGGAACATGACAAAGTTCTTAAATTTTATGCTGAGGGTAACTAAGAGAAAGAAAATAAAAATTTAATCAAACTTCTTCATTTATTATAGTATATATTCAATTAATTTTTTTAATAACTTTATTTAATATTCATCGTTTATTTCTAAGTATATCCCAAAATTCTATCTATGAGGAAATTTGCTTCAATTAAACTTAATTCTAAATATAAGTCTAAAAAATTTAGTTTCATTTTCTATGGATCTTTTAGAATTTTTTCTTGTTTAAAGGTCCAAAAGTATAAATAAAATATGTAAATTTATTTTTCAAGTAAATTTTAATTTTTTATTATTGATTGATTTCTAAAATCTATCCTAATAAAATTATTCCCTACTCTCCTTTAATTTCTAAAACTCATTTCCTAATAGTCTAATTTACTTCCATTAAATTTATTTTCTAATATGAAGCCTTAAAAGTAAATTTTATTTCCTCTTTTACTGTGTGAGGAATATTTACATAAATAACTTAAATAATTATAAAAAAGGCATTTAATTTAGGGAATATAACAACTTATTAAATTTTATAATAAGAGTAATTTTATAAAGAAAATCTAAATCATATTGCTTCTTTTAGTACAGTATAGATAGATCAAATAACTGTATAAGAGCAAACAAATAGCCAGATTACATGTCTGCTGAGAAACTGCAGGCTCTTGTTTGTTTATTATTTAAAGCAAGAAGGATGAATAGCTTATTTTTCTCTTCTGATGTTAATCATCAAATTGAACCTGATCAGAACTAAATTTGTGCATCTATCCTTTCCCCATGCAAATTAGTCCCTCTTGGACCTTGCACCGAGGACCTAACATACGGTCAGTAAATATTTCTTGTTTTATCTGTGAAAGATGGACTAGTAAATATTTCTTTGAATACTTTCTTCTGTGATGTGGTCCAAATGTGCATTGTCTACTTTAAATGTGTCACCATAATTCTTGCAGGAAAAAACTACATTGTTGAAAAGGTTGAACACCCTCAAAGATCTTGAGATCAGCCACACTGTCTCTGATAGTAATGAGTCAGAAGAACAAGTGAGCATTACTGGGCTGGAAACATTTTCTTTGAGTTACAAGGTATCTGTTTAGTATGTTGTCCTCCCCTGTTTTTACTTCTTTATGTCCAAATGACTTTCTGAATTTGCCTTTTAGAGCTACACGTTAACTAGATTTCTGATGTTCGAGTATAGCTAAAAATTCGAGAATTTTTTATTTTTTTAAAGTTAAATTATGAAGTAAAACAAATAGTACATGGTTTCTAACAATTTTCTGTCATGTCATTGAGTTAAAACAAAGCCTGTAAAATGTATTAAATTCGGGTAAGATAGGTAGCTGGGTATTGAGATCGTCTACAAGGCAATATGACCTGTCTTATTTTTAGGTGCTCATTTTTTCATCAAGTTTTCGAAATCAAACACTCTTCGCTGTACCAGGAAATTCATGTTATATTAAATTATTGATGCTGTCTAAGCAAATGTTTGTACCAGGAAATCCATGTTTCCAAATTATTGTACATAATAAGAAAATGTTCTTTACCAAAAAAAAAAAAAGAATAAGCAAATGTTCATATCATGTTAAAGGAAAATCCCTTGATTAAGTATTAGCAGTGCATTTATGTACTTGCATATAAATGCAATTCTATTTGGGACTATGTGCAAACCCACACCATATTTCACTAGGGATGAATTTTTTTTTTTATATTTTATGCAATAAATTAGTGTGAAAAGTTGCTTCTGGGAGTCAAATTTGGTTCATGTCATTGTTTTCTTGTATGCTGGTTTTCTTTTGATGGATACATGTTTCCACATTTTTGTTTCCTTTCTTTTCTATTCTTTTATTGTCCTGAGTTCTTAGTAGCTATAGTTCCTTTATGTCTATAGTTGCTTTAATTTTCTCACACTAAATACCCCGAAATCCCTTTTAACTTAAAATTATCTTAGGAACTGAGTACTCTACTGTCTAATGTGTGTACAGAAGAACAATATTTTAGTTTCAGGTTCTGCCGTTTAAAAGATATTAATGATAGTACCCTATCTACTAAGCAAATAAGATGTTCTTATCCCTTATTTCTGCTTATAAATACGTGTATGAGTGTGTTTGAAGGTATGTATTTGATTTGATTAACTTGCTATGTCATCTACCAATTACAGGTTCAACGGCTATTATCCCTTGTGAATCAAGAAAAGCCTCGACGAAATATCAACTAATTTTCTGCTTTCTATTTCATTGCAAGCGTGTTAATAGGCTTAACTTTGTGCCGCATGGCAAGCTCATCAAGAATGGCTGTATGGGTCTTCTGTCGCTTGTTATTTGTTTCTTTGCCACCACTCCCTCTTGCCCCTTGCTTCTAAACTAGTCAAAAACTCTCATTTTGTAGGGCGCGTGCAAACTTGACAATTTGACATGCAGGAGATCGCAACAAGCTATCATCTTTGTTGTGTAGTAGCATGCTTAGATTCATTAATAGCCTTGTACACTACTTGACATTCGAGGTAGGTACTGTTAGTATATATTGAGTATTTTAAAAGGTTTTCTATCCTACTGGTCAGTGCTATCGCAAGCATTCAAAACTAATCGAATTCTCTATACTAATATAACAGTGGAGAGTCTGACTCGTTTCACAAAGAACATAGTCTATTGTTTGTGCTCAAGATAAAAAGAAGGGTTTTAAATAATTTTAACACTAAAAACTAATGCAAGAATTAAAACTAAAAGAAATTCAATAAGAAAAAGATTTTGGGTTCAGTCGATACCCACTATAGAAATTCTATTAGTCAATCATCGATATCAAGGATAATTTAGTTTTTATATAAAGCAGTAATTGATGAATTAACTCGAATTCCAAATCAAAATTGATTCTCATATCTTTTCTTAAGTTGGTTAATTTTCAATACGTGATCCAATTAAATCTAACTATCAAATTAATTCAGACACGTGCCAAAGATTAATTAATAAAAGCATTAAAATCCAACAAGAACAATTAGGCTAATATAACATAAACAGACGCGGTTATGACAACTAATTCATTATTTTTCCTATATTTAATAATGTTCATCGAGCAATTATTAAACGTAGTTGCCTCACATATTGAATTGAACAAAGCAATCTAAAACAATCTAACTTTAGATTATTCCCAATAATTCATTACTCTGCAGCAATAGCAATTAAAAAAAATAATCATAAAATTAATGCAGAAAAATAATCAATACTTGATATAAAAAATAAAATAAATTCAAGTACAAAAGTCTCACAGTTGACATACTAGAATTAACCATGGCTTCAATTCCCTCAATCAAGAAAAGGTTTTATGCACTAAGTGTCATGAAAGAATGCACAAGAATTTCTGCTAAAAAAATCACGATGAAAAACAAAGAAGTGTCATTTTTTCTATTCAACTTACAAGGGGTATTTATAGGAAATACTAGTGTTATAATCCTTGCCAAAGGATAAGAACGTGAAAACAGCTAAAAAAGAGTCCAACCGGATAAAGAAATCTACCAAAAAATAAAAATCTCTCAACCCTACTACTACGAGCACATGTGCGCGCCTTGAACATCACGCATGTGCGTGCAACCCTAACTTAGACTTTGCTCACTGGAAATCACGCACTTGGGTATCTCTTGGTCCAATAATTTTTACCTTGATGCTCACAAAATTTGAAAAAATATAAAACATGAAAGTCATAGCTCTTTCTCTTAACTTTCTAACGCATTTTGAATCAAATCAATTAGAGTTCAGACAAGAAAGTTGTGTTCAAAATCACGAAATAATATCCAGATTCGCTCCATACTCGTGCACATTTCATCCTTGCAACTTTTCATCTTTTTCATCCTTTCCAATTTTTTTTTTCACTTAAACCCTATAAAAACTAAGAATAACTAAATTAAACTCAATATTAAGTCAAATCTTGCTTATGATACATAAACCCTGTAAAACTAAGAATAACTAAAATTAAACCCTGTAAAGATCATAGTGATGTGAATTATAGATTTCAAGTTATGATTATTTTGATAAACACTATCAAATTTATAATTCACATCTTGTGATGTTTTGTACTAGACACAGCATTTAAAGGTGTTATATGAAAATATGGTCCCATAAAAGTTTTAGTTCGTTGACTCTAGTTTCTATTTCTATAAAGATCATACCTGTCTTATGACTATAATGTTAATAGTGTCAAATCTGAAAATTCACAAAGATGATCTTGATGATAATCTAAATTTGTGATCATTTTTAAGGACTTTACATTTTTAGTTTGAGATATCTTCTTTCATAAGAATTTTACTATATTAAGTTAAGTTTCTAACGGTACTAAGAACATGATTTTTGGACTTATATAACTCAATATATGATGATTTTAGTGAGTCTTGTCAAATTTGGAAACTTTTCAATTTTTTTAACTTAAACCATGTAAAAACTAAGAATAACTAAATTAAACTCCATATTAACTCAAATCTTGCTTACGATACATAAAAATGCCGTAATTGACACATAAAACACGGGACAACTATGAGCTTATCAATTTACCCCACACTTAGCTTTTGATCATTCTCGAACAAACATAAATTAAAACAATTAAGCATATCAAAATTCTACCCAATACATTTCAACAATTATCCATACAAATAACTAAAAGCCAACCACCATTTGGAGTAGTCTAAGAACTTAAGAGTTCAAATGCTAATAAAAACCACAACATGAGATTCGTGTGTATGTGTATAGCCATTCAAGAATTCAAATTTGAAAACACTTGAATTAATGCATCATGTAACCCTTTAAAATTTTTCTGAACATCCCATAGCTCACTCTTCTTACACCTCTCTACTAATCTAGACAACTGACTAAATTTAAATTAGGTAAGACTTTTTAACTTATAACATTAGGTTAGGGTATTGGCTAATCAAAGAGGGGAAACTATATCACAAATAAGAAGGGGAGCTTTAAGATAATGTTGCGCACTATTAAAATAAAACTTTTCTTCATAAATGAAACATCATCCATCCACAACCCCATACTTGAATAACAAGCACCCATGAAAAATTCTAAGCAAACAATAAGTAAAGAAGTCCCCCTTTTTCGACTTGGCCAAACATGCCAATATTTCTCCCGAATATTCATTCATCAATTTTTTTCTTTTTTCATTTTATCAAACCCAAATTTTTCATATTTAATTCATGTTCGATTTCAAATATAGGTGCCAACGGTAGGCATAAACCGCAAACATATAAATGTAGGTATCAGAGATTGGCACTACCTGCAAATATAGGTATCCAATGATAGGCACTACCAATATTTATCATAAACTTATTATTATTATTATTTTCAACTTTTTCCAGTACCCCCTCTTGCCCTATAAATATACATCACTCACTTTTACAATCTTCCATCCTTATTCACTACCTTCTACCCTTATATCCCCATAATAAATAATGTGTGCAGTAAAACTCTTTAAGGGATAATTTAGATAGAAAATTAAGAATATTAGACTAGGTAAAATAAGTTTAAATGAAAGAAGGAGAATAGTGTTTCTCTCCATTCATAACAAATTAAGGCTCAAAGGTGAATGGTGTTTCTCTCTATTCATAACTAATTAAGGCTCAAACAGGGTACTAAATTTTTTTTTTTTTTTTAAGGGTTGGCTAGAAAGGCTTAAACAACCAAAGAAGGCTCTACCCTTATCTTTAAACCAAATCAGGTTGTCTAAAAATTTTGCCTCGAAAATGTAATAAAGAAAATTTCAAGGATGCAATATAATTGAATTTACATAATTATTCGTTCAACTAAGTACCCAAACATAATTAATTCATGGCTAAGTGCTCAAAAATTCTTAAAAATCATGCATAGAAAATATTAACACCAACTACTTACTCATGAATGGTTCAACTCAAGAGTTATTATGCAGAAAATCAGAGAAACATGCTAAGCAAAAATTTTCAAAGATTCCAAAGATTTTTCAACTAATTCGCACAAAAATTTTCAAAACCCTAGAAAGCTCTTAAATCAAAAGAAAAGTTAAAATACTGCAACAAAAATGAGCAAAATACACCAAACAACTTGTAAATCTAGATAACTCCCTACCCCACACTTAAAAAAATAAGCATGGTCCTCAATGCGAAAATAGAAGGATAAAGTGTTTAAAAAAAAAGTTTCTTTGGATATGATGCACTTTGGAGCAGTATATCCCGCAATATCCCTTGATGTGAATTGAACCTCAGTGTTACACTAGACAAAAACAAAACATGAAACCCCCTTGAGAAATTAAGAAAAATAAGAAAATTGTAGAATTAAATCCTACAGTAGTCAGGAGAAAACTTAAATCCCTTAAGGGTATGAATCACAAAACAACAAAATCATAACTATGAATATTAAACGAATTAAAAAGAAAAATAGCACAAATGTCTGGAAATCAACTTAAAAATAAGAAAAACATTAAAATGTCCCTAAGCGTAGGGCATCAAGCGTCATTGGTTAAAGGGGCATCGGGTGCCAAATCCTACAAAAATAAAGAGAACGGCAGGAATGTCGATGAGTCCTCCCCCCGCTCTTTTGCCAGCTGGCGAGCCTCCATAGTCTGTTGCCAGGCATGCTGATACTGGATGTACATGTCAAATCATTGCCACATGCATTGCTGCTTCACTAGGATTTGCTCCCAAATTTCCTCTTAAGTGTGCCTCGACTCCATCTCGAAGTCGGTATCCTACCCCTCCTGTGAAGTAGACGCATGGGAACGAGTGTGCCTAATCGAGGCCCTTACTCCCTCTATAGCAATCGGCTTCCCTGGCTTCAACTTCTCTTTTGAAGTTGCTGGATCAATTGCCACTCAGCTCTCAATACATAAAGTCGTGATTAGGTAGGGAAACCATATGCCCGACTATTTGTTGACCGTAGAATAGCAAATCTACTGACAGATGAGGTGCCCCACATCTATAGATTTGCCGGTAGCAATGCGATACAAGAGTTTGGCCCACTCCAGAATGACATGGGTGAGATGGCTAACTGGAAGGAGGCGAGGACATATGAACTTAAACCACACGAACCAAGCCGGCTTAAGCATATTAGCATTAAAGTGTCGTGCAAGTGTTCCAGCAGTAGACCATTCAACGTCACCATTACAAAGAATGCCTGTGATCTCATTCAATTCCATATTAGTGTCATTAATGGTTGGATATTCATCATTACACACTCGGCTCACCTTTAGATGCTCTTGTTAATCTCATTGGAAGAAATATTCACCTTCTTTTCCCAGACGTACACTCTAATGTCACTGTAATGGCTCAAATTAGCATAAAAATTCACGCACTACTGGTAGTATACTGCATCTTTGGGAGTCAAGGTGAAGTGATTCCAACCATGGGTACATATAGTCGTTTTGATCTTTGGGACCCTGGGCAAAGGTACTTGAATACCCTTCTCTTTAATTGAAATATCCTTCTCATACTTATTCTAGGCTGCAGCATTGACAAATTTCACCCCTACAATCTCCTCGGGCATGCTTTCACGTTTTCTTTAGGACGACGAAGAAGTTCTAGTACTTTTGCCTATAGTTAGTTTCTTTCCCGTTCTTTCCATACCTACAAAAATTAGATGTGAAAATAACAGCAACCAAATAGAGACTCTAGCACCCCACACTTATACAAATTCACAACCCTCGAATAACAAACCTTAGAATACACAAGATGAATTTCCATAAAATAGTGCCAAAACAAAGGTATATGCACATTCCTAGAACATTCTTATGCACTAAAATTGAATATAGATGAATCATAGGACATAATTAACATTCTAGGAATTGAACTCATTGCCACTAATGCCTTAGTGTTTTAAGATTTTTATTCATTGAGACAATTCATCAAATACTTGGCATGCATAAGTAAAGAATGAATTTTTCTATCTATAAAGAACATGCAATCACTTCCGAATCAACAATTCATGCACAAATCACTCAAACCACGTGTTTAAAATCCAATCCATAAAAAATTATGACAATTAAAATCATTAAAATTCAAAACTTTCTTACCATTCAATTTGAAACCCAAAAGGAAAAGTAGAAGAAAAGTTAATGAAATTTGTTCCTTGATGGAGTTTTCGCTTGAAAAAAAAAAGGGATTTTGATGTTAATGGGATGAATTATAAGTGATTTCATGTTAATTTGATGGTAGGGAATATTGGGGGTTGAAGGGATTAGTTATAAGAAGGAGATGTAAAAGAAAGAAGAGGTGTTCGTTTAAATGCTTGGCAACCAAGGGTTTTACCCTTTTAAAGTGTTGTGCACACATGTACAGCCTGCCAAGCGTGCATGTGAACGAAGACAGTAAGCTCGTTTACCTTGGTTTGTCTCGCGCACATGCACGAGGTTTATAGCACGTATGTGCATGGAATGCTGGATGAGGATTTTAGCTACTAGTTTTTGCCCACATGCGCACCAAATGGTGTACATGTGTGTAAAATTACACTTTCAAGGACAAAATTTTCATTCCTAAATCACCCAAACAATAAACAAGACCTTCAAATGATAATTTTGTTTATCTAATTTGTAAATTATGATGATTTTCGACACGAACACAATAACACTATAAAAACTTTAAAAAACAAAATAGCATAATAAAAACTTCAAAAACAAATAAATTGAATCAAATATAAAAGGACATGGGATGCCTCCCATGTAGTGCCTTTATTTATTGTCGTTGGCTCGACTTGATGCTTTTTATAAAATAGCTTCCTTTTTCACCACTTACATCCAATCCCATATAAAGGCTCTTAATAGCCCAATATGCTTTGTGTTCCAACTCTACTAGGAGGTGACAAGGTTTCCCAAATACGTCAACCGATATAGTGACTTCCCGATAGGTGTCTTGCAAGCAGTGCGATAAGCCCACAATGTATCATTTAACCGTAAACTCCAATCTTTATGACTAGAGTTTACCGTTTTCTGTAGAATAGACTTAAACTCTCTGTTGGACACCTTAGCTTGTTCACTAGTCTGTGGATAGATTGATATCCTGTGGGTTGCATGATATTTCTTCAGCAGGCTTCAATTGTTCGGCTACAGAAGTAAATGCCTCGATCAGTTATTAGAGCCCTTGGAATCCCAAATCTAGAAAAGATATTATTTCTAAGAAAACTTGCCACAACTTTTGAATCATCAATACGTATGGCTTTTGCCTCCACCCATTTCGAAACATAATCTATAGGCAGTAATATATAAGAATAACCAAATGAAATAGGAAAAGGAGCCATGAAGTCAATGCTCCAAACATCATATAATTCACAAAATTGGATCGAGTTTTGAGGCATTTCATTCTTTTGGGAGATATTACCTGTCCTATGACTAATTATCGCATGACCGACAAAATAGATAAGAATCTCAAAATATATTAGGCCAATAAAAACCACACTCCAATACCTTCATTGCTGTTCTTTTGGCTCCAAAATGTTCTCCATAAGCATAAGAATGGCAAAACACTAGGATCAATTTGATTTCATTATCATTTACAAACCTTCTTATTTCTTGGTCGGCACAATGCTTTCACAAATAAGGCTCATCCCATACATAATATTTGGCATCACTTTTGATCTTCTTTTTTTCCACCCTAAACAAACCATAGGGTAATTTGTTATTAGCTAAGAAATTCAAAATATTTCCATACCATGGTAATGTCACCCTTGATGAAAATAATTGTTCATCAGGAAATCTTTCTTGTATATCCAATGCATTCTCCATATATGGTAATCGACTTAAGTGGTCTGCTACTTTGTTCTCCATTATACTTTTATCCCTGATCTCCAAGTCAAATTCACTCAAGAGGAGTATCCATCTTATCAATCTTGGTTTTGACTCTTTCTTTTCTCATCAGGTAATGTAGGCCTGCATGATCAGAACAAACAATTACCTTTGTACCAAGTAGATAAGAACAAAACTTTTCTAAAGCAAAAAAAATAGCCAAAAGTTCTTTTTCAGTGGTGGAGTAATTTCTCTACGTGTCATTCAAAGTCATGGAGGCATAATAAATTGCATGAGATGCTCTTCCAACTTTTTGTCCCAAAACTTTGCCCACTGCAGAATCACTTGCGTCGCACATTATCTCAAACGGTAAGCTCCAATTAGGTGGTTGAATGATTGGAGTTGAGATGAGAAGATTTTTTAACTTGTCGAATGACAACTTGCACTCGTCATTGAACTCAAATTCCACATCCTTTTGTAATGAACTGCATAGAGGTATTGATATCTTGGAGAAGTCCTTGATGAATATTCCATAGAAACCTGCATGACCAAGAAAAGCACGAACTTCCCGCACCTTAGTGGGGTAAGGTAATGATTGAATTATATCAATTTTTTCTTTATATGAACCTCAACCCCCCTAGATGATATCACATGACCTAAAACTATACCTTTTTGAACCATGAAGTGACATTTTTCTGAATTTAAAACAAAGGTAGTTTCTATGCACCTTTGTAATACCAATGTAAGGTTATGCAAACACCAATGAAAAGAATTACCATAGACAGTAAAATCATCCATAAATACCTCAATAATATGTTCGACAAAATCAGAAAATATGCCAATCATACATCTTTGCAATGTGGCAGAGGCATTACACAACCCGAATGGCAAACAACGATAAGCAAGCGTTCCAAACGGACACATGAATGTTGTCTTCTCTTGATCCTCGGGAGCAATAGCGATTCAAAAATAACCTAAATAGCCATCAAGAAAACAATAATAAGCATGACCAGCTAACCTTTCAAGCATTTGATCAACAAAAGTAAAGGAAAGTGATCTTTACAAGTAAGAGAATTAAGTTTTCTATAATCTATGCAAACTCTCCACCCATTTTGAATATGAGTTGGGCACCATCTCATTCTCTTGATTTTGCACCATTGTTATTCCCATCTTTTTAGGGACCACTTGCATTGGGCTAACCCATTCACTATCCGAAATAGGGTAAATTATCCCTACTTCTAGAAGCTTAAGTATCTCTTGTTTAACCACTTCCATCAGCATTAGGTTCAGCCTTCTCTATGGTTGTCGAGTAGGCTTAGCTCCACTTTCAATCAATATACGATGCATGCATATGGATCAACTAATCCTTTTTATGTCTGTGATGGTCCATCCAATCGCCGTCTTTTGGTCCCTCAAAACCTTCGACAATCTCTCTTCTTGCTCATTAGTTAAACTGTTGGAAATTATTACTGGAAAAGTATTTCCGCCTCCTAAAAATAGATACTTGAGATGAGTTAGAAGAGTTTCAATTCTGGCTTAGCCGCCTACACAATAGAAGGTAAGGATTTATCGATAGAAATCGGTAATGTAGCATAAGATACCTTACCAATTTGCGGCTCTTCAACATCGGCTCTCTAATTGCTCATCCAATTCATCCTTGACTACTTCTTAAAAAACCTCCTGTACTAATGAACCAACAATACTAATTTCTACATCTATCTTAGTTTTAGATGTTTTCAAAAAGGGTCTACCTAATAGAATAGGAGAAAACTCAATTGTTTTCCATGTCAAGAGCATAAAAATCTGTAGAAAAAATTAATTCATTGACTTGAACTAAAATATCTTCAACTATGCCTTTTGGATAGGATACTGATCTATCAGCCAATTGAAAAACAACACTAGTTTCAAGTACAAGACCATGTGTACGGAGGTATAAACTGAGTAAGGCATAAATTTGTGGACGCTTTAAGTCTAGCATGGTCGCTTTAATTCTAGTATTGTTTATTTTAGAAGGAGTTGAACACATACCTAGATCCTTGCATTTCACCGGAAGATTCTGTGTAAGCATCGCTGAAACATTTTTGCCTAAAGTAATCTTCTCACCTTTCTTTTGTCTTTGCTTCTTTTTATGTGTACATAACTCCTTCAAAAACTTAGTATACCGAGGTATTTGTTTAATAGCATTTAACAACGGAATGTTTACCTCGCATTTGCGAAAAGTTTCATGCAACTCTCTATTAGGATTCTCTGTCACAAATTCCTTAAATACTTAGGGAAAGCGTGGCTCAAGTTTATATTCTGGCTATGAAGTTGACTTACCTTTTCCTTCATCTTTACTACCTGGACCGATTTCTTTCTCCACTTCAGTCTCCTTCTCATCAACCTTAACACGTTCAGGAACTATTTTTCTCGGCAACTCAACCTCTTGCCACTTCTCAACACAATTACACTAGCATTTTCCTTAGGATTTGCAATTGTTTGAGATACAACTTACCAGAATTCTATAAGAGTCTCTTATAATTATTGTTTCCATTTGTCCCATTTGGTTTTGCAATTACTATATACTATCCTTGGTGTCTTGTAGAAACTGCATAGTGTTAGAAGTCAATGCATTCATCATTTCCTTTAAAGACTTACTAGTGATTGAGAAGGTATATTAGATTGTTGTCTTTGAGCAAATAGAGGCTTGTACAGTTAGAAATTCTATCAGTTTTGTTGAGGGAATTGATGTGCTAGATTCCCATATCTGAGATTTGGATGATCCCTCCACCCAGGATTATAAGTTTTAGAGTAGGGATCATTATTTGATCGGGTTTTCCTGAAAATCCTCCCACAGCATGTACTTGTTCTGGGGACTCATCTTTAATGTTGGACACACGTCTGTCGGATGTCCTTTATTCAAACAAATTCCACAAGTTTTCATAGTTTGCGTAGTTCTTGAAGCCAATTGAAGAACAAAAGAAGTTAGACTAGCCATTTGTTGTTCTAAAGTTGAAACATTTACCTCATTAACACACTTAAGAGATTTTTCACATCACGTTCCAAACTTCTGAGCGTGCTACCGTGTTTGATGTGAGCTCACGGGAAGCGTTGATAGTCAAATTATCCAACGCCCTTCACTATTGGCATCAATCATGTTTCTCTCATTACGACCAACAAGCCTTCATAAAAGTACTGAATTAATAAAGAGTCATTGATTTGATGGTGAGGATAGCTTGCATAAAGTTTCTTGAAACGTTCCTAGTACTCAAACTCGTCATTGAATTGCCTTATCTCATAAATTTCTTTCCTTATATTCATAGTTCGGGAGGCTGGAAAATATTTTGCCAAAAAAAAACTATTTATTTGCTCCCAGGTTGTAATATTGCCCGAAGGTAAATCGAATTGCCAGTTCTTTGCCTCATCTTTAAGTGAGAATATGAATGCCTTTAGCTTGATGTGCTCTTCGAAAACCCCAGTTGGTCTCATACTCATGCATACTGCATGAAACTCTTTCAAATGCTTGTTTGGATCCTCACCTGGCAATCTATCAAGAGAAGGTAAAAGATGGATTAGTCCAGATTTTAATTGAAAAGTCACATTTACATCTAATTCGGGATAAGTAATGCAAAGAGACTGTTGATATAAGGTTGGCTCCACCAATTCCCGTAGAGTGATCTTTGCCCCATGCTAGTTTCACCCTATTCTTCTCAATTCTTGGCAAAAAGTTGATTTTCTCCTATAATGTCTATCTCTTAACTCCTTCCCTAATTTGCTAAGTGTTGTTTGTATTTTCGGATCAAATTGAAATTCAACTTATCTAGCAGATCGTATCACTGGCATAAACAATTAATGGAAGGAATAATAAGACAATAAAAGAAAATAAAAATAGAAATTAACAGCACAAAAATAAATCAAACCATTCCTCGACAACGGTGACAAAATTTTTGTCAGTGCTGTCGTAGGCACCCAAAAGTAATCGAATTTTCTATACTAAAATAGCAATGGAGAGTCCGAGTCGTCCCACAGAGAATGGAGTCTATTATTTGTGCTCAAGATAAAAAGAGGGGTTTTGAATAATTTTAACACTAAAAACTAATGCATGAATTAAAATTGAAGGAAATTCAATAAGAGAAACATCTTGGGTTTAGTCATATCCACCATAGAAATTCTATTAGTCGATCATTGACACCAAGAATAATTCAATTTTTTTATCAAGCACTAATTAAAGAATTAACTAGAATTCCAATTCAAAGTTGATTCTTATATCTTTTCCTAAGTTGGTTAATTTTCAACATGCGATTCAATTAATACTAACTATCAAATTAACCTGACACGTGCCAAAAATTAATTAATAAAAGCATTAAAAACTAGCAAGAATAATTAGGCTAATATAACATAGACACACATGGTTATGTCAATTAGTTGATTATTTTTCCTAAATTTAATAACTCTAATTGAGCAATTATTAAATCTAGTTGCCAAGCAATCGAAAGCAATCTAGCTATAGATTAATCCCAATAATTCACTACTCTATAGTCATTGCAATTAAAAAGAACAACCAAGAAAAGGTTTTAGGCACTAAGTGCCATGGGAAATGCACAAGAATTTTTGCTAAAAAAACTCACAATGAAAAACAAAGAAGAAATGTCATTTTTTTGTCTTTACTCTACAAGGGGTATTTACATATAGGGAATACTAGGGTTATAATCCCTGCCTAAGGATAAGAATGTGAAAATGGCTGAAAAAGAGTCCAACCAGATGAAGAAATCAGTGGAAAAAAAAAACTTGCAACCCTACTATTACGCACGCATATCCATGCCTTGAACCTCCACATGTATGTGCAACCACAACTCAGAACTTTGCTCACTGGAAATCGCGCACTTGAGCAGCTCTTGGCTTGTACTTGTGCACGACTTCCAATAGCTGTGTACCATCTTCGACAAAATTTTGACCTTGATGCTCATAGAATTTGGAAAAGTGCAAAATACAAAAGTTATAGCTCTTTCTCTTAACTTTCCAACATATCTTACATCAAATCAATCAGAGCTCAAACAAGAAAGTTGTGCTCAAAATACAAAATAGCATCCAAATTTGCTCCATACTCATGCACATTTCATCGTTGCAAATTTTCTTCATCTTTTTTTATCCTTTTCGATCTTTTTTCGCGGCAACCCTGTAAAAACTAAGAATAACCAAATTAAGCTCAATATTAACTCAAATCTTGCTTATAATGCATAAAAATACGGTAATTGACACATAAAACATAAGACAATTATGAGCTTGTCAGCTACATTGGAAAAACTATTGAACTTTACATCACTTTATATTGGTTGACACCTTAGTGGGCTTGTGACAACAAGAGAACTAGTGGTAAGCTCGCACATGTGGAGGCAGCCAACTTGGGCCAATCCAAGTGCAAACCAGTGGATTTGCCCTCCTGTGCGTGGGTAAGAAACAAACCAGTATTGTTTTACTCTCTTTTTGTTTGGCCTCAGTTAACTAGTTTTGAAGTTTTACTAAATTACCATACTAGAGTGTTACTTTAGTCTTCAATGTTCTACAAAAAATTCTAAATGTTTTGAAAATTGGCCTATAAATATAGCCCTTCTTCTTACTTCAAAATCATCCAAAAAAAAAATACCCATACTTCCTTTCTTCCTCTACTCCTATTGGTTTAATTTTGCTGATCATGCTCCCTCTAGCTCCATAAAAACGAATACCCATACTTTTTTTCTATTTGGTCTCACTAAACCAGTATTGAAGTTTTACTAAATTACCATACTATAGTTTTACTTGGTCTTCAATGTTCAATAGAAAATTCTCAACGTTCTGAAAATTGGCCTATAAATACAACCCTCCTTCCTGCTTTAGAATTATCCCAAATAAATGAATACCCATACTCCTTCTCTTCCTCTATACTTAATTGCTGGTTTAATTTTGTTGTTCCTTCTCCCTCTACTCCACAGAGGACACCTAAAATAGTTCACTTAGGATAGTGCATCTCCTTGCATGACTCTAGTTTTTTTACCATCCTAATTTAAACGACAATATAAAGAAACTATGGCCTCCAACACTAATGCTGCTCAATCTTCCCAGTCTGCTGCTACACTTGTTTCAGCAACTGCTCCTGTCGCCCTTTAATTTGCCAAGCCTTTTACTGATATATCCAAAACTAAAATTTTAAAAAATTTTGCAAAGATGGCAAGAACATGAAAAAGTTTTTTTCATGCTCGATGTCCATGGAATTGCACATGCACTACTTCATCCATAGCCTAAGATATGTCACCATATGCCGATAAGATATGTCACCATAGTATTTTATAGACTATTTCTAATGAGCTGTTTGACGTGTACTACAGTTATAAAGAAGTAGAAATTATTTGATAGGCATTAATTAAGAAGTTTACTGTTGAAGATGCTACCAAGAAAAGGTTTATGGTAGGAAAATTTTATTTTTGGTAGCAGATGACTGATGAAAAGGAAATAAAGGTTGCAGATCACCGAATACCAGAAATTGCTCAATTTTTAGTTAGTTGAAGGGATCTCTTATACAGAAAAGTTTGCTATAAGGTGTTGATTGATTTTGTCCAGATGTGTCGTGGACAAGACTATAAAAACAATTTGAAGTATAAGTAGAAAAATTTTACCATGAGAAGCTAGTAAAACACATTCCGATTGAAGACACCAACAAAAAAGAGTCCGCCAAAACCAAGGAGATGGCCCTCAAAACAAATCTGGTACAAAGCAATAACAAGAGGTACGAGAATAAGTCCCAAAATTACAAGCCTAATAATCCAAACTTTAAGAAAAAGAAAGTTTCCTATTTTGTTTGTGGAAAATCAGGTCATCATGCTCCCTAATGTAGGAAATGAGTGAGAAATGACAAAGCAAAGACTAATCCTCCAAAGAATAACCTAGCTGACGGAGATGAAACAATTGTTGCAGTTATTTTTAAAGTGAACATTGCAGCCAATGTGAAAGAATAGGTGATAGACTATGGAGCTACTCAACACATTTGTGCAAATCGAGAAGCATTTACCTCCTATACTCTTATAGGGGATGACGAAGAAGTGGTCTACCTTAGAGACTCAACAACTACCAAGGTCTTGGGTAAGGGCAAAGAGGTCTTGAAACTTACTTCAGGAAAAACTTTAGACCTCAAGAATGTACTGCATGTTCCAACTCTTAGGGCGAATCTGGTTTATGTAGCCTTGCGAAGAAAAGTTGGTCCAAAGTGAAAGTGTCATTACTCATTTGAATCTGATAAGATAGTAATGACCAAAAACAATAGGTTTGTGGGAAAGGGCTATTGTAATCAAGGACTCTTTGTATTGAACATTTCAAATATCATCAATGAGAATGCATCTTCTTTTGCTTATGTCATTGATTCAATTTCTTTATAGCATGCTAGACTAGGACATGTTAATGCTACATATATAAAGAAAATGCAATCCTAGGCTTAATATCTAGTTTAGATTCAACTAGGATTGATAAAAGTGAAATATATGCAGAAGCTAATATTACCAAAAAGACTTGTTTTTCTGTAAATAGAGAAACCGAATTGTTGTCTTTAATTCACACTAATTTAGGTGATTTAAAACAAACTATTACTAGAGCTGGTAAAAAATATTATGTGACTTTTATTTATGATTTTTCTAGATTTACTAGGTAGTATTTACTTAGAAGTAAAGATGATGCTTTTAATGTCTTTATTTCCTATAAAACTAAGGTAGAAGGCAATTAACTTAATAGAAAAATAGAAGAATTCGACCAAATAGAGAAGGAGAATATTTATCTTTGAATGATTTTTGTGAAAATGAAGGAATAATTCATGAAATAACACTTCCTTGTTCACCTGAGTCTAATGGAGTAGTTGAAAGAAAAATAGAACACTAAAAGGAATGAGGAACTCTATGTTGGTTAGTTCACATTCACCTGATAATTTGTGGGGTAGACTATCTTATTTGCATGTCACTTACAAAATAGGATTTCACATAAAAGAATTGGCAGAGCACCTTATGAATTATGGAAAGGTTATAAACTTAATTTGAAATATTTAGAAGTGTGGGGGTGTCTTGTTAAAGTATTGGCCCCATCTGGATTGTTTTTTTTTTTTTTTCAATTTTTTACCACTTTTTAGCTTACTATTTATACTTTTATGAAATAATTGCTTGGTCAGCAAAAAAAATTTTGGTCAACTTTTTTAACTTTTTTTCAAAAATACTATTCATTATTACACAATTCAAAATTGTTTCTTTCACTATTCATTACTTACACAATTCAAAATTTTCTTTCACTATTCATTACTATTCAATCAATTATTTTGCTATTCCTCTATATGCGTATTATACTATTCACATATATTAGCATTAAATTTTTATACTATCCATTACTATTCATTGGTCTGAATTTTTTTCGGGTAAAGAAAAAATGGAAATGTAAGTTCGAACATCCGAACCTAGGTTCAGAAATTCGAAGTACAGGCGGGAAAAGAGAGTTTAAAATAGTATACAAGGTTTGGACTTCCGAACTTAGGGTGGGAAAATAGAGTTTAAAATGGTATATAAGGTTCGAATTTTCAAACCTATGTTGGAGAATCCGAACTATGGACAAAAAAGTGTAAATTTTAAATTGTATTTTTATTTTATATTAAATAAATACATATTTAGCATACGCATACGGACACATTTTATTTTTCAAGATTTGGAATTCAAACGATGAATAGGTAACTACATTTGCATGTGATTTTTAATACTTGTATTTGATAGTATAAAAAAAAAGTAAACGGAATTATGTATTTTGATATTAATAATTTTATAATAATTTTGTGTACATATTTTGTCTTTTAGTGCATAAAAAACTAAATAATTTTTAAATTATATTTTTTGATTTTATATTAAATAAATACATGTTAGCATACATATATGAGTATATCTTATTTTTTAAGATTCGGATTTCAAACGACAAGACGACAACTACGTTTATGTATGGTTTTTAGTACTTGATTTGATGGTGTGAAAAAGAAAGTGAACGGAATTATATATTTTGGTATTAGCAATTTCGTTCGACTGTATAAGTACGTTTTTTTATCTTTTAGTATAAAAAAACTATCCAAACAATTATTTACAAAAAATTATTTGCACTATTTTCAATATGCACAATTAGAAATTATAAGTTACAGATATATTATTAATTCAATATCACTGTAATAAATCCTCGAATAATGCACCAAAATAATACTCCAAATAATGCAATCTATACAGGGCCATTATGTAACACATCTGGACCTAAGATAAAAAAAATAGGTTCCAGAACTTCTGATTGTATGCTTATTGGATATGTTGAACATAGTGCTACATATAGGTTTCTTGTTTAAAAAAGCGAAGTGCTTGACTGCAATACAATAATTAAGATAAAGAATGTCGAATTCTTTGAACATATTTTTCCATAGTCTAATAAAATTTTTCATGCCCGTGTTGAAATAAAAAGAAAAGTAACCTTTGATGAGGAATTGAGAAAAAGTAAAAGGCCTAGAAAAGAATTTTCTTATGGAATTGACTTTCAAACTTTTACTACTAACAATGATCCTTTAACTTATTTTGATGCTATCTCTTCTTCTAATACAAAATTGTGGAAAGAAACAATAATGATTGAAATTGATTCTATTATGAAAAATAAAACTTGGATTTTGGTAGATTTTCCACTTGGTACAAAACCTATTAGTTGTAAATGAATTTTCAAAAGGAAACTTAATCCTGATGGGTCTGTAGATAAATATAAGCAGTTCGATTAGTAGCAAAAGGATTTTTTCAAAAAATAAAATATTGATTATTTCGACACATTTGCACCAGTAACTAGAATTTCTTCTATTCGGATTTTTTTTGCCTTAACTTCCATTTGTAAAACTTTTTGTTTATCAAATAGATGTCAAAACAACATTTTTAAATGTTTGGAAGAAGAGAGTTATACGGTTCAACCTAAGGGATGTGTTGTTTCTGAACAAGAAAATAAAGTTTGTAAATTAAATCTCTTTATGGCCTTAAACAAACTCCTAAATAGTGTCATGAGAAATTTGATCAAATCTTAAGGAGAGACGGGTTTTTTTTTTTTTGTTGAAGTAGATAAATGTGTTTATACTAAAGTTATAAATAGTGACTATGTAATAATCTGATTATATGTTGATAACAAGCTTATATTTGGTACGAGTATAGATATTGTACAAAATATTAAACATTTTTGTTTTCTAACATTGATATGAAAGATTTGGGTAAAGCAAATATGATATTGTCGGTGTTAAAGTCATAAGGAGAAGAGATGGTATTATGTTGTTACAGGAACATTTTAAGAAGTTTGAAAATTTTGATGTGACACCTATGAGCACTCCGTATAATGTTAACACTTAATTAAAAAAGAATCATAGTGACCTAGTTATTTAGTCTAAATGTGCTCAGATTATTGGGAGTCTGATGTATTTAATGAATTTTGCAAGACTTGATATAACTTATGTTGTGTCCAGACTAAGTAGATATACTCATAATCCTAATTTAGAGCATTGGTCTGCATTAGTTAGACTAATGAAATACTTGAGAGGTACCATGAATTATGGTATCCTGTATAGTGGATTTTTCAATGTTTAGAAAGTTAAATTGGATCACAGATTCAAATGAGACAAAATCCACAAATGGCTGTGTTCACCCTTGGTGGTGGTGCAATAGCATGGAAATCAGCCAAACAAACGATCATTGTTAGATCGACTATTAAATCAGAGTTTGTAACTCTAGAGTTGGCTGGTTAATTTCTAAGGCTAACTAGTTTAGAAACTTCTTAGCTAATATTCGTTTAACTAAGGATTTGTTTCCTCCTGTATCCATACATTGTCTCTTAAGCGGCAATTACTATTGCCAAGAATAAATCCTATAATTATGGAAGTTGACACATGAAACTGAGACATGATGTTCTACTTATAGATGGAATAATTTCTATTGACTATGTGAAGTTAGAAGTGAATTTGGTCAATCCTCCAACTAAACCTGAGGGAAGAAAATTGGTTTTCAAACCTCGAAAGAAATGAGATTTAGGCCAACAGGATGTCAATAAAGATGGTAACCCAACCTATGCAATTGGAGATCCCATGAATAGGTTCATATGGGCAATAATAAATCAATATTGACACTAAAGGCACTTCAAATTCAGTCCTCCCTAAGATGAGTGCTTTTTTTCCCCTCTAAAATGAGTTCTTTAACTGTTATAATTTGTGATGATGAGTTAAAACTTTTAATGAATTCATATTACTTAGACATTGTGTATTTAAAGTAGAATATACACTTGATGAATTCACCTATATGAGAGTAAAGTTGGGCCATTTTTATAGGAGTTTGGTCAAATCTTTAGAGCTCTCATGAACAACAAGGCACGCGCATGATCTATATGCGCAAAAACATATTGAACAACAAAATTGCGGGTCTACAATGTGATTGATGAAATCTCTGACATACAAGAAGAATTTTTGGTTCATAAAAATGTTATATTTCATCAATAACATTGTAAGCCATGTTTTATCAATCTAACTTTGGTTCATAGTCCAAAAGACACTGAACTGACTGTATTTGTACCCATACAGATCCAACAAATCTTTACACTTTTTATTCAAAATCTTTTGAAATATATGGGGAATTTTTGGCATATATTGAGTATTTCAAAAGATTTTCTATCACATATTGGAAAAACTGTTGAATTTTACATCACTTTATATTGGTTGAAAACTTAATGGGATTGTGATGACAAGAGAACTAGTGGTGGACATCGCGCATGTGAAGGGGGCCGATTTGGCCAATCCAAGTGCAAACTGGTGGATTTGCCCCTCCTTGCATGTAGGTTAGAAACGGCCCAGTTTAATTTTACTCTTTTTCTGTTTGGCCTCACTAAACCAATATTGAAATTTTACTAAATTACCATACTAGAGTTTTACTTGGTTTTCTCACGATTTACCTTTTTGGATAAAATTTTAATCAAGTCAGACTCTTACTTCGTCTTGCCTACATTTTAATGCTCTACAAAAAATCCTTAATGTTCTACAAAAATTCTGATCGTCCTTCAACATTCTGAAAATTGGCCTATAAATACAACGCTCCTTGTTGCTTTATAATCACCCCAAAAAAATGATTACCCATAGTCCCTAGATCTTCCTCTATTCCTAATTGCTGGTTTAATTTTGTTATTCTAGCTCCCTCTATTTCACAAAGAAAGGCTCGTTTAATCTCCTACAACATTTATTTGTGAAATAGTTTTTAGGACAGTGCATCTCCTTGCACTACAATTCAAATTCTTTTACCGTCCTAATTTAAACCATATGTACCTCCCACAATTTTCTTGTTTTATTTGTGTTGATGTAAAAAATTAGGCTAGGCACTTCCCCAAGCGCAAAGTAGTCCAAGCTTAGATTGAACACTACGTGTAGTACCCACGTCTGGATCACCTAAAAAGAAACGGGCAGGGCTTTATCTCCCGGGATAGGCTCTGACGCTCAAATTAGTACTTCGACTAGAGAATAAATTTCAGAGAGAAATTTGAGCTTATGAAAATTAAAGAAAAAGTGAACTCCCAATCTGACCTGTCGTTTTGATATTTATACTTGTGGTTGATGGTTCGAATCGAACCTTCTCTAGGTCAAACACCTAAAACTTGACCCATTTAAGCGTATTTGGACTCTAAAGGTAAAATTACTAAAATACCCTTGAGTGTCCCAGGCTCAGAGCCACGTGTAATATTTTTAGTAGGCGTATTATTTTCGTATCATCATTTGCCCCAATCTCAAATCAAAATTTTCGAGTTGAGATCCACATGTATTTGTGCTGTATTCGCATCCTAACCAGAACTGTACTATTGACCAGGCCAATCCAGAGACCTTGAAAATTATTTATCCAGGAAAAATTTTAATTTTCCAATGTTTAACGTGAGAATATTTAAAAAGGTATCTCAGCTGGAGTTGAGGAATACACAAATAACTTGTGCGCAATATCTACACGGATCTTAAGTCTTCAACTCAAATTAAAAGTCCTCGCCGCTTCCTTTGTTGCCAGTAAGTCCCTTCGTCTCCCTTTATTCTTTTTTTTAAGCAATACTCCAAACACAGAACATTCTTTAATTTGATCCGCCATTGTTTGTTAACCCACTAAAATGGATTTGATGAATACAATAGCCATCTTGCATCCTTGGCTTTAAAGGACATGAATAAGCCATCATAATTGCTAATTGCAAACTTCGAACCCACCTTAGAGCATCTGTCAAACTCCTTTTTTTAATAACAAATTCAATTCAGCTTAAATAACTATTAGTAACAAGATGCAAACAACAGTTTCGATGGAGGAAAGTATCACTGACGTCTCTAACAATCTATGAGAGATTTCTGCAAATGAGGCAAACAAATCTATCAGCAGGGACTTTTTCCTTATACACAACCAGATTTGTGAAATCGCACGGCGGTGGAGTCAATTTCTGTAGGGCAAATTTAAGGGATAACGTGATAGTAAATATTGCGATTGATAAGATGAGTAAAAATGTGAGTGAAGGTATGTTCTGTGAGGTAGGTAAAGGTCCTGATGGTAAACATGGGGTAAGTGGATAGGGGGACATGGAGTAGGCATCGGTGGGATAAGCGAAGTAGGGTTAGGTGGAATAAGTGGAGAGGGGATATGTGGAGTAGGCGTAGGTGGAATAAGTAGAGAGGGGATACGTGGAGTAAGTGTAGCTGGAGTAAGTGAAAAGGGGGTACCTGAAGTAGGCATAGGTGGAGCAAGTAAAGAGGGGAATAACTTAGTTAAAAAGGACATAATTTTTTCCTAAGATATTATAAGAGGGAAGCTTGTTTGTCTCCTAGGTAGGGGCCCTTTAAACTGTAATTTACCAGTTGACCTCCATAAATCTTCGGGTGAGTCTTCCACTGCCAACTCAAATGGAACACCTCACAAAAAGGGCTACCCCCCAGCTGGAAATCCTTTGGAAGAGTATGCACCTTGGTAGACCACCACAATCTGGGGCTTCTACTTCTAAACTCCAGTTTCACTTGTCGAGCTCCTCTATTTGTTTGATAGGGATGTCCCTCTTACATCCTCAGCCTTACTAATTAAAGATAGGCCAATCGAAGGTAGTCCATGAGACAGGAAATGAGAGTGAGAATAACTAGGAGAATAGGTCGGAAGCCGAGACAAATGAGGAGCTAGAGGAAGAGACAAAGGAAGAGGTTGAGAGGGAGACTGAGGAGGTCTAGAGCATGAGACTGAGGGAGTCATTCCAATACCTTGTAAGAAACAGAGCAAGAAGAAAACATCTTCACCATTGACTTTGGAGTTTGTGCGTTCCGAATGCTAGTTCCTATAATAGTTAATTGGAAAATGATTGGCCTTTGGTTAGAGAAATTCTACATTCTAGATTGGGATACTATGTATCCAAGAAGAAACCACAGGCCTTGCAAGGAGATTGAAGATTGTAGTCCAGTTTATTTAGTAGAGCTTGAGGCAGGATTACGATTTCACCTTCACCTTTTCATACAAGATATCTTGGTAAACTACAAGCAGGGACTTGGTCAGATTTATCCCAGGTCGTTTAGTCATATCAATGCCTCTATCATTACTTGTGAACTGAACGAATCAATCTTTCAATTGCAATATTTAAGAAGTATTTCCGAATAACATCCATTGGAGTGGGGTACACTTTCTCTTTCAATAAAAAGATGAGTCTACTTGAGGAAGTGAAGCCGAAACAAATGAAATGACAGTTCAAGTATTTCTTACTAATGGGAGTTCCCTACTTGGAACTTTCAAGTGGACACAACTAGTCTTAACAAACCAATTCCGTATAGTATGCATGAGTATAATGGGACTAAAGAAACTTCGAGGAGCAGAGAAAATCCCGTGGTGGGTAATTATGGATGAGTAAGTTTTAGTGTTTACGAGATTGAGTCCTGCTCTTTTTGATCTTACCATCCCTTTAGGTTGATATGCATGCACATTTTTACTCTGTATTTTATTTTGTATATGCTTTTTTCCTCGAGTATAATTTTGATAGATATTTTGTCTAAGTATTTATTTATTCGTTTGCCTTTGTAGTGGATGCTGTGGATGCCGCCATTTGTGATCGTGCTCTAAAGAAGAGGAAAGCTAAGCACCAGTTCATTCAAGAAAATCAAGGGTTCTACTACAGGAACAAAGGGTTCCAAGAGGTCATCTCAAGCTGCTCTCCCACAACCCACAGGCAGAAAGAAGATGAAGATCCTCTCTGACCCTACCTTGCCGCCACGATCTTTAGTTAAGGTTCCTACAGAAGTTACCCCAGCTCCTACAGTACCTATTACTCGTCTATCGCAAGTCCAAGTCCTACTCGACCAGAAAATTTCTTCTTCCTTTGTAAGGTTTATTCTCCCCAATAGGAGATGTATAACAACTCCATTTTACAAGATGTGAGTCATCCCTTGGTGGAGGCCTTAGCTTTGCCTAAGGAGCAATAGCAAAGAGTTGGGAAGCCTTTGGGTTCTACTCGCATTGCTAATGCAAATAAGATGTACAAGCAAGTTGCTTAAGTAAGGCACTTCTTTATTCCTTGTAAAAAATTTTGAAGTCTTTTGACTTACACTTAAAACTAATATTGTTCTTTTCGCTTTTCCCTTATATCGATAAACTCCACTATCATTTGCATCAGGCTCAAGAGCAATACTTAGCCCGCATTTTTGGATGGGAACTCGAGCGCAATGAGGCAGTGAAAGCTAAGGATAAACATTTCGAGGCCTTCCAAGCATCTTCGAAGGAAACTAAAATGGTGGCTGAAGAGAATGCTAGGCTGAGGGCTGAGATGAAGAAACTTAAGGAATCTCACAAAGAGGAGCTTAATCTATGAAGAAGTTAACAACCAGGATAGCTTAGATAAACACTTAGAAGAGTATCGTGCTAGCAATGAGTTTAGTGCCCTAGTAGAAGAGCGTAGCATAAAGTTTTTCGACCAAGGATATGACCATGCCTTGTCTTATGTGAAGAAGGCGTATCCTGACTTTTTGGACCTAGGTGATTTAATCCAAGGTATTGTTCCTCCTACCCCTATTCCTTCTAGTGCAACAGGGACTCCGACTGAGAATGAAGCTGCGTCCGGCAAAGTTAACACAAAAGATGTTACTTCATAAGTGGTTGAGGAAAGGGAAAGAGCTCAGGCAGACACTTCGGTACTCCTCTTAGCTCAGGTTAGTATTTAGCTAGTTTTATTTATTTATTTTGTAAACTTTATAGCTCAGGGCTTTCCTTTTGTAGGAGCTCCCAAACCTTATTATGCATTATTCTTTTACCTTGCTTTTCTCCAATAATGGTCATTGTTGTGCTTGGCTAAGCTTTGAGTTGGGGCCTCTTTATGTACCAACTCCACTTATATCATGCTTTTCATTCATTTATGGTAGTATGCATTTTTTTTCCTACTTGTTCGTGGTGTATTGGGTTCAGAACTGCATAGTCTTCCTTTTAGTCATTTACCTTCATTTGAAGTGACTAGGTGCTATTACTATCCTTGGCGTCACTACCAAAGAAATAAGTCCTACTCCGGGGAGTAGGTATGACATAGGTACTTCACATTGGAAAAACTTTGGAATTTTCCCCAAAGAGGTAAATCCTACTCCGGGGAGTAGCATAACATAGGTACTTCACTTTGGGAAGACCTTGGAATTGTTCCTGGAGAGGTAAGTCCTACTCCGGAGAGTAGGTATGGTCCAAATACTTCATACCTGGAAGACTTTGGAATGGTCCCCCGGAAGGGTAAATCCTACTCTGGAGAGTAGGCATGACATAGGTACTTTGTTTTGGAAAACCTTGGAATTGTCCCCGGAGGGGTAAGTCCTACTCCAGGAAGTATGTATAGTCCAAGTATTTCACTCCGTATTTGGAAGACCTTGGAATTGCCTCTAGAAGGGTAAGTCCTACTCCGAGGAGTAGGTAAGGTCCAGGTACCTTACGTTTGGAAGACTTTAGTATATCCCTCAGAGGGGTTAGTCTTGCTGTTGAAAGACTTTTTTCTCTACCCTCAGAAGGGTAATTCCTACTCTGGAAAGTAGGCATTAGTGCTTTCCCCCGAAGGATATAGTTGACCTCGAAGGGTAGTAGAATCCCGGAGGACTTTGGTGTAATCTAAACTCGGCAAGAAGGTGTTGTTCTTGCAAAAAATTAACTACTTGATTATATGTTCCCAATCCTTAAGATATTTTATTCAATGAAATTGAAAAAATTACAAACTACACAAGTTTTACATCACCGTGTCTCTTGATACATGGCTTTAGAAATTACAATTGAAGAACTTAAACAAAATAAATTGATCTTAAAAATAAATTTTTTTGAGATTTTGAGCATTTCAAGTGTGAGGCAGGATTTTTACAAACTAAAGTTATGAGTTTGTAAACTCCATGACTCGATGCTTCAATAATTTTATAGGGTCCTTCCCAATTTGGTGAAAGCTTTTCATCAAGAACCTGTCTGGTCTTTATACACATCTAGATGTGGTAACCCAATCACTACTTTGAACTTTCTGTCCCAAAATTTCTGGTTGGTACCGAACTACTCACTGCTTGTCTATCTGCATTCTGAAGAATGCCTTATCCCTTTCCTTCTCAAGTAGATCGACATTAGACCTCAAGCCTTCGTCATTATTTTCTGAGGGTCTATGTGATAACTGAACTTAATGCTGAAAATTAATTGGTTAAGAGATTTTTAAATTCAGCATGTTTGATAACAGAATTCTCTTATCATTTAATTTATTAAGCACTACTTAATTTGTATTCAAAATTTTAAGTGAAAACATTTTCGCTTAATCTGCTGAATTTTAAATAAATGTGCAAACACATAGTCTAACACACACATAGTCTCTCTCACACATATTCATACACACTTTCTCTCGCTTGCGCTGCACACACACTCTCTCACATAAACACATATTCTCTCACACAGAAAAACACACGCCCCCTTACATATATACATTGTCTCTCTCACACACATAGACACTTAGTCTCTCATACACATTCTCTCTTGTACTTTTTCATACTCACACTCATACTCACACACACATATTCTCTCACACTCACATACACACACTCTATCACACATACAGATTCTCTCTCATACACATACATACTCTATCACACACACATTCTCTCTCATACACATTTATACCATCCTTAATTATTCATTTTCTTTTCTACGCATATATGACAATTATTTATAATAAATTAATACATGCATGAAGTGACATATTTAATTCAGAGATTGAATTCAGTTGATTATCGAATAGAAATAAATTTATTAATTCAGCAATTAATACTTTCAGAACTTACAATTCAGACTTCAGAATTCAGTATTCAGCATTAACAAACATCCCCTGAGTTAAAGTTGTAGATTTGGAACTCCGGCATTAAAACTTCTAGTTGGAATAAGCGCCTCAATACCATAGGTAAGATTGAAAAAGGTCTCTCCAGTTGCATTCTTGTATATGGTGCGGTATAACCAAAGTGCATTGGGGAGTTCCTCTACCCAGTTTCCTTTAGCACCGTCTAACTTTTTCTTGATCCCTTCTAAGATAAAGCGGTTGGTGACTTCTGCCAAGCCATTACTTTTGGGATGACTTAATGAGATGAAGCACTGCACTATTCCTAAACCTCTACAAAACTTTCTGAAAGTTTCTGCTTGGAATTGCAGTCCACTGTCTGATGTAAGTGACTTGAGGATGCCAAAGCGGTATACCACATTCTTCCAAAAAAAGTTAATGATTTGCTAAGAAGTGATTGTTGCTAAGGCTTTTACTTCAACCCACTTGGTGAAATAATCAATTATGACCAACACAAATTTTTTTCTTAGCTAAAGCTAGTGAAAAATGTCTCAAGATGTCAATACCCTACTGGGCAAAAGGTCAAGGGGTAAGGATAGGGGTAAGCTAACTAGCTTAGTTGGGACTCGGGGTTGGTTGGAATGGAGTTGACATTTTTCACACTTGCACATATTCCATGGCATCCTCTAGTATCTTTGGCCAGTAGTAGCCCTGCCTTTGCACTTTCTATGTAATTGCTCTGCCGCCTACGTGGTGTCCGCAAACTCCTTCATGTACTTTAGCCAAGACATACTTGGTCTCATTCAGATTTAGGCACCAGGGATAAGGCTTTGAGTAAGATCTTCAGTACAGAGTCTCTCCTATAATCAAGTATTTTTCTGATCTTCTCTCAACTCTTTGGGCTTCTTCCTTATATTCCGGCAATTTGCCTTCCTTAAGATGTTGAATGATTATCCAATTTGGAGTTGTGTCAATGTCCATGACTTCGGTCTGTTCAATACTTTTTTCTTCCAGCACTTCAACAAAAACTTCTTTTAAGACATTGGAGTGCACTGAGTTGGCTATTTTGGATAGGGCATTTGTTTCCCTATTTTCTTTCCTAGTTACGTGAGTTATATCAAAGTTTATCAAAGTATGAGATCAAACTCTTACTTTAGTCAAGTAGAATTGTAGTGATGATTCTCTAGCCTCAAACTCTCCTTTAATTTGCTGCACTATCAAGTTGGAGTCCATGTTCACTACTAAATTCTTCACTCCTAACTCTTTGGTTAGTCTAAGTCCAGAGACGAAAGCCTCATATTCTGCTTGATCATTACTTGCATGAAACTCAAATCTTAGGGCATAGCTTGTCTTGAGTCCCTCCAGAAAACAAAAAATTATGCCTACACCACAACCTTCAGTATTGCTTGTCCCGTCTACATGCATAATCCACTGAGGGGATTCTCTGACTTGCTCCCCTAGGGAGGTATCTTTTCTTGTTGTTTTTCTTCCTCTATTCCTTCAATGATGGAATCTGTTAAGACTTGAGACTTGATTGCTGTCCTTGACTGGAAGTGGATGTCATACTTACTTAATTCCCTGAAACTTTCGACTTCATGAGAACAGTCTTAAGTTGATGGTTAGTCAGTACCAACCTATAGGATTTCTTAGGAAATACGACCTGAGTTTTCTTGCTGCCATCACCAGAGCCAAAGCCAACCTTTCAATAGTGGGATATCGGGTCTCTGGGTCACTCAGCACCTTGATGACATAATACATTAGTTTTTGAATTTTGTTTTCCTCCTTGATAAGGACTGTACTCATTGCCGCGGCAGAGCAAGCCAAGTATAAGTACAACATTTCTCCTGACTCAGGCTTAGTAAGGAGAGGAGGTGAGACTAAGTAAACCTTCACTTCCTCAAAGGTTCTTTGGCATTCTTCTGTCTACTGACAGTTCTTAACACTCCTCAAAGCCTTAAAAATGGTAAATTTTGATCCCCAGATTTGGACAAGATTCGACTTTAGGCTGCAAGGTGGCCAGTTAAGGTTTACACTTCCTTTACACATTTAGGAGGTGTCATGTCTTGAATAGCTTTTATTTTAGCAGGGTTTGCCTCAATTCCCCGTTAAGTCACCATGAATCCTAAGAACTTGCCCCCTGCTACTCCGTAGAAAAGGCACATTTCTCAGGGTTAAATATCGTATTGAACTTTCTCATGGTGATGAAGGTTTCTTGGAGGTCCTCCACATGATCAACTTTTCTTTTACTCTTGACGAGCATATCATCAATGAAAGCTTCCATGTTACATTCCAATTGATTGGCAAACATCTGGTTAACCATCCGTTAACAAGTCGCCCTACCGTTCTTTAACCCAAAGGGCATCACCTTGAAGCAATAAGTGCCAAAGTCAGTGACAAAAGCTGTCTTTGCCCAATATTTAGGATTCAACCAAATTTGATAATATCCCTTATAGGAGTCTAAGAAAGACAAGATCTTGAACTCGGAGGTTGAGTCTACTACTTTGTCAATGCAGGGAGTAGGATAACAATCCATTGGACAAGCCTTATTTAGGTTAGTGAAATTAACACATCTCCATTTTGCACCAGGCTTGAGCACTATGACTACATTCCTGAGCCACTCTAGGTATTGGATTCTTTCTATGGCCTTGGCATCCTAACAATTTCTTTACTTCCATCTCTACTGTGTGGCCCCTCTCCCTACCAAAATTCCTTTTTTCTGAATTATTGGCTTGTACTTTGGATCCACATTTAGAGAATGCATGGCCACCTCAAGGTCAATTCTTGGCATGTCTAATAGACTCCAAGCAAAGAGGTCTTTAAATTCGCTAAGTAAAGAGATGATTTTTTCCTTTAATTCTCCCAGGAGAGACTTTCAAATCTTTACTACTTTATTTGAGTCACATTCATCTAAGATGACATCTTCTAACTCATCGGCCGGTTTTCCTTTATGCGGGTACTCCTTTATCTCCTCTAGGGTATTGATGTTGCAAGTAGGGGTAACTTTCTTTCCCTTTAATTTCAATAAGGCAATGTAGTACTACCTAGCTGCAGCTTAATCTCCTTTAATTTTCCCTACTCCATTCTCTGTGGAGAATTTCATCTTTATATGATGGGAAGATGGAACTGCACCAAGTGCCCCTATGGTTGGCCGACCAATGAAGGTGGCATTATAAGGAGATTATACACTTAGTCAGTTGTGTATAAGAGACATTACCTGGGCGTTCTGCAGAACTGCACCAAACATCACAGGAAGGGTGGTAGTATCCAAGTTGAATGATAGTTTCTCCAGAGAAGCCTAGAAAGGCGTAAGAGACAGGCTTAAGATCTTTTTCCTCCAACTTCATCTCCTTGAATGCCAAATGGAATAGTATATCAGTAGAGCTTCCATTGTCAATAAGTGTCTTCTTCACGTCATAATTTGCTACTGGTAAAATTACGACTAACAGATTAGTATGAGGATGGACTATTTTTTGTGCCCCGTTTACTGTGAAGATAATGTCTTGACATAAATTAGGACATTTTAAATATGATTGGACTAAGTTCACCTGGTGAGCATAAGCCTTGTGAGATAACGTGGAGTCACCACTTGCTGCTCTACCAGAAATGTGTTTATCACTATTCTTTCTTGATTATTTACCCTGGCTACTCTATCTCCCCGAGACGGACCTCGATCTCCTCCTATCTGGGCTCCTGGCCTGTCTGGGGTGACCTTCCTCTATCTATTCTTCGGATGAACTATCTCAAATATCCTTTTCAGATCAAGTCCTCGATTACATTTTTTAAGGAGATACAATCATTAGTATCATGGTCGTGATCTTTGTAAAAGTAGCACCACTTATTTTTGTTGCACTTTTCGGGTAGCTTCTCATTGCTCCTAGCCACTTCATATATGACTCTTTCCCAATCACTGTTAGAATTCATGAAGGCGTGGTATTAAGTGAAATATAGGCCTTAGGAGGTTCGGGACTCGTCCTATGGAGCACGACTATGGATAGCCGGTCCCTCACATTACTATTTATGAAGGCCCTACTGTATTAGTCATACCATTAGCCTTCCTTTTCTTGCCATCAGCTTCACTTGTTCTAGTCTCTCTCTTTTTCTTCTCTCCTTCATCTGCTTTGACAAACTTCTCAACTCTACAAAAAATATTACTGAGAGTAGTGGGAGGTTTGAAGTTGAGAGTCAAAAGAGAATTTTTTTTGGCCTCACCCTAATCTGGAAAGCCATGATTTGCATTTATTCTATGACTCCTTGGAATCCAACACTCTCTTTTTAAACTTATCCACATAATCTATGAGCGATTCATCGTGTTTTTGCGTAATTGTAAGCAAGTGTGTTCTCGTCTTTGGTGTTCTCGTTTGATTCCCAAATTTGTTTAAAAATAAGTCCACTAATTGATCAAAATTTTTGATGTCGCCCATCTTATACCCTTTAAACTAGTTTAAGGCAGCGCCCTTGAGGGTTCCAGGGAACCCTCAGCAGAGGATGGCATCAGACGCCCCTTAGAGACACATTTTGGAGCGGTACTCATCTAGATGCTTCCATTGATAAGTACTCCCGTAATAAGAGTCAAAATGCGATGTCTGTCACCTTCTAGGAAGAGGCTCCTGCATGGTATCATAGGTGAAGGAAAGTGAATACTTGTAACTCTTCCAACCTCTTCCTCAAGTCCTTCTCTCTTTCTGGAGGACTACCAACACGGTACGATCCCTCTCTTGTGTCTTTTTCTCTCATGAGCTACAGATGCTGCTTTACCTAGACTCTTTTCCCGAGTACCTCTTGGCCTTGATGAGGCCGCTCTTCTAGAATTTGGTTGGGCAGTTCGGCCAGTTCACTCTTGCCTGACAAACTAAAGAAGGAATTCACTGCTTTGCACCATTCGGCCAGTTCACTCTTGGCCTTGATGAGGCCGCTATTTACATGTTCTTGTGATTTCTGGATAATAATTAACTCACAGGCGCCTTTTGCTTTGCACCGTATCACGTATGGGCAGAGCTGCATGCAACTGTAACTTGAACTATGTTTTTGTAGGGAAAAAAAAAGAAGTTGCATAATCTTTCTTCAACATTGCCATTATCTCTGATCTAGAGTTTGATCCCAAACGTATTACTCCGTTATCTTTATTTTCTGGTTGTGGAGCCAATTTGGCATGTGATGCATAATAGGCTTCAAAGTGCTAAGAGCATTGATGGAGGTAGGAAGAGTGAAATCTCCCATCGGACTCTAATTGTCACTCTTGCTCAACCTCCAAGGCACGCGATCTTAAATAAGCAATTCAGTTTGTTGTCTCAATCATTTTCGTGCTTGCAGGCTATCCAATATCATGAATTTTTCCTCGAGTGTTTGAGGGAGTGTTTACTTCAACCAAATCTTCCCAAGGTTTGCTCTGATGTTTTTTCTTGCAAAAGATATCATTTCTTCCTTTTTTTGTGTTGTATCTTTTTGGCAGTATATAAGTTCTTCTAATGGTTCTTCTTTGACTTGAATTTTCTGGTTTTGGTCAGACTAGTAAAGTTGTCTTAATCTCTTAAAGCAGAAGGGTCGAGAGGCTGAAACTATTATGCCTTCAGTATGCAGAGACAATACAACGATTAATTACCTCCTCCGTTGACATACCCACTACTGGAACTGTATCTGATGGTTCCTTTGACATTGGAAAGTATAAGCAATTGAAACTAAGGAGCTGATCACAGACATCCATCTGAAGTTGGCGACTCAAAATGCAGCAGCGGTTGAATCCATTCTGTATGTTAAAACAATTACATAATACACGTTTTTCGCTTCATCGCTTTCTGTCCAACTCACCTATTCTGAAATCTTGATTTCTAAAAAATTTGAGAGGGAATTCACTGCTGAGCTTCAGAGTTTAGGACCAATTTTGAGCAACAGTTCTAGAGCACAGCCACATCTGGCTCATCTTGCACAACGGATTCTTGAGGTGGGGAAGGACTGGTGAGTTGCAGGCTAGCAGCAGTCTTTGATCCTTGCAATTTTGGGAAGTGTTGATGTACCATGAGAACAACTTGGTGTCTTTACGACTTTATGAGTAATCAGCCGAGTAACCCGTGCGTGGTTTCACTAGTTAATCGTGCCACCTACCTGCAAACCTATTGTTTCTTTTCTTCAATTTGTTTACCAGTGCGGTCACAAACGCAGTAGTTTTCAATGTTACTGACGATATGGCAACCTATTGGTTACTGTCGGACTGAGCTATTTCCACTAATTAATTTCCAAAAGAACTCAATACCACCCCAACTGCCTGAGGAAGACAACCATAAGTTAAAACCACTGGCAGGTGACCTCCTCAGGGTTTACAGTCGATCTCCCAGCAGCGAGTGATGCAACAATCATGTTGAAATTCCTTTTTTATATGTAAATCACCTTGCAATGATCTACGAAAATGTAAATCACCTTGCAACGCTGTTTATTTTCATTTAGGTGTAAAAGTACTGAAGTTTGGATTTGTTAAAGCTAGAAAATTTGCAAAATAACCAGTGTTGCAATCTGGAATTTAAAGTTTCTCAATTTATGAAGGGGTTCTTGTTTGCTTGGTGACCAACTTCAGGACCTTCGTGTTCTACTAGATCAAATTGAGGAGACACCACGAACGAAGTCCCAGAAAACAGATTAATATGTACTGTCAAAAAACACAATCATCTGCTTCTAGAACTCCATCTCTAGCCAGAAAGCCAGAAAATTTGTAACACTTATTGATGATGCATGTGAAATCTAGAAGAATTCAGCTCGGACATGGCACACCCGGGTAGTAGTTAAACATTTGGGGAAAGTAACAAGCTTTCTGCGACTGCTCGCATTGCCAGCTTCCTCATTCTTGTTGCTGCTGCTGCTGCTGCTGCTGCCTAATCATGTATTATTGCTTCATATTGGCATTGCGCATCCAAGTTCTGGAGGGGCAGCATTGCCGGAGGTGCTGCCAGACAGCCCCTATTATTGGTAAATAACTAGATCAAAGGAGCTCAACCGTGATGCGTATCGCTGACAGTGGCGAAGGTGCTGTAGCTCTTGTTGTATATCTGGTGGCATCTCTGGACTGTGATCTACCTTGGATTTTCTCCGCTACTGTAGTGGTGGACCTGGTGGTTATGATGGTTCTGTAGGTTGAGGCCTCTGCCGGAAAAAAAAAAAACATTGGCTACACGTGAGGTAGATAATATAGCACCCTACTTTTGTTGGATGTCACAGGATTATGAGCAGTAAAATGAGATCCCTGCTTAATTGTACCGTACAGATTTAAAATGGCCAATTAGGTATGCTTAACATGTATCCAATACCTTCTCCTCAGCGAGAGCCAAGAGTACTTCCAGATGACCAGTGCAACAACGCTGAACTTTGCCATTCTATTTTACGTTGCTCATCAGTAGTTTGAGGGCTTGACAGTTGAGAGCATTTATTAGTATTCAAATAGGTAAATCATCTGGCAAATTCACCAGGAAACGTAATAATAGTCAGAAACTGCAACCTGCGATTAAGAAAAATTACAGAGTTGAGATGCATTAATTATCATAGATTGTAAACTCATTGATCCCATTTGGGCTATCATTTATCTATTTTGGCAGATTGCTAAGAACCATTTCTTCATCACATGAGATAGATACAAAATAAAAAATTTTGATGTCTTTTCTTTTTTTAAAATAGTTGGATTATGTATAAAAACAGAAGGGTAGCTTTTAAAGGTCTTGTGATTGATCCCTCTCTCTTTCATGAATAGCAGTGTTGAACTTTTCAACTTATAAGAATGGCCTTCATCCGCCAATTAGTTCCTAAGTGAAGGCTGCTACAACTCCTATTGCTTTTACAATGAGTGATTAACTTCCCTTTTATTTATTTATTTATTTATTTTTGTGGGTCTTAAGATCCTTAGACTTTGGGAGCATTTTAAGCTCGGGAGCCAGGGTTTTGTCAATTTTCTTGAATTGCATCTGTCTGCAAAATATTATACAGAAAACAAGGTGAATTTTTGTTAGCTAACAGAGTTCTGGAGGATACAATTTAGTTCTCCATGAACTTAGGCAAATACAAAGACACTTAAAAAATAAAGCTACATATGGTTCTCTTATTATTCGTAACAGTTGATTATGAAATTTTGATAAGCATCCTTTTATTTTCAAAACTTCAACCATTTTCCACCTCAGTTGAGCAAATCAAAAGGTACATTATTCACTTGGGACAAATAAGTTACTTAGAGGTATCAACTTGAGAAGAGATGATAAATCACAACTGTAAATAGTTTGGTACTGCAATTGACGCCATGGAAAAAAAAAATTAACTGCTGATATTCGCTGATCAAGTGCATTCATCTCCCAAGGAATATTGATTATCACTAAACAGAAAAGATTTGTCATGGAAACAGAGTCCTGCTTCAGTAAGCTCAATGTGATGGAAACATACCTATAGTAAGGACCTCTACGGGCTTCTCTTTAAGAAAAATCGTCCGTAGTGCGTTTCATTGATGCCTTTTGGTATCTCAATTTTTCAATCTCCTTCTCCAGGAAGTCCAGAGTCGTGTCAGTCACATGGTTGGGGGCACATCCTGCATCTAACATCATCTTTAGAAACTTGTAGGCATCCTTCAGTTGCCCAGCCTTAGAATGAACTTCAATGAGTGTATTATATGTCACGACATCAGGGTTTATCCCGCTAGTCTGCATGTGATGAAGCCTTGATTGCTTCTGCTCAATTGTTAGCCTTCCCATGGGCATTAATCAAGGTAGATTGTAGGGCGTTATACATAACAATGTCAAGATAACCACCCTGCTTCATTAATTTATCCAGAACAGCACTGGCAAGATCTGCCCTTCCCATATTTCCCAAGCCTTGAATTATCACATTATAGGTTGCAATATCTGCAGGGCAAAGCATCTCACCCATGCCTTGAAGAACACCCCAAGCTTCATTAAAGTACCCCTTTTTAACAAATGAACTCATTATTGAATTGTAAGTATAACTAACTGGATCCACACCCATGTTGGTGAAAATCTCAAATAACTTACAGGCCAAGCTTAACTTCCCTTTGGACAAAAAAATGGATAAGTAGGTATTGACCATGTCGATATCAAAAGAATCTGCACCTTTGGCCTCAACCCTTCTTCCTCTAGACAGAGAGAATAGACTGGTAGGACTAACTTGACTGGCAAGGAGATCCATATGTGGAGAGGAGGACCAGTCATCAATGTCATCAGCTTGTGGCTCAACATTTCCAGTGGCAAGACCAGAATCAGTTTATCCCGTTGGCTGAGCTTAACATACTCAAAATATCAGTAAAGTTCCCTGTAGAAGGAAACATAGGTGCAAAATCCTTTTTCTTGCTCTGAGGGTCTTTTATTGATGCCTCCATAGTTGCTTTCCACTTGAGAACATTCGAAACTAGATTTAGATCTCTAATGTGCTTCATAAGTCTTTCTGTTGAATCCCACATACCATGCCTATAAAGTGTAATCAGAAGGGAAGTTACGGTAACCAAATCAACAACAAAGCCTCTAGCTTCCATCTCCTCCACCAACTGCAGAGCTTCCTCAACTTGACCCTCTCTACAAAGATGCAAAGTAACAATGCTAAAAGTTATTCCATTTTACTGATTATTGCTCTTCTTCAAAGATCAAGAAACAAGCTATATGCAGCTGCAGCCCTTCCATTCCGAAACAAGCCATCAATGAGTATATTGTAAGTCCAACAAGAAGCCCTGACACCATCTTCATCAACCATTTTCTCAAACAAATTGCACGCTTCCGTTAACTTCCTTGCTTTCAACAATCCATCCAAGAGGGAGTTATAAAGAACAGTGTCAGGACGAATACCCATTATACTGCATATAAGCAAATATCTTCAATGCATCGTCTATCCGGTAGGCTTTAGAACAGCCCTGAATGAGGATACGGTAAGTGAACAAATCAGGCTCATGACCAGAGGAGCTCTTTAGTTCCTCCAAAACAACAAGGGCATCATTGACCTTTCCAACCAAACATAGCACGTGAATCAGGCTGTTATATGTGCATAGATCAGGATAAAAGGAACCACTCCTTTCCTTCATCTCTTTGAAGAGACTTAAAGAAGTAGCCAGGTCATCCCAACACCCAAATACATGAATGCATATATTATAACCCCATCTATCAAATGGAAAGGACCCAATTTCTCTCAGCTTATGAAACACTTGCTTGAATTGATCCCTCATGTCAGCCTTCCGAAGACCAACAAGTAGCTCATTACAAGAAATGGCATCGAGAATGCAGCCCTGCCGCAACTATGTCCAATTGTACTGGAATTCTCTAAGAGTTTGAGGAAAATTGACAAAGCTATACCCAGCTGGTTTTTATGGACAAGGGCAATGAGGACAGAGCTATATAGTTCAGGGCTTAAAAATGTTGTCGTGCATAAATCTTTCTCCGCGTAGTCCAAAATTTCCAGTGCAGAATCGAACTTTCCAGACATGATGAAAGCATCAAGGATGAGCTTGAAGGTTGCTGAATCAAGTATCAAGCCATCACGATTCAAGGAGGTGAGAAGGTCTTAAATCTCATCATGGTATTGAGGGCAGCGGCAGACTGTTTGAAATAACAGAGAGTAAGTGCCCACAGAGTGCTTATAATTGGGCCTAAGAGAGCACCAGTGGAAAAAATCCAACTTTTGGGATGCTTCCAAAGAGTTCCTGCGGAGAACATGGAGAACAAGATCCTCAGACAAGCTAACAGATTCCATGTTCTTTTCCAGGTTTCTTGTTCCTCCAGGCTCTGAAAGAGCTTTAGCAATGGAAGCGACAACAATGAGATTACCAACTTTGGATGCTAGTGTTTTTATTGTCAATGTTGCTGTTACTGATGTGGTCATGATAAATCTGTTTTTTGTGTGGAAGTACAGAATAAAAGCCAAAGAAGAATGAAAAAGCACCCTTTTGCCACCTTGGCCATGATGCATTTTGGTGGTAGTATTTTTGCTGAACCACCTATATATGCCTAAATGTCTCTACAGCAACAAAAATATTTTCATTAAACAAAACCTAGAGCATGTAGATACAACTAAAAAGTTCATATTAGCCAAAAAGTCCAGAATGATCGCACCCTACTTAGATTGGTAGCCAAAAAGTCCAGAATGATCGCACCCTACGTAGATTGGTAGCCAAAAAGTCCATAATGATCGCACCCTACTTAGATTGGTAGAAATAGGGTAACTTGCCCAGAAAGCTCTTATTGTAGTTCTTTCACTGTTTCTGGTGCAATCGCTTCCTGGATTGTTTGTTATGCCTTTCAAGAAACCTGCGAAGAAGCATCACTTTTCCAAATAGACAATAAAAATATTCCACTGAAGCTTATAGAGTTGCTTCTCTTCGAGTTCCAAATCCTCCTTTCTCTTAATCAGAACATTCTGGCAAGGCCTCAATTTCACCAATCCTGTAATGGTTTTCTAAAAGTTAGATTTCAGAAAACTAAACCAAACCCTTCACTAGAAACGTCAGCAACAGCAGCCCTCCACTTTATCTGCTTCTCCTAAAATTCTACTTTCAGGCCAAATTTCAATAAAAATCTTCACCTTGCTCCCCAAGCCTACACCATGAACCCAATCAGTCCTTCAAAACTCCGTCAAATAACTCACTACTACTATCTACATACCGAGTTCACGTATACAGTACAACCTTACACTCATAACCTACAATGTAAAATGTGGATTACAAAATCCATGAGAATTTAACAATCGCAGCCGAAAACCTCAATAAATACCTCAAAAAAAAAAACTAACAGACTAATCATGAAACACCGAAAAGTATTAAAAAAATTATAAAAAATAAAATAAAAGAATGGAAATCCAATGGTGGGATGCTTGTTCAGAAGTCAAAAGAAGAAAAATATTTAATTTCAACAAACAGTTGGTGTGCAAAATCTGAACTGACTAGAAAAACCAACACTAGGAGAAATCTTTTCCTGTGGATACAACGGAACCGTTTTGTTTCTGAAACTTACTACAGATTAAAATCCCTTAATATTAGTTCATAATCCAAAAATACCGCACAAAAAGCTCAATTGAGTGATCCACAAAGTAGTTAGGCTGAGTTTTAAAAAATTACTCTGGAATTGCCCTCCATTTCTTTTCTGCTTATTAGTTGAGAGCTATTGATATATTGAGGAAAATAGAAAATGGGCCTTTGGGAATCAAAGGGTTTTTGAATCAGCTGAATTCATGGTTGGCACAATTTTCTTTTTGTGTAAAAGAGACAGAAGGTTTTTGCCTTATTGGTTTCTGTATCTTAATGATCTTGTTTAATTTCGCATTCCCTAGATTCAACTAATTGTAATTGCTCTCGTATAACCCCTAGATCTTTTAGATACATACGTCCACCCCACATACTTCCACCCCGCCACTTTGACATTCTTAATTGAACTTTCTTTGTTTGACTGGTTGCTTCACATAAAAATTAAAGGACAAATATGTGATCTCACTAAAAACATTGTACTAGCAACACCACTAAATATTTAGAAAAGAGCAAATTACAAAAGAAGTCATTAACTACTGGCTTGTTGTAATTAAAGTCATTAAATTATTTTTTCACAAAAATAGTTACTAAACTATTCAATGTGTAGATTTAAGATTATTCCTTCTATTTGAGCCGTGATGCCAAACTAACAGTGATTTTTTGAAGGGTAAATTTGTTAAAAGACCATAAAAAGAATATTAAATATTTAGATAGATTCGATTTTTAGCCTACTTATAGACATGTGGTCAGCTGCAAGTGGCTATATGTAAGTAAGATTCTTTATAGTTTTAATTCATTTATGACCATAAAGTTTATAAATAAGGTCAAAAATCGAATCTACCTAAATATTTTTCAAAAAGAATAGTTGGGGTTGAAACAAAAAACAGAAAAAGTTTGGGTATTAGTAACAATTTTATAAGTTTTGTCTCTGTTTTTTTTTTGGTGGTAGGGTCTTCTTTTCCATTGATTAAGAGAAAAATGTGCAAGTTGTTGGGAAGGGAATTGTGGCTGCACGGGGGCCGGGGTAATGGATTTCAGGGAAATCTGGTCATAAGCTTGGGAATATGGTTGATGGATTTGATAGACGGGCAAAAGAATGGGGGATCCGAGACTAAAGAAGTAGCGGAGAAGGCGAGGAGGTGGCAGCTATGGTGGATTTGCAGACGGAAAAAAGGGGGAGGAGGGATTTGTGGGCAGGAAAGGCAAGGGTTGGGAGAGCTGGCGGCTATGGTGGATCTGGCCCAAGGAAAAAGAGGGCTGTGGGATTTGGGGGCGAGGGAGGTGACGGGGTGGGTAAAGGAGTGGTGGATGCCTAGGGATTGGGGAAAGGGTAAGGTGTTGGGAGTGGTAGGGAGGGGCAGTGTTACGGATCCACCACGGAAATGGGAGGTAGTTGGAATTGAACATCTTATCTGTTAGCTAGATGTGGGTGCGTGGGTGGGGGAAGGGGTAGAGGCTGAGAAGTGGCAGCTTTTATTCTGGGCTGGGTAAAGTTCAAATTTTACAATGCCTTTCTCTTATACACAAAAGAAACCTGTTTCTCCTACATTGACATATGTAATAAATTTTTTTAAGTAAAATAATATTACTTTAATGCATAGGTAATTTTAACCCTCAAAAAATTATTTTCTGTTAGCCTTTAATGATTCATATTAGCAGAATGATCATAAATATACGTTTTTTGTAGTTCAGTGATTATTTTTGCAAGGACAATAGTTGGGTGGTTTCATTTGTTACAAGTCAATAGTTTAGTGCCTATTTGTATTTTGTACTTTAGAAAAACTTGTATCGCAATTTGTTAAATTCAAAATATAATGTTAGTTATTCAAGAATGATTTATAATCATACACAAGGGCGTAGATATGAACCCAATCATAATTCATAGCCTATGAAATGGTAAGGAGAATCAAACCTCAGCACTAAACTAACTCATGGATGTTATCTGCAATATTGGTGTTAGTAGTAGGAACACAGATCAATTTTCTTTCCTTTTCATTTACAAAAATACGCTTTCTTATCTTTTAAATTTTCAATATAAATTATTTAATGACAATTAATGCAATTTAATTGACTACTTATAGTAATTTTCGTACAAAAACATTCGACGCTTATTAAAAATAATTGACATTAAAAATTGATCCTAAAGGAAAGATTTTTAAACTGATAAATGGAGGTAACAAAGCTATAGGAAACTCCAATATCAAAACGTCACAGCAAATATCTCCTCCAATGAAGAGTGTTCACAAAGGGTGTTCATATTTTGATTTAATCGAATAAATAGATCGAATCAGATTAGTTTAGTTTTAAATAATTAATGTTCATAGATAAATCAAATAAAAAGATTGATTGTATAGGTCAAATTTAATTAATGAAAATTAATAATCGAGTAACCAAACAACCAAACTTTTAGTTTTATTAGTTATATTTTTAGTTTTTTAGCAATTCAGTTCTATTTTTCATTCATTCAACACTGTTAATATGGTTGTTTCTTTGTTATTTTTTAGCTTCTAATCTTAGTTTTAGTAGTTTTAAGTTTTTATTTATTAATTTTATTAGTTTTGTATATAATTTTATACTTAATGTTTAATTAAATAGTGAACTTCCATTAATCGAATAAATCTCAAAAAATTTTGTTTAATCAACTAACTAAAAAAAAATTTGGTTAAGAATTTAATTTTAATTTTCTTATATTGTGTATTAGAAAACAAAAATTATTAAATCAAATTACTAAAAAACCGACTAATAAACACCCATAGTGTTCACTAGATCTCAATGGATATTAAGTAATCCAATTTTTGCTGCATCCGTCTTCCAAACAATGCATCAAAATTCAGAAGTAATGAATTCCTGCAACCGTCAAATTTAATCACTTTCATGTGGATTTTTTGACATTATTTCCATTTAATTTCTATTTTCGTTGTGAAAAGCTAAAGGGATTATTTTCAGAGTGTTTGGACGGCCTTTTAGAGTCCAAAAGCTCTACAACAACATCATTCATGTTTGATAAGAAATAAACGAGTTCTGTGGCAAACATCAATTTCAATGCAATTTAGGATATGAAGCATGTGTGAAACGACCATCAAATCGGATTAAGTCTCTAGATATCTAATCATCTATTAATCATGATATACTTCTATTAATCAAGTATTTCAATCAACCGCTCTTCATGTCTACATCATTTAAACTTTGGCATAAGAAATGTTCTTATACACAAAAAAAAAAAAAAAAAAAACCCATATTAGAAGCTAGCCACTTGTGTATATTAACTCAATGACCCACTCTATCTACTAGTATATTTTTACTTTGTAATATAATTCATATTCATGAACACAAAACTATCATTTGTATAAATATATGAATATATTATTCTTTTTATCTTAATTACGTAGAGTGCGCATATATCTATAGTGTGCATTACACAATACCTACTCCAACCAAACCCAAGAAAGAAGCAGAATCATATATCTTGGCATTCTGAATAGTAATATCTACGACAATCAATTTTTTTTTTCCAAGAGATGAATCACAACTGCAAATCCACATAGTCACACATTCAGTACAGCAATACTCTATGCACCAGTTTAATCTTCATATTCCGATAGTGTTCCACAGTACAAATGTCTTCAGTCGCATGCTACTTCAATGCATAGATTCCAGAACTTCCCTAGCTTTTGTCTTTAAGCGTATTTGATAATTTGAATGACAACCACCAGAAAAATGTTGCAGTCGTGATTTCGCCTACGCAAATGCAAGTGTTATGTTTTTCCTACTTCGGTTGTTTCCTCATCTTCAGTTTGACTGCCTAACTTGACAATATCGTCCACAAGGATTTTTCCATCTGTACTGCAGATAGAGAAACAGACTTGATTAGTATCAAGGGTTCTGCATTCTGACATAATTCTGACCAACTAAAACATAAGAGACTCCTCAAAGGTTCAAAAGACAACAAAATAAAAGACGATAGTAAAGGCTCTTTGCTTTAACACAAACAACATTTGAAATGTGATCAATTTTCACATGGAAATTTTCAATTCTAGAGTCCATCTCTATTTGAAGTGTCTTAAAGTGAAGTATCTCAACTCCCCAGGGGAAATTAAAAAGGTATCTCAAGATGTGATAACTCCCTTTTTTTCCTTAGTTTTGTCTGTTTTTCTTTTACTTTTAGGTAACCCCTGTCTAAAATTGTTACAGTACTTATGTGTATAATAGCACTAATACTCCTACCTGTCTCTTATACAGCTGATCTAGATGTGTATAAGGAGAGGAGAGTGGGAGGGGAAATTAAATAATGTTGACAAGTGAAAATCTCCCACAAGAAGAATTACAAAACACACTCTACAACTAACCTTTGTCTTTGGACATTGAAGTTGATTTATAAGTTCTTCAATACCCACTTTACCCAAGGTGTCCTTGAGGTACATGGCAGCAGATGCTACTTCCTCAGGTGTCACTTTGCCATCATAGTCCCTGCCCAACACCGTCAAATATCAATACATATGATAGCAATATTACCTTAAAATATGTAATAGATTGACGAGCCTAAGAAGAAACCATGTTCAAATACTTCCGATGAAAATTTAGAGATATTAAACAATAGAAATAAATCCTGACCAAATGATAGAGTTCAGCATCTGTAAACTCCTAAGATGAGATGCATATACCAGAAGGTCTGCTAAGAAGCCCAATAAAAGTATCAGGTGATCAATCAAGCAGACATACTTTATCAGTAAAATGGCCATTTGTCGAGTCAATTTGGAAACCTTAAAATTGCAGATGGTTACTATCGCTACCATCTATCACTTGTGTAAATTATTTGGCTCTAAAAATTTTGTACAACTAGTATATTCTGCACCAGCACAAAGCTGTAATCCCCGCAAGAGATTTAATTAGGGTGACCAAGTATAGCATCTGCAACCATACCTATCGAGCAAACGCCAACGATCACCAATTGTGGCATCGACATCATCAATTTCTTTTTCAAGCTTTTGGAGCATAGCATCAACCTGAAAGTAAAACAGTGAGCCCATTAAATATGTTGATAATCTGAGCACAGCAAATAATTCAACCAAAAGCTATATAGCCACTTGTAGAAAAGAAATCAAGGCAAATACTGGAAGTCTCTCGCACTTAAATCATCTAAAATTCATCCTTACCCTATCTCTGAGTGCTGAAGAAACTTTATCACCTAAAGCCTTTTCTACAGCTTGGTCGCTATCCTCCCTAGCTGCTCTGTATGCCTTCTTTGCTTCTTCTGCACCATCTATACCTTCTTTCTCCACCATGCTATTGTACAACTCTATCTGCAAAAAATGTCAGCAATAAAAGATGACTATCACCAAGAAACTGACTAACAATTCTGCTTGGGAACCCCAGTAGAGGAAAATATAGCTTTTTACGTCAAAATAACCACTAAAACAAAATATGAGGTGACTTTCGAACAGAGAATCATTTCAATAGTCCGTAATGGGGGATATATCGCTGGAGAATTATCATTTCTGATGCATCTCAGAATATTCTTTTTTCATTTCTAACTCTAATTGGGAAAAACCATGAACACCATGAAGCTGGTTACCAATTGCCTGTCAACTAACTTTGCCATTAAAAAAAAAAAAAAGCACCACAAGCTACTTTCAAAAGATCACACCCCAATCATTCAAAAGGAAAAACCATCTCGAGACATACAACTACCACTCCTAAAAGTAATCTACATACTTATTGGAGTAGAGACTTTATGTGGCACCAACTGTATGACAACTAGGCATAAAAAACTGACTCATACTAATAAAAGTATGGTTAGTCTTTTCAATGTATAGTACTCCAAAAAATGACCTTACTGGATTGATTTGAATTTTTTGTTACTAAATTAAAAGTTAATTATATTATAGTTGGCTTCTTATGAGGATTGAAGTCGCACACAGCTTGACAGAATATGGTTACCATGTTACAACCCACCCTTCTCATAATACCTTTTATGGTTATCATATCTCAGCTGCAATGCTACCATTGCCATCATTATTATAAAGAATCACATGTCCCTTTTCTCTTTTCTTCTTCTTTTTCTATTTTTGGGACAATTAATACTACATGTACAGAGTAGTAGTCTAGAGTATACTCCTTGTTGACAAGTCTCAAGAATTCTTCACGTTCCCTGCTCACAGACTGTAAAACAAGAAGAAAGGCAGGTTAAAATCTTGATTGTACAAAGAATCTATTTAAGAACAGCACATTGTATCCTTACAGAAGCAGATGCTAAAACAGCCAATGCTTTACTGATTTCACAAAGCTGCTCTTGTTTATCCAAAATCTTTGCTTTCATCTGTTGTGCTTCTTTTGCTGTTGGGATGGTCATCTCTTCCAAAGCCACATCCTTCTGCTTTTCAATTGATCTTCCTTTATCCTAGCCTGCTCCTTTTCCTCTTTCTCTTCTTCCTCCTGTTCAGTTGCTAGTTTAAAATGAATAGTAGAAAAGATAAAGGCATAAAAGAATGCCTTAGGTCCTAAAGAGCCTATAGTGTAAGAGGAAGAAAGATGAAGGCCAAAATGAACTTGTCAAGCAGACGAGTAAGCAAACCACGAAGTAGGAAGAAGTATATACTATTTACCCCTAACAACTAAAAGGTCTGAAGCAGAAGAAGAGCAAATTTAATACATCTATACATGTACCAATATAACAATTACCAAAGCATGGTGAAGATTACGAACTAGTGAAGGAGAAAAAAAGTACAGTTCAGATGAAATCTGGAGCTAGATTTGTGCATAGTAACTCTGAGTTGCATTGGTCAGAACATCATAGAAACTAAAAAAAACTCTTGTACAGACACACTAGACAAAACTTGGAGTTTGCCAAGAACAATCTTCTAAGCTTGATCACTATATTAACAAAACTTCCACTGCAAATTCAACATAAGATATTATGACTATTTATGATAACTACACAAGTAAAGATTAGTTAATCTACCTAATTTTCTAATTTTCCTGTTATTTTCTCCTCTCATCAGCTACATAATGTTAGGTACAACTATAGCTCTCAAGAGAGACCAAGACGTGTGAATAAACAACCTTGATTAATTCTTCTTGCAGCTCTAGGAACTCCAGTTTTCTCCTCCTTTCTGCAGCAGAATCCTCGGAGGGCAAAGACGTAACTTGAATAGTATCCACCAGCTCATCTGGCAAAGAGGATAGTGTTGCTTGAACAGCTTCCTCTGGCTTCACTTTGCCAGCCACAACAAAGGCCCTGCAAGGGTAATGTAACAGGAGATGTAAGTGCACTGCTGATGTCCAGAACTGGAGAAACTCTTCTGTTGAAGTAAAAGCTAAGGTACCTAGAAAGAATTAATAAAGATGATGGAACAGTTGATTGAGAGATAAGTCCAACCAATCCCGTTAGCTGCAGATGATAAAAGAAAGTTTCTCATTAGATATTCACTAAGAAGCAGATAACAATTTCGAAAGACAGAAAGCAAATCATGGTTTAGATAAAGATAAAACTGCGACAGTGGAAGCTCTAATAGAGAGATCATACGACCAAAACCCGGAAGTTTAACTTCTTCTTTTAAGATTCACATCGGTTTTCATTGTTATTCATCTTCTTAATCCTCCACCTCATTTCAGAAGAATTATGCATGATCCCGTGAGTTCTAAAAGCAGCTCGAACCAATTTTCAGAGGTAAAGAAATCATAGTGAGAAAATAAACTTAGCAAAGAAATATTGTAGAATTCAAAGAAATTAATACCAAGGCAAGCATTTGTACTTCAGAACACCATTGCATTGTAGGGTATAATTGTTCAAGTACCAATAGGACAGAGAACGGTTCTCCTTAGTATTGATTCAAAGCACATACAATCCTAATGACAAACTAAAGTTACACCATGGATTTGTAATTAGCAGAAAATACTGTATAACATTCATGCATTTGCATGGTTAGGGACACCTAGGTTAGCCGGACTAAGATGCGGGTACAGGTACTTATCCAGGTGCTGGATTCAGCAATATTCATAAATTAGGATTCAGAGACATTAAAGAGTCACATATGGATACATGGAACACATATTGCCCAGTAGTTCCTCAAAATCTTGTGTATTTCACAGATATTTGTACTATTTCTTGGGATTGTGTGTCTGAAATATTAATACTAGTGATGATTTGATAAAATTCTGAAGTGTTGGGCAAAATAATATATACTGTAACTTTAGTTAACAATTATGAAAGGAAAAAAAAATAACGAGTGATTATAAAAATGTGTCGAGATGTTGAGCTTTAAAAGCAAAATATTTACTACAAGTGATGCTATTTCTTTGTTGCCCTAATTCTCAATTGTGCCACATCACCTCTGTTGCCCATTAAAGAGTCTTTAAACATTGTTTTTTACTTTTTTTCACTCCTCTTCTGTGGCCAAAACAGAAATCACAGAGTTCGATCCTCTTCCTCCATCTCACAAGAGCTAATCTCCTCATCTCTTCTTCCTCTTCATCCATTCTTCATCTTCATCTCACCAAAAGCTTCCATCTGTTCTTCCTCTTCATCATCAAGCAGCATCCATGGTCAACACACCCATCCGATGTCTGACCGCATCCAGCACGTGTTCCGCACCCGCACACGTGTCGGCCAGAGGTGGAAGACGAGTCGGGGTAACATACATCTCAGGTACACTAAGCGGGGAAATTATGATTTTGTGTCTCACTTCAGTTCAGGCTATTATTAATTCCACAACTTTCAAATTTTAGCTTATTAGGAGTAAGTAGTATAGCAACTTTTGTTACTAATAGCAGCTAGGAATATAATAAACCATTGTCTAGTCCTTCAAATTAATTCAATATACCGATCAGTATTGTCTTGGGAATATATGCACCATGCAGATGGTGTACAACCAAAATATCAAAAAAATTAATCGAGTGAGTGCCAACTCTAGAATAAAACTTGAATGGTATTATCTTCCTCTATGCAGATCTTCCAGTTGAATCACAATTGTGTATAAAATCAAGAGTTCCTGCATGGACAGAAATTCATAGACCCAAACATCTAACAAAAATAAATGCATATGGTATAAGGTATTTCTTATGGTTTCTAAAAGTGCCAAAGCTAAATTGTTGAATCCAGAGGCATGTTGTGGCCTAATGTGCAACTCAAGTTGGCTCGAAAAGCCAAAATGGATCCTATATCCTGATCACTAGGGGGCCTTAAAGTATAACTTCTCATATTTCACTATCCCCACAGGTATGCAACAAGATAGAGCACTAGAATTAACACCACTAAAGACTCTTTTATGCTAATCAGGCATTGACATCCACAGTCCACCACCTGCTGGAACCTCTTTCCATACTGGTAGTGTCTGTAAGTCCTCTTTTAATAGTATTTTTGATGGCACATACCAATCAGGACAAACTGGAAGCATCCAAGATGTGAACGATTTAGGACAACCAAGACAATACTTTTGGCCTTTCAACTGGCTCGCTTATGGAGAATACAATAGCGGTAAATTTCCTTGAGAATTAATGTCTCATGTGATTGGGGACAAATTAGGGATGCCAATGGATCGTGTCCTGTTAGGTGGGATCTGTTTCTTATCTTGTCGTATGAGTATGAGTGTGTCACCCGTTTATTTTCATGTTGTGTTCGTGTCTGAACCGTTTATAAGAGAGATGAACTAGCTTATTTGATTAAATAACTTGTGACCCGTTTCATTAAAATCTCAAATTTTAATTCTTTAATAATTAAACAATTATTAATACTAACTTTGTTCTTACAGCAACTTAGAACATTCAAATTTTTGAAATTTTTTAGATAGCATTCAAAATAATTATTATGATTGATTTAGTAATGTTACATTAAAACTATTATTCATGATCTTAAAGCTTGCTATATTAAATTATAATTGAGATAACAGATTTAGCAAAATCTGTTCCTCCGATTCAACAACTTAAATGTTATTGTGTCAACCCATGGGATGACCCAACCCAACCCGTTTACTACGTGTCATAAACGGGTTGACCCAATAAATTTTGGAGCGTGGAGCGTGTCATAGCCCATTAATTTCATATCGTGTTCGTGTTGTGTCAGAAATTACCAGTCCTAGGACCAATTCTATTATGATAGGATAGTTTTTTTTCTTTTTTTTTCTTTTATTTATGACAACGACCTCAATTAGATTATGATTTTGAAGATAAGAACGAGGGGCAAATAACAATATTGGATTAGGGTTCTAGGGATTAGACTTCTTTAAATGATTAGCAATAACATGGGTTGTAATATAGCTTTCGACTCTAATGAACATATTGTTTCTTTAAAGTTATTCAAAGGGTAAGTGCTGAATATGCAATCCATCCTACTAGAAGGGTATGTGCTGAATCTGCAATCCACTGTCATTTGGTACCTGGGACAATGCAATCCATTAGAGCGATATGACAGCGGGAAGCTTGGAACAAGTCACAAACAACTCCAATGGCTGTCCCTAGGGCTTGATAATCTCATGAACCAATAAAATGTGAAAGTCAACACAATTCAATGTTTGTTGCAAAGGCTTGATAAACTCATGAACCAAAGAAAATATGAAAGTTTGAGAGGAGATTCAAGAGATAAGTTTCATTCGTCACACATATATTGGAAGGCAGTCGAAGAGATTTTTTTTTTTTTTCTGATGATTCAAAATTTGATATTTTTGAGAAACTTGGAGTCGATTTCACATCTCCACCAGTCAAAACATATATCCTAATGATTCTGGCATGGTTCATTTTTCTTTGTTCTTAGTAATTGTGAATCCAGATTGTCTGTTCAAGGGAAATGGAAGTCGATCTACAACAGTTGAGAGAGGAAGCTTACCAATGAATACATTTCCATAAGAACTCAGATTGGATAAGATCATTTGGAAATGTTTTGGAGCCTAATTGTGATGCTATCAGTTGGAACTATATAAGCTTGAACATAATCTGAGTTACTCTTGTGTTGTTGATTATGAAGGGCCTCGAGAACATTAAATCTGGAAAGCTTTCATAAGCAATGAACTTAGTGAAAATGCAAGGATGTTCTTGCAGAGCATCTGTATGTTACATGATTCAGGTTCAGACTTAATTTTCCTTTTTAAAACGCAAAGTTAAGGAATTTTCTGTAGAAAGGAATTCCTCCGGGAATCCAATTTGAACTACCTGCCATGAGAAGATGCAAAGAAAGAGGCATGGGAAGGCTTGGCTGGAAATATATTTGATTGTGGAAACCTAAAAATAAAATTTATTTGATCTACAAGTTTATTTTAGACAGTTCTCCAATCTAATTAAGTGATGCAGGACAACTTCTGTTATGATAGGATATCTTAGAAAATATAAGGACCTCAATTAGATTAGCATTTTGGAAATAAGGATCAGATGGCCAAAACAACTTGATCATATTAGATTTAGGGATTAGATTTCTACAAACTGTTCAGATTAGCATGTGCTGTAATTCAGCTTTCAGGGTAAACTCTAATGAAAATATAGTTTCTTTATGTTCTTCTAAACTAAGGATGTGTTTTGAATTAGCCCTCTAATCAATATTTTCTATTAGTTTCCTAGAAACTAGAGTTTTGATCATGATTCGAAATAATTTTCCTTTTTCTTGTGTTTCTGACCCAACCAAGCAGCTATTGGTAAAAAGGCCTTCAAAATCGATGCGGGTGTAATGGAAGCAAAGGCAAAAAGTGGGAAAATAAACAATCATATTTTGTATCCCTCATAAAATCTATCTGCAGGTAGAGGGAGCAGATAAGAGTGAAAGGAAAAACACAACCCCTGCACCACATTTCCACTTTATAGAAAGTAGAGATCTGAAAGAGAATGAACACTTTAAGCTTCAATTCACAACTAGGGGGTGACAGTAAATACTTGAAAGGAAATACAATACACAGACATTGACATAGGCCCCGTTCAGATTTTTTTTTTTTTCAATTTTTTACCACTTTTTACTTTATTTATACTTTTATGAAATAACTGTTTGGTCAGCAAAAAATTTTTTGTCAACTTTTTTTACTTTTTTCAAAAATACTATTCATTATTTACACAATTCAAAATTTCTTTCACTATTCATTACTTACACAATTCAAAATTTTCTTTCACTATTCATTACTATTCAATCAATTACTTTACCATTCCTCTATACACGTATTATACTATTCGCATATATTAGCATTAAATTTTTTTATACTATCCATTACTATTCATTGGTCTAAATTTTTTTCGGGGCAAAGAAAAAATGGAAATATAAGTTCGGAAGTTCAAAGTATAGGCGGGAAATTAGAGTTTAAAATAGTATACAAGGTTCGGAAGTCCGAAGCATAGGCGGGAAAAGAGAGTTTAAAATAGTATACAAGGTTCGGACTTCCGAACTTAGGTTCGAGAGTCCAAATAAGGTTCGGATTTTCAAACCTATGTTGGAGAATCCGAACTATGGATAGAAAAGTGTAAATTTTAAATTGTATTTTTATTTTATATTAAAAGAATAAATACATATTTAGCATATGCATACGGATACATTTCGTTTTTCAAGATTTGGATTTCAAACGGCGAACAGGTAACTACCTTTGCATGTGATTTTTAATACTTGATTTGATGGTGTAAAAAAGAAAGTAAACGGGATTATATATTTTGATATTAATAATTTTGTGTACGTATTTTGTCTTTTAGTGCATAAAATACTAAATAATTTTTAAATTGTATTTTTTTGATTTTATATTAAATAAATACATGTATGAGTATATCTTATTTTTTAAGATTTGGCTTTCAAACGATGAGAAGGCAACTACGTTTATATGTGATTTTTAGTACTTGATTTGATGGTGTGAAAAAGAAAGTGAACGGAATTATATATTTTGCTATTAGTAATTTCGTTCGACTTTCGTGTACGTTTTTTGTCTTTTAGTGCAAAAAACACTATCCAAACACTTATTTATAAAAAAATTATTTGCACTATTCACAATCCAAACACTTACTCAAATTATTCATATTTTCTTTATTATTTGCCACATCACTCAAATAATTCCTCGAATAATGCACCAAAATAATACTCCAAATAATGCAATCTATACAGGGCCATATATATCTTGCAACAGCAACCGTTAATTGTTGTGCATCTAAGAACACAGAATCTCCAGAGGAAAAAACTGACCTGTTGACACATTTCATCTACTGAAACCAATCCGAGCATCCCCCGGTCTCGACATGCTTGGCGGAGTTCTTCCTCAGAGAGAGACTCCACACTCTCAGTTTTAATCATCTTATCATCTTCCTTGATCCTACCAAAACAATGCAATACTGTTTATGATGGTCAAATTTTGTATTTTAATTAACATGTTGTATTCATTCTCTCTTTATGTATTGATGTCTTGTATTATTTTCTCCACTTGACAATACTTCACGTAGAGAATAAGGTATCAGAGCATGTTTTGCAGAATGACAAAGAAAACTCACCTTCACTTCCTGACAATGTTTTGTAGAGGATCTATTTTTTTTTAAATACTGAAAATATAAAATAAGATAACATCACTGGGAAACACTGCCCTGTTCCATGATCATTACATTCTGACTCTTTATTGGGTCATGGCCTAACTAGTACAGACATGTTGTTAAACAGAGGGCCACATTGACAATTTTAAGAGAATAAACCTGCAACATGAACTAGTATGTGAAAGATGACAACCAGCGAATAGGCTTCACAAACTCAAAAAGCCAAAAAGGAATACTGAAAAAGCCAAAATTGGATAGCTTGTTCAATTGATCAGAATAAAGAAGACCCAGTAGTATATAAATCTTGATTATCTGCATATAAGAATGGTGTAATGAAACAAATACACAAGGAACTCTTATTTTTGAGTTTTAACATGACCTGGAGATTTATAAATTTCAAGAGCATATTGGGAGGAGGAGAAAAATATTATTTACAAAACCAAAATTTGTTAATCTCAAAAAAGAAAACCCACAGATTTACAAACACATCTAATGTTTGAAACTCAGTAGCAGTCTCTTGGTCTGCCCAAATTCTCTATTCAATACTTTGACCAAGGCCCTAAACATAATGAACCGTACTTATTGGATAAGAAACACAAAGCAAACAGGAAAATAACAACAAAACGCCCCAGATCCTTTGACTCTCTACTAAAAAGTCAATTTTGGTAAACATTGGTTTCCAACAGACATATTCACCTAAAGGTTTTTCAAGTGGGAGAGTATGGATGATTCTAACAATGTTGTTAGTCCACTCAGGTCTCTTCCTTGACATATAGTCCACTTCTTGTAACATTTAAGTCAACCATCTGAAATGGTCTTCCAGAAGACATGGAAATATAACAATTTGGAAAATGACATGTGATCCTTTTGATAAGTAAGCTAGAAAATAAACCCAAAAAAATTAAAAATTCAGCAAATGGAGTGTTTGATGGTTCTGAAGTAGGGAAAAACATTCTGTGCATGGTTAACTCCCCATCGTATTCGAACAAAATACCTTTTAAGAAATACAGCACCATACTTTAATAGCCCCTTGAAGAGTTGCATGAGGCAGCTAAAAGACTCAGAAGTGACAACCAGAATACTTTGCAGCAATTCAAAATAAATAACATATTCACACTTAATCCTCTATCTGAGGGTCAAATATTAATGATTATGAGCTTCAATTATAACTACTTAATATTACAAACTCACCAAATCTTAAAAGTTCTTTCAGCAGATTAACAGCATGTAAGCCAGACCTTGCATAAGAGACAGCTTTTCCTTTTTAAGCTAAAGGCACCACTTGTCATTCCCACCATATAGTTTTGAATGTTTTAGAAACCAAAAACCAACCCAGCAAACCATGAAAAATTGAAACTGCCATTTTTTATTCTTATGCTGGTCAACATAGAGCAAATAATATATATATATATCGGATTGATGATCATGTTATAGGACTATCTTGAGTTTTTCGGTTAAGCTCTTTTTTGATTAGCATTGTCTAGTGTTAAACTTATGCAATTCCTTTGACCTGTGAGACTTTTCCAATCGACTATTCAACATCACCTAACCATTAGATTGATGAGGTCATAGTGGCCACAGAAAAGGGGGGCCACTTAACTTGTCCTGTATCCTGCAAACTAATAAGTGAACTAGAATCCTTCACAATTGGGAAATAATTGTAAAAGAAGTTTTAGGTTATCTCAAAGAAAACATGTTCAGTAATAATATACAGGCACTGAAAATTGTCTGTTCTTGGATGAAACTGCTGCTGCTTAACCTTAGACTAACAAGACCATTGTTATGTTGTAGGAGATAAATAATCCTTGGCAATTAAGTTGGATGACATACTTGTTAAAGTCCATGAAAAGAACAGCATTTTGAAAGATTTTCCCCAGCTAAGCAATTGTCACTACTAAAACCATTAAGATGTAATCTTCAACAGTCAAAATATACTTACTTTTGCAGTCTCATTCGGAGCATGTGACGGAGATATGCATCTGTACCAAACGGCTTGATACCCATGTACTTGCACATGTTCACCAACCGAGGTCAGCTGCATTTCACAAAAATTATTCTCGCATCAAACTAAAATAAAACTCTGCATTTATCAGAAACTAAAAGATTCTACTTTAACAATGGCATAACCTGCTTATGTTATCCAGAGTTAGCTCATCATTGAACAATTTAGCAAAACCTAAGATTTCATCATTTGACACAGTGGTACCCCTTCTAACCTGACAAATGGTAAGGTAAAGTGTAAATTTTCAAGGAACCAAAATAGAAAGGGAGAAAAATAACAATCAATGATGGATAGGTGTATAGAATCCTTCAAATCGATGAGATAAGTTATCAAGCAAAAGAAACCAATGAATGAAGAAAGCAGAAAATAAAGCTGATACCTTATCCATAAATTCATCAAGATCTTCAGCTGTTTTCTTTGTTTCTCCACTTCGTAAGTCTTTTACTTCATTTGCCATTTCTTTTACAGTCTCCTGGAGAAACTTTGCATATTCAATCCTAGCATTTAACTTCCTTTTCAGAGCCTCCTGAAATCTGATTAGCAATCAAATAGAATTATAAGTCATTGGAATGTAATAAAGCATTATAATGTCGTTAAACGACAAAAAATTGCTGGCATCTCTTGACTGCACTTTATTGTCTAGAACTTTTGTGCTTCTTTGCTCAATATATCACCAGTAGATACACAGGCATTTAAAAAGGCTGAAAACATTAAGCACCATAGTAGATTTTCTGCCTCTTTGGCAATGTGCTCTTAAGGTATAATCAATTTCCAATTAAACTTGTCTTACCTTCATTTTGAAATGTCCCATGTTCATAGTCACCTTTTAAAAAGTAATTTCATCCTTCAATAAGTTCCCACAGACTTTGTGCTAAAATCGATGGTGAAAATATAATAGCTTGAATGAAATAAGTTCAAGGCCACCATAGCCACATTCAATTCTTAAATCCAGAGATAAAAGAGAGAGGAAGAAAAATAGATGTTTCACTGCATAAGCAATTAATTAAAGTATTAATCTTTAAGCATGTTGTCTTTCAACACTATAATCTATAGTAAATAACTAAAACTGAAGTCTCCAGTATTGGAGGCCTCCACGTGTCCACCTGTCCTTTAACTTATTTCCTTTTTCTTTTTCTTTTTTTTAATGAAGTGGAATTTGAAGTATCTATCATTTGAAATGGCCTGAAGACATGAAGGGGTTTAGATTGAATGGCATATCTAAACCAAATAACTAAAACCAAGGCTTCCAATTCAGTGAGATTTCCATGTGCAAGTTCTGATGTGGTTGGGTTACAACTCTAGTAAAGGCTGTTACAAAAGAATTTAGAGTTGTGTTACAACTTTTCTAAAAGACATGACAAAAAAAAATCTTAAAATAGTTGCACTACAATTAAGACAAAAATTCAGTTGTAATTTGTCTATTATACACAGAAAATGTGTAAAAGTTATTAGTTATTTACTTATAGGCAATTTGATGAAACAATGCATCCCTTTATGTTATTAAAGTTTAAATTCATTGCTTGCAAATTGGCTATATATATATATATATATATATATATATATATATATATATATATATATATATATATATATATAATTATAATTATATACACCATTGCACATTCTGATTGTGCTTTGAATGCTTTTGGTATCTACACCAGAGAACCTATCGACAACATTTATCTTCTTCTTCACGCACTAACATCGTGATCTCTCTTACTAGTATTCTTCCTTCTTTTTCCATGTCTTCAGTTGTTCTAAAATTTTGAAGTTGTAGTAATGAACCAGTTGATATTTCATTTGAAATTAAACTCGTGCGAGAATTTTTCTTTTGCTCTTTTCTTTTTCTCTATAGTTTCTAGCTTTTATCAAAATGTTCATTGAATTAGATAATGCATAAAATTTGGAATACAACTTGATGGATTAATAAGTATCCATTAAAAAATTATCTAAAGCAAGAAGTTTCTCATATTTATTGCATATTTTTTTTATTAGCTAACCACCTAAATCTTGGTGTGTGGTGGGGGGCTACTCTCATATTTGTTGCATATATTTATTCCTTGAATAGTCTCATTGAATGTGTTCACTATTAGATGTTTAGTCGTCAAACATTTCTTTGCTTATTCCCAAGAATTATAAAATAATTATGACAGCAAATGTTTACCCGTAATCTATACAAACAAGTTTTAAATGAAACTTCAGGCCTTCCATAATCTATCTATCTATGTATCTATCTATCCATCCATCTATCTATACTACATCATATATGCAAGTTGTTTCTCCCAATTTTTTGTTTCTCCCAAGTTTTGATTCTCCCCTTTTTTGTAATGCCTAAAATACCCGCCCGTAATGGAATACAAATCCCGATAGGAAAACATAACCACTTTTGTTTCTACTTTTTTGTGATGCCTAAAATACCCACCCTTAAAGAAATACAAATCCCGATAGGAAAACATAATTAATTATATTTAATTACCTAATTTTTAAGAATACCGCCACTTTTTTTTTTTTTTTGGTCACACTTAATATGCCCTTAGTTAAATAGTTTCATGTCTAACAAGTCCTTGATGAATTTTTTACTTGTTAGGTTTTTTTTGGGGGGTAAGTCATCCTTAATGAAGTATAATTGATTTATTTAAAAATACCCACTGTTTAATCGGATAAAACTATCTATTTTTATAACATAAAGTAAACAACGAGCAAATGTTTAATAAGGCATACATGCCCAGACTAATATCTTAGCAATGATTTTAAATGTTTAATAACATAAAGGGACAAAAGTGTTAGTAATGATAAATTTTAAAAAGGTAAAATGTAATTAGCCCTCTTAATAATCATGGTACACATATGTTACTTACGATAATATAAATAGATTTTTTTCTTACTAAAATTAAACAAATTTTCTATTTTATGAGAATAAAGTATGCCACTCATCTTATTTCATTTTTCTGTTGTAGACGTCTAAGTGGTAATTTCTGAAATCACAGAACATTTAGTGCTAATATTAACGTATAAACAGTGGTATAAAGTACAAATCATGATAGACGGACACCATAATCAAAATGCTTTAAGAGGCATCTTTGTAAATGCACACAAAATTAGATAAAAGTTAGTTGAATTAACTCTATCATGAAAAATATGGAATCACTTAATAAAATAACTGTTGTGAGTGTCACTTGTAAATATGTTCTCATATTGTACTTCTTTGTAGAGTTATCTTAATAAACTAACAACTGAGTGTACTCCAAATCCACAGATATTTTAATCCAAAAGTCTGTTATATATCTTGCATACGCATAACAATTAAACATTGGATGCGCTTCAAATAAATGCACACATTTATCTAGATAGCTTTGCATTCTTTTAAGCAAAATTTTTTTAGATGATAATGGTTGGAAAATCTTATATGAAGAATTTTTTATAAACGCGTTTAGCATAATTTTTGTATAGAATTTTATGATTTTATAAGCCAACTGACCTTTATTATTAAGATCTTAGTTAATCTAATAATTAGCATCACCTTTATTTCGCTAACTTATTTTCTTTTCCTCTAATGACTCGTTCAAGTATGCTTAACAGCTGTGAATTAGATAATTTTAAGAATTTTTTGTTGTTTTGTAAATCTTTTTGCCTATATATAGTAATATTATTAATCATGTATTTGTTTTTCTTACAAAATAATTATTGTGCTTTAAGATCAATACATAATAATTAAATTTGTATTAATAATTTCATTGGTTGGTTATCAACTAATCATAGTTACCTTATTACTTTACCCAATTAAACTTGTCCATTACTTAATTATGTATTTATTTGCCTATTATCTATAATTATCTTGTGGAAAAATATAAAATATTTTTCTTATGAAAATGCCATTAATCATTTATTTGTTTTATTCACAAAGAGTTGTGTTTTAGAACCAATTTATATTAGTGAATTTTATGATTAAAATTTAATTCATTGGTCATCAATAATCATTGTAAATAAGTTAAACTATTAGTCTATTAAATGTGTCAGTATTAATGGCTCGTTTTTCTTTTTTCAATTATAGAATTCACATATGACACATTGTTCTCATAAAATAGAAAATGTGCTTAATTTTTTTAGAAGGAAATAATTTTATTTTAATATTGTACTAAATAGCATATAGGACAATTATTATGAAAAAATACAAAGAATAAAAGATCAAAAAAGAAATGTGAAAGTAATTACAAAATCAAAAAATAACATAAGCTATTGAATAGACATTTAAGGTATATACCATTTTTTACATAAAAAAATTCAAAAGATTAATTTATAGATTTAGCAGTCTTTTTTATAATTTGGTAATTATTTATTTTTTTCTTAAAAAATTAAAAATTTCAACAGTTCAAAAGTATTATACTGATTTTTTCTAGTCACTATAAAAGACCTGTCTAATAAACTTGGAAAATGAAATGCATTCTTTGCTCTATGCCATTTTCACTTTCTAAATATTTTCTTGGATAATAGGAATTAATGGCTTCAACGAGTAAGATATCTTATAGCAATCTAAATTGTAGAAGAGCGCCAATGATTTTCTTATTACTAAAAATCGTTAAACTTAATACATTTTAAAACTCATTTTAAAGATTAAGATGCAAAACAAACTAAACTAAGAACTTTCTAAGTCAGCTGAAGACATGGAGATGGTCTAGCTGCTGAATCCAATTTAACCTCACATCAAAAAAGAAACTAGCCGAGCACATAAAACCAAAAGAAGTTATTGAAAGTGAAGTTAGGTGAATGTGACAAATATTTACATAACATAAGACAAATATTTATGTAATGAGGGTTAAAGACTTTCAAAAAGTTTCTTTTACCACAGTTGATTCAGCATAAAAATTTTGTGAAGTAGTATAATTTTAAATTTCAACAATGAACATCAAATATCTTCCTCAATCTTTTTAATCTTTCAAGAATTAAACCTAACAACAGAGAATTACATAACCCTATTAATAAACTCCCACCAGCAGCAAGGTCCTATACATTAAGACAATTTAATAGATGTTATATGTTCTACAAGTTACTGGGTAAGCCTGTATCACGGTCAAAACAAGCTTCAGACAAAGAAAACCATACCTGGAACTATATAAAATCTAGTCAGGTTCTAATTTAAGATAAAATACTTGAGTGTATAAATAAGGCAAAGTGTAAACTTTCATAAGCTTGCTCAGGTCATTCTTGATTGCCCATATAAATTTCCAGACCTAATGGAATAATGAATGCCCATGCATTTTTCAACAGTAATTGCAAAATAATCCACTGATTGCAAAAATGACATATAAGAATTAGATTCTGATAATATGCAAAAGGAGAATGATCAACAATATCCATAAGAGATATTTTTCTTTTCTCAATTTCTTTAAATGCATGAACACCAATACTCAGGAGAATAAATTAGCAAAATTTTTGTGTGTATCCAAGTAACATTGGCAAGCATGTGATATTTGTAATTGCCACCACCATGTTCCAATGTTTGATCATGATCACAAAGCATCCCATACATATTCCAGCCCTTGACACAGTTTAGAAAGGATCACATAAACCAACAGACTACAAAATAGATTTCTTAAAACTCAGGTGAAGTGAGAGACAGAAATTATTGGAGAAATACGACAACAACAATTTCAACAATCACCTGTTCTTTCATCTTGTCCTGGAAAGTTGATGGCAACATGTTAGGGAACAATTTGAGGAATACTGGCAGCAAGAACTCCATGAATGGGACTATAATAAAAACTGCAAAAGGAACCAGCCTGAAAATATCAGCAGTCGTCCGAGTGAGTTGCTGTCTCTCTCTTCTAGAAAGACCCTTCCCACTAGCAAGTTTGTACAGCAACTTCGAGCTTATCCTAACATCAGCCCAGAGTAGTTTTGTGCCCAGCCAATATTGTTGCATGGTAGACTTGAATTCATCCTTCCAATGCCGAAACTTCTTTGCCCAGTCGTCCCTGGATAAAGAGAGAGAAGAAATTGAACAACAAAAGGGATAAACAATACTTTGAAATATATCTCTTGATTTTTTCTGTGGGGGTTGGGGGTGGACGTTGAACTAAGAGCCACAAAACTTTAACCTGCTCATAGAAGCAACAGCTGTTCAGAGCACGATCAATTCCTAAAAGCATCGACCAAACTCTCTTTATTATAGGTTTGGCATCCTTCTGTGTATCTTGAAGCTGCAGCTTTTGCTTTGGCTTTGACTGTGCTCAAACCCTCAACTGCCTGGTCACATTCTTCTGGTGAAGCTTCCTTCTTTTGTTTAACAGCTGGTTTTTCATTTTTATCATCACCAGGACCCAGATCAGGTTGCCCTGCTGCAGCTGTGGAAGAATGGCGGACATATTCTGTTACCCACTTAACTCCTAAAGAAGACCCTCCGAAACTGTTCCTACTTCCTAAAGACGGAATCCTGCAAGAATTATGCCTAAAATATCCTCTTGCAAAAATAGTAAGCAACTCATCTTTGGTTAGATTTGATTCCACTTTGCTTCTTTGATCTGAAATGGAAGATGCATGTCTCACTGCCCTGCTCTGATTCCATGAATCAGGAATCGCTGATGAACTCCCATGCTCAAAGCTTGAACAACAGTGGACACAAGTTCTTGGGATGACTAAGGGAATCAAAGAGGTACTTTTTCCTCCGTAGTATTGCAATTGGAATCCATAATTAAAAAGATTGCTCCCTTTCACATATAGTCAAGTTAACAAAATACAGCACCCTGTTGATAAGGAAGATCAGCAGCAGTTTCCATTAAAAATAAGAGATAAAGATTGCTTCAAACGATTATACTATTATATGAAATTGCAAAAGTAGGAAGCACAAAAACGTATCCAATTATGTCTTATGCTGTTTTCAAATCATATAAATAAGGCATTACATCTGAAATTTTTGTTTCAAAATCATCCCTTCTTCAGTTGATCATTATTAGATGGCAAAACATCATTAGCGTGGTATCATTTCTTTGTACATTTCAAGCAGCAACAGTTAGTACCGACCAAATGTTAGGGTTATGTCAGTTCAAAAATAAATTTCTAAAGCTGAACAAAAGTTAGAATGTTGCAGTTTGCATCAATAAGACAATAAGTATCAAGAAATTATCTTAAAACAAAAAAAAAAAGAAACAGAACTCAAGTAATTGTCTTCTAACTAAATCTTTCGCAATAGTTTTCAGTTACAGAGTATTTGACTGGAATTCAAGAAGAAAGCTCCACATCTTTTACGACCTTCATGGTCCTAAAATTACACTTATAATAGTAGGATAAAAACAAACAAGAAATCGTGCCATATTCCAACTCAAATTGAGTTGCAGATTCACTCAACAAGTTTAGATCCCCTTTTTGTGCTCTGTATATTTAATATTAACATTTCATAAAGAAACCTAAATATATTTCACCAAATTCATACATGCCAAACAGTCACCATGATACTGTTTTCTACGCGGGCATCTACCTTAGGCTGAGAGTGGACAATTGCCCTCCCTATAGTTTCAAAAAAATAGAAATTAGACTAGCAAACTTTTTAATTTTCTAAATTTGTCTAACATTTGCATGGATTAAATTCTTTAAAATTCCTTTCCCCCTTCACATTTTCCCCTTAAATTTTCTAAAATTACCATTTATCCTCACATTGGCCCCAGAGAAATAAAATTTACATTATCATCCTCTAAAAAAAATCGAAAAAACAAGACAACTTCACATTTGTTGTTGACCCGAACCAGCCAAAGCAACTCTCCAGTTTTCGCAATTTCTATTAACAAAATACTTATTAATCGTGCAAAAGCAATCCCTGGAGAAGCTTCGAAATGAGTTTGTATATTAATCCTATCTAATTCCTCCAAACAAAATGCGTAAATAAGTACTAGGTATTACTGAACATCAAAATGATCTCAAACTCCAGCAACCACTAAAATCACTATAAAAAACCACAATCGCATTTAACTAAATATATAAAACAAAAATGTACAGAAAATAAAGGGGGGAAAAAAAGGTATACGCAGCATAAATTGTTTTTGTCGTCTTTATCAGAAATGAGATTACTTTCTAAAATCAACTAAAGAGGGTAAAAATGGAAGAAATGAACAACAAGATTGCTTCTTTTCTATTTTTTTTGAAATAATCAAAAAAAAAATTGTGGAAATAAGCTCACCTCAGAAGATAATGAGGGATTAACTAATCAGAGAAGGAATGGAGAAGACAAATTAACAAAATCTTCGCGGTTAGCTTTTCGTTTCGCGTTACCTCTGATGTGGAGTATTTTTTTATTTTTTATTTTTTTTGGTCAATGGTCAAAGAGTGCGTGAGTGCGTGTCTGCGCCTGTGTTGTTTAATAGTCTACTAATTATGATTATTTATTGATTGATTAAGATTTACAAGTAATAAACTTGGAAATAAGCCGGGAAGAGCAGGAAGGGGCCCCGAGAGGGCGGGAGCGGGGGTGGAGGGGAGGGGATAAGGGAGGAAGTGGATTCCTGGAGAAGTCGAGCGAGACAACAGTGTTGAGAGAATATACCGGGTCTGGTCCTTATATCCGGGGCCAAAACTAAATTTCAGTATTTAAGTATTCCTCTTTGTTAGAACTGAAATTCTGGTAGTAGTAATGTACTATTGGTATATTTCTTTTTCTTTTTTTCGTATTAAAATTCTACGATTTCTTTTAAAAATTATTTTTTATATTTTAAATACTTATACAATTTTTAAACTTAAGAAAATAATTTTTTTTTTAAATTATAAAATTTTTCAAAGTTTTATTTTGAATTAATCTTTTTTTATATTGACAATTTTTTAAACCATTGAATGTGGATGCATGAGATATAAGTAAAAATAATATTTAAAATTTATTTAATAATGGGATAGTCATGTATCCAAACTATTGTGTAAATTTTTACAATGGATTAGATTAGTGATTTAATTTACTTTTTTTTGCAGATAATTACTAGTAATTTATTGCAAGAGTTGTTTAAGTATTGATGTTTGCACTTTTGGCGTGTCAAGCAACGGCAAAAAAATGTTAAGAAACGCCCCAAAAAATAAAGGAAATTTAACGTTTATGATCTTTTACTTGGCAACCCAATACCTTAAAAAATAAATAAAAAACTTGGCAACCCAAAATTTTAGGGGAAAAAAATGTGTTGAAGTTAACTGAGCCTTTTGGAAGAAAAAAAGAATGTGGATTCCAATACAAAAAATGTCATAACTTTTTATATTATTTGAGGAAAAATATTGTATTGTATAATATGTGATAAAGACTCTGTAAGAAAAAGTGATTGACTATACAACACATAATGAACGAAAAATTGTTGTACATCTATGTTATGCTTTTTTTTATGTTTAGTGTCATGATATGGTGAAAGTAAAGAACTATAAAATATAATTTAGATAGTAAAATATATTTTTTTTTATGTTTTTTAATCTTACTTTTGACTCAGGTAAAAGATAGAGGGAAAGGTGATTTAAAGAAGGAAAAAAATCTAAAGTTATAGGCGAAAATCTATCTAAATTCAAATACAAATAGATATATGTCACAAAACCAATTATGAGACAAATTTTTTTGAAAATCGTATAAATAGTCCCTTGAATATTTACAAAATATTTTTTTAGTCCCTCAAATATGAAATGATGAGATTTGGTTACTTAAAAATCTAAAACGTATGTTTGTGATCCATGAGTGCAATTCCGGTGGTGTTTGGCCTGAAAAAAATATGTAATCATCACGTATCTATATTTTTAAGATAAAATTAGAAATGAACATTATTTTGATCCAAATCCCCATCCCCATCGCTACCACCACCTACCTTAACTCCACCCCACCCTTCCCACACTCCTCCTCGTGTGTCTCTCTCCTTTGCCACCCTCCATCCACTTCCCTTTCCACAACATCAGTCCATAAACTCCTCTCTCTCTCTTCCTCCACCAGACTAATTATGTCATTAGTCTGTTGGAGCTAGCTAATCCAACAAGGAGAAAGATTCATTTTGAGTATGAAGGAGGAGTGATTCAGAACTGCCTCATTCGACGACTCCTTCGTCGCCCAGTTTTTCATTCTAGATGTGTATAAGAGACATTTGAAAATTATAAGATCTGCCACCTGGATGGGGAAGTGGCCAGTCTAGATACAAGCCTAACAACAATAAAGACTCTACCTCTTATAATAGATTAACTACGTCTCTCTCCTCCAGCTCCTATAATCCATCTAGATCCAAGGTTTATATTATCTTCTCGCTCCCATTAGATCAGCTCTAGTGGCAGTTTCTCTAGTTTTTTTATGAGTAGTTTTTGCCTGGTCATTTGGGTTTTCTACTTCCTTCACCTTTCCTTGGTGATTTTGGATTTTTCTTTTTTTCTTTTCAATTAGTGAATTCGGTTGGTTGAAATCGATTCCATATTAGGAGGAGTCAGTGGAAGTGGCGGCATTGTTTTATCCGGTGACGGTGGAGATGGGGTGGGGGTAGGGATGGCGGTGGAGATTTTGGGCAAAATCAAATTTGTTTCCAATTTACCCTTGAAAATCTTGACATATGATGATCACGTATTTTTTTAGGCCAAAACACCACCTGAATTGTGTTCCTAGACCAAAAACATACATTTCATATTTTCGAGGGACCAAAACTCATTATTTCATATTTGAGGGACTAAAAAAATACTTTCTCAATATTCAAGGGACTATTTGTCATGATTTCTCCTAATATTTAAAAAAAATACTTGGTAAATATATTTATGGGTAAATCACTTTGTCTTACAACTTTTTCATTAAAATTGAAATGGTCTTTCAACTGCAATTTTAACCGATTTAGTCCATCAACTAAATATTTGTAGCTAATTTGGTCTCTATTTGGCTACACCGTACAATACATAAGTTTCTTGTATTTTTCCGAATGGTTACCACCAATGCATTTGTGGGTGATGCAGTTGGAAAAAACTTGTATTTTGGGTAAACAATGAAATAGGGACCAAATTGATATAAATATTTAGTTGGGAGACTAAATTGGCTAAAATTTAAGTTGAGAGACCATTTCAGTTTTAGTAAGAAAGTTAGAGGACTATTTAGGTGATTTGTCCTATATTTATTAATAGGAAATTCTACAGTGCTGTTGAGGGCAACTCCATTGGTTTTAAATACCTGTACAGTACAAGTTTTTAAATAACATTATATTGTATTGTACAAATATTTAAAGTACAATACATAATAGTTTTGTTACTGGACCGTAAAATTTTCCTTTATTAACAGGTAAGTTTTATTATTATTATTATTATTATTATTATTGCATATATTTGTTTATGTCCCTAGAAATAAAGTTGAGAATATATTGAAGAATTGGAAATGATAGATTTATATTTCTTAGTACTTTATTTTAAAAATTGTGAAAATGCACACCCTATGGTGTGTAATTTGTACATAAAAGTTTACACAAAGATAAAAAATAAATATATAGGCAGTGAAAATAATAGAAGAAATAAGGAAGTTAGTGAGTAGTTAATTGTTACACATATAAAAGGGTATTATTCGAAAGAGTAAAATTACACACTAACTTTTGCACATGCCCTAAAAATTTCTTACATACCCATATCCTTTATTAGTAAATAAAAAGAGTAAAAAAACATTCATTTACAAAACCATATTTTTTTTATACCTAAATTACCTTTATTTTTTAGCAAGAAACCACCCATTGCATCTTATAATTTTTTAAATCATTTAACTTTTACATCTTTTATTTAGCAACTAACCTTTGTTAAGTTTTCTTCTTTTTAGGAGAATTTTACAGTCTCGTTGAGGGAACTATTCCGTTAGCTTTAAAAGTTTGTATAATACAAGACTGTACAAACTTTTAAAACACAACGAGATAGTTCTGTTACGGGGCCGTAAAATTTTTCAAAAAGATATAGCATAACTTCAAAACCTTAAAACCTTGAAGATTTATATAATTTATTCATGTGGAAGAAATAATCAAGATTTTAAGTACTGACAAACTTAAGAAAGTTATGAGATCAATTATATCTGTCTGCTTATTATTTTAGATATGTATAAGAATAAAGCCACATATTGTGTTGTATACAATCTAGATATTTATATGAATAGAATTGGTATTTTTGTTTGACTAATACAATTTAGTTGACACATCTTATACACATCTAGATGTGTATAAGTCAAAGGCTTTTGTATTACAATAATGAATATTTGTATATATATATAAAAAAAAAGATTATGAATGATAGTTTTCGCTATTAGTTTACATTTTTTTTTTCTAATGATTCATTTCTTTGTAGTTGTAATAGTGCTAAGAAATTACTAGCTTAAATTTTTTTAGTGTACTTGCTAATTTTCGTAAAAATGATTTTTGAATATTTTTTATAGTAAAATATTTATTTAAAGTCATGATATAAAAAAATAATCATAAAAAGAAGTTGAGGAAATTATTTCACTATACCAAGTGTAGTAGTTGTTAATCCCAAAGCAATTAAGAGGGGGGGTGAATTAGGTTCCTAAAAATTATACTTTCAGAAAATAGTGACATGTTTTAATTAAAAAAATTTTCTAAGGTATAAACCTGGAATTAAAATTTGAGTTAAAGAGAGAAAAATTGAACAAACAATACTTCCAAGCTAGCAAGCTTGAAGTATCAAATCTCTTGAATGCTTCACACACTTGGTGAGCCAATAATCTTTACAAAGTTGGGAAGTTCTTGCTCACACTAAAACTCTTTTAGTTGAAGTGCCAAGAATCTTACTTACAACCACACTTTCATAAAAGATTATCACTCCACTCAAAGTTGAATTGCACTCACAACTTCACACTAATACAACAAAGCACTATAGTCAATTTGCACTCAAATTACTCTTTTCTTAGGCTTGTATTCAATGTATTAGATGATTTTTTCAGGTTATTAAAGCACCTATTTATAAGAGTAATAAATAGTGGTTTCAACTACTTCCTAACGGCTAAGTAATAAATGCACAAAAAATAGCTGTTGGGGTTTCGGACGTTCGAGAAGGATTGAATGTGTCTGAGGAAGCGTCCGATCTTCTTTCAGTGTTGTTGAGAGGCTTCGTTCAGACGTCCGAGCATGCGTCCGGTCCTTCGTCCGACAGAGGTTTCGGACGGTCCTGAGCTTCCGATAAGAGACAGATGAGGATCCCATTCTTTCGCGGTTTGTTCGGACGATGTAGTGCGTCCGAGGAGTTTTGTCCTAGTTCGGACGGTTCTGTGCATCCGAAAGATCTGTTCCATGCAAAAGCTTGTTTTACAGAGTTAAGTGTTTATGTCATCATCAAAATAAGGTTTGGAAAACATCAGTAGTTACGAGCATGGACAATTTAATTGTACCTTTTTTATGATAATCATGAATATGTTTTTAAATTTTTATAAATGAAATTTTGATAATTAAAATGCTTTCTTTTTTAATGTATAATGACTGTTCTTTTAGTTGTAACAATACTAATATATCCCTACAAAGTTATGTTTAAAGAAAATGAATATGAAGAGATATGATAAATGAATTACTGTATTTGGAGATATGGCATAAGGGTAATTTAGATATGAAAAAATATGCTAGCGTAAATGAAGATTTTTCAATCTTTTTAGTTGATAAAAAGAGATAGGAGTGTGTAATAGGCTTTCAAGGGTGTACAAATATCATTTGTCAAATTGGAATTGATTAAGAAAATAAGGATAAATTTGACAAAATAAATAATGATATCGTACCCAACTTGAATCATACTTTATATATAGTATATATGTTTCTGGTCATAAGATTATTTTTTGGGTATTAATAATCTGATAAGACAAACATATGTTATATCTATTTATTTTCGAAAATGATTAATCTCAAATTATTTGAGTAGAGAAACTAAGATAATTATGTGGTTATTTATTAGAGAATAAGTTCACTGAACGTGACTTGTGGAAGAAAACCAAAATAGAATATACGAATTTGTCAATTGGTTATTTTTAGTTAGAGTTGTGCATGTGATTTTTATACTTGAGATATAATGGTTGTCTTATGTATAATTTATCATACTCTAATCATATAGTGTATTTATGTTTTAATAGAAAAAATATAAGTTTGTATTATTGGAATTTTTTTGGTGAATTATATATGGAGATATATGAATGTTCAATAAGAAATCTATACCAGTAAAACATGAATGATATCCAATGTGATCTTCTAAGATATGAGTCGAAGTTCTTGACCGAAGCAAATTAAAAATTAGAAAGGAGTATATATTTTATTAAGGAAGTTTATCCTTTAAATTGGACACATGCGATTGTATCTAGGTGTTTGATAGTAATTCTATATTATAATAAACTAATATGGCAATTCTATAGTAGGGAGATTAAATTGTATAGTAACTAATAATCAAAAGGTTCACAAATAATTCATACTATCTTGTTGCCACAATATATTGTTGGTTGTCATTGTGGCAAATAAGAATTTAAGAAACAATTAGTCAATTAATTAATATAAATAAATAATTAGAAAATATCTAATTTAAGTTCTATAGCCAGACCAGTTTCAACCTAAATGGTCACACATATAAAGCTAATATGTGATTTGAATAAAATGAGGATTTATTTGTTATTGATGATTATTTCTTATTTGAAAAATAAATTATTATTAATTTATTTTCTATTAAGAGAATGACAAATCTCAACTCTATAAATAGAGGGTTTAGGGTTTCAAGCAAATACCCTAACTTCCGTCTTGTCTCCTTTTCTCTACAATATGTTAGAGTAAAAGTAGATTATGAAAAGTTCAAACTTTCAACTTATCGCATGTAAATAGGTTTTGGTTGGACACATATGTGGCCTATTGTGATCCATTTAAATATTCTAAAAAGTACTCAAGGGTATCTAGATTTTAACCATCTTGAAGTTAATATGTGATTTTGTATACGACAACGAAATGTAATTTAGGTGGGAAGACGCTTCTCCTATGACCTATTGATCATTTTCGAGTCATTAGAGGGTAGGAGAGAGGCGGTTTTTTTTTTTTTTTTGGAATATGATTTTGGATACATTAAAGAATTGAACATTTTAGAAAGAATTGAAGTTTTTTAATTTTTGGCATTGCTGTCGCAAGCATCCAAAATTAATCGAATTCTCTATACTTAATGCAGCAGTAGAGAGTCCGAGTTGTCCTATGGAGAACGGAGTCTATTGTTCGTACTCAATTCAAAATGGGGGTTTTGAATAATTTCTTATACTAAAAAAATATTGCATAAAGTAAAACTGAAGAGAATTTAACAAATAGAAAGATTTTTGTTACGGTCACATCTACCATGGAAATTCTATTAGTCAATCATCAATACCAAAGATATTTTAGTTCTTCTATCAAGTATGAATTGAAGAATTAACTCAAATTTTAATTCCAGGTTGATCCTTATATCTTTTCCCAAAGTTAGTTAATTGTCAACACGCAATCCAATTAACCCTAACTATCAAATTAGTTCAAACACGCGCCAAAGATTAATTAATAGAAGCATTAAAATCAACAAGATCAATTAGGCTAATATAACATACACACATGTGGTTATGTCAATTAATTGATTATTTTTCCTAGATTTAATAACACTATCGAGCTATTATTAGACCGAATTGCTTCACAAATTGAATTGAACAAAGTAGTCAATAACAATCTAGCTATAGAGTAATTCAAATAATTCACTATTCTGTAGCCATAGTAATTAAAAAGAAACAATCATAAAATTTATGTAGAAAAATAATCAATACTTGATATAAAAAGTGAATAAACTTAAAGTTCAAAAGTCTCACAACATAATAGAATTAACCATTGCTTCAGTTCCCTCGACCAAGAAAGAGGGTTCAGGCACTAAGTGCCATGGAAAAATGCACAAGAATTTATGCTAAGAACTAACGATGAAAAACCAAGAAAAAGCGAAGCCGTTTCTATTTACCTTACAAGGGATATTTATAGGGAATACTAGGGTTATAATCTGCACTATCTCATTATAAGAACGTAAAAACGCTTGAAAAGGAGTCCAATTGGACAAAGAAATCTGTTGAAAAATAAAAATCTCGTAACCCTACTTCTACACGCACACGTATGCACCTTGAAGCTCGCGCATGTGCGCGAGAGCCCTAACTCAAAATTTGCTCTCTGGAAACCACGCACGTGCGCAGCTTTCCAGAAGCTGTGATTCATCTTCGTCTTTAATTTTGACCTTGACGCTAATAGAATTTGGAAAAACTCAAAACACAAAAGTTATAGCTCTTTCTCTTAACTTTCCAATGCATATTGTGAATCACTCAATCAGAATTCAGACAAGAAAGTTGTGTTCAAAATAAGAATAGCGTCTAGATTTGTTCCATACTTGTGCAAATTTCATCTTCGCAACTTTTCTTCATCTTTTTCATCCTTTTCACTGCCTTTTCACTTCAACCCTATAAAAACTACGAATAACCAAATTAAGCTCATTATTAACTCAAATCTTTCTTACAATATACAAAAATGCAGTAAATAACACAAAAAATTTAAGACATTTATGAACTTATCAATTTTCCATGTGAAAAGATTTGTTGCTTTGTGCCAATTCTTTTCATAAATACAATTTTATTAAGATTTGCATCTTTTCTCTCTCTATCAAATTTCAAGCATGGAATTAGTGAGATTCAATGGTCAGGAATGCATTCATATGAGTACCTCCAAATAGTTGGGAACAAAATGTTATAAGAACTATGTGTAGAGCTCAATATTACAAGGTATTACATGTATGATACAAGATTTCACTGCAAAGATAGGCATAACCACTAGTCAAAGTACACCCCAATTACAAGTATTTTGAAATAATAGAATAAGGATGTCATGGCATGAACTTGAGTGAAGTTTCTAGTCTAGGAGAAGGGAAATACTTAAATAGAGTTGATTTTCGACCTTACTTATAAATTTTATAGTTTAGACTAAATTATATGAAATAAATGACATCAACTTATATAAGCAAAATTTCATAAGATTTAATTCTGATCATAAGGTCTACCGGTGGGATCCAAAACAGGGTCTACCTAAATATTTCTTGGGGCAAATATTAGTTTGTGTTATGTATAAAGTATCCCACATTGGGTAACCAATGGATCCTGAACTAATTAGTAAAGTTCATGGATGACCCCATCATTGCCAATTGATTTTGAGATGGAAACTCATATTCATTAACATGGTATCAGAGTTAGCCTAAACACTTACTCCTCCACACATGACTTGGACTATTTTGCAAATTGGGCGTGGGTTCATGGGTTTCTATCATGTCAATACTTACCGCGTGATTCTGGTATTAGGCTTGTTTTCATAGGTATCATTTACGTCAATACTTCTGTTCATTGATTTGAGCTTGACTCATTGATCTTTGTCTTGCCAATCCGGTTTCCTTGTTTCAACCAAAATCGTGTATGAAAGAGGGTGTCAAGCATAAAATATCCCACATTGATTAGTCAAGAAAAATATAATTAATTAATAAGGTTAATGGGTCAATTCATTCATTACCAATTGATCTTGAAATAAACACCAATATTCTTTAACAGTTTGATCCACCAAATTTTATGTCTCAACTTGGTCCTATGGTAGATATTTGCCCAAAATTCTCAATATAGTCATTCATATCAGAAAATTCTTTCTTTGATCAGGTCTAACGTAGGGGACATGGAACCTTTAATCCTTCGACAGACACGTTTCCTACTCCTTTTAAAACAAAAAACTCTAAAAATTTGATAAAACTCTCTCTCTAACCATGGTTAGATGCTTTATTTTTATCTTGTTTTTTCAACTAAATCTGATGAAAAGAAGGACATGTATCATATGTACACAAACTCCTCCCTCTATTCACAATCTTCTTCAAGGACTCACAAACTTCCTTTTTTTTTTCTTTTTTTTACTTTTCTTTATTCAAAATTTGGATATGGGGTTCTTTTGTACATCAATGAGTTCAACAATAAATATATTACAGATTATTGGAATATTTACAAGTAAATTTTCTAAATATCACTATCCCTATTTACTTTTGCGATGTTTGCTTAGAAATATATTTTGCATGGTTGCCTAGAACTTTTTATTTAATTCAATTGATCTTCATTGTTTGGTTGATAAGTACAAGACATACAAGGTATAAACTTTTTTTTGTACACTGTCTTGCAAATTCCCCACAAGATTCTTACCTGTTTAAAGGGAAAAAGATAGGAACAATCACTAACAAAGCAAAGATTTACAAAATCCTAACTTAATTAATTATTGTAATGCTTTTTATATGAATTGCAATATGGCTCATTAGTATTGTAGTTAGTTCCGAGAAGAGTTAAAGTTATTTAATTAAAAAATTTCCTTTATTTTACATATATCCAGGAAATGTCAAGTTGGTTTGTTGATGTTCAAAATTGTGGGATACTATTTGCTACATTAATGATGATGAAGAAGTTGATGATTTGGGAGATAATATTGATGGAAAATATGATTCTAATGATTCACTTAAGAATTAAAGAATAGATTGGAGAATGAAGTTATGAATTCAGAGAAAGAAGCTTATAGTTGATATTGTCTTATGTAGTTTGATTTAGTGTTCAAAAGGAAAACAATATTACTATTGGAGAACAGAACTTGTCAAGACAAAATCAAATTTTTATTCCAAGGATCGGAAAGTGAAGATACAAATAATGTTGCATTTAACAAGTTGAAAACGAGAACAAAATGCATGACTATTCAAAATTAATAAAAATGATCATTGGCAGTTGAATAGCATTGTTAAAGATCATAATCATGAACTTAAAAAGGATTATGAGAAACATCAGTGAAAGATTTCACGATTTGTTAAAACATCACAAAGAATTAAAGAATTAAAGAATAAAGGTACAATTTTAGTGTCAATGATTGACTCTGGATTAATTGTACTAGATGCACATTCTTATATAAAAGGAGAGAGTGGCAAAATTGCTACTTTAAGACTTACGTAAAAAGATGCTTACAATTACATTGATATTTCACTGATCAATTATTCAAATCTGTGATGCACAAAGCTTGATAAATCATTTCAAGATTAATTATTTGGAAGAAGGAATGTATTATTGGGATTTAGAGTTGGATGATGAGGGTCGAATAATGAACTAATTTTGGATGGGATAAGATCACGCATAAATTATGATTTCTTTAGGACTGTCATAGTATTCCATACTACTTATAGAAAAAACTTATTATAACTTAGTATATCCCCATTTATAGTGTTAATGTGTATAATAGTCCATATATTTTGGATGTGTTTTTTTAATAAGAAAACTATTGCTTTTGAGTGGATTTTCAAAACATTTATAAGAGTCAATGGATAATAAACACCCAAAACAGTCATGAAAGATCAAACCTCAAGCTATCATGAATGTGGTTGGAGTTGTGTTCCGTGGTTGTCATTATACAGTGTGCTTGTGGCATATTACTCAAAATTTCCCTTCTTATTTGCCTAAATTTTAGAGTCTTGGATTTTATATTTGTTTTATCAGTACCTATTTGGTTGTTAGACAGAAGATAGTTTGAAACAACATGGTCAACAATGATAAGAGAATATAATCTTGAAGGTCGTAACTGGTCAGAGAATTGTATAGATTTCGACATGAGTGGTGCAAAAAACTCAACAATGATGCATTTAGTGCATGTTTTAAATTTATATCTAGAAACGAGGGCATAAATACTATTTTGTAGGAGCGTGACCACCTCATTGACTAAATTCATTCATGAGTTAGAATGAAAAATGATGGAATGCCAATTTAAGTTAAACAGAGCACATTATTGTAGCGGACTGTACATCATTATACGATCACAAGGTATTGAGTTGCACAAGATATTTGAGCAAGAATTCATCAGTATTTTGGCTGTGAGATTTGTGGTGAATTAGTGGTGTTGTGTGTAAATTTGAAGTCTCTACATGTAATAGAAGTTCACAACGGAAAAGTATAGTGCACCTTAATGTCTCAGAAAGTGGAGGTTAAATGTACATGCAAGAAATTTGAATCCACAGGCTTACTTTGAGCTCATGCTTTAGGAGTAAAAGAAAATGTATTAAGGTTTGAGAACATATAGAGGATACCTGATATGTGTTTGTTAAGGCACTAGAGCCCAAGAAGCTAAAAAACAAGTAATTGAACAAAAATGAAAAAAAGATTTTTTTCAAATGAGTGCCACAAGTTTAGGGGTACTCTTCATTAATATTATGCGGTATGACAATGAGGAGTCAATTGCATGAGAGGACAAGAATCCTTAGAGAATAATAATTTTGAGTTAGATGATTTCTACAAAAATCATTTGGTTTGGATAAAAAATCTTCAATGAAGACTCCATTTTACTAATGAGTGCATAAATTGTGATGATAAGCATGATATGTTCTAAACCCACTTGGATAAGAAGTTAAGGAAAAAAAAGGGCTTATCACATCAATGATCATTTTGAGGAAAGGAAAAAAATATCGTCATCTCAAGATATACCTTTTCTCTTAATTCAGTTTTTTTTTTTTTTGTTCACAAATTAAAGCAGAGGTCCTAAGTTGTGATTATTTTTCACAATAATAGGTACAAAATAAAAATCGCTAACAATGAAGTTCAAGAATCCAATGTTAGTTAGTTAAGGACCACATTGTCCATTATTCAGTAAATAGATGCAGATGTTGCGATTTATGTCTCTAACTTTTTTAACATATTATTTACATTGTTGGTAATCTTGTGATTTTCTATGATAAGTATTCCACATTAAATTGTTAATGGTTTACTTCTACAATGGCATCCAAATGCTAGAAATGTGCAAAATAGTTCCACGATCTATCTCACCAGCTTGATACAAGGTTTTAACAATGTAATATAATGGGTTGCGTGTTAGTTTATGTATTTGTAAACTTAAGCAAACATAACATGGAACTTTTATCTCAAATTTGTAAATTGTTTATTAAAAATATGCACTAAATTCACGAAATAAATAGTGAAATTCACTGGATATACACATAAGTTGATGGAACATTAGGATAAAATATAAAAGTGGAAGTGAACTTGGATATATTTTATTTTGCTTATACTTATTAATGCCTATATCAAGATTGTCTTGGTTAAACATGGCCAATACCTATGTCAAGATTATGTATTAGTTAATCTTAACTAGTACCTTTTTCATGATTGTGCTTTCTTTTAACTTGGCTAATGCCCATGTCAAAATTGCTTTTTGATAAAACTTAGCTAATGTTTTATCAGATTATTTTTTAGTAAATCATTGTCAAATCTTGTTTATCATTGTATTCCATATAATTAAAATATATTTTGTTTCAGATTAATTTTATATATAACTATTACTTTTTTATATGTATGAAATATAACTAAATTAACTATTAAAATCAACCTACTGTTCATGTTTCTTATTATTGCAAACCAGAATCTTAATTTGAATGCATCACAACAGAAGCTAAATACATAAAATGGCATATGTTATTTACCAAAGGAAAATTCATTCACCAAGGACCATTTATTGTCTATTGTATAAAACCTCCATATTATTTAATGTCAATCTTGATACATAGACCATCAGAAAGTTACAGCCAAAGCTATAAAAAATCTATGAGGAGATTTTCAACATACATTTCAAATTGATTTATAATGCTAATCTTGTTTAAAGTGCAACTGCCTTGTAGATGGTTGAATAGCATCTTATTTGACATAAAATTTTATACTTGTACATTATTACTTCTGAATTCGAATGAAAGAACTCCATAAGACACTTTCCTTCTATTTACATGAGTAATTGATGGTTGAATACAAATTTTAACATCAATTATCAAGAGTTGACATCATTGGTGATTGATACTTTTATTGCAAAATGTTGTATTATCTATGTTTCCCATATTAGGAAAACACAAAGTTAAAATTATGTAATTAAATAAGAAAAAAGGTAAGCCTTCACATTTCAATCAAAATTTAAGTGCGTGATGACTCAACTAATGGCACGAGGGAGAAGGGAGGGGACTTGAGTAGTTAGGACTAATAAGATCTTTAAGATCTTGTTCATTCTCTCAAAATATCTAGAATGTAGATTTAGAGAAGGTTTCTTGGACTTCTCTTCTATAAAAAAATTGTTAGGACTAATAAATTTTGATAGAGATATTTGAAAGAACAGGGTTAGTAGCCAAAATCTACTATCACGATATTCAATCAAACCCCACAACAAGGTTGTTCAAAGTATTCAATGGTTCATAACTTAAAACTTAATCCTGCAAACTATAATCCTAAAAGTTAAAGCAAATACTACACATTTCTCACAGCATAATCATCTACGTATATGCAAAAATAGAGAATTAAACTTCTACGTAAGTACCAACAACACTAATTATAAGAGACTAGATAACAATCATATAAGGCCCTATAGCCCCAAATATGGAGTTTTCCATTCATAATGCAATCTCCCACTTAAACCTTGACCATTAAATATATATAGGCAAAGTATTTTGTTAGCTACTAAAATAGTTATTAGAAATAGTATAATTCTTGTCCAAGACAAGCCAATAAAGAAACCTTAATGAATCTACATTATTTCACAACAAAAACTTTAAAAGTTCTACCAAAAAAACTTTAGAGTACCACAGTATCTATTATCATATCTTTAAAATAATATGCACATATGTAATTAAAAAAAAAAAACTACATGGTTATGCTATAAATAATCAAAGATTACCACATAGCTTTCAAGAGCTTATGAAAGAAAAATTGTACATTTTCAATATGGGATTATATTGAGTAATAATGGGAAGAAAAGATATAAGGACTGGGTAATTAAACCCTCAAGCTGCCAATTTCAAATCTCTTGTTTAAATCTACACAGATACACAAATATTTAGATTTAGATTTATGTAATTTTGTAGATAAGTAACCCATGCAAAACTCTTGAATGCCACAATTTTACAATTAATAACCCACATGTTTGGAGTTTTTCATTTGATGATTTTCTGCTGAAATTGGAATTTTGTTATCAAATATTGTCTATTGAGTTTTCTATCAAATGGAGTAAGGAAGGAGACACCTTTCACTCATCTCCAACTTCTATTATTTATACTATTTATAAAAAAACGAGACCCACTTTTGGTGTAAGTCATTTTATGAACTTCCAGTTTTTCCATTATCTAATGTCAATAATATCAAATATATTAATAAATATCACATTAACCCATAGTTAATAACTAGGCCATATAACTTTTTTTTTTTTTTAAAATCACATATATAGTGTGTGGCTAAGTGTCTTTTTTATTAGTGAATTCTAAACTCCCAATTGTGAAACTTTTAACCCAAAGATAAAATCGGTAACCTAGGTAAATTGTGGTTGCTAAAACATATAGTTTTGTGAATCTTTGAGAGTTTTAGCAATTAATGGAAAAATAAGTTGGGGAACATGGCCTGTCGAAGGATAAAAGGGTCCATGACCGTACCCTTGGACTTGTCTAAGCAAGAATTTTCTCATTTAAATCTATGGGCTTATTTGATTTATGCATGCTATGAGAGGGATGAGTTATATTGAGATTAATTATTATTTTTCTTTAAAATATAACTTATCTTAAAATTTCTCATCGCATGTAAAATAGTTGTCTTAAAGTATTAGATTATTCATCAGATTTTTGTTTGAAATTCAATATTTATTAAATACATGTCTCTATATTTTTCCTCAATATATTTACTTTTTCATTTATGATATGTTACTAATTTTAATTAATTATTTATTTTCTTCTCAAACTTATGTTTTATTAAGTAAATAAACATTTGTATAAATAAAACAAACTCGGGCAAACAACGAAAAAAATTCTAATGAACTATTAAAGGTGATGATCATAAAGTTTTCTTCATTAAATAAGCTTTGTTATTCAATCCATTAGATTGCGAAACATTTATATATCATGTAACTAATTATATGTCGATCCCTAACTTGTACACTAATTGGAAGGTAAACGGATATTATTCTATTCGTTATTATATTTTAGTGTGAAATGATGAGAATGATATTTAGTTTAAAAAAAGATACCTACATAAAATTTTAATTTCTTACACACTTTCCCATTTTTTATTAGGACAAGAGACTAAAATGTCCGCTATCTTCACCTTCTTATTTTCTATTACCAAAAGGTGATAATTTTTTAATATTATAAACTAATAGAAAGTGGAAAGGAGTGCGAGGAATTAAAATGGTAATGTGAACATCATTTTAAATATTTGGCAATTATAGATTTAAAGAGTTCAATATATTTCACTTATCCATATGGCTAGCATATGAAACTTTTTTTCTTTTTCTTTTGTTCTTATAAAGTAGTTCATTATTTTTATATATATGGATTTTTTATTGTCTTTTTAATCTTATTTGAGTATAGTTATTTTGATAGAATAATATAATATAAAAGAGTTTCAATTTTGATATTTTTATTAGGTAAGTCTAGTCTAAGACAAAATGTAATAATCATATGTTGTAATATTTTATCATTTTTTCTTCTAAAGTTTAACTATTTCTTTGAATGTCACATATTTGTTTTCTTACTTTCTACCAACACTTTTTTTTTCAAACATCAAGGAATTGCTCTTCTCAATGACCTGCTCTTCAAGTTGCCAGTTCTCGCTCTCTATTAGTTTTGTCAACTAGCTGTATAACAGAAAATTCTTACATGAATTAGATCCATAGTCTTAACATGTGGACTCTTTTGGTAAAACAAAAGCAAAGAATCTTTGATATAAGTTATTCTTTAGTTAGATGAAATTCTCTTGTGTAAGTAAGCTTTAGGAAATTTAAGTGATTTTTCTTTTAACAAAAAACATTAACAATATTTTATAAATGATAATTTGTAGTGTACAAATATAAAATTTACACAGCTACTGCCTTAACAATAATTTTGGACTAACCAACTTAGCCACAGGGGGGAAATTTTTTTCCTACTCCACATTATAAACAAGTTTAACTACAAATCTTGCCAATCTTTCATAACTAGACACAAGATACAAAATCTCTCCTTAACAAACCTATGCAATTTGGATAGTCGTAAATAATAAACCTTTATAGTTGGTTATAAGATACCATAATAAGTAAAACTATGCTAGTAGTACGTTACTAAAACTACTAGTTTGACGCATATGATGCATTCCAAGGCTAATAATTTTGTAAAATTTGTCCTTTTTTTTTCTTTTTTCAACATAAATAGTATCATTTTATATATGTACTTAAACCTCAAATAGTTGAGTTACAAACTGTGCAATTGCCCAATATCATCCTTGGCTAGCATCTCTAGCCATAGGGAAAATCTCATTTCCATGAAGTATAATTTAAGAGATTTACAGTAAAATGAGCTAATTAACCTACGACTAATTACATTACCTAGCTCTTTTGGAGAATGAGAAAGAACAACGATGAAGAAGATTTCTTTAAGCTTGTGGATGTCCTCCGAGATTCTAGCAATGCTCAAATCTTCAAAGCTATTGTTATTAATTTTGTTCACTACAACCATACAATCATATTGGATTTCAAATGTGTCCAAACCTTTTTCCCCAACTTTTATCAAAGAATACCTAACAGCCAAGAATTCCTCAATTATAGATTCTCCAGTTCTGTAATCTTATATTGCCCAGCTACCTAGGATCTTACCTTCATGGTTTTTGGCTACTATTCCCTATCGTACTCTTTTCTGTCTTTGTATAGCAGTATCAATGTTCATTTTGATAGTTTCAACTGTTGAGACTAACCTTGTTGTACCTCTAACTTGTTGGCATATTTCATCTATGTCCTTTCATTCTTTCCAAAGAGAGCCTCCTTGAACTCCAACCGCTCATGCTTGCCTTTTCTACTCTCTTCAATACTCCCGTGCTTTCTGTTGAATTGCCCATTGTTTCTGTCTTTTTGTCCCTGCTAGAGTAAGTTTACGTCTATAGTAATGTGATCTTTACTTTTATCTCTACTAGCAGCCCCTTGTAACTCCTTTCGCCATTTAGAGAAATTAAACCTCTAACGCACAATTTATGCCCAATTAATAGGAGCTATTTTCCAACACATTTGCAAAAGAAAGATAATGTTCAATTGTTTCTATCTCATCTCCACATCTTTGACACATTGGTTCATCTTTGTTTACCCAGTTATATATTACTTCATTGATAGGCAAAATGGGAAGTAAACATTTTCAAATGAAATGTCTAACTTTATGCTTAATGTTCAAAACCCACAGTTGCTTCTACACTCTTGAATTATGCTAAACTCCTAGAAGTTGATCTCCTTCTCTCCAATTCTCTTTAAACTTTTTGTTTGCTATCTTTTTAGTCAGCATATAGCCTATTTTAATTGATTAAATCCCTATAGACTTTCAAGGTAAGAGTTTGGTCTGTCATTGATACTTGAGAGGATTAGGGAAATCTTGATTATTTTTTCCACAATATACTTTTTTTCTAATATACATTCCATCTGTTTTAAACTATTACCCACTCACTTTCACTAGTTACATAATTTACATGCCTGCTAAAGTGATATTCCCTTCTCCTATCTCCTATAATTTTTTTAAATCTTTCTCCGAAAGACCGGTTACAATCTTTAGACTTTTCCATGCCCAAGATGCACGATTAATGACCTTAGCACAGAAAATATTCTTTTTGGTGAAATATTTAGTCTTCGTAACCTTACTAACTAACAAATGAGGATTGGTCAAGAGCCTCCAACACTATTTAGCTAGCAAGCTATTATTAAAATGTTTCATCTTCCTAAAATCTAACCCTTCTTTCTCTTCATTCCTATCATTTTCCTCCATCCCATCCACTGTATTCTGCCCTCATTTCCATCATTTCCTCACTAAAACCTTGCTATTAGTCTACACAAGTCCTTACACAGACTTTTAGATAGCCTGAACACTGACGTTGTGTAGGAAGGTAGTGCCATAGCAACTGCCTTTAGGCAACAAGACCTCTATCCTATCAAGGCCTAATGTGCTGCTCTTCCATTGCTGCAATTTATTCTTCATTCTCTCTCTCTAATGAAACCAAAACCTGGCTTTTAGATCTTCCAACAATCATTGGGAGTTCTAAGTTTTTTCTTTAATTGACCTTAATGACATTTTCTATCTTGTCTCTAATGGCTACAACAGAACAAACAGGAGTGGTTCTAGTTAAGAAAAGAACTGACTTTTCCAAATCAATTTTTCACCTAAAGATTTCATGCTGATACAAATCCTTTCTAATAAGGCCTACAAAAAAATAAATGGGAAATAGTAGGACTAGTTTTATAGTTTTTTACACCCAGTCAACAACTTACTAATAATAGCTCTATTGATCAAATTAGAAAAGCCTCGAGTATAGAGCACAATAAAGTAGGGGGACAAAGGGTCTCATTTTCTAATTCCCCATAAGGAATTGTTTTGCACACTTTCTCCCTATTAATACAAAAGGAATAAGATATAATAGTTATAAAACTACACCCTCTCACCCATTTAATCTACTTAGCACAAAACTCTATTTTACTAATAATGTTCTCAACAAAACTCCATTCAATTTTATGATATGCTTTAGACATATCTAGTTTAAGAGTCATGAAATCATCTTTGTCAATACTTTTTGTTTTTAAGAAATGCGTATAATTATGAGCAGTCATAATATTATTAGCAATTTGTCTACCAGGGATAAAAGCATTTTGTGTAGGACTAATACAAACATTAAGGATATTTTTAAGCCTATAAACCAAAATTTTAGAATAACTTTGTAAAACACATTAAAAATGCTAATAGGTTTATATTGGGTGATAATTAAAGAGGTATCAATCTTGGGAATCAGAGAGATAATAGTTTCATTCAAACACCTTAACATAATACCAGTGTGGAAAAAACTCAACACTGAATCACATAAACAAGAATTTCTAAAAAAACACACAAGAGATACCATTCGGTTATGGGGTTTTGGTGGAATTCATTGAAAACAGAGCTTCTTTGATCTCCTTTTTAGTAACTGGTCTTATAAGATGATTGTTCATTTGTTAATTGTGTAGATAAGAAAGCCACGCCAAACTCTTGAATGCCACAATTTTGTAATCAAGTAAAATGAAAATAGTTCCTGGTAGTTAGACGAATATGCACTTTATTCAACTGTGATTATTAAATGTGCGTTTGACCCCTTGCACTTCAGATTTTTTTTGGCAAAATGAATAGAAACTGTTAAATCTGAAAATGACTTGGGATATGTCATAAATGCCTCTAACCCATTGAAATGTCCCATAAATTTTTAGATCAAATTGAAATAACAAGAATCACAAAGTTTTGGAGTCAAATTAATTTAAAATAAAAGAATCCAAAAAACTCTAACCTTCCATTTTTTCCCTTCACAGTTCCCACCCCCTCCTAGCCACATCCTTCCCCACTCTCAGCCCCGGGGCCACTAGCCAGCACAACTCATCCTTCCCACCCTTTCTCCTTTCCCCTCTCCATCCTGTCCCCTTCCTCATACCATTGACCCCTCCATCCCTTTCTTGCCTTCTCTCGTCTCGATCTACTCCCATCCTATTTCCTTTCTCACCTGTCCTACCCCAATTCGCCATCCCTTCACCCTTTCTTGATTCTCCTTCTTCCTTCTTCCTTGACTCCCTTCCCCTCATTCTCCCTCTTTTCTTCCCTCTTGCGATTTTCTCTCTCCCTTTATTTTCCCAATTCTGCAATCGTCGCACTAATTTCTAGCCCCTGTTTCTTTCTCTCAACTTTGGCTAGTACTACATTTGAAAAGTAGCAGTGATAGTAGAGGGGTAGTAGCAAGGCGAAAGGAAGTAGTGAAGGGTTGAAGAGCATCAACGAGGCCACTTTCAGAGCAAATTTATGGACACTTTCTTTGATAGAAAGCATCGGGCCATTAATGGCCACTTTCAGTACAAAATTGAAGTAGAATTGCCACTATAGGGATGGAGGTTGGGGCAATGAAGGGTTGACAGGCTGGGGAATGGAGAGGGTAGGCAGGGCTGGAGAAAATAAGGGGAAGAATGTGATAGATCTGGCAGTGAGGTTGACTAATTGGGGATGGGTGGTGACTGATTAGTGATGATGGCTGAGGTAGGAGAGTAAAGGAGGTGGTGAGGGATGGATACAAGTATTAGCAGTTTTTTGGGATAAATTAACCAATTTAAGTATTATTTTAATATTAATTTTTTAAAAATAATTTCACACATGGTATTTGTGCATCAAAGTCAAAATTGGGTAGCTTTGACAGTTTTTGTTATTTTTTTTCAGAAAAAATTGAATCATAAGGGGATAAGGTACGCAATTCAATAGCCATTATGGGGGGTAAAGTGCACTTGTGATGTATCTTTTTGATTTTAATATATCTAAGAACCACACATTTGGGTTTTCTCACTTGATGATTTTCTCCTGAAATTGAAGTTTTTTTGTTTTTTGTTTTTGTTTTTTTTATCAAATATTGTCCATTGATTTTAAATTTCCCAACTGGATGCCTTTTTCACTGGCACATCAGGCATGGTATAGAATTTGACTTTTCTCAAACGGAGTAAGGAAGGAGACACATTTCCCTTATCTCCAACTTCTGTTATCTATGCTATTTATAAAGCAAGAAACTCACTTTTGGTATTAGTCACTTTATAAACTTCCAATTTTATCCTTATCTAGATATTTAATAATATCAAATATATTAATTAATATCACATTAACACACTTTTAATAACACACTTTAAATAATTTTTTTTTATAAAAAAAAAAATCACGCACATAGTGTGTCCCTCCCTCTAGTGAATATTAAGTTCTCGATTGTGAAATTTTTAACCTAAAGATAATATTAGTAACCCAGATTAGTTGTGGCTAGTAGAACAGAAAGCTTTGTTAAATTTTGAGTGTTCAATGAAAAAATGAGTTGAGGGATGTGACTTGTTGAAAGATTAAAGGATCTATACCCCACTCTTAGACTTGGTCCAAGCAAAATTTCAGAATTCATATCTCTGACCTCATTTGGTTCATGCATGCCATAAGAGTAATGAGTTCTGTTGGGATTAATTATTGTTTTAATTTACATATTACTTATCTTAATATTTCTCATTGCATGTAAAATAGTTATCTTAAACTATTAGATTATTTGTGAGATATTAATTTGAAAATCCAATATAGTATTTATTAAGCATACGTCTCTAATTCTTTTCTCAATGATATGTATATTTTTATTTTTGATCTGCCACTGATTTTAATTATTTCTTTCTTTTGTTTCTTCTCAAACTTATGCTTTACTAAGCAAATAAATATTTTTATAAATAAAAAAAAAAACTTGAGCAAACAACAAAAAAAATGTTGTGATGTAGTTAAAAGTGATGATCATAAAAGTATTATTGATCAGAATAGGTTTATCATTCAATTCTATTAGTTGATCTACATCTATCTATCATGTACCTAATTATATGTTGATCTCTAACTTATACACTAATTATAAGGTAAACAAGTATTATTCTATTCATTACTATATTTTAATATGAAATGATAAGATTTATGATGTTTAGCTTAGGAAAACAGTACACACAAATTTTTAAATTTTTTACACGCCCTTCCATTTTTTATTATGACGAGACTAAAATGTATACTATTCTTCACGTTCTCATTTTTAGTACCATAAAGGTAATGGCTTTTCAATATTTTAAAATAATAAGAAGTGGTTAAAAGTTCAAAGAATTAAAAGGGTATGCGAATATCATTTTTAACTTTATGGTAATATGGATAATTATTCTTTAAATAATCCAATATATTTTACTTACAGTATGACTAGCATATGAAGGCTTTTTTCTTTTTCTTTTTCTTTTGTGCTTATAAAGTATTTTATTATTTTCATTTATAAGCATTTTTTATTGTTTTCAATCTTATTAGAGTGTAGTCATTTTGCTACAATAACATAAAAAAGTTTCAGCTTCGTTATTTTTATTGGGCAAGTCTTGCCTATCTAGAAAATGTAATAATCATTTTTTATAACATTTTATCATCTTTTTCCTTTTTCTTTAAGAAGTTAGAGAACTATTTCTTTGAATGGCATTATGTTTGTTTTCTTACTTTTCTACTAGCACATATTTTTTCAAATATAAAGAAATTGTTCCTCCCAATACTACTTTTCAAGTTGCCAATTCTCACTCTCTATCAGGTTTACCATTTATAGCTCTAGTTTGACAGACAATTCTTACCTAGATTAGATTTACAATCTTAAATTGCGAACCATGTGGTAAAACAAGAGTCACATTAAGTTCTTTCCTATTTTATAATGCAGTATGTGAGCAATGTGTCTCTTATTTGGACTACAAGATCCACAAAACTATGTCATGTATGTCAGAATCACCAATACAAGCCGTTCATTAGTTAGATGAAGTTCACTCATATAATTTAGTTTTAGAAAACATATGTGCTATATATGTGTGTATGTGTGTGTATACATATATATCTATATATATCTACATATATATATACTCATATATATATATACATATATATATACACATATATATATACATATATATGTATGTGTGTGTGTGTGTGTATATGCGTATCTATATACACATATATAGAAATATACATATCTATGTGTGTGTGCGAATATGTGTATGTGTGTGTGTATGTATATATGTGTTTGTGTGTGTGTCTATATATATATATATATTACATATATACAGGAAAAGAAGGTTTAGGATAAAAATTTATTGAATAAAATTGTCTAGATTATAAGAAGTGGTTTTATTTATATCGAGATATCATCTATTTCATTCTCTGGTTGTGTTAGAGTGGCACTTTGTGGAGATTTCTTTTGTTCATCTTTTTTTTTTTTATCAAAATCTAATTTACTTAATCTGGCAGCTATTTCTTCCATTACTTTGTTATCTTTTCCAAAAGTCGGTGGATTTTGAGTAAGGAATTCAAATGGTTTAAAGAAAGGTTCATTTGGATAAGGAGGAGCTGGCTTTTGATAAGGGGATTGAAATGTAGATGGTATTCTAGTAATATTTTCTATCATTAATTAAGTGAGACGAAATAAGATAGTTGACAAAATCTAATTTGTATAATTAACAAGATAATAAATCTTGTTTATATAATTATAAGGTTGGTGATTTATCTTCAACAACTGGACTGACTTTAAAAAGAGAAGCTGAAATTATTCTTCTAGAATGATTTATTTTAATTTCTTTTAAAGGAGGATGTGGAGAAGAAATGATAGAATTAGATAAAGTATGCCAATTTCTTGAAGTAAATTCTATAGCGTAAGAAGTAAAGGATTTTGTAATATGTTCATTCTTACAATAAATTTCAAACCACTTAAAAAAATATATGTGAAGTCGAGGTCTTTGCAAATTTGAATAATACTGAGATCTAAATTGTTCTTGTTCTTCTTTAAAAAATTCTCAAAAAGAATCATTTACATTTTGTATTATTAGAAGGATGTAAAAAATATTGTCTTAACTTATCTTTATCTAAAATGAATTCAGATAAAATCATGTTAATTTGATCATCAATATCTACTCTTATTTGAGAATGGGTAGGAGAATCGGGAGGATTTTGATCAGAAGTAGTAGATTTATAAATATAGGCAGAAATATTAATTCAGTAAAATCTACACTTTGAATTTCTATTCAACAAGTCCATCTTCTGTCTCTTATACACATCTAGATGTTGAAAGAGATGGAGAAGTGAATTAGAAAATCTACTGGACACAGATTTTTTACTAAATTCAATTTCAACTGATCCACCTGATAATTCAACAATATTTGAAATATTACTGGGTTGTGTTAGGATAGGTTTTAGGGGAATAATTTCAGTAAAGTTCCATTTAAAAGAATTTGTTTTAAGATTATCATTACTCAAAAATAATAGTTTTTTGTCTCTTTGTAAAAAGTTTTAAGACTATTATTGTTAAAGCATGATAATTATTTGTCCTATTGTAAAAGTGGCTACTCTACTTGTCAAAAGAAAAAAATGATTATATTTCAAAAGATTCCTGTCCATGTATTACAAAAGGAAAGGAACTTAGTTATTAGGATCAAGTTAGGAAAGACAGAGATCTTTTTTGTCAAAATTTTAGAATTCTTGCCTATTGTTCCTACAAATCTATTTTGAATATCAAGTAAGTGTTACTTATATCCTATGCCTTATTTTATCCTTTTAATTAATAGATTTTTAATATTAACACATAAGGCTGAATTTTTAGACATATTATTTGATTTTTTCTTTTATTTTCTACAAATTTTTAATCTTGTTGATCTTTATTTACATTATTTTTATTTTTATTAATTACTTGTATTTATTTTCAAGTACTCAATTTCTAGTACCATATATACATTTATGTGTGTGTGTGTGTGTGTGTGTGTGTATATATATATATATGTATATATATATGTGTGTGTGTGTGTGTGTATATGTATATATATGTCTATATGTATATATATATATATATATATATATATATCTATATCTATATGTGTGTATGTGTGTATCTAATATATACATATATATATACATCTACATATACATATATATATAGGTATAGATATATATATATATAATACATATATATATATATATATGTATCTATAGATATACATATACATCTACATACTATATACATATATATATATATATATATATATATTGTCACGCCCCGAACCCGCTAAAATTTGAAACACAACATTTGCAGTTTTTCCAAGTACATTACTCGAAAACACAAGGCATCATAACTAATTCATAAAGTTTATATGTATTTCGCTAAATAAAAATAATAATAAAACCTACAAGCGATACAAATTCAGTTTAACATAAGAAGTCATAAAATACTTTAAGGATTGACTTATCCTTGAACTACAAATTCAAATATTAATACTAGTAACAGAAATTAACTGCTAATAAAGGTCTTGAAGTTCAACCTATCAATCACCAATTCCAGTTATTTTTGACTCCTTTATACATACTCCTACTCACTATCGACTGCAAAAAATGTTGAATATGTAGGGTGAGCGAAATGTTGCTCAGCAAGTAATTTATACCTCCTCCATAGTGAACCGTACATATACATTTATACATACATATACATGAAAAGAATTTTTAAAACATGCAAACATACATGTTTATTACTACAAACATAACTTGCAAAAACATCATGTACTTGATCATAAATACATATAATTTCACATAACAAGTAGGCATGTCATGACTTTCTAAAATTTCGTAAAACAAAACAATTTGGCTCATCTACTGGTTTCCATGCTGTAACCGACACTAAGTACTCAGTCTAATCCTGCCTCACTAGAAAAGCTTGTTTCGGCACCCGGCCGAATACACAGGACCATGAACATAATATAACCAAAGGGCCAACCTTGCACCGATATAATTGATCTATAACATGAGTCAACAGTCCGATCCGAAGGGCCGCAGTTGACAAAAGATGAACAATGGTTCATCGGTCTCAATATGTCTATAATATTAGAGCCAATGTAAACGTGAAACATAACATACAACATGCGTGATCACAATCATATGGCATGCCAAACACTTAAAATTCCACAAAATATATATGGTTCTGGTTTTTCTCTTACGAAAATAGCATTTAAAATTCATTTATTTCATAAACACATTTTTCAAATTCTATGAAGAAGTAAGAGTCACTTACCTCAAATGCTTTCAAATTCCATGCATTGACTCGATCTTTGGAAACATTCTCATTTTTCTAAATTTTTCAAGCCTAGAAATAATTCATTACAAGAATGAACTTATATTGATCTTTCCAATAAAAAATCGTGACTAAAATAATAATTTCAGTTTTGATAGTATTTATTAAAATGAACCAATCTTGAGATATACAAGTCCAAAAATTGCATGCTTTATTCTATTGTAAAATAGATTTAGAATTCTACAACTTCCATGAAGACATTATAATCAGATTCTTAATCTAATGTATTCAGATTTAGTCTCAAAACTACAGAATCATAACAAGTTCATATACTAATTTTCAGAATAGATATGGTTCACTAAAATCATTATATCTTGACTTATAAAACACCAAAAACTCATGTTCTCTATGTCTGTTGGAAACTTAAAACAATGTGTATGAAACTTTTATGAAGAAATAATTAAGAGATTCAGACGGTATTTTGTTCAAAAATTATTCCAAACTTAGTACATAAATAAAGACGAATCTGTCCAAAGTTATCAGTGTAGATTTTTATCAACTTTGAAAATTCTCTACATTTAGTATAAAATGATTTAGGAGGAGATCTTTATCCCAAATTAAATCTCTATGAGTCTAGTTTAAAAGTCAATAAACAGTAATCCATTCCAATATTTCCACACCAAGATATAGCCAATTTCTCACAACTGTATATGTTGTATAGAAAAGCTCAGTTAAGGATTTTTCTTTGTAATTTTGAAAATTCACTAATACACAATATACAATGAATCAGATTATGATATTATCTCATGTGTAAAGGTCAGATTCAGTCTAGAATTCTAACATAAATGGATGTAAATAAGAGTTTTCTACACCAAGATATAATCTTTTAAATAAAGTTGTGAAAATCTGTCTGTAGTTAGCGAGTTTTAACTTACTACCATAATAAACGAATTTTGTGCTATCAAATCAATTCTTAATCATGTTATTTTCATTCTAAATCCATTTATGAATAATTATAGACATGAATATACCAATTTATCATAAAATTACAAAACAATTCTCACCTTAATTAGAATATTTCTCCCAAATCATATATATATACATCTATATATATATACACTTACACATAAACACTTGGTATGGTCCTTCTTCTATATCCTAACAGAGATATATCCTCTCTCTATCTTATATCTACATATATATTGTATATTGCTTACTTTCTGCGACTTTCTCTTTTCCATCGACTAATATGCCACACAAGAGATGATCAGAAAGTTAGTTATGTATAAAATATATATCTTATATAATCGGATATTTAACACCAATACACATGCTTATATTATACATATTTATATTCAAATTTTAGAATTTATATAGGTGATAAATGTATATATATTTTTAAAATATATAGACACTAAATATTGTTTAGACAAATTAGTTTTGTAAATACTTATTTAGTTTGAAATAAAGTATGTAATAATAAAATGTCTTTTTTTACAATAAAATAACTATCAATTTTTTTGAATAAAAATGATTTTTCTAAGAAATAGTTCGTTTCACTAATTTATAAAATTATTTTCTTTATCCATTTGTAAAAATAATTATTTAGTAAAGAAGATAATTTTTTAAGGTAATTTATTAGTGAAATTTTTGGGGTTTCACATATACATACATACAAACATACATATACATACACACACACACACACACACACACACATATATATATATATATATATCTGTATGTATATATATAGTATTACACACACACAGACACACACAGACACACACACACATATATATATGTATATATATGTATCACAGACAGACACATATATAAATATACACATACAAATATATATATATATATATGTGTGTGTGTGTGTGTATATTTATATTTACATATTCATATATATATATATATATATGATATAGATATATATATGTATATATACATAAATATATATATATATATTTATATATATATATACACACATATATACATATACATATATGTTTGCATATACATATATATATATATATATATATACAGACACAGGTCGTATAAATATCAAAAATTTTTACCTTACTAATATGTCAATTTTGAAGAATTTTTTCTATATCAATAAAAATCACAAATAAAGATTTTCAGCAAGACAAATATATTAATTTCAGAAATTGGTTCCTTTCTCTTTATGATAAGAATTATACATATGTATCTAAGTGTGTGTGTGTATAAATATAAATATGTATGTATACGTATATGTATATATATACACACACACATATATATATGTGTATGTATGTGTGTGTGTGTATATATATCTGTATGTATACGTATATGCATATATATATATATGTATGTATATACTTATACCTATATATATATTTACATAAATGTGTGTGTGAGCTTGCGTGTATACACATCTATATAAGTTAGTTACATATATGTATATATAAATTCAAATATATATATATATATATACGTATATGTGCGTGTGTGTATATTTATATATGTAAATGCATATGTATATACATATATGTGTGAATGTGTGTGTGTGTATATATATATACACGTACATACACACGTATATGTATATGTCTACATATACATATATATATATATATATCTATATATGTATGTATATATGTATGTATGTATATGTTTATATGTGTGTGTGTCTATATATATATATATATATATGTATGTATATTGTTCATGTGTATACATATATACGTATATATGTGTGTGTGTGTGCATATATACATATATATAGCATATATATATATGTGTGTGTGTGTGTATGTATGTATGTATGTATATGTTTATATGTGTGTGTGTCTATATATATATATGTATATATGTTCATGTGTATATGTATATGTATATACATATATACATACAAATATATACATGAATATATATATCTGTGTGTGTAATATATATGCATATATATACATATATGTATATATGTACGTGTATATACATATATACATGTATATATATACACACACACATACATACATATATATACATGAATATATATATCTGTGTGTATGTATATATATGCACAGATATATATATGTTTGTATATATGTATATACATATGTAAATATATATACACACACACATACATACATATACATGAATATATATATATCTGTGTGTGTGTGTATATGCACACACACACACACAGAGATATATATATATATGTATGTAAGTATGTACACCCATATATATTTGTATACGTATATACATACATGTATATATGTGTGTCTGCTTGTGCGTGTATATATACACACACACATATATATACGGATATATATATATATATTTATTTATTTAACTAATAAAAGTTAAGAGTAGCTCCCCATCAAGGTGCCGATAGTTAGTTGACCAATATATATGTATATATATATACACACGCAATTCTAGTACTTTCAACTAGTGATTTTCAGAACCCTCAAAGTGTTAGGAACTCTGTTTCTTCTGTTAACACCCAAATCTATGGGATCAGACCTGAATCTAATTTTTTACAGGCCAATTATACCGTCCAACAGGAAGATAATGATTTGGTCAATTCTCCAACTTACTCTAGTCTCAATCCTTCTGGACTTGACGCAGAAATTAATGTTTTAACTGTTGGAACCAATTTTCAAATAAACAAAGAATTGCTTCGTAATGAATTTTATGCACCTCATAATGAAGTAAGAAAACAATGGTTTTTTGAAAATTATAAAGATGAAAAGAGAACTAAAATTCAAGAAGAATTTTATGCTTTTCTAAATCATTATCAAATCCAAGTTCAATTTTTTGACTGGTTTTCTACCTATACTGAACAAAACAAAATTGAATATCCATTTACTCAATCAATTTTTATGACCAAAGCTTGGCAAACCTCGAGAGGGGAAAAGGTTCATTCTGATTTCCCTCCAAATAGAAAATTTGAGTTCCCCTTTGGTAAACAATGCTTTAATTTATGCTGCACCTTTCAAAGCTAAAACTGCAGTTTCAAATGAAGATCTTTTACCAATAATTGAGCGAAACAATTTTACAAATAAATATTTACAAGTTATTGGTGAGCATCTCTCTGTCAAGACTCCACCATCAACTTCTTCCATTCCTCTACCAATTGTTGCTTCTCAAACAAACAACTTTCTGGTTTTAATTCAACTTTAGATACTCCTATCTTTAAGTCTTATGAAATTTCTAGTCAGCTTAGGACTCAGATTTCTAGTCATAAGATTGACAGTGAATTACAATCTAGGATAGATAGGATTGAACAAGCTATTAAGTTAGCTTATATTCCTGACTCTCCTTCTAAGGTTTAAAGTAGAAGGATGACAAACATAAATATCTATCTCTTATCTTGACAGAGTTAATATGCTTCTGATAATAGACCCTCAAACTCCTAAGCCGAATTCCAATGACATTTTTAAGTTTAGAATTCAACATTAAAATTCTTCTAATTCTTGGAAGAAATCCAATAAGCTTTCTTTTAGAAGAACAGCCCAATGTTATTCAAAACTCCTACAACGCCAACAACATCTATGAATGGAACATAGATGGTATGTCTGAATACAATATCACTTCCAAACTCCAGCAGATGACCATGGTGGCCACTGCTTACAAAACCTTCACAGAATTGCACTGACCAACTCACGGCCCATATCTTAGTTGCCGGATTTACTGGACAACTTAAAGGTGTCTGGGATACACATCTATACCCATCTGGGGACCCCTAAATGTTAGAGGAAGAAGGGTAAGGGACAATGGAGCCAAATTAAAACAGATTATAAATAATTAATCAGGTGGCTTAGCCAACCATCAAACTATTAGATTAAAACAAAACTTTAAATTAAAACTTTATTAAATGTAGTTTTGAGGAATACCTCAGGTGAAGAGCTTGGTACAACTAACACTCTAATAGTATTCTGAGAAGGAGGGGAGGAGTAGAGAGAACTAAACTTGGAAACACTTTTGGGATTATTTCCGGATGCCTTATGAATGCTGAAAACATCCTTTTTATAGGAGAAAACTACTGTTGCTACAGGGTAAAACAGTGACCTGTGAACAGTAACTTTTCCAGTGATTTATGTCGCTACAGTGTACAGTGTACAGTGTACAGTTCACGGTTTTTGAATGGTACATTTGAACAGTACATAAATTGAAAATACATGAAAAGAATCCTATCTATTACAATTGGGATTCTTCAATTTTGCTGAGGTCAATACCGAAGCAGTCATCCTCATTTGATTGGGCCAAGTTTTCACTAGTGTTGATGCTGGCAGTTGAGCTGGAATCAGAACTAGATGATGGCACTTGTTTTTTCTTTTTCTTTTTGAAATCTTTCTTCTTTGATTTTTTCTCTTTTGATTTTGTTTTCTTTTTGCTGGAAACTTCACCTTTGCCAGAAGAGCTTGAAATTCCTTCTTTGAGCTGGGAGAGAGTATCTTCCAATTGTTTGATGTATGCGTCTTTGTTTTTGATAGAAGCTTAACAAGACAGCATTTGATGATCTTTATTGTAGAAACTGGGCAGTTTCTTTATCTGATGGTAGTAGGAATTGTGGATTCCTAGTGAACCATAATTGGACTTGAGTCTTATGAGCAGTACTGGCATCATAAGAATCCCACCACTTGATGGAGCCTTGTCTGACCAATAATGGTGGAAAGGCTTGATTGGCATTCTTAATAAATTTGAATCTCCATTGGAAAATCCAAGGCAAAGCAAATTTGGAGAAGAATTGGAGTGTTATGGGCATAGTTGAATTGGGTTGTGAAAATTTTGATTTGAAAAGGTCGAATCCTTCTAAAACTGGTAAAGGTAAAATAGATTCATTAGGTCCGATTAAAGACCAAAATCTATTAAACCAAATTGGGAAGACAAAATTTTTGTTCTTTTTGAAGAAGAATAAACAAGAATGTTTATTCTCAATGTTTTGGTAAGTGAAGGTTTTGAACCAAGCACTTTGATAATTCCAGTAAGAATAACCAGGATATCAGTTTTGAGACTCAGGACTAAAAAAGGAACGCAATCTATTAAGATCAGTACCCCATTCGGAAGGTCTGAGAACATTTAGAATTTGGTAAGTTGAATGGGTATAATATGCTTGGCTGGTATGCATATTATTTTTTGGAATGATGGATTGGGAATCTTTAAGCATTAACTCATAAAATTCCCTAGTTTTTTGGTTTGAAGTTTACATGAAATTGAATCCAGAAGGAAGATATTCTGGGCAACAACTAAGGGGTTGTTGGTGAACCATTCTGGTTCAATTCGAATTCGAGTTTGATAGTCAGTTTTCCTGACATATTGAGAAATATTTGAAGAAACAGAGTTTTTTGAAATTTGTTTGGGTACGTAAGGTACCGTATTTTTTGATGCAGAAGGCATCGTGTTAAGTGTTTAAGATGATGAGGGTCTACTCATCAAAATGTTTGAAGGTAATACCTGAGTTTGTCCTGGGATGGACAAGGCTTGTTGGAATTGAAGCCATTGCTTGAAGGTTTCTCCAAAACTGCAGTTGTTGATGTTCTTCAGCAATCTCTGCCCAAGACTTTTGGGTTACAACCTGTAAAGGTGTAGGGTTTGAAATAGATGAAGAGGCTTCATCTGTTTTGGATTGAGGAGGTTGAGAATCACTCTTTTTCTTTTTGGGCATCTCTGCCCTAGAGGAATTCTCTGGTAAGGTAATCAAGTAAAGAATTAGAACTACCTTTAATAAATTCTATATCAAAATCAAATATAGATAAAATTGCTTTCTTCATCTGGCAAAAATTTGTTTTGAGGCAAGATTTTTGACATCTTTTTGTAAAACATCTTTGGCAGCTTTGCAATCAATACAAAGTAAAAACTTTTGATTAAGAAGATCAGAATGGAATTTTGAAATGCATAAAACTATAGCTAAAATTTCTTTTTTGATGGTGGAATAATTCTTTTGGGCATTATTCCAATGTTTAGAAGTATAACAAACAATTTGTTCAGAAGTAGAACTTCTTTGTTTTAAAATGCCACCATAACCAATGTTAGAGTTGCATCAGTTTCAACAACTTTAAACAATTTTGGATCACATAAAACTAAACAAGGTAAACTCTTAACTTGCATTTTTATGTATTTGACTGTGTCTGTGTGCTTTTGTGTCCATGCAGGAGGATTCTTACGAAGTCTATCATGCAAGAGTTTTGAAAGAATACTAAGATTGGGAATATGTTCAGAGATGTAATTTAAACATCCTAAGAACCTTTGGAGCTGAGTTTTATCCAGTATCTGATCTGATAATTTGTTAGCAAATTGGATCGATCTGTTGATAGGAATAATTTTGCCTTGGCAAATATTATGTCCTAAGAATCTGATCAAAGTTTGACATAAACTAATTTTTGAAGCAGAAATGACTAAACCATTTATTTTGGTTACATCTACGAAAATTTTGACATGTTTAAAATGTTGTTCTAGATTATCAGAATAAACAAGAACATCATCAATATAAACAAGAATAAAATTGAGATAAGGATTGAAAATATCATTCATAACCTTTTGAAGATTCAGAAGGCGCATTTTTTAGGCCAAAAGGCATCACATTCCACTCATATTGACCAAAAGGGACTGTGAATGCAGTTTTGTACCTATCAGATGGATGGATTTGGATTTGCCAGAATCCAGACTTCATGTCAAATTTTGAAAAGATGGAAGAAGCATGCAATCTATGAAGCAAGTCCTTTTTGTTTGGAATAGGAAACCTAATCCATTGTAAAACTTTGTTGAGGGGTTTGTAATTGATGACTAAGCGAGGGACACCTCGTTCAGATCTCCAATTTTTGCTCATAGGCTTTTGTTTTGCAAATAATGAATCCTAGTTTTGAAAACTGGATCATTCAATTGGTTTTAAAGGCGTTCAAATTTAAGATCTTTTTACAAAAAATTGATTTGATTTATTTTCATTTGCAAAGGATTGAGAGTTTTTTCAAAAGTTGGAAATTTGAAAGGAATGAATTGATTTCTTCCTAAGGAGTTGATAATGATACCTTGAAAAGTAGTTGTATAAGGTATCTAAATAAGCAATGAATGGAACACCAAGAATTACAGGAGTAGTGATATTCTTAGCAAGTAAAAAAGTATTGTAAGGGAAGCTACAATCAGAATATCTAACTTCCACATCAGATAATTTGAATTTGACTTCCAAAGATTCACCATTAGCACTACTAATGCGTTCTTTGGTTTTTTGAAAATACTTTGCAGGAATTAAACCTTCATGAATGCAATTTAAATCTACACCAGTATTAACTAATGCATTAGCATCAATGAAAAGTTCATTATTAATAACCAAAGTAATAATTGAATAAGAAATTTGAGAACAGTCACTCTATTTAAAATGTTTAAAAACTGTTCTTTTGATTTTTCAATAATCTGATCAGGTGGAATCACTTGTTCAGATAAAACTTGGATTTCAGGAGGAACTTGAGAAGTTGAAGGAGTTTCAACACAGTTTTCAAAAACTTGTTTTGGACATTGGGAAAGTTGGAGAGAATGAATGACCATTTGGTCAATTTGCTGTTGAGCTTTGATCTCTCTAACTTCTTGTTTTAAAATAACAATTTCAGACTGTAAATCTTGAATTGAAACCTTTTTAAAATTTGGAAATCTGTTTAAAATATCTGTAAGATTGTAAGTACTTAAAACCTTGGGATGTTTTACCAAAGGATTGGAAGAAGAAGATTGATTTTGAAAATCATTTGTTTTAAGAGTTTGTTTATACCTTTGTAAATAAAAATGGTGAAGTTCAGAATCAGGAAATTTTTCAATCATATCAAGAATAAGATCATGTTCTTTAGTTAAAACACATTGATTTGAGGAGTTTCAGAGGAAACTGAAGTTTTGCTGGAAGAAGAAGAAGAGGAACCTAAGTCATCATCTTCTAAGGCATTGATAAGATTATCTTCTTCAAAATTAGAGTCAGAATCACTGACATCTAATAGGAGATTGTTTAATTGATTGACAACTGAATCTTCTAAATTTAGAAGGTTAAGCTTTTTTACAAACTTGCAAAACCTAGCTATATGTCCAGGTTTCTTACATTTGTAACAAACAGCAGAATTAGAATTTGGTAAAGCAGGAATAGGAGTAGGAAGGTTAGATTTCCTAAATTTGTGTCTTGGTTTCTTATAAGGTTTATTATAGGAAGGTTTGGGAGATTTGTGAATCTTTTTGATTTTGCGTTTGACTTTGGTTTCACAAGAAGGAAGACCAAATTGTTCACAGAAAGAACCTAGATCTTTCCTACTTTGGTTTCTATCTTTGGCTAATTGCCTAATCATCTTATCTTGACGACAGACTTTTATGGCAACTTGGAGTTGGATCAAGGAATTGAGTTCACCATAAGTGATGTTTTGGTAGGGTATAACGCTGAATGTTGGGTTTAAAGTTCTTCACGAACTAAGTCTCTAAGGGATTTGGGAAGACCATCAAGGAATTTTTCTTTCCAATATGGAAGGTTTCCATCAGATCTATTGTAAATCCTGGTTAGGAAAGTATCTTTATACCACCTAAATTCAGAGAGTTTCTTGCATTTAAGGTTGTTAAGGATTTCAGTAGACTTTTCTCTAAAAATCCCTGGGTTACCAATGAAAGTTTTAGCGATTGTGAAGATGAGTGTAGAAACAACATCTGAAATGGTTTGGCCATAAGTATCTCTAATGACATTTCCCTCTAGGTCAATTCTAATGGCATCAAAGATATTGTCTCTATCATTTTGGGATAGATGTTCATCCCACCAACCTTTAAGTTGTCCAGTAAATCCGGCAACTAAGATATGGGCCGTGAGTTGGTCAGTGCAATTGTGTGAGGTTTTGTAAGCTATAGTGGCCACCATGGTCATCTGCTGGAGTTTGGAAGTGATATTGTATTCAGACATACCATCTATGTTCCATTCATAGATGTTGTTAGCATTGTAGGAGTTTTGAATAACATTGGGCTGTTCTTCTAAAAGAACATCAGGATGGGTGGCTCTAGGATAGTAAAGTTTATTGGATTTCTTCCAAGTATTCGAAGAAGGTTGAATTCTAAGCTTAAAAATGTCATTGGAATTAGGCTTAGGAGTTTGAAGGACTGACTCAGAATCAGAAGCAGGTTTAACTCTGTCAAGAACGGAGATAGATACTTTCTGTTTGTCATCCTTAGGTTTAGGAGTAGAATGAGAGTCAGGAATATAAGCTAACTTAATAGCTTGTTCAATCCTATCTATCCTAGATTGTAATTCACTGTCAATCTTATGACTAGAAATCTGAGTCCTAAGTTGACTGAAAATTTCATAAGGCTTAAAGATAGGAGTATCTAAAGTTGAATTGAAACCAGAAAGTTGTTTTGCGTTTGAGAAGCAACAACTTTAGAGGAATGGAAGAAGTTGATGGTGGAGTCTTGACAGAGAGATGCTCACCAATAACTTGTAAATATTTATTTGTAAAATTGTTTTGTCCTGTTCTTCGGACGGTTCTGTGCTTCAAACAAAGATCTTTCAGGTTTCAATTCAACTAAGATCTGTCTCTTATACACATCTAGATGTGTATAAGAGACAGGCTCAAGATTTTCTATGTAATCAGGGAAATCAGAATGAACCTTTTCCCCTCTCGAGGTTTGCCAAGCTTTGGTCATAAAAATTGATTGAGTAAATGGATATTCAATTTTGTTTTGTTCAGTATAGGTAGAAAACCAGTCAAAAAATTGAACTTGGATTTGATAATGATTTAGAAAAGCCTCCTGTCTCTCTTCTTGAATTTTAGTTCTCTTTTCATCTTTATAATTTTCAAAAAACCATTGTTTTCTTACTTCATTATGAGGTGCATAAAATTCATTACGAAGCAATTCTTTGTTTATTTGAAAATTGGTTCCAACAGTTAAAACATTAATCTCTGTGTCAAGTCCAGAAGGATTGAGACTAGAGTAAGTTGGAGAATTGACCAAATCATTATCTTCCTATTGGACAGTATAACTGGCCTGTGAAAAATTAGATTCAGGTCTGATCCCATAGATTTGGGTGTTAACAGAAGAAACAGAGTTCCTAGCACTTTGAGGGTTCTGAAAATCACTAGTTGAAGTACTAGAATACCTAGGAGTAACAAATCTAGCACTATTTGATCTATTGAAGGAAATTTCTACTGAACTAGTAGGAAATTGCCTAATGTTTGAAACTAAGGTATTCTTAGCAGGGACTGGAGGCAAAGCCTCAGGGAGTATCCATCTTTGAGGAAGAGATACTTGATCCCAAAAAATTGGTTTAGGAACAGATAGGTGAGATCTGCTCGAATCAGTTTGAAAAAGAATAGTTTCACCTTTCTTTTGAGTTCTAAGAGCTCCAGAATTAAAAGCGGAGTTCATAACTTTGTATTGAAGTCTAAAAATAATCAGCAACTGGAAGAGATCCAGTCTTTGTTTTATAATTTGAAGTCTTAACATTTAAAGTTAAGGAATCTAAAATATTTGGATCGTTTAAAGAAACTGAAAAGTTTAGAAAACAATCAAAATAAACAGGACCACCATATAGGCTGGTTTCAACCATGCCAAGTAGTGAATCATTAAAATCCAGAAATCTGGCATCTCTAAGACACTTGTAAAAGAGATGTGTCCAGACCTTCTCTGGATAGAGGTTTTGCAGCAATTTGAACGAGTCCAAAGTGTAAATAATTGTATTTTTGTTTAAAATTCTCAATGGATCTTTTTGATAGCAATTGATCTCATCATATTTCAGATTGAGAGGGATGGTTTGTTCAACAGTTTTGACAGAATAGTCAGTTGAAAAACTCCATTTGTTGTTTTTGTAAATATCTTTGAAAGGATGTTTGGAAATTTTCCAATTATCCAAAGATTGAAAAAGATCAGTAAAATTGATTTCTTCTTTAAGAGAAGAAGGAGATTTGAAGAAGAGGAAGAGGCTTGGGAAGATCTAGAACTAGATCTAAAGAAAGTACTCATATCAAAATAAAATACAGAAATTTAAAATGCAGAAAATAAAATGCGTATGCTGTAGTGGTTGTACCCCCTTGTTCCCTTTGGCACAGAAACCTTTGGGTTTCATAGGATGAAAATTATCAACCTTCCCTATTAGTGTTTGTTTTAGATCTATATGATTATGTATAAGCTGATATAAATTATTTATTATAAATGTGAAAGAACAACTTAGATCAATAGATCTTTATGCAAATCTTAACATTCAGTTTAGATCTTTTGCAAGAACAAGTCCTTACACTCTATGGGTAGCGGATCTATCAAACCACAACGCCTGTTCGTCGGCTAAATCGGCGATTGGATCATATCCCATAGGACCAACAAGACTATTCATGAATGTTAAAATTAACTAAAGATCTAATAGATTTATAAAGTTCTTAAACTTTTAATACAAATAATCAATTAGTTAGGATGGTACGTGGGTTTCTGCGAGTAATCTCAAGCGTCATTGTTATACCGAGGTATAGGCTGACACCCGTTTATTCTCAATGTTTTGGTAAGTGAAGGTTTTGAACCAAGCACTTTGATAATCCCAGTAAGAATAACCAGGATATTTTTGAGACTCAGGACTAGAAAAAGGAACGCAATCTATTAAGATCAGTACCCCATTCGAAAGGTCTGAGAATATTTAGAATTTGGTAAGTTGAATGGGTATAATATGCTTGGCTGGTATGCATATTATTTTTTGGAATGATAGATTGGGAATCTTTAAGTATTAACTCATAAAATTCCCTAGTTTTTTGGTTTGAAGTTGGTATGAAATTGAATCCAGAAGGGAAGATTTTCTGGGCAACAACTAAGGGGTTGTTGGTGAACCATTCTGGTTCAATTTGATATATATATATATATATTTATGTACATATATATGTATACGTATTTACATATATGTATATATATATATATTGTTGAACCCCAATTTTTTTAAGCTTTCATGTTTTGATGATGACCAAATCGCACTAATGGTTTGAAAACAAGTGTGCAGAAAAACAAGTAGGTTCGGACGCAAATGATAGTCTGAACAAAACAACCAGAAGACTCCACGGACGTAAATGGCTGTCCGAAAGACAGAGCTTCGGACGATGGTAATCGTTCGACAAAAAGAATATTGAAGCAGTTTCGGACGAAGAACAACGTCCGATCATATTTCCAGAAGGCTTTGCTTCGATCGGATGCATATTCGAACACATCCTCAGACGTCTGAATGAATACCCTTAGAGAACGGATGCAACATCAGACGCAGAAGTTTACAGCGGCCGTCCGAAAGGTCCAACGGCTAGTTTTTCAGTAAACAAAAAATAGCCGTTGGAAAGTTGTTGGAAGCAGATTTTGGGCAACTATAAATACCCCTAAGCCTGAATTAAATATAAAAAGACTTCTACACAGATTACAAGTAATTCTTGAGCTATTTGAGAGAAATAGTGGGTACAAGTGTTGTAATTGATGTTTTCCAAACCTTATTTTGATGATGACATAAACACTTACATCTGTAAAACAAGCTTTTGCACAACACAATCTTTCGGACGCACAGAACCGTCCGAACTAGGACAAAACTCCTCGGACACAGTGCATCGTCCGAACAAACTGGCAGAAAGAATGGGATCCTACTGCCTTTCTTTCGGACGCTCAGGACCGTCCGAAACCTCTGTCGGACGAAAGACTGGACGCATGCACGGACGTCCGAACGAAGCCTCTCAACAACACTGAAAGAAGATCGGACGCTTCCTCGGACGCATTCAATCCTTCTCGGACGTCAGAAACCCCAACGGCTATTTTTTGTGCATTTATTACTTAGCCGTTAGGAAGTAGTTGAAACCACTATTTATTACTCTTATAAATAGGTGCTTTAATAACCTGAAAATATCATCTAATACATTGAATACAAGCCTAAGAAAAGAGTAATTTGAGTGCAAATTGACTATAGTGCTTTGTTGTATTAGTGTGAAGTTGTGAGTGCAATTCAACTTTGAGTGGAGTGATAATCTTGTATGAAAGTGTGGTTGTAAGTAAGATTCTTGGCTCAACTAAAAGAGTTTTAGTGTGAGCAAGAACTTCCCAACTTTGTAAAGATTATTGGCTCACCAAGTGTGTGAAGCATTCAAGAGATTTGATACTTCAAGCTTGCTAGCTTGGAAGTATTGTTTGTTCAATTTTTCTCTCTTTACTTTACTGTTCTAGTAAATTTATTATATCTGTATTTAAATTAAAAAGCTCACTATTTTCTGAAAGCATAATTTTTAGGAACCTAATTCACCCCCCTCTTAGGTTGCTTTGGGACCAACAATTGGTATCAGAGCTTGGTCTCATTATATTGCACAACTGCTATGTGAAACAAGATTAAGAATTATTTCTTGAACAATGCTCTCCTTTTTTGAAGGCCAATCCGTTACTAGGCCCCCCATATTTAATGGGGCAAATTTTATTAGTTGGAGAGATAGAATAAAAATATTTCTACAATCTATTGACACTTGAATTGTGGTATGTTGTCAATGAAGGTCCATTTGAAGCTTCTATCATTGATGATCACACAAATAGAAGAAGAGAAAAGACAAGGAATGAGCTCACTCCTCAAGACAAGGCAAACTTGTCGTTTAATGCAAAAGCTGAATGTGTTATACAATGAGTTGGATTCAAATGCATCCAACACATTGTATAAGACATTCATGGCTTCTGCTAAAGAAATATGGGATAAGTTGAAAGAAATGTCATTATACACATCAAATGATGTGTAGCAAAAGAAATCCTTACTTGTTGCCAAGTATGAATCCTTCAAGATGGAACCACATGCGAACATTGACAAAATGTACTGCAGGTTCAATGACATTATAAAGGATCTTGAAGCCTTGAGTAAGGAGTACTCTTTGGGTGAAAAAAATAGAAAAATCCTAAATGCTCTATCCAAAGAATGGGATGCCAAAACAATTGCTATAGAGGAAGCCAAGAATTTAAATTTAATGCCTATTGAATCACTAATCTCAACTTCACAATTCTCTTACATCTTATGAACTCAAGTTAAAGGCCAAGGTTGTGGATGATGAAGAAGCAAGGCCAAGAAGGAGCATTGCTCTAAAGACCTCTCAAGAGGAAGATGAAAACAGCTCCATCAATCTAGAATATGAAGATCTTGATGAAGGAAATCTTGCACTCATCACCAAAGGATTTCTTAAACATTACATCAACAAACGAAGAATGAGAAGAGGCGGAGCTACAAACACAAATAATTTCAAAGGGAAGTCAATACTTGAAATAAAGAAGCAAAATGATAAATGCTTTGAATGCGGTCAACTCGGACATTTTTCAAATGAGTGTCCTTCCAAGAAAAAGAAAGAAGGAAGAAAACCAAGATTCAACAACTTTCAAATCACATGGGATGATTGCAACTCCGAAGGAGAAGTTGAAGAAGAAATGGAGTCTCTTAAATGGCCTTCATGGCCATTGGAGACATCTAAATTCTAACTATGACTCTAATGATGAAAATGATGTGAAGATGATCGTGAAGCTTTCATTTTGAAATTGCATGATTCTTAAAGGAATCTATGCTAGAAATAAGGATTAGTTAAAAAATCAAATGCCTTATTGAATGCTAACTCTAAACTTGTGAATGAAAACAATAGGCTATCACAAGAAAATCGTGATTTGAAGAAAAGAATGCATGTGAGATCAAAGTCTCTTATAGAACAAGCCTCTTTGAAGAAAAGAATGGATGATTTGAATGCTCTCCTAATTAGAAAGAAAGAAAATATTGTTGATATGAAAAGAAATAGAAATATGGCTATCAACAAAAATTTTGTCATGTTTAGAAGGGATGACTTATGTATTGTAAAACCAAAAATCATTTTTGAATGGTAATAAAAGCATTATTTGTAGATATTGCCAACAACATGGACATGTTAAGAATATGTGTTATGTCAAAAAGAACGAAAAACTTGGAATGAAAGTTGCATGGATTGAAAGCAATTTCACTAACTCAAATGGACCCAATCAGAAAATATGGGTACCAAAAGTTATCAATTGATTTATTGTGTAGGTACTTAACCTCACCAACAATGCTAAGTGGTTCATAGATAGTGGATGTTCAAGGCACATGACGGGTGATGCTTCTCTCTTCACAAATCTCACATCCAAAAACAGTGAAAAAGTCACTTTTGGAGATAACAATAAAGCAAAATCAATCGGCATTGGTGATGTAGGTAAAAATGGTGAAACTTTGATTAAGAATGTGCTTCTTGTTGATAATTTGAACTATAATTTATTAAGTGTTAGTCAACTTTGTGATAAAAATTTATATGTATTTTTTACCAAGCATGAATGTCTTATCCTTGATAAAAATCATATTGTTTTATTCAAGGGCACTAGGCACAATGATGTGTATGTGATTCATCTTGATAAAATTAGCAATAGCAATGTAAAATGTCTTACCGCTTCCATAGATGATCCTTGGCTTTGGCATAGAAGACTTTGTCATTTTAATATGGATTTAATTGAGAAAACTTGCCAAGAAAGATTTGGTAAGAGGCTTGCCAAAACTGAAATTTCTGAAAAATAAAATTTGTGATGCTTGTCAATTTGGTAAACAAGTCAAAATTTCTTTTAAACCAAAGAATTTTGTGTCTACTCATAAACCTTTAGAATTGTTGCATTTAGACTTATTTGGACCTACTCAATATGCTAGTCTAGGTGGTTGCAAATATGCATTTGTTATCGTAGATGACTATTCTAGGTTTACTTGGGTATTATTTCTTGTTCACAAAAATGAAGCATTTGAAAAATTTGTAAAATTGTTTTCCAAAATTCAAAATTTATTGGATACAAAAATTGTTCGTTTAAGGAGTGACAATGGTGCCGAATTTAAATTTGGGGGTTTTTCTGACTTTTGTGATCACAACGGTATCTTTCATGAGTTTTCGGTTGTAGAGTCCCTCAACAAAATGGTGTTGTTGAAAGGAAAAATAGGACTCTTCAAGAAACGGCTAGAACTATGATTAGTGAATGTGACTTACCACAATACTTTTGGGCTGAATCTATTAACACGGCTTGCTATGTTATGAATCGAGTTTTATTAAGATCTTCTTTAAATAAAACTCCTTATGAACTCATTTTTTGTAGAAAACCCGTTGTGAGCTATTTCAAAGTTTTTGGTTGCAAATGCTTTCTTTTAAAAATCAAAGAGAACCTTGGAAAATTTGACAAAAAATCAGATGAAGGAATTTTTCTAGGATATTCTAGTGACAAGAAAGCATACCGAGTTTACAATAGAAGAACGCTTTTAATTGAAGAAGTTGTGCATGTTACATTTGATGAAACTAATGATGTTATCTCAAAGAATTTATGTGAAGATGAAGATGTAGGTATTTTAAAGGAGCTCGAAAAGCTCGTTATTCATAAAGATCATCAAGAGATTACATCAAGCGTTGATATCAACAACCATCAAATTGATGATGAAAAGAATGAGAATAGATTGGTGTATATCTTCCGACAGCTTGGAGATTCGTCTCTAGTCATCCTCAAGTATAATCATAGGTGATCTATCCATGAGACTCGTTCTCATAAACCTTTGAATAATAATTGTGCATTACTTTCTCACATTGAACCTAAACATATAGATGTTGCTTTGAGTGATGAATCTTGGGTTAATGCTATGCAAGATGAACTTAGTCAATTTGAGAAAAATAATGTATGGACCTTAATTGAAAGACTTTCTTCTCATCCCGTTATTGGTACTAAATGGATTTTTAGAAACAAATTAAATGACAAAGGTGAGATCATAAGAAACAAAGCTAGACTTGTTGCAAAAGGTTACGCTCAAGAAGAAGGTATTGACTTTGATGAAACCTTTGCACCCATGGCTAGATTAGAATCCATTCAATGTTTCTTGCTTTTGCATGTTTCAATAATTTAAAATTATTTCAAATGGATGTCAAAAGTGCTTTTTTAAATGGTTTTATCGACCAAGAATGATAAAGTCAAAGATGGTGCCAAGCTTTGAAAATAAGAATCTTCCAAATTATGTTTTCAAACTTTCCAAAGCTTTATATGGTTTGAAACAAGCTCCAAGAGCTTGGTATGAAAGATTAAGTGGCTTCTTGATAGAAAATGGTTTCAAAAGAGGTATAGTTGACACCACACTTTTTACAAAAACGGATTTAAAAGGATTGTTAATTGTTCAAATTTATGTTGATGATATTATTTTTGGAGCAACTAATGAAAGTTTGTGCAAGGATTTTTCACAATTAATGCAAGAAGTGTTTAAGATGAGTATGATGGGCAAGTTGCAATTTTTCCTCGGACTACAAGTTCATCAAACTAAGGAAGGAACATTTATTACACAAATCAAGTACACAAAGGAGCTGCTCAAGCGATTTGGTATGGAAGATTGCAAACAAGTTGGTACGCCAATGTGTACTTCAACCAAACTTGATAAAGACGAAGAAGGTAATAGTGTTGATGAAAAACACTATAGAGGTATGATCGGAAGTCTACTTTACTTAATCACTGCCAGTAGACCAGATATCATGTTTGCTATTTGTTTATGTGCTAGATTTCAATCTTGCCCTAAAGAATCACATTTGATAGCAGTTAAAAGAATTTTTAGATATCTAAAAGGAACAACGGATTTTGGTCTGTGGTATCCAAAGTCCTCTACATTTGATCTGATTAGCTATTCTGATGCTGACTTTGCTGGGTGTAAAATTGATAGAAAAAGTACCAGTGGTATGTGTTATTTTCTGGGAAATTGTCTTGTGTCTTGGTTTAGTAAAAAACAAAATTCCATTTCTCTTTCTACTATATCATGAATACATTGCTAGCCAGAAATTGTTGTGCTCAACTTCTTTGGATGAAACATACTCTGAAAGATTTTGGTGTAATTTTTGATTGTGTTCCTATATTGTGTGACAACACTAGTGCAATTAATCTCACAAAAAATCCTGTTATGCACTCTAGAACCAAACACATTGATGTTAAGCATCATTTCATTAGAGACCTCGTTTGTAAAAAGACGAAATTCGTGTTGATTTTGTGCCTACTTTATCAAGAGCTGTCTGAAATTTTTACAGTTTAGTTCGGACGAAGCAATGCGTCCGAAAGAGTTTTGTCCTAGTTCGGACGGTTCTGTGCATCTTATAGATCTGTTCCTAAAAGCATTCCTTCGTCCGAACAACTTACATTTCGGACGCTCTGGATCGTCCGAAAGCATCTATTACTTCTCGGACGCTCATATTCGTCCGAACAATATTCTTTTTTTTCTTAAACTCTCTGGAAATCTTCCGGACGCACATCAAACGTTAGGCCGTCCGAAAGGTACCCCTGTTTGATTAAAACCGTCCAAATTCCCCTTTTCGGACTTACCCTCTCCCCCGAAAACCCTTAGGCGAATTTTTTCCTCTCCACTACCCCCTCCAAATGCCCATCTGTCTTCCAAAATTGATTGGAAAATCATCCTACCCATAGCCCTTATCACCTAAATCACATCTCATTTCCCCCATCTACCATGTCATTTCCTCAAAATCTACATAGTATTCTTCAAATTTTTTTCAATTTTCTCTTCTTCTATTACAATGGTGAAATCTCGCGGAGGTTCCTCTACAGCAAATCGGGGTCGAAAAGCTAAAGGGAAGGCTCCAGTACGAGGAGAATCATCAGCCAATCCTCAAGTCTCCACCACTCCAACTTTATCAAAATTTATCGATGCCAAGGCATCCGAACGGTATACTTCCCTTCTAAGCAAATCTATAATCGTTCAACGTCCTGCTTCTCATAGTCTATTTGATGAATTTAATCTTCCAATTATCAAATCCTGTTTTGAAAAACAAAATTGGGGTCATCTTGTGCATCTTGATTTACCTGTTTATCATGACATGGTGCTTCAGTTCACGGCCAATCTTCGGAAAGGTCCTACTGTTCGCACCCTCATTTCTCGTGTTAACATACATGACTGAGATTTCATCAAACATAATTAACACCATTTTTGAATGTGAAATCTCAAACCCCACTGATTTTTCCTATTTCTTTTCGTTAGACAAATGGCCCGCTGATGATACTCAGTTTGATATTGATGAAGTTAGAGCCATTTTTAACATCCATTTTAAATAGGCCTCGGAAGCCAAAACTACATTGCTTTCTCCTGAACTTAATATTCTGTACACCCTTGTCACAAATCTATATATTGCCAACTGACGGGCATCTATACTGTCATCAATATCTAGATTTATTATTTGTGTGTTTTGCAAAATTAGAGAAAGTCTCTTATACCATCTAGATGTGATAAGAGAAGGTCTTCTCAACTAAGGTTTGGAACATTATTTTTCTCAAATTTCTCACCAAAGTTTTTGATTTCCTCAACATTCCCTTCAGCGGAAACAAACAATATCCTCCCTATTTTAACAAATCCTACATTGAACACAAAGGCCTCCGTTTTTTCAACGATCAATGGCTAACTAAGGCAGCCTTTGATATTGCACAATCACAATCCCATGCCTCCACCTCTGATTTTGCTATCCCTCATTTTTCTACTCCTCAACCACAGCTCCACTTCCATCTGAACCATCTATTTCTGAACCATCTCTTTCACATATCTGTGAAAAATCCTCACAAACTTTCAAACACTCAAGTCAATTCATATCAACGTCGCACAAATCGAAAGCTAAAACGACTTGAAACTCGTCAAATGATTCTCCAAGAGGCACTCAGTCTTGGCATGTCTGCTTCGGCTCAAGTTCAATTTGCTAATCTTCAGTCCCAATATCCACTTGAGTCATCTTTCGACAGTGATGAACCTGAAGATGAACATACACGTGAAGACAATGCAGAAGCTGCTCAAGGAGCTGCCAATGACGATGACGACGATGATGAAGATGTTGACGACACGTTTGACTTTATCATGCAACGTCGTACCGGGGAGGAGGATGACAGTGAAGCCACAGCTGAAGATGTTCCATCCAAACGACAAAAGACTGAAAAGCGCTCCAAAAAGTGCAATGACTCCCATTAGTTCTTTTTCTTATTTTGTACTTTGTTTTTAGCGGTTCTCTGCTTATTAGACAACATTTTAGCATTTCCTTTGGTGTTCAGCAATTATGTGGCTTGGTTATGTATTTACTTGACTCTCGCACCACTAAACTTTTCAGTTGAATGTATTAAACTCATTTCATTTCTATCAAAACTGCTTGCATGTTCTAAAGGGGAGTCTTTTTGATTGATGTCAAAAGGGGGAGTAGTTATATTATTGTGCTTTGATATGATTGATTTGTTGATAATTGATATCCAATTATGATATATTGCAAATTGATTAGTCATATCCAATTGAGGTTTGTCATCATCAAAAAGGGGGAGATTGATGTTTTTCAAACCTTATTTTGATGATGACATAAACACTTAACTCTGTAAAACAAGCTTTTGCATGATGACAAACCTCAATCGGATGCACAGACTAATCAATTTGCAATATATCATAATTGGATATCAATTATCAACAAATCAATCATATCAAAGCCTTTCTTCTGGACGTCAGGACCGTCCGAAACCTCTGTCGGACGAAGGACCGGATAAGAGACAGTGCATGCACGGACGTCCGAACGAAGCCTCTCAACAACACTCCAAGAAGATCAGACGCTTTCTCGGACGCATTCAATCCTTCTCGGACGTCCGAAACCCCAACAGCTATTTTTTGTGCATTTATTACTTAGCCGTTAGGAAGTAGTTGAAACCACTATTTATTACTCTTATAAATAGGTGCTTTAATAACCTGAAAATATCATCTAATACATTGAATACAAGCCTAAGAAAAGAGTAATTTGAGTGCAAATTGACTATAGTGCTTTGTTGTATTAGTGTGAAGTTGTGAGTGCAATTCAACTTTGAGTGGAGTGATAATCTTGTATGAAAGTGTGGTTGTAAGTAAGATTCTTGGCTCAACTAAAAGAGTTTTAGTGTGAGCAAGAACTTCCCAACTTTGTAAAGATTATTGGCTCACCAAGTGTGTGAAGCATTCAAGAGATTTGATACTTCAAGCTTGCTAGCTTGGAAGTATTGTTTGTTCAATTTTTCTCTCTTTACTTTAAAATACAGTTGAACTGTTCTAGTAAATTTATTATATCTGTATTTAAATTAAAAAGCTCACTATTTTCTGAAAGCATAATTTTTAGGAACCTAATTCACCCCCCCTCTTAGGTTGCTTTGGGACCAACAGTAATAGTGTAGGTAGTTTTGTGAAAAGAGCTTAGAAGTGTAACAGTTCTTCAAGTGTAAGAGTGGAGAGATAGCAATTGTAACAAAGGGAGGTTGTGAGTGTAAAACTCTTGGCTCAACTAAAGGAAATTAATGTGAGCAAGAGTGATCCTCATTTGTGTACAAGAGGTTATTGTCTCACCTACTTTGAAGACACTTTTAGTGGCTAAATTTCAAGTTGTGAACTTGGTAGTTGCCTTGTAAGAAGTTCTTTGTAGTTGTAAGCTCCAAACTTGAGAAGTTTCAGAGTTTAGTTTGATTCTCTTAATCTCAATACTCTTATTTGTTCTTTAAGCTTAAATTGTTAAATATCTATTGTATTCATTTGTGCTTAAGTTTTTATTTGGTGCACAACATAAAGTTTGCATTTTTATTAGGCACATAAAAAGGTTTTTTTAGATACAACCTAATTTATCCCCTCTTAGGTTGTCCTTTGGGATCAACATATATATATATGTGTGTGTGTGTGTGTATGCATACACACATATATATGTGTATATACATATACATATATATATATATATGTATATGTGTATACGTATACACATATACATATGCATATGTATATGTGTATATGCATATATGTGTGTGTATATATATATACACATATAATTATGCATATATATATACGTATATATGTATAACAAGTGTAACATATATGTGTATATGCATATATGTATATATATGTGTGTGTGGGTGTATATATATATGTTAGACCAAATCGTACTAACGGCTTGAAAACAAGTGTGCAAAAAAATAGGATGGCTCGGACGAAAATGATTATCCAAACACAATCAAGAAAAACAACCAAAAGTTGAACAACACCTTACGGACGATGAAGAGCGTCTGAAAGAAAGAGAGCTCGGATGGAATGGAGCATCCAAAACATGACCAGACAACACCGAGGAAAAACAATCTTTCGGACGTAGATAACTATCCGAATGATAGTGGTTCGGACGCAAAAGACCGTCCGAGACAAGGAATTCGAAAGTATGATGATCGGACATTGAAGACCGTCTGAAGCCAAAAAAGATCGAACGTTGAAGACTGTCCGAAGAAAGGAGCTCAAAATGTAGTAATTTTCTGTCAGAGTTGTAGGACGCATATGACCATCCGAGACACTGTTCATCAAGCTGTAGGACGCATATGACCGTTCGAAACACTGTTCATGAAGCTGTAGGACGCATGAACGGACGTCCGAACCACCATCCGAACCCCTAACGGCTAGTTTTTAACAGCTAATTTTTTGACCATTGGAGCTCAACTTTCAGCACATATTTCATGTATAAATAGCTCAAGGATATCCAAATGATGTGGGGGACTACCACATTCAATACAAACACTTGTAAGAGCTATTTGGGGAGTAAATAGGCTAAAATATTGGGGGTTGTATTGGTTTGGGTAGTACAGTTCTCTTGGTTCAACTAGAGAGAATTAGTGTGAGTAAGAGTAGACTAGTGAGTGATCTTCAAGTGTAAGAGTGGAGGGATAACAAATGTACAAAAGTGAGGTTGTAGTGTAAAACCCCTTGGCTCAACTAGAGGGACTTAGTTGGTCCAAGGGTGAGCCTACTTTGTGTACAAGAAGATTATTGTCACACTTTCTTTGAAGAGGCACTACTAGTGGATGTACTCCAAGCTTGATGAGTTTGGGAGTTTGGTTTGATATTCTCAATCTCTTTATTTGTCTTTGAGCTTCAATTCATTGAATATTTATCTTTGATCATTTGTACTTTAGTGTTTATTTGTTACACAAAGTTTGCATTTTCATTAAGTACATTAAAAGGTTTGTTTTTAGAGACAACCTAATTCACCCCCTTCTTAGGTTGCTCTTGGGCCAATAATTGGTATCAGAACTTGGTCTCTTCTTGTTTTGGTTTAATCACCTTTGAGTAAAGATCATTATGGTAACCAATAATGCTTTGTTTTTAGAGGGGCATTGCATTTCTAGACCTCCCATGTTTAATGGCATTAATTTTATTTTTTGGAGGGAAAGAAGGAAAATTTTCATACAATCCATTGATATTGATTTGTGGTACATTATTGACGAATGTTCTTTTGCGGCCAATATATTCTGGATGAAAAAACTCATAGATAAGGCCTAAGACTAGATATGAGTTAAATGAACAAGATAGAATAAATTTATCTTTAAATGCTAAAGCCATGTATATTTTGTATAATACTTTGGATACAGATGAGTCTTCTACATTGAAAGGTTGCAAATCGGCCAAGGAGATATGGGACAAATTTAAAGAAATCCATGAAGGAAATGAAGATATTAAAGAGCAAAAGTCACTTCTTGTGGTAAAATATGAATCCTTCAAGATGGAACCTCATGAGAACATTGACAAGATGTATTGAAGGTTCAATGATATGTTATAAAGGATTTGGAAGGTTTAGTTAAAGAATATTCCTTGGGTGAATAAGAACAGAAAGATTTTGAATGCTTCACCTAAGGAGTGTAACCTAAATCCATTGCTATAGAAGAGTCTAAAAATTTAAATTCTATGTCTATTGATTCATTGATCAATTCTCTAACCTCGTTTGAGTTGAAGTTGAAATACAAAGTACAAGATGAGGAGGAAGCAAGGGCCAATAGAAGCATAGCATTAAAAGCTTCTCAAAATAATAGATGCTTCAAGATTGGCCAAGCGAGACATTTTGCAAATGAAAGTCCATCCAAGAGGAAGAAATGGTCAAGGAAGCCTCACTTCAACAACTTCCAAATTAGATGGAATGATTGTAATTCGGATTGAAAAGTTGAAGAAGAATATGAGGAGGATCAAATGGCTTTTATGGCTCATGGCAATAATGAGGTATCCTCTAGTTATGATTCTTGTGATGACGATGATGATATTGAATAATTTATTTTTAAATCTCTTATGTATAAATGTTTGAAAGAATCATATGCTAGGAACAAAGAATTAAAAATTAAAGTTAATGCTTTATTGAATGCCAACTCAAAACTTATGCATGAAAATAATTTTTTGTCAAAATAAAATGATGCTTTGAAGAAAAAAATTTGTTGGAAAAACCAAGATCAAGGATGAACAAGCTTCATTGAAGAAGAGATTAGATGATCTTGATGTACTTTTGCAAAAGAAAAAGGAAAATATTTTTGAAAAGAAAATAACTAGAATTATGCATATCAACAAAAATTTTGTCACATATAGAAAGGATGATTTGTGCTTTATTAAATCTAAATCTTCTTTTTATGGCAGCAAAAATATTGTATGCAATTATTGTTGTCAACATGGACATATAAAAAGGGATTGTTATGTCAAAAGAAATGAAAAGTTGGGAATAAATTCTATTTGGGTGCTTAAGCATGTTACTAACCCAATTGAACACAAGAAATTTTGGGTACCAAAAGTTGTTATTTTAGCTTTGCATGTAGGTATGCTTGGAGAGCACCAAGGGATTCAAGATGGATCATCAATGGAGGGTGTTCAAAGCATATAAGCTAAGATGACATTGAAGTAGGTAACATTTAAATTTGTTGAGAATGTGTTAATATGAACTATAACCTCTTGAATATTAGTCAACTATGTGATTGAATTTATTTAGAGTGCTTGGGTATGAGTATCCCCAAATTTTATATTTATTAAGTCACTACTTGCAAAAGAAAGGGGAAGCATTCTTATTTCTAAATGGCTTGTTTTTTAGAAATTATTTTGCATCGCAAAAAATTGCATCACATATGCTTTATTGTTTTGATGATGCTTTTGGTAAGGAGTGAGTGATAAATGCCTTGATGTTAATCCTTTGCATAGATTTCCTCATTTCTAGTTGATTTTATATTCTTGAAGGAAAGAAATTATTTTTAACTTGACTTATCCCCTGTCCACTTACTTGAATTGCATGCATAGTTTTAGGGGGAGATTGTGTGTCCTCATAAATTGGCTTTACTCTTATGTTTTGATGATGTCAAAAAGGGGAGAAATTATGGACAAAACCTCTTGTCTTAAGCTTCATACTTTATGGTTGCTTTTAGAATTATCCAATTGATTTGTCATCATAAAAAATGGGGAGATTGTTGGACCCCAGTTATGATAATTATGTTTTGATGATAACTGCATTGTGCTAACAGCTTGAAAACAAATGTACAGAAAAATAGGATAGCTCGGACGAAAATGATTATCCAAACACAATCAAGAAAAACACCAAAAGTTGAACAGTACCTTACGGACGATGAAGAGCGTCCGAAAGAAAGGAGCTTGAACGCAAGGGAGCATCCAAAACATGACCAGACAACACCGAGGAAAAACACATCTTTTGGACGTAGATAACTGTCCGAAGGATAGTGCTTCGGATGCAAAAGACCGTCCAAGACAAGGAATTCAAAAGCATGATGATCAGACGTTGAAGACTGTCCGAAGCCAAAAAAAATCAGACGTTGAAGTACCATCCGAAGAAAGGAACTCGAAATGAAGTAATTTTTTGTTAGAGTTGTAGGGCGCATATGAATGTCCGAGACACTGTTCATGAAGCTGTAGGACGCATGAACGGACGTTCGAACCACCGTCCGAACCCCTAACGGCTAGTTTTTAACAGCTAGTTTTTTGATCGTTGGACCTCAAATTTCAGCACATCTTTCATGTATAAATAACCCAAGGATATCCAAATGATGTAGGGAACTACCGCATTCAATACAAACACTTGTAAGAGCTATTTGGGGAGAAATAGGCTAAAGTATTGTGGGTTGTATTGGTTTGGGTAGTATAGTTCTCTTGGTTCAACTAGAGAGAATTAGTGTGAGTAAGAGTAGACTACTGAGTGATCTTCAAGTGTAAAAGTGGAGGGATAACAAGTGTACAAAAGTGAGATTGTAGTGTAAAATCCTTTGGCTCAACTAGAGGGACTTTGTTCGTGCAAAGGTGAGTCTACTTTGTGTACAAGAAGATTATTTTTGTCACACTTTTTTTGAAGAGGCACTACTAGTAGATGTACTCCAAGCTTGATGAGTTTGGGAGGTTGGTTTGATATTCTCAATCTCTTTATTTGTCTTTGAGCTTCAATTGATTGAATATTTATCTTTGATCATTTGTGCTTTAGTGTTTATTTGTTACACAAAGTTTCATTTTCACGAAGTACATTAAAAGGTTTGTTTTTAGAGACAACCTAATTCACCCCCTCTTACACTGCTCTGGGGCCAACAATATATACATACATACACACACACACGTGTGTGTGTGTGTGTATATATATATATATAGATAGATAGATAGATACATACATACATACATACACATATACACACACATATATATGTATAAACTTATACAGGGAAAAATGCAAATGACCCTCTTGTGGTTAAGGGAATAAGCACTTTACTCCTTTGTAGTTATGAAATGTGCGTTTGATCCCCTTATTTTTCAAATTATTTATTTATTTTTATTTTTTTTGTAGAACGGAATGAAATCCGTCATAATTAACACGAACCTATAAAATTTCATATATTCTCCTAACCAATTAAGTGTTCCACCAAGTTTTTTGATCAAATTAAAAATAAATAAAGGATCACAAAGTTTGAGGGTCAAATTAAAAAAATGGAAGCAAAGTAAAAATAATAAAATCCAAAACAATCCTTACTCTTATACTTATTCCCCACACAGCTGCCACTACCCTTATCTCATCTCCTTCCCCAGCCACCACCACCTCTACCCAAGCCCTACCACTACTAGCCTAGCCCCTCCCTGTTTTCCATCCCTCATCCCCCTCTCCCACTTCCTGGAATTCCTTTCCCACCACTCCCGCCTTCCTAACCCCCATCTCCTAATCCAGTCGCCCCAACCCCACTCTCGTCATACACAAGAATCATAACTCCAAGACCTCATTAGTGCCAATTGGGTAAAGGGGGTGATCTACAACCCCAGTTCCTCGTCTCCTTCCTCTTCCACCAAACCCCAATCTCTACCTCCCCCTACCAATCTGGAACTCCACCCACTACTCCTCAGTCCTAACTTCCCTCTTCTTGTCCCATGTTCGACCAAACCCCAATTTCCCCTTTCCATCCTCGATCTCCTCCCTCCGCCTCTTCTTAGCCCTGATTTACCCCTTTCCCTTCCCCTTTCTCCCCTTTCCCTTCTCATTTTGCTTCCCCCCGCCCATCCTTAGCCCTGATTCCCCTTTCCCCTTCCCTGTTCCACCTCCATTTTCAAACCCAATTCATATCAAATCTACAATATTAAATGTAATCTCTATAACCAGCAAAAAAATCCAACACCACAGAAGAATCCCTACAATCATAGTCTTACAAAAAAATCCAAGAAAATAAAAAAACCACAAAATCACGGTATTGTTGTTGCATAAATGTGAAACTGTTACAAAATCATCATATTAATAATCCTTTTTTTTTTTTTGTGAAATTCTTGCACCAAAGTTAAGATAGAATTGGACGGGCTAGGGTAGAGGATGTGGCCGGTGGTTGAAAGAGGAGGGTATGGCTGGAGGTCGATTGGGTAGGGGATGGAGGAGGTAGTGGGGCTGCTACAATGGTTGTGGTACACACTCTTTCAGGTTTAAGGGGGGCAGTGACAGATTGTGTCCCCTTAAGGGGAGAGAAGGGTTAGGTTTGGCTTGGGGGCAATAAAGTCAATTTATGTCTTTTTATCATATTATTATTTTTTTAAAAATAGTCCCAGGTATAGTATTCGCGCGTATGGGAAGAGACATGTTAGTTTTGATGGAATCCGTCAATTTTGCAAAAAAAAAAAAAAATTTAAAGCGTAAGGCATATTTGATAAGTATAGGGAGAAAAGCGCTTATTCCCTTAAACATAGAAGGGTTATTTGTATTTTACCCTATATATATATATTGCAAAAAACATTAACAATATTTTATAATCGATAATGTGAAACCCAGTATTTTAATAGCCTTGTTCTTTGATTTTAATTGGTTTAAAATGTTTTTCATATTATTTTTAGTCATAAGGTACTTCAACTTATTCGTTTTATATGCGTTTTATCCCTACATCAGATTTACGCGATTTCGGTACCGAGGGTAAACGGGTCAAAAGTTGGATTAAGTGTAATTAGTGCATTGTGGTGTGTGAGTGTACTGGGTTTCACATTATCGATTATAAAATATTGTTAATGTTTTTTGCAATATATATATATAGGGTAAAATACAACTTGGAGACTATTTGGTCAATGGGTACTATTTGAGTCAACTTTGGAATCTGTCTTTTTAAGTCTTCTTCTTGTTATTTCTTCTCCATTTTCTTCTAGCTGAGGCCGAAGGGATCTTCTCCATTTTTCCCCAAAAATTTTCTTGGATTTCAAGTAGGAATCACTTGGAAGGTAAGATTTTATGTATTTTAGCATTTATAGCTTATGGGCTTTATGATTCAAGCTTTAATTTCAAGTTTTGTAGGATTCTTAGGGCTGAAAATAAACCCTCTTTGCAGCCTTATATATGTTGATTTATGTATGTTATGGGTTGTTCTTAGTGTTTTGGAGGTTGGGAAGTGATTAGGGTTGATTTTTAACAAACTTTCCATGGTTAGATTACAAATTTTAAGATTATGAGTTAGGGTTTTGTCTTCCATATGTGGCCTAGAGTGTTATGCTATGAATGCTTATGTCTATGCACATAATGATGTTTTAAGAGTGTTTTAAGGTTAGTTTGGATAGGAATTGAGACTTGAAACCAAGTGGAATTGATTTCCCTTCATTTTGTAAGTAAGCGGAAGTTTGGCGCAACTAGGATAATTTGGATAATTGGTTATGTTTAAAGGGTCTTTAATGATCTTTTGATGGTTTTAGGTGTTTTCCATTGTTGTGGAATGCTATTGATATAGTCCCGGCTATTACTCCGGTGAATCTTTCCGTTTATGGATTTTGTTGGTTGAATATGTTGTTTTGAATTGGGTTGTAACCAAGGTCCCTTGAATACCTTGGAAATGGATTTTGTTGGTTGGTTGAATATGTTGTTTTGAGTTGGGTTGTATACACAAGATGTGTCTGAGAGACAGATTACAATGTCGGATTTATCGGGATAACTTTCTAATTATAGCCTAGGGAGGCGAAGTTTTTCGGTTTTTCTGGAAAATCGAGCTTATTATCTCCTAATCTAGTCAGAATACGAATTTGAGGGATTAACTAAGTGTTTTGACTGGGTTTTAGCTTGTCGAAGTTGGTCGAAACAAACCTAGACTCCATAACCTTCCCGTCCGGAGTCCCCACTCTATAAGGATCCTCTAACCATCTAGAACCTCTTTGGCGGACCTACAGCTGTCTTAACAATACACATCTAGATGTGTATAAGAGATTGAGAGCAGCCCAAAGGAGCCTATTATGTTCATGATCATTGTACAGTTTTGCTTTGATAGGTGGGTAACATAGACCCTCTTCCACTTGTATTTTGTTTAACGACTTTCGAAATATGTTTGGATGGATTTTAAAATGTGTATGATGTTTGGAATTGCACTTTTACCAAGTTTTGGAATTATTACATATGAAATCGGGACCAAGCTATTTTATGTTAATCAAATGATATGTTTGTAAACTCTTTTGATATTAAAGCATTTTAGGACTGTTTGGCTCATAGGTGACCTAGGTATATAATTTCAAAACATGTATGGAAATGTTTGATTTGTGGAGAATCGGTTCTATAGTCATCCATGGGACGCCATGGTGATCTGTGAATGTTTTGAACTAATTGATCGGGGTCTTGTGATGGGATAACTTGACCTCCGGTCGACTAGTAGGTGTGGTAGATTACTAGATCCGACTAGATCAGTAGGTCATACCTTCGAGCCTAAAAGATACTCATGCTATTTTATTATATTCGGATTTGAAATCGTACTTGGATTTATCCCTATAAAATAGCATACTATGTTTTGAAATGATTGGATCTTTTTGGCTATGTTTTGGACATGCCTGTCGTTTAAATGGCATCTAGACATTTTAAGAAACAGGATTATGACCATATGGTTTATTGACGTTTAAATGGTATGAGACATTTTAGAATTGCTTCATGACTATGGTTTTCACAAATGTTATTATCTTTATGTTTTCTTTTATTTCACTTTGTTTATTTGCTGTCTCTTATACACATGATATCCACCGAGCTAGTTATGCTCACCCCACGTGATTTATAATTTTTCGATTAGGTGCTCGTTTTGGACTCTCCATGCGTTAGCACTTTTAGATTGTCTCCGATTCTACATTATTGGTAGGACTCTGCGGATAATCTTCCAAGCTTCTCTTTTGTTTGGAGAGCTAGTATAAGATAGGTTTTGTATTGATGAACTTTGTTTTTGTTGTAGCATCTTTTGTACTAAGAAGGAATTTTGTAATTCGTATTTTTGTGTAAAAATGAACTTATTCGGTTTTATAGTTAAGAAATCGTTTGATGATTTTATTAAATTGCGGTTAAGTTTGTTGTTCTGTTCGTTTGTGCCTTGCGCTTTGGACTGGTGTGCCATTAGCGCGGCGTGTTACGGTCCCGTTTTTGTCTCGTATACAGATAATGTGTAGGTGTACACATATAGAATTTATGCATAGTCACGGTCTCAATAACAATTTTGGACTAATCAACTTAACCATGGGAAAGGTTTTTTCCACCTCACATCATAAACACGTTTAACTATATATTTTGACAATCTTTCACTAGGAAAATGATACAAAATCTCTTCTAACAAACTTATGCGATTTAGTTAGTCGTAAACGATAACCTTTTTAGTGATCATGAGATATTGATAAAATTATACGAGTGGCATGTAACTAAAACTACTAACTAAACGCATATAATACAGTCATGAGATATCATAATAAGTAAAAGTATTCGAGTGGTACGCAACTAAAACTACTAATTAGACGCATATCAAGCTTGTAGTTTTGCAAAATTTGTCTTCTGCCTTGTCATGCAGTTGGGCTTACATCAACCATTCCCTCACTCAAAAAACAAAATAACAAAAAGGATCAAAATGTCAATATAACATCACGGGTGCGGCTGCGCTTATACTTTTCTAGTTTTGTTCCATCAGCTGGGGTCCTCATCTTATTTTGTGCAATTATCAAACTAGTTTAGCACACTAATACACTAGTATTAATTAAACAACACATTATCTTTATCTCTTTAGTGCGGATTAATGAACACATGGTGTTAACCACATCAACCAAATTACGTAAATATCCCCCAAAATATGTCCACGTGTCATTCACTCCTTCCCGGTCACAATCAAGTCACGTGAAACATACAGTAAGATTAGCATTTCCTCACTTCGTATAAATAATTGGCCTCAGCCTCCTCTTTGAGTGAACCAGAGCAGTATGGCCACAACGGCGCTGTACCATTGCCGTATAAAAACCAATGCGCCGCCACAACAACCACCACAATTGCCGCCGCCTCCGCCATCACTGCTTTGTAAAAGAAGAGTACAGCAGCGGATTTTTAGACCTAGAACTAGAAAGTTATCGATAAATCCCCTGGTTGTAAGTGCAGCTGCATGTGAAAATGGAAACACCGAAAATGCAGCTGTGGTTTCCGTCTCCAAAACAACCTCCTCGCCGCCGCCCCCGCCGCCGCCTCCTCATCCTGCTCGTCCTTCGCGGTATGGGTGTTAATGTGTGTTTGTGATGCACATTTATATTCTGGCTGCTCTACAGTCTCTCTGTTCTATATCTGATAATGCTGGATAATTTTCCTTGTAAATTGTTGAATTAGTTTGAATATTTATATTTATTTGAAGAAAAATTATCTGTGTATATCGATGAATATCTCATAATACTCGAGATTTCATTTTTTTTTAAAAAAAATTTAATAAAAATTTTGGCTCATAGTTTCTGCCGTCTTTTAGATGAGTAAATCAAAGAGAACTATGGTAAATAATGCGCTAAATTTGCAAGGACATTTGTCGGCAAGGAGTTATTAATGCTAGCTCAAGGAACAATTCACAAACTTTAGGGGCTAGAAATGGGAAATGTTTCCTTTTCTTTTTTTATTTATAATGTAAGTTCACTTATATGTATTTGTGGCTAATCTTCCTATGATCTGAATTAAAAGTAAATTAAGTAAACGAAGTTTTTGGTTTTTGGATTGTTTGTAACTTGGAATTAAGTACACGCTTTATGTGGATGGTTCCGCAGGCTCCTATTACTGAAGATTACTCTTTTGTTCCTTGCTTAGTTGATTGACGAAGTTTTTCATCTGCTTAACTGTTAATAGTATAGACTAGTTTTTATCTCCGGGCTAGTTTGTTAATCCCATTAACTAGTGTTTGTCTTGCTTGTTCAATTTGTTAGTCGGAATTAATGCCTGAGAAGGGTTGAAGCTACGGATATTGTCTTCTTTTCATTTTTTTTTTCGAATTTAAAATGTGATTACTTTTAATTAAATTCAGTACCATTGCTGTAGTTTATTAGAATTCATGTATGCTTGAATCTGTTATAATAGGCATTTACACTTGTAGAGCAATGATTATATGTTTGCCTGGATGGAAATCTGACTTTGAAGTAATTTTCAGCTAATCTTGTTATACCATTAAAAGAACATATTTGTCTAAGGAAAATATGTATACATTTTTATCAATCATTTCATGATATCACATTGCATTGATACTTTGGTTGTTTGTTGGTAATGTGGCATTACTTCCTCAGAAATGTCAGAATGATTTTTTTAATTTTATATTGAACTTATAAATTCTGTCGCACCCTTGTTTGAAGTTTGTAGTTGTAACAGAATTGTATTTTTTTATAACATAGTAGTTTTTACTGGCTTTAGACTTGTTAGAGTTGGGGATGCTTTTTTTTTTTTTTTTTGATTTGCAGGAATATTTCCCTTGTCTTATGCATAATTTTTTTGGGTATGGAAAACTTTTTTTATTCGAATAAAATATGATTGTGAAGGTTTGGAGAGCCACTGGAAACTCTAGTCGTAATTTTTCTAGGAAGAGTTATGAAATCTTTCTTCTTAAGAAAACCCATACCATAATTACGTTTGTACTCCTGTCCACAAAAAGTTGGCTGTTAAGTTTTCTCCAATGTTTGTGGCCTATGAAAAGGCAACATAATTTGTATTCTGTATTCTCTGCACTATTAGATCTTTCACCAAGAAATGGTTTGTCAAATCATTTCAATTGTAGCATTTTTTTATTGACATACTCTCCAGCCAATGACAATTTTTATTCAAAATTTCTTTGAAATACAAATTATTGGCTGTACTTATCAATCTTCTGAGCTATTTGTGATTGGCTTTCTCCTCATTTATGCCTTAATGAAAAGAAAATGTTTCCTTTTCTTCTCCATTTTCTTCAGACTTAAGAGAGGTCCAAATTGGGTTTCAAGCTCATTGAACCTATCGGGAGTGATCATGCTGATCTAGAAAAACATGTGATTGGTTGAACACTAATGTAAATAATTGAGCTCAACTCTTTGAGAGAAATGCATGTATATGCATGACATGTTACATAGTAGACTGCTTGTAGCTACAAGCCTTCAATTTGGAGAATGAATCCAGTCAATCAATTGTGTCTGTAGCTTGATTCTACTTTTAATGCTCAACTCATTTGCAACCTCTGTTGATGTATTACCTGGTGTTTAGCTGTTCAATTATTTGGAATAAGTGCATTCATACATCTCAGGGCAAAACGTCATACAATCTCAGTTTTTGTTGGAGATGAAAGTGGAATAATAAATCGAATTGCTGGTGTTTTTGCTCGGAGAGGTTACAACATTGAGTCTCTTGCTGTTGGTTTAAACAAAGATAAGGCTCTGTTTACAATCGTTGTCTCTGGAACTGAAAAGACTCTGCAACAAGTCGTAGAGCAACTCAACAAGCTTGTGAATGTCTTGAAGGTAATAAATTTAATTTCAAAACAAAAGGGTTTTGAGGAAATTTATGAGGTAATTTAGGTTATTACATTCTTTGGAATGATTTCTAACTTGCGTATCCTAATGTTGTTTTCTGAAGTATTTAGAAGCTTATTTTAATGAATTAATAGTTAATACTTGGTACCTTACTTCTACATAAAAATATCAAACCATGTATATCCTTCCTGATTTAGTGTCAAACAATCTATCAGGTGGAAGATATCTGTCCAGAGAACCACAAGTAGAACGTGAACTGATGCTCATAAAGCTCCATGCAGATCCAAAAACAAGAGCGGAAGTATATGAACAGCATTTTGTTTCCTCTATTTTCTGTAATCCTGGTCTTTATTTTTACTATGCCTTTGGAGGTTGTGTGGATAGCTGTGTTAACATCCTTTAAAGCACCTTGCACTAATTTTTTTTTTTGGATTAGCTACCTTCAACGATGGTCAAATACCTGTTGATCTTTTTTCCCTTTTACATTTTTAGATTAGAGCTTAAACCTTGTTTTGGTGTCTTCTGCATGGAGGGAATGCAGTATATAAATCTTTCTTTCTCCTTTACGGCTGGCTAAATCTTTCCATCAAATTAATAGAGTCCTAACCTTCTCCTAGAGCAGTACTATGAATGAGCCTTTTGTTTTCTTATGAATCCTTAGAAGCACAGGTTGACATTTTCAACTAAGCTAGTAAAAGTTTATTCAAAGGTTGAGTTATTTTTTCAAAATGACCTAAAAGGTCACTGTTGAGCTTATATTTGCTAATTGGTTAACTTCTGCTATCCTTTTACTTAGTCAAAGTCAAGTGTGAATTCACAACCCTGACGTCACATATAGTAATAAAATATACGACACACAGCTAACATTTCCTAGTAATACATGTCAGGCAAAAGCATCAACCCCTTTTCTACCCTTCCTTTTTTTTTGAAAAAAAAAAAAATTGAAAGCACACATCTAACTGTAAGACATGTACGGTACTAATAGCCTAACTATTTTGAAGCGTATTTGTAAGTTTGTAGTCTCTTTCAGCTGCCGCATTAAATAAAACATGAAAACTTGTCTTTGCAGCATCTGTTGCTACCACTTGTAGTAGTATGCTATTTATGTTTCACAAGACGATTTAATATTTTCAAACTTGACTTCTATATCCAGATCATGTGGTTAAAAGATATCTTCAGAGCAAAAATTGTGGATATATCAGAGCATTTTCTGACTGTTGAGGTAACTGCGTGATTGTATATTTTTTTTCTTTTTTCTTTTTTTGCTTTCGTTTGTATTGTTAAAGTTATGCTGAAACTAGATTTTAGGTTTACTAGATACTTAATGTGGAATTCTTCGATGCTCAAAGCTTGTTTGCACAACATTTCATGTATTTGCAATGGTTACAATGTTTGTAGAATGATGGATCCTCTGAAATGAGAAATGAGTTATATAGCCATATAGATGTGAATAAGAGAAGTTTAAGATATGGCAAGTCCAAAAGCAGAAAAGAAACATGGAAACTCATTTTATCCATTCAATTTCATAAGTTTAGCTACCAAACACTTTTAGATTCAGATGAGAAACTATTTAAGGATATAAATCTTACTAGCATTAAAATTTCAACTGAATTGACTATTCCTTCTTACCTAATATGTTCTTTTTAGGTCTCTTATCTGATATGTTATTGTATTTCAGCACATTTCAATAAACTATGCACTAGGATGTACTATTTTCAGTGTATTAAGGGCATATTAGATTCTTATGCAGTATCTAGCTAATGCATTTTCTCATGCTGTGTTCAGGTCACTGGAGACCCAGGAAAGATGGCTGCCGTTCTGAGGAATTTTAGCAAGTTTGGAATTAAAGAACTTGCAAGAACTGGAAAGGTCTGTTCTTCATTTTTAAATGCTTAATATACTCTTTTATGAATATTTGAGGACTTATCTGTAGCATGTCCTGATTCATGTAGTTTGCATCCATCTTCTAATTTTATTTATTCTCTCTTTAATTTGTAATACCGCGGATTATTGAGAATGTTTTAAGGATTAGGGGTTTCTATGATCTCTTCATGAAGTTAAGGTCCCTGATGATCTTCCACTTATTAAAATCATGGAGAAAAAACTGTTGGTACTTTTCGAATGTGTATTATATTTCTCATCCATTTGCATACTAAAATAATTCCATGGATCATTTGAACTAGTTATAGTGACCAACTCTATGAAGGTTCCAATCCTTATCCCTGTCTTTGACTGTGCCTATTTACATAATTGCATTTAATGGTATTCTTTGAACTTTATATTGACATCTAAGATTGATGCCCCTTGAAGATTGCTTTAAGACGAGAAAAGATGGGCGAGACAGCTCCATTTTGGAGGTTTTCTGCAGCTTCATATCCAGATCTTGAGGAGACAGTACCTGTTCAACCTACTTTAAAGAATATAGATAAATCGCCCAATGGCAACGCCAGTGATGCCTCAAGGGTACATGCTTTTTTCACGAGTTTCGTGATATTTGCATCTCCTTATGTGCAAATAATTCTGTTATACTGGATGATTATGAACTTCTTTTACTTCTGAAAATTACCAAATTTCATAAGCCTAGGTATATTCATCACTAGATCAATCCAGATTACATTCTGAGGCTGCTTCTGTTTCTGCCTCATTAAACATTCTTTTTGTGATGAAATTGGGACAATGTTTCTTTTACTCCCTAAGGAAATGTAAAGATTAGTGCCCTTTAACTGTATGCAAAAAAATATCTTGGAACTTCGAGTATCATCGATTTGAAATGTTGCATTTATCATCATCACTTCGCATAAACTTTGACTACTATATGTCAGAATTTTATGTGTAAGACTAGATTCCATTCTTTTCTTTTGTGTTGTAAAATCTCGAATTCACCCTTTTCCATTGAGCACTTACATATCCACTTTGATTATAACTCCTTATCAATTTCTGTAATGCTCATTAATCTACTAATACATTTGTAATGGCTCGTACCAGCATCCATTTCTTTCTTTGACACATTTTTTGATTTGTGGTCCAGAAAGTGTTATTGTCCGGATTCTTATTCAATTAGGTGAACCTACTATTATCACGCTAACTCTAGTTCATACAAAATGAGAATGGAGCGTAGCTTGCATGTTTCTAAGTAGGACGAGTGTATAATGCACACTTATCATCCATATAGGATGATTCAATTTTACTAATATCCAATGGCTAAAAAAACCTTAGCAGAATACACTTAATTCCGTTTATTTATTATTTTTTGAATATTTATAGTTTCCAATTTCTTTTTCTTCCTGGATTAAGCATGTTTTTTGTCTTATAGGATGAAAAGAGATGTCTATAATGTTTAATTTGATCCAATCTTGTTTTTTACTTGTAGAGAACTGGCATTGTTCTTTCAATAATTTCCTTTTCCTAGTTTTAGCATGTTTTACTGTTTCCTATAGGGTGATGTCTACCCTGTGGAAGCTGATGACAACTACATGGCAAATCAAGTTCTTGATGCCAATTGGGGAGTTCTATATGATGAGGATGTAAGAAACATTCTCATTCTTTCAATTCTGTTTTCTTTTGTTATTTTTTTTATATATACAAAACTTATCTATAAATCTTATCAGATTCATGGCTATCATTTTCAATTGTACTCCTTTCTGCTCAAATATTTCTTGGTTGTGATTGTTATAAGTTCACATTTGTTTGATAAAACTTGTACAATATACATATACATACAACTAAAGTATTCGTTGGTTTAATGGCACTAAGGCATTTGAACTTGAGAACTTCTTTCTTCTGGTTCTGTTGATAAATTATTATTTAAAGCAATGTACAATATTCTGGCTGTTTCGTTTGTTCTTATGCATATATTGCTATCTTACTGCCGTTCTATTGCAACAGTCAAGTGGACTTCGATCGCACACTCTATCAATGCTTGTTAGTGACTCACCTGGAGTTTTGAATCTACTCACAGGCGTTATATCTAGGAGAGGTTATAATGTTCAGGTATCTATTATTTCATCTTATTCACCTTTTGGGTTGATTTTGTTTTTGGTATCAATATAGGCATATAAATAAGGGTTCCATTTATTTTTGGGGTTTAGAGCCTTGCTGTAGGTCCTGCAGAAAAGGAAGGGCTTTCACGCATTACAACTGTTGTTCCTGGAACTGATGAAACTATTGGTAAATTGGTGCAGCAATTCTACAAGTTGGTGGATGTCCATGAGGTGAGGATATATACTTTATGGTGTTTGATAAGTGCACTTCTCTAAATTTGAGACGATTTATCAAGGGCTGATGGAATCAAAGGAAAATACTGATGATGTGGTAGAATGCTCTAGAATTATGATAATCGTGATTAATTAAAGACTTAATTGTTCGTCTTTCAAAAATTATTGTCATCATGTTGTATTTATGTCTGCTTTGAGTTTTAGTACTGTCTGCCCTGTATATGCTATTGTAATAATGATTCAGGAAGTATTCTAGGTATTCCAAGATCATCTATTTTTTCTCTAAATTGTAATTGCACACCACACAGCATATCTTTGTTGGTGGCAGCAGTAGTCCTTCAACAAAATTCAAATTCTTGCTGGATTGCACAATAATCAACGGAATGTTTTGCTTGATATTAAAAAGTATTCTACTGGAGTTCAGTGACTGATAAAATGCTTTTCCCCTTGCCCTCATTTTATATCCATGCTAAATCTAGGAATGACCAAGAACCTACAAGTATTTAGCTTGTTTAATTAAAACTTTACCTGCTTTATTTATGTTAAAAAGCTTTGTCTCTAAGGGAATGTTTATGTAAGGTTTTGAAAAGCCAAGACTAGGAAAACATTATTTATAATAGACTTTTGGTCCAGGGAAATTTGAAGATGGTTTATTTTCTACCAGTGTCCATTATGAGATATTGTGTTTGCTTAGTGGTTCTCAACTTGTTTTCTTTAGTTTTATGTCTTCCTTTTTTTTTTATTAGTGGATGATGAAATAGGTTAAAGCTGTAGGCACAGGGGGTGTAGCTTTCAAGTCCTTGAGTAAAACTTGAACTCCTAAAAAATGCTTAAGGGTTTCCTTAGTTCCTATAGAATTCTTGGCCTTGTAGTTTTAAGTTGGATGGGTGAAAATTTTGTAGAAGAGTTGCATCTTGTTTAAGATTTTTGGCTGAAGTTGTGTCTTCCCGATCATTTCCCTTTCCTTCTTTCAACGTTAAAACTACTATGCATCCTATCATCTGTCTTGAATGGTTTCAACAACTAAGAAATTCTAATATCCACAATCTCTTTGTTGGTATTGCTCAATGGCTAATCAGGTTCAAGATATGACCCACTTGCCATTTGCTGAGCGGGAACTGATGTTAATCAAGGTTGCTGTGAATGCTGCAGCCAGGAGGGATGTTCTTGATATTGCTAGTATTTTCCGAGCCAAACCACTTGATGTATCTGACCATACAATAACATTAGAGGTAATTTTCTTATTAAATAAATTTTGTTATTTTTTGTTTAAGTAGTTTCCCTGGTATATTTTTTGTTTATTTATTGCCAAATTACCCGTTGAATTTTTTTTTAACCAGTACTTGTATAAAATTTTCCTAGTGACTAGGCAAATTCTTTATTATCATTAACTTCTTGGAATTATTGGTGGGTGCATGGGTACTTCCTCATGAGCACACTATGGGCTCTCTGTTATCCTTTTAAAAATGCATTTTCTAATACCAGGTAAAGCATGTTGTTGTTTCATGTTTAAGGTCACTAAAAAAAAAAGTGGTTTATGAGCTTTGTGTAAGATATAAGGATCCCCAGGATCAGGAGGCGCATTTGCCTTCTAGGTTCAAACTAATGTGAACGATAGGCACGTTTGTGAACTTTTGATACCCTGAACTCAATATATGCTTGGTGATTTGAAGGAATCAAAATTAAAGGAATTAATTGTGATTTAGAAGTATGCTTACAAAAACACAGCAGATAACTTTGTTTTGAATATTGTTACTCATTTGTTGTAGTAGCCTTTGAACATATTATGCAAGGTACAACATCAGAAACCTGTTTAGTTTCTATTTATTATTTTCTTCTAATTATGTCACGTAGACGTTAAACATAAGAAACTCACTATACATCACTTTCTTAACCATGGTTCAAAGTCGTGGTCACGGAGACGGTTGCGGAATGTATCATTCAACATCGGTTTCGGTATATCGGTCGTGGTTGCGTATCGGAATATGCGCAAATTTAATAAAAAAGTGAAATATTAGTATTAAATATGTCAACCTTAAGCAATACTATCAAATATATCAACTAGGACTCTGTTCCTATTAAGAGCCCCCAAAGTACACCAGCAACTTCTTGCCTTTTTCTGAATATTCAACCTGGACAACCTTTTCTTTACTCTTCCTTCTGCTGAAAATTTCAATCGCCAGATCCTTCATTCTCACTCCCTTTAACTGACCCATCTCTCCTTCTCTCCTCAACCATGGTGTTATTTATGATATGCGAGTCTTTGCACCATCTTCTCCTATCCTCTACCTCAAGTTCTCTGTCTATTGGGTGTAGTAAGATACTGAGAAGAATGTTGGATGCACCTTTAAAGCACCACAAAATAATAAGAGAAGTAAAGAAGATCAAACAAATATTTAAATTTAAGAATAGATTTATGACAATCTCCAATATCACAAAATAATAAATTATCTCCAATATATCAAGAAAAGCTTGTCTTATTTTGTGATCAATTCCAAACAAAATTACCTCAAATAAAGAATAAATGTGTTAAACATAATTAAATGCATTTATGCACATATTTATTTATAAATTAAAATGGATGCTCAATTTGTTTGGGATATATTAAATTCAAAGATCAAAATAGTCTTTGGTAGTACTAATATTTAATGTGGAGATACATACATAGTTGAATGTTTAGTTTTGATAAGTTATAAGCAATTATCCAATAAAAATAAATCTTTTAATGTGTTTTGAAAACTAATAAAAAAAATTAGAAAGTTATGACACTTTCTCAAGATTTGTCATACACTTATAAATAGCATGACATACCAAAAAAATAAAAAATAGCCTGACATATGAAGATAATATGAATACTATGGTTAGTACTCAATAAAAAAAAAATCCAATCACCAAAGTCACTGGCAGTCCAGATTTTTTTTTTTTTTTAAAGTTTTTACCACTGAAACTGACTTGGGTTGGATGAGCTGTTATGCTTCGGGTTACAACATCAATTAGCCTCTTTCATACTCCCTTGATGGTGCTGTCACTGCTATGTACACATACCTGCAATTTCCTCCCGTTCCTACTCTTTCTCGTCTTTCCTTAAGGGGGTTCGAATCCGTGCCTCTCAGTCATTCTCAGTGACCTCGATTATTATACACATCTAGATCTTCTACCCAATCGGTCTATATGGCTCATCTATTATCTTGTATTTTGAAGCCATTTATGAATTGTCTTCTGCTCCATCTTGTTACATAAGCAGGCAGGTTTGTTACCTCTTATCATTTTCGTCTGTCATTTCCTCTGCCTTTCTTTCCCGTTTCGCTTTGGTAGGATGTCTCGTGAGTCAACTCGGTGACTCGTCTGAGTCTTACCAAATTTGTGACTTGGAGCTACGAATCACCAAGAATCGGCTGAATCTAGGTGATTTGACTTCGTGGCTAGCATTTGTGTTTCATAGAGATGCGAACTCGGATCGGTAGGCCTTGTTCTGGTTATGAGTCGGCCGAGTCTTTGAACCTTGTTCTTGACTATCATTCTATAACCGATCACATTCACTTTCTTGACTATCATTCTGTAATATATTAGATAACCGATCACATTCACTGGTTTAATCATGTTCATAAATTCACATAACTATAATATTGCAAATTCTTTGAAGGAATTTGTAGAAGAGTTATGTTTTTTAAAAACATTCACTGCAATCTTTTATGAGTTCATTTTTCTTCATAAGTTAGTTGGACTATGGTTAGAAAGATCCTAGAGAACATATCACACCTGCATAAAAAGAAAACTTAGCACTGCAACCAGGGGTGGATCCAGGAGTTGAACTTTGGGGGCAAAAACTATAGATACATATTCTTAGAGAGGCAGTTTTATAATTTTTGCAAAATTTTACAGTGTAAAGTCTAATTTTTTTAAAGGGAGTTATTGAAATTTTTAAAAAATATCAAGAAAAATAAAATATTTTTGAAACTCTTAGGAAGTAAGATTGTATAAATACATACACAGGGAACACTTTTTTATATTTTCTAAAACTTTTTGGGGGGCAAAGTCTAATTTTTATAATAGTCTAATCATAATTTAAAAAATTTTAAGGGAGAAAAACATAATTTTGAAAATCTTGGGGGCGGCCGCCCCTCCCCACCTATCCCCCATGATCAAAACCTGACTACAACTAACAATTAACATCTGGATAAAGTCTCTTAGATTGCTTTCTGTGGCTTATGTAAAACTTTAGTTGGTTTAGAGTAATTAAGTTTTGTATAATATTGATCTCCCTCTTTTGTGTTTTTGCAGTGATGAGGCCTTCATAAGTCTTTCAGAACCGTTGTGTCCTTAGCATCATGTTACAAAGTAATAAATGATGTCTTGGGCTAGGCCACTTATGGAAAGTACAAATGTGATGCCTATTAAGTAGGATCTCAAAGTACATCCAAAATAGCTAAGTAAAGTCTAATAATGTATACCTCTTCTGCTCCCATATCAGTTTAGCTTGCTTCTTCCTTGTTCTAAACAAGAATTCTTCCCCCCTTGGATTATCACTCTAGCCCATTTTCCTGAACCAAAAGAAAATGTGAACAAGAGATTTGCCATAGGCCTGGAAGTTATGTTTGTTAGCAATTTTGCAATCTAATAATGTATACCTCTTCTATTTATCCATATCAGTTTAGCTTGCTTCTTCCTTGTGCTAAACAAGAATTCTTCCCCCCTTGGATTATCACTCTAGCCCATTTTCCTGAACCAAAAGAAAATGTGAACAAGAGATTTGCCAGAGGCCTGGAAGTTATGTTTGTTAGCAATTTTGCAATCTTCTTGTGAATGATACATTTTACTTGAGGACAGTAATGCTGGAAAAATTATATCCAAATAAAAGAAAATAATAATACAACAATAATTCACCAAAAATTAAAATAATAATTTAATTCAAGGAATAGAGTAACCTGTTTTATGGTCGGCACGCTAACTATGAAGTGCTATGCCCCCTACTGTGTTAGTGTGGCATTCCTTTCACAACATAGCGACCTTCACAAATATTGCCCTTTTACTCAATTATTTATTTTGGAGATATGATTTTAATAGAGTGACTAAGAATATGGATTGTATTTAGAAAGAGAAGTACATAATATGTATTTTATCAAAATGTGTTTTATGTGGTGGAGAAAAATAAATCCTATTTATAGTGGTTTTTTGGACATAGAAAAATTAGTTGTTGAGGTCAGAGATATTATACTGTGACATACTTCCAGTTACATTCCCTGATATTATGATATACGTTAGAGTAACATCAGAGCAGTTATAATCTTTTGATTTTGTGATCTACTTGAGGAAATCAGGAGCACTTCTTTAGGACTAAGTTAGAAGAATTTTTCCAACTAGTTTAAGTGGGGTGGGCTTCACAAGAGTTCTACTAACAGTTAAATTTTCAATTATAATTAAAAATCCTCCACATAATTTAAAATTTATGATTAGAGTACTTATTATTGTGTGGGGAAGCTGAATTTAGTAAGCAATATTTAGGAGGTGTTTGGTTTATGGGTATGAAGGGAGGAATGCGAAATCAAAGTTAGTGATACCCATAAATGTTGTTTTGTTAATCACTATGGGAATCATGGTATGGGAATAAAAGTGTTACAAAATACTCACTTTCATTCCCCACTCGTGACTTGGGTTTCAAATTCTGTCTCGGTGATTAATAATGAAACTCATTCCTTGTTCAAACCAAACAAGTTAGGGAGAATGACATAAAACTATACCGATAATAGAGTTTATGATTCTCATTTCGATTATGATTCCTGAATGTGATCCGAATGTGAACCAAACACCTCCTTAATTTCTAGATTATCAATGGAAGTCAAATTTAGAATTTATTGCTTTGGAGTTTTTTTTATTGTCAGTAAAATCATAATAAATTCTAAGTTTAATCTTACAACATAAGCTTTTAGTGGTGGACTTTAGGCTTAAACATCACATCAAGAGAAAGAACCTGTGTAGTTACCCAGAATTAAGTGGAGGATTTTAAAGAAGGAAAAAGAAGAAATTTTTAGGAAAGATTTGTTAGGGCAAAGTATTTGGGACTTACAAGGAGAATCTGACACTTTATGGTATGACAGTGAGAACAGTGGCTAACAAATACTTGGAGAGTCAAGAGGTTATGCCCCCATGAACAAGGAATCTTGGTGGTGGGATAAAGGTATGTACAAGAGAAAATCAAAGTTAAGAGGGCTAACTATAAGGCTCTATATAGTTGTAAAAGTGAAGAAAATAGTGAGAAATATAAGCTTGCTAAAAGAGAGGCAAAAAAGGCCGTAAGTGAAGCGAGTGATAGGGCTTTTGAAGATTTTTACCCAAAATTAGAATCTAAGGAGAGAGAGTGAGATATTTATAAAATTGCTAAAGCAAGAGCTTATAGGATGAAGGACTTAACCCAAGTCAAGTGCATTAAGGATGAAAATAATAAGGTGCAAGTAAGAATTGAGGAAATTAAGGAAAGATGGGAGAGGTACTTCCATCAACTATTCAATGAAGGCAATGGAGACAATATCATTTTGATAGAGTTAGACAAGTTTGAGGAGTATAGAAATGTAATGTATTATCGAAGGATTCAGGAATAAGGTGGAGAAGGCTTTGAAGAAGATGAAGAAAGGAAAAACAGTTGGTCTCAATGATATTCCAATTGAGGTATGGAAATGCTTAGGAGAAAGAAAGGCATAAGCTCACTTACCAATCTTTTCAATAAAATATTGAAGAGTAAAAAGATGTCCGACCAATGGAAGAAGAGTACTTTCATACCTATATTCAAAAACAAAGGGGATATACAAAATTGTACAAATTACAAAGGTATTAAGTTAATGAGCCATACAATGAAATTGTGAGAGAGGGTGATAGAAAGAAGGTTAAGAAACGAGACTAAACTGTGTATAACCAGTTTGGTTTCATGTTAGAGAGATCGACTATTGAAGCCATATATCTTTTAAGGAGACTTACCGAGAGATTCTGTGATAAAAAAAAGGATTTGCACATGATTTTATTGATCTTGAAAAGGCATACGATAGAGTCCCTGAAAAAGTTATGTGGAAAGCTATAGAAAAAAGAGGAGTCAGAGTAGCATATATAGAATCAATAAAGGAGATGTATACGGATGTGGTTACAAGTGTGAGGACACTAGGAGGATTGGCGTGAGAGTTCCTTATAAATAAAGGTTTACACCTAAAGTTTAGCTTTATATCCTTATCTGTCTACATTGGTCATAGATGAACTTACATGGCACATATAGGAGGAAATACCATGATGCATGTTATTTGCAGACGACGTTATTTTAGTAGATGAGATAAAATAAGGGGCTAAACTCGAGGCTTGGAAAGAGGCACTCCAGTCAAAAGGTTTTTAGAATTAGTTGATCAAAAACAGAATACATGGAATTTAGGTTTAGCAATAATGGACGTAGGAATAGAATATGGGTTAGAATCGGAGATCAAGAGATACCCATAAGTGAAAATTTTAAATATTTAGGTTTAGTTCTTCAGAGTGATGAGGTATAGATCTAGATGTTACATATTGGATACAAGTGGGTTGGACAAAATGGAGAATGACATCGGGAATATTATGCGACCGCAAAATTTCTTTAAGATTTAAGAGTAAATTTTATAGAAGTCCATTAAGCCAGTGATGCTTAATGGGTCTGAATGTTGGGTAGTGAATTATGCACATGAGCAGAGAAAAGATGAGAGTAGCAGAAATGTGAATGTTAATATGGATGTGTGGCTATGCTAGGATGGACAAGATATGCAATGAGTATATTAATGATAAGATTGGAGTAACACCTATTGATGAAAAGATGAGAGAAACACACTTAAGGTGGCTAAATTATGTGCTAAGACGGCCAGTAGATGCGCCTATCAGATGCGTATTTTTAAAGAGAATAGGCAACATAAGAGAGGTAGGGGATCTAAAAATACTTGGTGGGTAACTAGTGTGATAAGATATAGCCATCTAGGAATTCTAAGGAGGATATGGTTCATGACAAAGCGCAATAGTGTAGTAGTATTCATGCAGCCGACCCTACTTAGTGAGAATAAAGTTTGGTTTTTTCGTTTGTTTGTTTAGAGTTTTTTTGTTGTCTGTTCTTGCTGTGTATATTCATTGTGATAATCAGGCAGCAATATCAAGGAATGCAAATTCAGTGAGAAGAGTTGGTATATCAGATTTAGGTACAATTCTTTATAAGGTTGCATTTCGATAGGTAGATTTGAATTGCGGGAAGGATTTGAAATGACATGAAATTTGGGCGGATTTGAAATCCACACATTTTAACCATTAAATTCTCACTTTCACTTGAGGATAAATTTCAAATTCACTCTCACTTGTTTTGGATATAAGATGAATTTGGATTTCAAATCCAAATCCGCCCACCCAAACGTAAACTAAAGTAATTGTTGTTTCAAGGTGTAATCAAACTTGACTTTATGAAGTTAGAAAAAAATTGGCAGATCTTTCACAGAAGGATTAACTCGAAAGCTAATCATTGAATTGGAATATCAAGGGGATGAGACTTAAGCCTATAAGTAGTTATCACAGTGGACACATAACCTCTGTCATTAGAGATCTCATTGAATGAGGTTCAATAGGTAAAAACAAAATTTCAAAGTGAGTTGAATGAGCATATTATTATTTTTGTTGTGATTATTATTTATTATGATGGTATTCCCTAGTCTCATTTCTAAGCATGTATGTGATGGTTATTAGGAAGAGATAATTTTTGAATGCGTCCAAAGTAGATATCTGTGGGGTGTTGATTACAAATTATCATTGTATACACGTATATGAGTGTGGAACTAGGGTTGCTGTTGTTGGAAGTTAAGGTTATTACCTAAAAACACTTATGAGATACGTGCACATGACCGTCTTCTCATGTGGATTACCGTCTACATCCAACCTTGCTAGAACTGAATATATTGCCCTTGTTGTTTGTGTGATGAATTGAAGTTTGGTTCAAAGGATCTAGTTCAAGAATTTCTAATTCATTATGTTCTTCAAACTAAGGCTTATCGTCCCTAAGACACCTGCACCTATTACAAATTATTGATTACACACTATTAAGTACTCTAATTATAAATTTTAAATTATGTGGGGGTTGTTAATTATAATTTAAAATTTAATTGTCAGTGGGACTTCTTGTGAAGTCTATCCACTTGCACTAGTTGGAAGAAATCTTCCGACATGCAAGAGAACCTGTAACAACCTCACGCAGATCACAAAATTAGGAGATTACAACTACTCTAATGTGTATCATAAAATCATACGTACTCTAACGTGTATCATAAAATCATGGAATGTAACCGGAAATATATAATGGTATAATATGTTTGACTCCAACAACTAATTTTTCTCTGTCCAAAAATCACTATTCTCCTCCACAAATTTTTTTGATAAAATACATATTAGGCACTTCTCTTCCCAACTGCAATTTATATTATTACAATGATTCTACTAAAATTATATCTACAAAATAGATAATTGAGAACAAGGGCAATATTAGTTCGTAGGTAGAGTTCTGGTATATCAAAACTTACCTCAAGGTCGTTGTATCTTAGGGAAGGAATGTTATGCCAACCCAGTGTAGTAGCAGCTATATCACTCTTGAGGAGAACGGTAGCTAGACTTAGCATGTCTCGACCATAAAGAGGCTACTCTATCTCTTGAATTAAATTATTATTTTAATTTTTAGTGTTTTATATGTATTGTGATAGCAGATTTTCCTTTCTTTGGATATAATTTTTCCAGCAAGTAATTTAGCTTTTGTTTATAAGTTGAATTAAATTAACAGAAAGGGAAAATAATCATTTGCCCTTGGATAACAAACAAACCAAAGTTCTTATTCCCACTAAGTGATTTGCTGACCTTCAGATATGGGGTTCAAATAAATTGCTGTTGGATTTTTCTGTTTGTGTGGGTTTTGAGATAACCCTTGGTTTCACTTCATCTTTTAGGCTCCAAAAGATTTTTTTTTTCTTTTTTGTTGGTTAAATTAGCTATTTTTGTATTGATAAAAAGTGAATTTGTACCAGATGTAAAAACTACAACCAAAATTGTCCAAGCTAAATCTCATACCAGAAACATGATAAGCCTACTAACAAGCCATCCCTGCTATGGATATTTACAAAAAATATTTTGAGACATGTCCCAAGGAACACTAATTTCCCAATTTTACTTTGTTCAATCCCCATTCCTCCATAAGACAACACCTATTGCTGCATCTGACCTTGGATTTGATTGAGAACTCCATCTGCTGTAGAATTCTTATTCCGAAAAACTCTGCAATTCCTTACCTTCCACACCTGATAAACCACCATACCTAGAGCCAGCTTAAAGATCTTCTTACAAAAGGAGTCACCCCTCAAATTATACTGTAGCCAAGGTAGTTCAACATTCCAGCAAGCAGAACTTCTGAACACAAGTGTCCAGTTCTGGACTCTGCAGCAAACATATGCTGAAAAAGGACATTCAAAAAAGAGATGATCCCCAGATTCCTCAGCCTAGCCACACAAAGCACACCATTTATCCACCTACAATCCCCACTTGAATAACTTATCCTTTGTACTCAGTCTATTCTTTGCACACAAGCCACAAGATAAAAGCATTTTTTGGAATATGCTTCTTGTACCAGATTAAATGATGCCAGTCCACCTCTGCTGAAACACCTCCCAGCAATTTTATGGCTGACCTGAGTGTGAACTGTCCAGATCTATCTCTAGCCAGCCATCTCACCTCATCTTCCATAGTAGAAGGGAAACAATTATCCAGCTGCAAAATGAAGTCTTCCACTTCAGCATTTCTTCTTCTTCCCCTAGGCCATGATACATTGCTCCTGGTCAACAATGGTTGACACACTGAATTTGCATTCCTTGATATTGCTGCCTGATATAAAAACGAGGGGCCTCTAGGATGCAAATAATCATGCCATAAAAAAGTATTTTTGCCATTCTCCACATTAATTTTAATGTGACTCCTAACTACATCTCTAATACACAACAATTTCCTCCAGAACCATGAACAATCTGGAAGAATTGTTCTTCAGCTTTACCTTAGGCAATCCATAAAGACTCTTTTCTGATGGCAATAGCACAAATGTGCTTCAATAAAAGAGCTTTATTCCATGTCTCCAATCTTGTTAAACCCAATCCCCCTTCCTCTGTAGGCTTACAAACTCCTGCCCAATTAACTTTGGCACCAGTTCTGTAGTTATTATCATCCCCTTTCCACAAAAAAGATGAAAGCATGCTTTCCAGTTTCCTGAGTACAACTTTGGGTAACAAGAAGACACTGCTCCAGAACATTTAGAGGCTTACCAGGACAGATTTAACCAGTTGGAGCCCTCCACTGTAGATCTGCAATTTAGAACCCCGTCCAGTGATCTTGGCTCTTAACTTTTTCAATTAACCCAATACAGTCTGAGTAGCTCAACTTAGTACTGACCAAAGGACCTGCCAAATACCTCACAGGTTATACACCCCTCTGCATTTCTAGTTTATCACACAATTTCGGCCCCTCATTTTCAGTAACACCATAACACTTCACATTTACTGAAATTGGGCTTCAGACCAGACAACTCAGCAAACCTATCGAAGACACTTTTCGGAAGCAATACAGAATCAACATCTGCTGAGGATAAAAGGAAGAAATCATCAGCAAACATAATATGGGACACCTGTAGACCTTGACAGCGGGGATGGAATTTTGACTCCAGATCAGAGACAATAGCATTATCAAGACCAGAAAAAACCTCTATAGCCAATAGAAATAAGTAGGGAGAAATTGGATCCCCTTGCCTCAACCCCTTCTCATTTGCAAAATAGCCCACCAGAGCACCATTGAAGTTCAAAGAAAAGTGAGCTGTACATACCCATATTATGATTAAGAGTATTAGTTTATCATTAAGAGTATTAGTTTCTTTGATTTTCTTCCTTTTGTCTTTTCCCAAACAAGCTTTTCCAGGCTTCTCCCTTACAGTTTATGCCAGTGAAGCCTGGAAAAGACTCAGTCTTCCAAACCTTATTAGGCCATTTTCTTTAAAAATTATTGACACCCTATATAAGTTGTGAGTTTCAGAACTTGTCTCTTATACACATCTAGATTTGTATCTATTTGACAGTTCCATTATGTTTTGTAGATTTCAATAAGATGCTTGCTTTGCAGAAATTGTTGGAGCCTTATGGTATTTGTGAGGTTGGTTTAATTGTCCATGCAGCTTCTAACTCTTAGTGACCAAGCAAATTTGTGAAGTACTGGTCTGCATATGCTGATTCTTGGGCATCTCTTGCTTCCACATTTTTCCTTTTTCCTCTTAAACTTGTAATTGTACATCAGGTTCTGGATAAATAAAATAGAAATAACATCAGTTCTTAGAAACTGAAATAGATGCAAGGATTTTGTGTTGGCATCTGTTGCAATTATATTATGTCAGTTCTATATCAATTTTTCTAAAAGGGTTTAGGATTAGTAGATCAAAAACAGAATTTATGGAATTTAAGTTTAGCAAGGGTGCACGTGGGAATAGAATAAGAGTTAGTATCGGAGATCAAGAGATACCAATAAGTGAAAGTTTTAAATATTTAGGATCAGTTATTCAGAGTAATGGTGGTATAGATCGAGATGTTACACATCGGATACAAGCGGGATGGATTAAATGGAGAATGGCATCGGGAATATTATGTGACCGCAAAATTCCTTTGCGACTTAGGGGTAAATTCTATAGAACGGCAATAAGGCTAGCGATGCTCTATGGGTGAGTGTTGGGCAGTGAGTCACACACATGAGCAAAAGATGAGAGTAGCAAAAATGTGAATGTTAAGATGGATGTGTGGGTACACTAGGATGGACAAGATAGGGAATGAGCATATTCGTGAGAAGGTTGGAGTAGCATCTATTGATGAGAAGATGAGAGAAACACGCTTAAGGTGGTTAGGTCATGTGTTAAGACGACCAGTAGAAGCGCTGTCAGGCGAGTAGATTTTACAGAGAGTAGTCAACATAAGAGGGGTACAGGAAAATCGAAAATGACTTGGTGAGTAACTTATAGGAAAGATATAGCCTATCTAGGAATTGAGGAGGACATGGTCTATGACAGACCGCAATGGCGTGGCAAGATTCATGCAGCCGACCCTACTTAGTAGGATTAAGGCTTGGTTTTTTTTGTTTGTTTGTTTATTGATAGGATTTAAGCACCATCATCCAGATTGTATTTGAGATGACTAATTTAATCCTACTTCCAACAACTAAGTGGTCAAAGAGATATTTCGAATCAAATTTCCTAGTTATATCAACAGTTTGTATTCATTGGGCCTACATCTTTGCCAATCTAGGATCATTGATTTAGTTGATATTAATAGACGCAAGTCTTTTCCCAGGCGTTTTGGGGATCATTTGACATGCTCAAAGCATTGTAAACAGTTTACTTCTCTTAATTTGTTTGTTCACTATCTCTTTTGATTTTGCTTGTTTACATAGTTGGATTCTGAATTTTGTGCTTGTTTGAATTTTATCTTGTCTCATTCATGGCATCCCCAAAAAATAAGAGACAGCTGGGATGCAATTCATCACATGCTGGTTCATCAGGAACATGATTTAAAGTCCTGTATTGCATTATAGAAGGCCCGACTCCTCCTAATTATACACATCTAGAATTGTACAAGATGAGAGATTCCTCGTTGAACTTTTCTTTGCCATCCCTCCTTTTCCTTTTTTCAGGTGGCAAGAACTGGACGAGTTGCATTGTTGGTGCGAGAATCAGACGTGGATTCCACATACCTTCGAGGGTACTCTCTTCCTTTATAGGACGCTACAATTATGGCTAATCGTATGTGATCTCTTGTTTCTGTTATTTGCTCGTGTTCCAACCTAGAGAAAAACCTAGTAATGCGGATTAAAACTTATTTAGGTATTAGGTTTTTAGAGAAGGGGTATGTGATAAATTCTGTGCTTCCTTAGTTGAGGGAAGCTTGTGTATCATGTAAGAGTACTTTATTTTCAACTTTTTCTTTGGTGTAGTATTGTATAATTATGCATTGTTGCATCACTAATATCATGGATAACTATTTCCAATCAACATACTTTCAGATCAGGCGCATTGTATTCCTTTTATGGCTGCTATTACCCAAGATTGCTTTATAAGATTCTGTGTATGTAGATGTACAGAATCTAGTGGTCAGAATGTTTAAGGAGGGCGTCTCTGAAGAGTTTGTCATAATTTTTATTTTGGAACAAACTATTAGGCATGAAATGTCAATTATCTCGAGAAGTCTCAAGGACTAAACCTTTTGTTATATTAGAGGGTTGAACCATTTTATTTTGCAAAATCATTCTACTTTTTTTTGGCTTGTTCATTTTTTATGTTTAATTTTGGACTGCCGCCTTGAGGTGGCTTTTGCTCGACTGAAATTTTGTCTTATCCACATCCAAGGGGTATCTATAGGCTGATAGATTGTTGAGAAAATATGGTACAGAAAAGGCAAGGGCATGGACATTATTCATACTTGCCAAGCGTACTGATAGAAAGTAGTAGGAAATAGAGTTCGAGTAGAATTCATGATATTCATACTCCAGGTTAAAAAGCAAACGTACAAGCTATAATCACTCGTAAGAAGCAAAATAAAACAAAATTCCTTTATCTCACAAAACCTTTGGTCTATGTACAAAGATGTTCTGATAAAAAACTTCTATGTTCTCTACCTTTCCCGTTCACAATGCACAAAGCAAATATGATAACAATACAGCTTCAAGTAACAACACCATCGGAAAAAAAAGAAAAGAAAAGAAAAAAGTGCAATACTGAGAGCTGGAAAAAAACTAAAAACACTTCTCTAGCCCCCGGTTTTTCTGCAAATATACAAGACAACCAAGTATCAAAACTTTGCATTTCAAAAAGCGAACAAGGAAGTCATCCTCCGACTCGGGTATTAGCTTCTGGACTCCTTGAGGTTTTGCTATTCTATGTATTCGAAGGTACACAAATTGGAGGGGAAAAGAATAATAGGGCAGAATCATCTTGAAATTGGCTCAAATGATGAGAACTTGCCCAAGGAGACGAATGCTCTTGGAAAATCAAACATCTGGATCTGCAGATATATACAACAAAATAATATACCACGTGCACACCAATCAGCTGTGGTCTCTGAAATATCCTTGTTCAAGGACTTTGCAGATTCCATAATTGGTCAACAACATCAGAGGTGCCACTAAGGTGCTGAAATTCAGATCTATAGAGGACATTGGCTGGTGGATGATTAGGATTGTTAATTGACTCCGATTCATAGGCTTGCTCTTGCCTGAAAAGCTGTGCCGCAAGCGAATTCGGTGGCTTTTGGCCTCGGTTGAGAAGCTTCCATACACCTTTACTAGCAATATAACTTCCTTATCCCTTGCATCTTCACACCACCAATTCTGTGGGGTACCATCAACAAACTCCTCCAGTGTCTCATATTCTTCATGATGAACAGAAATCTCAGCAACATGATCAGGTTTGATAATGCCAGCAGCTGGAATGACCTGGTTAAAAGTAAAATCCAAAATCATTCATTTTCCAGTAGACATGAAATGTTATATCAGTCAAGAACCGAAGTTTGCAACAGCTTGACAATTTTCATGACAAAAACAATGCAGTTCAATAGGATGTGCAAATTCAATATCATATATTCAGAAACAATGGACAATCATTCACACTTGGTGTTCATCAAACTCTGTATTCTGTAACTGTTTCAAGAATAAATTGCACTCTATTTTTTGACCTTCAACAGTCTTTGTACCAATTCAGCCTTCAGGTTTAACTTGTGCCCTAACAAATTATCTACGCCATTGCACATTTCAATAGAATACCTGTCAAATTATAGGCCATTGGACATGGTATACTTAAAAAATTGTAATGATTTTACAATTTTTTTTTTTGGAAATTACATAATGCTTGTCACATTTCGGAAATGCAACAAGTTCAATTTCTAGACAGCCCATTTGGCCGACAAATTTTCTCCCGTCACAAAAGGAGAAATTGGAATGCCGATTGAGCCACAATCCTGAGCTCTTATGAGCCTCAGTTCAAACTTGATAATCCATTAATCTAAGCTGAAAGATTAACCAAGCTACTCGATTTAGACTTGAGATTAGCTCAATAATTCAATATTGACTAATCAAATAGAATTTCCATCTCAATGTTAGTTAACTAGTCAAGCTTGCAAAACATTTCACAAACAATCAATGTACTCGAGCATGATTTGAGATAGGTTTGATGAAAGCTTGTTCAAGCTTAATGATAATTTCTTCAAATAAGGGCTATTCAAGCCATAAAAATTGTGAGACTTGAGACGGTTAATCTAACAGTAGCTCAAAGCAGCACCTCAAGAAGTACAATATGGCGAAAATAGCTCCAATCCACACTTAAATCTGACTAGTTGCTAACTCACCTGAGAGGATAGTGAATGTCTCATAGCAAAGCACACTTCAATGTCAAAAGAAAAACTAGGGGTGTAAATGAACCGAGCTGCTCGCGAGTGTAAAGTTTGACTCGAACTCGAATTGATCGAGTTCGAGTCGAGCTTGCTCGAGCTCATATCACTTGACAAGCTGATCTCGAGCATATGTATATTCTGCTGAAGTGTTCGTGCTCAGCTTTTCGAGCACGTATATAATTTTTTTAATTTTTTTTATTACATGTAAAATTACTAAAATGTCTACACTGTGTATTACATATTTACCTTTGAAAAAGTCAAACTATTCGAATTCGAGCTCGTTTTACTTATTTTCGGGCGAGCACGAATCTAGCTCAACCTCGGGCTCTATTAGGTATTTTTTAAAGCTCGTTTGAGCTCAAACTTGAGATTGAGCCTCAAAAAATTTTGAGCTCGAGCTCGAGTAGGGTGCTTTTCATGCTCGACTCGACACGACTTGTTTACACCCTTACACAAAACAAACAAACCAAGCCTTATTCCCACTAAGTAGGGTCGGCTGCATGAATCCTACTATGCCATTGCACTTTGTCATGAACCATATCCTCAATTCCTAGATGGGCTATATCTTTCGTACAAGTTACCCACCAAGTCTCTTTTGATCTTCCCCTACCCCTCTAACATTGACTACTCTCTCTAAAATCTACTTGCTTGACAGGCGTATCTACTGACCGTCTTAGCACACGACTTAACCATCTTAAGCGTGTTTCTCTCATCTTTTCATAGATAGGAGCTACTCCAATGTTATCCCAAATGTGCTCATTGCGTATCTTGTCCACCCTAGTATACCAACACACCCGTCTTAACATTCACATTTCAGCTACTCTCATCTTTTGCTCATGTGCTCCATAATTCATTGACCAACATTCAGACCCATAAAGTATCGCTGGCCTAATAACCATTCTATAAAATTTACCTCAAGTCTTAAAGGAATTTTGTGGTCGCATAATATTCCCGATGCCATTCCCCATTTCGTCCAACCCACTTGCATCCGATGTGTAACATCTAGATATATACCACCATCACTATGAAGAACATAACCTAAATACTTAAAATTTTCACTTATGGGTATCTCTTGATCTCCGATTCTAACACCTATTCTATTCCTTATGCACTTTCTTGCTAAACTTAAATTCCATATATTTTGTTTTTGTTCTACCAAGTCTAAAACTTTTTGATTCAAGTGCCTCTCTCTAGACTTCTAGTTTGGCATTAACCCTTTCTTTTGTCTCATCTACTAAAACAATGTTGTCCGCAAATAACATGCATCATGGTATTTCCTCCTGTATGTGCTTTGTAAGTTCATATATGACCAATGTAAACATATAAGGATTTAAAGCTGAACCTTGCAGATGTGTAAATCTATATTTATAGGAAACTCTCGCGCCAATCCTTCTAGTGTCCTCACACTTGTAACCACATCCCCATATATCTCCTTTATTGATTTTATATATGCTACTTTGACACATCTTTTTTCTAAAACTCTCCACAACTTCTCTGGGAACTCTATTGTATGCCTTTTCAAGATCAATAAAAATCATGTGCAAATCCTTTTCTTTATCACGGTATCTCTCGGTAAGTATCCCTAAAAGATGTATAGCTTCAATAGTCCATCTCCCTGGCATGAAACCAAACTAGTTATCTGACACCTTAGTATCGTTTCTTAACCTTCTTTCTATCACCCTCTCCCACAATTTCATCGTATGGCTCATTAACAATTTATACAATTTTGTATATCCCCTTTGCTTTTGAATATGGGTATGAAAGTACTCTTCTTCCATTGGTCGGACATATTTTTACTCTTCAATATTTTATTGAAAAGATTGGTAACCTAGCTTATGCTTTCCTTTCCTAAGCAGATTTTCATACCTCAATTGGAATATTATCCGGGCCAACTGCTTTTCCTTTCTTTCATCTTCTTCAAAGCCTCCTCCACCTCTGATTCCTAAATCATTCGATAATACATTACGTTTCTATACTCCTCTAACTTGTCTAAATCTCTCAAAATGATATCATATTCATTGCCTTCATTGAATAGTTGATAGAAGTACCTCTCCCACCTTTCCCTAGTTTCTTCATCTCTTCCCAGCATCTTATTCTTTTCATCCATAATGCACTTGACTTGGGTTAAGTCCTTCAAGTTTCCTTAGCATAGCCAATCCCAAACCCGGGTAAAGGAAGAGGTTTGCATTAGGTTGACAGCCAGTGTAAAACTGTCAATCTTATGAGATGAATCCACTACGATATTCAATGTCAAAAGAACAAGAAGAATAAATCACACAATCAGGCAACCCTCATCAGTACTAGTTACTAAAAGCAGATATAAATTCTATAGAATCCCATTGGCCATCCTGGCAGAGGCATCTAGATTAGCTGCATCTTATCAGTATTACTTCTCAACAGATCCACATTTTCTTACCTCAGGACTTTCCATGAATTAACTCATGGATCAACTTAAATTGCTATCTTATCAGTACTACTTCTCAAAATATCCACATTTTTTTACCTCAAGGCTTTTCGTGAATTAATTCATGGATCAACTTAAATTGCTATCAACTCATATTTTGAAATGTTATGGACAATCAACTCCTTCACAACCTCAGGAGAAACAAATCCTCCATTCATAAACTACACCCATAGAATCACTAAATACTTCCACTAAGGGTACTTTCAAAAACAACAAGCATCAAACAGTCTAGTCTATAAAATTCTTCCATGGCAACACTGACTTCTAAAACTCTTGGTCATGCCTTACATTAAGAACAATCTGTTGCCAATTACCAAAGTGATTTCATAAATATGCACAAAAAAGGAAGTATTTGTATATTTAAAATAATCTAGTGTTTGTACTGGATAGATTCATAATACAATAAAGAGACAAGATATATGAAAAGGAAAGGGTACAGAGAGAAGAAGCTCAAAAGTAGCATTATCAATTTCAAATGAATTCATTAGAGTTTAACAATCTGTAAAACTTAAAGACAAAATTTATTTAATCTTTGCCTAATCAGCACATCACACGAAGGATGCTGCACAAACTTCAAAATCACTTTGTCAACTGTATCTCTTGAGAAAGTCAGGAAAAAGTGACATGGCAGATTCTGTAGAGATTCTCTTTAGCAATTCTTAGTGAAGTTGAAACAGAAGCAAAAACCATTTCCTTGAGTAACACATTCACCACAGTCAAAAACAGGCCCGAAGGCCTCAATTTTAAACTTCTGGTTTTTTTCTCAATTATTTTCTTTTTCCATTTTCTCCTATTATTTGGCAGTGTGAACAGGAGCTGTCAGACTGCAAAGAGGTCAGCATATGAGCACCAACTTTATGAGACCAAGATCTAAAGTGCTATATCAACTGTAGGATGCCTAATCATAAGAAGCAGGAAATTACCTCAAGCCACATAGGGAAGCCAAAAGAACCTCTAGGACGATGATCAAATGCCTGCCCATCATCCTTAATGCTGGACTGACCTTCACAAATTATTTCAAAAAGAGCTTCGTTCTTTCTGCATTTATTTGTTATACGCAAGATAGATACATCCTGGTTCTGAAGGATTATGTAGTTTGTACTCATAATTGCATCAGGAACTTTACATAGTTCTTCATGCAAAAACTTGATTTTCTCATTAGACCAGATGATTTCACCAAATTCTTGTCGCCTCACTGACTCGTCAACTCGAGCAATATCCACACTGAAAATGCAACGGACAGGCTTGTGATCACTGTCGGTAACATCCATGCAAGCTTCATACCTAGACAAAAGAAGTAAAGTCTTAAAAGCCCAGCGAACAAATGCATTCAGGTACAGACTTCTGGACATCACGTGTGTGTGTGTGTGTGTGTGTAGAGAGAGAGAGAGAGAGTTGGAAAAAGAAGTACAGTTATTTCTAGTGGCCCCACAGGGAAATACTAAACAAGAAAACCAGGTGATCAGCATGAAAACTGAAGAAAAATTGAACACCAGACATGCACCACAAAACTAATTAAATCTCAATAATGTACATCTCGTTTCACTCCAAGGAACACCAGGGGTCTAAGTAGTCAAACATTAGGTCTTAAGGAAGTCGTGCATAAATATTGCAAAGACATAAGCTTCCAGAGAACATACTGCAGAATAGAAGCGACTACAGGGCAGTCTAAGCTGCACGGAGACACTGGAGTGGAACGGCTGTCACGGTATATAATTCTGTCACACCAGGCAGGAATGCGTTTCTTTTCACCAGAATCATAACCTAAGAAGAAATGAGTTTAGGCAAACTTTAGTCAGGCCATTCAAAAAGAATTTAACTATTTCTCACAAGATACCAGGAAATACATTCAAGTCAGAACTACGCAGCAGGGCTGCTGCTCTTAATTATCATCTCTACTAAAAGGTACCTGCTAGCTAACCAGCCTGATGCTTCTCAAATTTGTATGTAGGAGGAAATCTAATATCGGCTTCCCGCATCCCCTGGAACACATTGCCAGCTTCCATTTCTGCTCGCAATTGATCCTTCTCTCTGAGCCAGTCAAAGCATCTTTGTGAAATAAAATCCCTTGCTTCATCATAAGATATACCATCAAGCCTATAATTCAAGTCACCCAGAAATACAACCATGTCTGCCTCAGATAGCTCAGGGATCCCTTCAACAGAGTTTATACCGATAGCCTGCCAGGCATAGAGAGGACTGTTACTTTCCACGAAATTAGAAGTTAACTGAAGATATGAGATTGCACCACTCAAATAGAAAGGAAATCATTTAAGAAAACAACTTGAAGACAGGCAACTGAAAAAATATACATACATTAGCATTCCGAAGAACTTGAACAGCAGATGAGACACCGGCTGCAACAGAGGAGAGCAAGGGCAAGCAGAAGTAATTAACAACCCAAAACAAATATTGAGTATTCTGCAAGCAAGCAAGCAAGAAAACAAAAGACGTAGCCTCGTACCATTAGCAGTATTCAAAACATTAGATGGTCGAGTAAAAACCATAGTTCGATATACATGATCAAAATGATAAGATTTTGCGACGGCTGACAGCCTCTAAGTGTGCAGCAAAGTGGCAATTCACAAAGCATAAAATCCGCCCATACACCCTCATCCTCAAACCAACAGCTCCCTGTACAGCAATAAGGCAACAAAGTAAAGAAGCATAAAAGAAAACATAGACTCCATAGAAAATAAAAGTCTAGACCTATGAGTTTCTTTGCCCAGAACTAATCCCTATCCAGTGAAGTTATCCTACTTATAGTTGGGCAAAAGGGCAAACCTGTCCACTACATAAAATCAAGTAATACAATTTGAATGGAAATATCTCAAGCACTATCTTGCTTTGACATTTTCTATGGAATATAGAGGAATTATTTTGAGGAGATAATTATATGCATAAAGGTACAACAGGTGACTAGCATACATTTCATAATATACATCAATGATTAATCCCTGCATGCCACTAAGTTAAACTTGCCAACGCTTTAAGTAGAAACAAACTGTCAAATGTAAACAATAGCAAAAGAAACAAGAAGTGGCAAGATATACAAACTGCAAAAATATTAGGAATCAAAATGATAATATAAACCTTATTAAGTGCCCATGATCTTGTCCTAATTGGTAAACTTATCATCATAGATCAGTATGGGATCAACTGTTTCACCCCTGGCTGGAGGGAGAACTAGTAGAAGGGACATAAAGGACTGTACCTTATTGCCAATTGCACGGCCCCAACCACAAGGAACAGCTGCAACGTCAACATCCCCTACATGACTCCTAATACTGTTTCTGATCCTGATACATGATTCCTTCGTTATTGGCAATAAGAAAAGTAAGAGATATCGAGTCCTTGACAACATCCAAAAAAAAAAAAAAAAAAGGATGACAACGTACACTTTTGGAAACAAGGGAAAATTCTAATTGAGGTAGAGAGAGAGAGAGAGCGAGAGCGCAAAAATAAGCACATTTCAAACAATATAATTATTACTTTTCTTGCAAGATACTCTGCATATTTAGTGGATCATATAGACAGAGGACAACAAACTCTTTAAGACCAAAATGATATAAACGAGAAAAGATCTTATCTTCTCTGTTGCAATAGTATAACCTATCTACTATCACATGATCAGTCCTAGCTAACCAAGAAGAGTATCATTTCCGATTGGAAGCGATAACACCATAACCAAAGCACTGAATATCCACACTCCAAATAGACTAAGAAGCAAGTAAGCAATAGCAGTAACCAACTATGCAGACTTCCAGATTATAGAAATTAAACCCACAAGATCTACAAGAAATACTTACCATACAGAAATAAGTAAGCCTGCAAGCTGCCTGGAACCAACTCCTACAAATGTTGATCCTTCATCCAAGGTTTTCCCTATCATTTCTAGCCACCATTGCCCAAGAGAACTTCCCTCAAGCCCTACCTAGGTGTTATAGTACAATAATAATCACATGAAACCAACATTTAAGGCAAAAAAATAAATAGACATTGATACTAGAGAAGATATTAGTAAACAAAAAGGTATCTTACAGTTTCTTTAGCAGCAGACATTGCAAGAAAACCAGCACCCATTTCTACTTCCTGCAACCCAACCACAACAATGTCACTGTCTGCAGCTGCTGAACCTAGCCAGGAGATAAGTGCATCATAAGCAGCTCTTCCTTGTCCAACATTCCATGTACCAGCCAATATTTTCAAGTTCTCTATTCTTGTATACAGAAAATCCTTCCCAGCTAACTCTGAACTCAATATACCATCCAGTGGCCCTGGAGATGTAATACTCCATCCACGTATACCACCATGATTAGCCAAGGTGAAAACGTAACTGGACCCAACATCCAAATCTATAACTGGACTTCTATGAGCTGTCCACCCTCCAAACAGATTACCATTAAGATCTAATACCTGGATAGTACCACTGGAATAAAATCCTATCCATATACATGACCCAAATGTGCAAAGGGACTGGACACCAAAGGAATGGTACTGGAAATCTTGCAAGCGATTTCCATTTCCATCCCACTGCACAAGTAATCCATTAGCACATCCAGTCCAAATCATTCCATCAATAGTTGAAACTAATGCTTCAGTTCTTCTATTATCCTCTCCAAATGCTCCTTTCACTGCAGCTCGACGAACAGCATCAGCAGCTCCTAGAATAGCATTACGTGATCGCTGAAAAAAACTTAAAGTATTTTGTGGCTTCTCCTTCTTTGAACCAGAAACAATCTTCAACCTAATCTCCTCCTCCATCTGATCTTGTGTTACAGACATGTTGTCAATCTGACCATCTATGTTGAACACTTTCAGTAATTCCCTAGTTCGAGAATCCCTGCAAAACCAACAATTTAGACAAAGTAAATCGATACGACGATTAGAAGGTAATTACCAAATAATAGCTAACAAAACAGTAAAGAAACAATGACTAACAGCATCTTCATTCACCACAATTAACATTTCTTTTAAGACAGAAAGTTAAAGAATAACTTGAAGCACATTGGAACATGAGAACAGAAAGGAAGAACTTTCGACAAACTTAACTTTCAGATGACATTCTAATTCAGTGTCACATGATTGCAAGCAAAGGTTCTCCATTCAATTCTTATTGTTACCCCATTACAAGGTCTGCACATGTTTTACATTTTGAAATACATTATAGTCCTAGTGGAAAGATGGGCTGAAGTCTATAGATAAATAACACTCCTGTACAACTTAAAACTTTTAGATGAGATGGTAATTCAACTTCAAACATTCATTATAGGAACCAATTGAGGTGTAAAAATGCAAATGCTGTCATGAAACTTATGAGCCAGAAAATCAAACCTACTATAAAAAATATAGCCAACATGACATGCATGTAATTAGTTGTCTATATGTGCAGATTTTTATAGATATATAAGGAGGTTCTAATAAACAGTTCTTAAACATAATAGGTTCAATACGAAAAGGGGATAACAACATAATTCAGTTAAACCATCAAAGTAGGAAAGAAGAGGAAACTTACCAGATTGCATATGAAAGATACCCAGCAGTCCACACTTTTGCTTTGGAATGATCAGACAACATAAACTGGATATCAGTTGTAAATATGCTATTGCAGGTTCCATTCTGTGTTACTTGGCTCCTCAGGTCAATATATGACCTCTCTAATAATAAAGAAGCCATATGCCTTTCCTCTGATGTTAGAGAAAGTGATTTCTCAATAGCTTCCCATGGCCAGATCTTAATTACACCACCTTCAGACCCTGACCATAGATCCCCTAGATGAAAGTAAAACTAACAGAATTAGCAACGAGAAAAACGTGAAAATATTTTTAATTTGAATAATCAATTTTCATTACCCCAACCTACACCAGAACAATGAAGTTGAAGTTTACATGCTTGACGTGTTGCAGTTTAAGCGGAATACATAACAATAACAAATTAAATAAGATGCTTCTGTCCTTCCCCAAGCAATATAGTGCACTAGTGTCTGACTTCTAAGGGGCAAAGAAACTACAATTAATCACATGACATATGTCATAAAAGGTGGGCCATAGGTACAACACATAATTGAGGGGAATGTCTAATTTTTTTGGGGTAAGAGGGGGACTTTCTTCAAAACCGAATTCAAGATGTAGAGCACGAGGTAGAATTGGAGCCAGAAACTAGAAAGAACAGACCAAAGAGGTCAGTGCAACAAAGGTCATGAAAATCTTCATGTTGATCCATGCCTACATTGGAAACTAACAATCATGTCATGGGATTAAAAACCTTTTAATTCTAAACCCCCTTATGCACTGGGACAACAAAGAAGATAATCTCTTGAGAAAAAAATTTTCTTTCATACTTGACTAAACATTTCAATAACACTCCATACTAGGGCTAGTTTAATCATTTTTGCTTATCAGATGAACAACATGATCATGTGAAACAAAGCAGATGACAGGAATAGCAAGATAAACAGTCCTAATTTTTTGTGACTCCAAATTATAATCAAATCCGTATTCCAACATATGCACTTTGTCATAGCATCACTTCACCGAATACTAACCTCTACCTTAAAATCTTACTAGGTATAGAGCACAAGGGAAAGTTTTGGCACAATGTCAAATTTAAGGGTTTTCCACAGCCATCTTTTGCACAGTGAAATTTTCTTTACATCCTTGGGCAAAACAAATGGTTTCCATGGTAATTTTGTGAATTAACCACCTACCATACACCAATTTATAAGCACACTTGTGGAGTCTGTCCTAATCACTAACTATAACTTGTTCCAGATATATATGTTTGCATATCTCACATCACCATCTAGGAAGAAGCTGAATTACAATCTTCATGCATGTCAAGTAGATGATCATGCTCAGCTATGGCTTTTGGGCTTATTTGGAAGAATAATTTTTCCTTTGGATAGTTTTCCTTCCTAAACCAGTAGTGAGATTTTATTGACTGTAGAAGACCCCATCCAAATAGAAACTAGAGATTATACACTCCTTGCAGTCTTAAACGTTTGAAGCATTAGGTATGATAGGGTGTAGTACGCATGTTTCGTAGCAAGCACAATGCCATAGCCATGGAGAGCTATAAAGGTAGTGTACACATGAATAAACATGTAAATAGAAGCAAAAGGAGTAACTCAAGTAGGTTATGATGCTGGCTATTAGCAGTTTTTTACCAAAAGTTTTGGACAGACATTATCTTGAACCTGGATCGGAAGGGAAAAATTCAAAAAGGCATATTTCATGTCCTACACAAAATCAAATAGAATTTCCTTGGCCAGCACAATGTCGATTCACATCATTGTTCCCCTACTCCAAAAAAAGCAGAAGAGTTCACATTAACCTAGGCAATAATTTCATCGAGAATAAGCATCACAAAGAGGGATTCATAAGTGACTATCCCTTTTTTTTAAGTTTTTTCTTTTTCTTTAATTTGGGGCTGGGTATACTGAAGAAGAAATTTGATCCAAAGGAAATTCGAAGGAAAAGTAAGTTTAAGAAACATGCTATGGTGTTTTACACGTTTCTGCTATATTTGGTAACCATGGCGTTGCGGGAAGATTAGCGGTAACTCTGCTAGACAGACATTGGGTGAGTTTTCCTATGTGGCTGGATGCTAATTCCAAAATTTACAAACTTTCCGAGTTAATTTTTTTAGTGAATAAGCCGTTTATTTGTTTGGATAAGGAGTCAGATTATGTAAGTCTTTATCTAGTATTCCACATTGTATCCTGTTTTTACATAATTTTTATTATTTCAAGCAACCCAAAGGTGAGTCCTGTAAGCCATGTATACACAAGAAAACCTGCTAGAATATTGTTAAGGAATCCTAATGAAGCTTCTTTGCAGTTTTTGAACTTTAAAGAGTGATATTTCATCCAATCACTCTAGAGGAAACATCATGAGAGAGATTCTAAGCTTTCCAGCATTCTCTTCCTTTTCTAACTTTAAACTGTATTTATGATTTTTTTCAAGTATAAAATCCCATTGTTGAACAAATCTTTGCATTATCAATACTTTTTTCAAGAAGAGGGAGGAACATTTAGTTACCTTTAAAAGTGGTTCAACAAAGTCACAGATTAACTTTCTCTTCACAAGAAAGAGAGATAGAAGGGTTTGTGGAGATTGTAAAATCATACCAGGAGAAAGTTTAACATCACAACATAGGCTTTTTTGGTGGTGGACTTGAGGCTTAAACATCATATTAGGAGAAGGAACCTACTTAGATTATCTAGAATTAAGTGGAGGAATTTAAAGAAGGAAAAAGAAGAAATTTTTAAGAAAGATTTGTTAGGGCAAAGTATTTGGGACTTTCAAGGAGAATCCGACACTTTATGGAATGACATGACAACTAGAGTGAGAACAATGGCTAACAAATACTCGGAGAGTCAAGAAGTTATGCCCCTGTGAACAAGAAATCTTGGTGGTGGGATGCAAGCGTACAAGAGAAAATCAAAGTTAAGAGGGCTAACTAGAAGGCTCTATATAGTATTGTAAAAGTGAAGAAAATATTGAGAAATATAAGCTTGCTAAAAAAGAGGCAAAAAAGGCTATAAGTGAAGCGAGGAATAGGGTTTTTGAAGGTTTTTACCCATGATTAGAATCTAAGGAAAGGGAGCGAGATATTTATAAAATCTTATTCTCAAGATCTTATAGGACGAAGGACTTAACCCAAGTCAAGTACATTAAGGATGAAAATAATAAGGTGCAAGTAAGAATTGAGGAAATTAAGGAAAGATGGGAGGGGTACTTCCATCAACTATTCAATGAAGGCAATGGAAACGATATCATTTTGAGAGAGTTAGACAAGTTTGAGGAGTATAGAAATGTAATGTAATATCTGAAGGATTAAGGAATCAGAGGTGGAGAAGGCTTCTGAAGAAGATGAAGAAAGGAAAAACAGTTGGCCCTGATGATATTCTAATTCAGATATGGAAATGCTTAGGGAAGAAAGGCATAAGCTCGCTTACCAATCTTTTCAATAACATATTGAAGAGTAAAATAGATGTCCGACCAATGGAAGAAGAGTACTTTCATACACATTCAAAAATGAAAGGGATATACAAAATTGTGCGAATTACAGAGGTATTAAATTGATGAGCCATACGATGAAACTTTGGGAGAGCGTGATAGAAAGAAGGTTAAGAAACGAGACTAAGGTGTCAGATAAACAGTTTGGTTTCATGCCAGGGAGAGCAATTACTGAAGCCATACATCTCTTAAAGAGACTTACCGAGAAATACCGTAATAAACAAAAAGATTTTCACACGATTTTTATTGATCTTTAAAAAACATACGATAGCCACCGGAGAAGATATGTAGAAAGTTTTAGAAAATAGAGGAGTCAAAATAGCATATATAGAATAGGATCAATAAAGGAGATGTGTAGGGATGTGTTTACAAGTGGGAGAACACCAGAAAGGTTGATATGAGAGTTCCTATAAACATGAGTTTACACCAAAGTTCAGTTCTAAGTCGTTATCTATTTGCATTGGTCATAAATCGTGAAATTACAAGGCACATACAAGAGGAAATACCATGGTGTATGTTGTTTGCAGAATACATTGTTTTAGTAGATGAAACAAAAGATGGGGGGTTAATGCTAAACTCAAGGTTTGGAGAGAAGCACTTGAGACAAAAGGATTTAGACTTATTAGATCAAAAACAGAATATATGGAATTTAAGTTTAGCAACCATGCATGTAAAAATAGAATATGGGTTAGTATCGGAGATCAAGAGATACTCATAAGTGAAAATTTTGAGTATTTAGATTTAGTTCTTTAGTGTGTCAGTGGTATAGATCGAGATGTTACACATCGAATACAAGCGGGTTAGACTAAATGGAGAATGGCATCGGGAATGTTATGCAACCACAAAATTCCTTTACGACTTAAGGATAAATTTTATAGAACGGCAATTAGGACAGCTATGCTTTATAGGTCTGAATGTTGAGCAAAGAATTTCAAACATGAGCAAAAGATGAGAGTAGCAGAAATGCGAATTTAATATCTGTGGATGCGTGGGTAGACTAGGATGGACAAGATACGGAATGAGCATATTCGTGATAAGATTGGAGTAGCACCTACTGATGAGAAGATGAGAGAAATACGCTTAAGGTGGTTAAATCACGTGTTAAGGAGGCCAGTAGAAGCGCCTATCAGGTGAGTAGAATTTAGAGAGAATAGTCAACATAAGAGGGTAAGGGAAGACCGAAAAAGACTTGGTGGGTAACTTGTAAGAAAGATATAGCCCATCTAGGAATTAAGGAGGATACGATACATGACAGAGCGCAATGGTGTAGCAGGATTCATACAGCCGACCCTACTTAGTGGGAATAAGGCTTGGCATGTTTGTTTATTTGTATAAATTGTTGAACAACCTTTGACTGTATAAGTGCCATGTATACACAAGAAAACCTTCTAGAAATTGGTAAGGGTGCCTAATAAAGTTTCTTTGCAGTTTTTGCACTTTAGATAGTGAATTTAATCCAATCACTCTAGAGGAAATGCCATGAGAAGTGGATTCTAATCTTTTCAGTTCTTTTCCTTTTCCTCCCTTTAGACAGTATTCATAGTTTCTTCAAGTATACATTGTTGAACAACCTTAAATACTTGGGGAGTAATTCTGAATGATATAATCACTAAAGTCAGTTATCCATCCTTTAGATGTATTATACATCCTAAATGCTATAGGTGGCATTAATTCGAATCAACATAATTCGAATTTCTTTCACCATGATATGCACTTTTGATACTAAATATACAGTTCATAGCAATTGTTTGGAAGCGTCCCTAGCTGGGAACTTCCCACTGGAAATACCACCATGATAATAAAAAACTCATAAAAGATTTTAGCCTCCCTCACATGTTAGCAAGTTAGCTCTCGAAAGCCAACAAAGATATCATCAATGCATAACATCATTTCATCAAAGACAAAGTGCAAGACTTCAAATATCATTAACTTTCTATATCCATGTACCACATTGCGAATGCTATTTCCTTAGGTTGGCCAATTCTCATACTGTCTATAAGAGTTTGCTCCTTACACCCGCTGCCAAAGTTCTTGAATATACACATACAGATTACAACTTAGTTCTATCAAAGAGTATAAGAGCTAAGAACAGTTCCTTTCATCTCTCCCTCCCCCTCTCTCTATTTCACAAACACACACAGAGACAGACATACAAACATTTTCTTGACTCCTACCAAAAGAATACGAAACTACTGCAGTCTGCATATGCCATCAGATAACTAATCAACAAAGCATGAAAGCTTAAAGGAAGCTGTTATACAAATGTATAAAATGAAGCCAATTGTTTTGAGTTGTCAATGTCCAAAAAACAATGCTTAAGTACCAAAACATCTAAATACACATTCTCAAGCATTCAAATAAAATTACTGATTACAATTTCTCAAAAAAATGACAAAAATTCAATTCACAGCAATGAGGAATCCAAATTTACCATGAGAAGTCATGACCATGGAAAGCACAGGGCCCCGATGCGCCTGCCACGAAAGCCCTTCTCTAATCTTATACCGACCCCTGCCATTATTATTATTAAGGACGTCCATTTTCCAACACCTTATTTTCCCATCCTTATGTCCACTCCACACCACTCTATTTGCATCATCCCCCACAACACAAAGTGTCCCTACTGTCTTCACAGACTCCACAAAGGGCGCAGTATCCTCCTCCACATAACCTTCAAATTCCCCCTCTTCTTCCTCTTCCACATCCTCTTCCTCGTCCTTCCACAATCCCGAACCATAAATATCAGCCAAATTCCAAGCCCGAAGCCCGCACTCCGACCCAGCCCACATTTGCTTTCCATCATCCACACAAACAATAATCCTCAAAAACCTCCCAGTTTGCTTCTCCCTCAATGGATGCGGCCTCAGCTCCAAGCTCGGTGGCCGGACAGGATTCACCGCCGACCTCACCGGAAGCTTGAATATCCCTTTACCTCCGCCGGGTAAAATAAACTCCGGCAGCGGAGGATGAAGAACTCTGAGTCAGCTGACGCGACTGAAAGAGCACCCCGCTGACGTCAGCAGAATCAGTACCCACGGACAGCTTCCGGTCGAGGAATTCGATCATGTAATCCAGCCGCTTCTGAACGGCGTCGTTCCGAGTATCGGAGTTGTAGAATTCGTCGTTTTCTTCAGACGAATTCGACGAGGAGTCAAACCGGTCAAAGATCCTGGGGGCATTTTGGTAATTTCGGGAAGTGGAAGCGGAGGTCTCTGTGGTGGTGGTCGGGGGGATAGTAGGGAAGACGACGTCGTCCAAGGGGAAGAAGTGATCGGTAGGTGAAAAGGGGAAGGAAGAGTGTGGTGAGGGTGGAGTAGTAGGAGGTCTAGGGGGACTGGTGGTGAAGAAAGGGTTTAAGACGTCACCGTCTTCATCTTCTATCCGACCGTTCATCGCGAGAATCTACAGAAATGGTGGTTTGGACGCCGAAAAAGGAGGATACACAGGAAATTTGGGGGTTGCTCGGGGAACTAAAAAAAATTAAAAGTTTTTTTTTTTCTTTTTTTTTGCTCAATGTTTTTGGGGATGGGTTCTTTTGCGGGACCTCCACCGTCCACGTATATTCTGATTTAGTACAGTAGTAGTGTATACATAGGCCCGTTATAGGGGGGTCATTATCACAACTGTTTGTAAAATTACATGAATATAGAATAACTGATTGATTAATTGGTAAAATAATTTAATCAAAATTTAAAAATGAATTTTAATAAATTTTAATTTTTGAATTAAATATAAAATAAAATTTGATTAATCACATTCCACTGTTGAACTCATTAATATTTGATTAAAATTTTTTATACACAAATTTAAAAGCATATATTTAAAATATATAAAAGTGTTAGTTACACATGCTTGACGGTTTTGTCTTGTATGCTTCTTCGGCATTTTGGCACTTGTGAAAGGTTATTTTCATAATTGTGGTTGAGATTGTGGGTGGTACTTCCTAGAACCTTCAAGGCTTCTTTTCCGATTTTTCAGTGAGTTTGGGAGTTTAGTATAGAAAAGAAAGGAAGAGAGTAATAGTTTAAATTAAGAAAGAAAAGAATAGAAGAGAAGGGATTGTAATTTCTTTTCGTGTTGTTTGAGAGTTTAGAAAGAAAAATTAATAAATTTACAAGTTTATTCTTTTAGTTACATATTTTGTTATGTATTTGATGGATAAAATTGGCATTACAAAATGGTTTAATGAATAAATAATATTATTCTTCCATTTCTTTCCACAATTGGAATGAAAACTTTTTAATTTTTTTTATCTCTACATTCACCTCCAAATCCCTTTTTTTCTTCCCACTTAAAACTTTCAAACAAAGGAAAAGATCATACTTTCTTTCCCTTTCTCTTCTTTTCTCTCTAAATTTCAACTCCCAAACCAAGCCCTCGTCTTTTCTGTCTTTCTCTTATCCTCCACTTTATTTCTCATTCTCATCTTCCCGATTCCTTCTCCTCCTCTGTCTCGTCTTCCTCTCTTTCTCTCCTCCTCCTCCTATGCTCACTATTCACAGCATAAAACACACAATCTTGAACACACAATAATGCACATAGAATCATATTTGTACAAAAAAAAAAAAAAATTATCTACAAAGTTAAAGATTAGATCCCACCTTGATTATTTTTGTGCAGAATTTGCTTGATTTTTTTTTTTTTAACATTTGTAAAGATTTGAAAGGCAAAAAAACCCAAAAAAATAAAGATTAGATCTTGAAATCTGCAATGTATGGGTTCTTGCAATATTTTTTTTCATTTGTAAATATTTGGGAGGTTAAAACATGATTTTTCTTGAAGGGATTGAAGAAAATGTTAGGTTTGAATTCAAGATCCAAGAAGAAGAGGTAGGGAAGGATGCATGCATCCATGCATAAATTTGGCTTCAACAAAGAAGTGTAAGTTTTCTTGAATTATTATATTTGTTATCCTTAAAATAATTTACTTATTTGTATTTTTCTGCATTTTAGGTTTTTGTTGAAATTTAGGATATTTTAGGGTTTATATTTATTTATTGACTTCAAGTTTAAGAAGAAGATTAATTTGATGATAATTTTTTTTAGTTTATACATATTTAAAGAGATCAATCTTAACAAGAAGATTAATTTGATTTCTAAAATGATTTAACGTGATTTTTGGCTCTTATTTTTGGAATAATGGTCAGATTGGGGCTTCTACAATTTTGTTTATACCTATCTTTAATTTTTTTTAAGTATTACTAATATTTGAATAAAAGTTTTCTATCTTTGGTACATATTAAGCTGAAATTTTTGTCATTGAAGGTATGCTTTATTTTTAATTTTGATTTTTTTGAGGGTCTTAATTGGTTTAATTAATAGTTATTTTCCTATTTTTTTTTTTTGATTTTAACTTAACTATTTTTCTTTTTCTTTTGCAATTCTTGATTTTATTTTTTTTGGGTTTCTTTTTGTTGTTTACGGCGATCGTTTGTCCAATCTATTATTATTATTACACAATCCACGGTTAGTAAGTTTTTGCTTATTTCTTTCTTTTATTTGTTGCTCTAACTAATTGTTTGCTTATAGTTGTTATTTACATTAAAGGCTAGATATGTTAATTTTTTTGTTGATTAATTTGTAGAAATAGCTCTTGGACCGTGTATTCCAAGAATGTGCTTAGAATTTTTTTTGGGGAATTCTGACAACTATTGATTTAAAATTGATATCAAATTATTTGAGATTCTCTAGAACCCAATTCTATTACTCCATTAATTTACCGATGTAACACCTTTTTTTCTTTTTTTTTTGTAACCTTTCATTCTCCAAGTTTTGCTAATTTTCAATTTAGCCCGTTTATAGAATTGATTTTGACAAAACTATCTAGGGCTTCATTGAGAAAGAAAACTCTAAATCCTTCTCATAGCTTCGGCAGGGTAAGGTATGGCCAAGAACATGAACAAGAAGAAGAAAATGCTTAATGATTCAGCAATCCCAATGGATCTTACCTCTGATGCTTTTGGGATTGTTTTCCATGTCATATTTTCGTATATGAATTCATCAATTTTTCAAATTTTTAATTGCAAAGAGATATTAAAATATTTTTTTGTATAGTTTTTGTGACATTGATTAGCAATAGGGGCTTGGAATTCAGAAATGCCTAAATTTCTGTACTATACATGTTAGCTAAACTTCTAATTATGATTATTATTAGGAAACAGTTATGGATGGATTTGTTTATGCCAAATTTATGCCAAAAATGAATAGTGACTTTCTTATCCTATGTCCAGTTTTTTATGAAGCTTATTGAATTATGTAAATATGATATCTAGGATGCTTAAATTTCACGGTTAGTTGTTTCTTTTAATATACAAGAATTTCTCTTTCTTTTGAGTATTTGATTACTTCAATGAAATACCCTTGGAATATTGATGTAGTAGCTAATTCAATGGACTGCATTATTGTGATGGTTGAACCTGAACCAGAAAAATAGCTGGGGCATAAGAAACACAAGTACATGAGCACACATGATATAAGGTGTTATGCTTAATTTTTTTTGAAAGATTTGGATAAAATGCACAAGGATCATGTATGTATTCTTGGGTATTGGATTTGGCTTAAGTTTTCAGGTGGTAACACTTGATCCAAGTTTCAGAAATCTGTAAATTCAACATATAGTTTCACCTTACAAAATGACAATTAGGGTTATCCTTTTGCCTTATGATAGCACATTGATGCCTCATAATTGATAACAAGAAGTGTGCAAGATTAAGTTTTTAGTTATATTACTACCTGTATATGCAGGATGTCTTTATGCAGTTCCCATTAGCTAAGAAATATATTAGATTACATTCTTCTCATTGTACTAAGTGGGCTGGACTGTGCAACGCACAACCGAGGCCCAGTCAGTGATTTGTCTTCATTATTATTATTATTATTATTATTTTTGAAAATAAAAATGCTTTTCTTCATTAACTTAAATCATCCAAAGCAGTAAGCATTTCATTCTTTGGAAAATTATCAAACCACGCCTAACATCCTTTCAAAGATATAGAAAGTTGAGCTATTAAATGGGCAGGCGTATTACCACTATGCTGGACATAGTTTATTGAAACCACGGGCAACCTTTAGACAGTGTATAATAGAATTGCTTTTTAATTCCTTCTACCATAGTTCCAGGGCTAGAAAGATAAGGTTTTCTACTATTTATTCTATTAACCATGTTCAGTGCATCCCCTTCCAAGATGAAGTGCAATATTCCAAAATCTTTTGCAAATTTCAACCCCAGCAAAAACGTCATACACTTCATATGCTCTGCATTAGAGGCCACTAGGATTCCTTCACTTATCATTGCCTGAATCTGTCCATGAGAGTCCCGAACAATCAATCCCACATCAGATCTATTCTTCAAAAAGGTCCTATCCACGTACACTTCTGTATTCTTGAAGAAAACTGAGCCTGTACCTTCTGATTTGTACTGCTTCTGCATTTTTTCCTTCAAACATTCTGTCATTTCTACAACTGATATAAAGATTGCATACTGGATTTAATATGATATCATAAAGAATGAACTGCTATCTCAATTTTCATTATGAAAGAAAATTCAAACAACTAACCTTAATACCCCAATCATATTCTGGACCACCATAATTATGACTTAGAACTCATTAAAAAATCACCATTTGCCTATAAAATATATAGAAGGCAACACTGGGAAACACTATTGCATTATGTATTGCAGATAAATGTATTAAGCAATCCCATAGTCACCAATCTAAGGAAAAATAGGAAGCAACAACTACATGTGGGAATAACATGATGTTTATAATTGCAAGGATAGGAAAGACAAATATATCTTAATTTGTTTAAAAAAAAAAAGACATTTTGGAACTAGAACTACCCAAGTGGAAATACTTTGTCACGAAATCACTAGCTTTCTTTCTGCTTCTAAATGTAGCAAGAACACCCTTAAGTATTTGTTATACAAAAAATAGCAATTAGTTATAGACTAAATAATGATGAAATATATGGCAGGAACACAAAAAAGAAATCAAACAAAACTACTACCTAAAGTTTGAAGTCCATGTAGGTTAAGAAACCAAATTTTAGCATACAAATATGTCGAGTAATGAAATGATTATAAACTAAAAAAAAAATAGTTTTGTGTTTCTCCTTCTTGTTAAGCAGAAACTGGAGATGACAATATACCCTCCCTGCAATGAAAAATATTTTTCATCTTAATTTATTCATTACCAACAATCTATCTCCCAAACCAATATAAGCTAATATATCACATGATATAGCATTTAACATGAAAAAAATACATGATTTATAATAGTTTTAAAAGTATTGTCACTATCGATTTAGGAATACTTAAATTTTTTTTGTACAAATAAAAACACCAGAAAATGGGAAAAAACATTAACAATAAAGAAAAAAACCTAAATCAAAATCCGCATAATTCAATCAAACATAATAAGTATTGAATTTACAAATACAGATTTCTGATTCGAAGAAGATAGAGAGGTAGATAAGTTATCTAGATCACTGGCTCTTTTGCCGATATCGGAGTAAAGATTGAGATCTTTGGCCATGATTTCAAGTTCAGAAAATAATTAGAGAAATTTCTAGAGAAAGGTGATGATGATGAAGCACCATAGTTTGGAAGCTTTGAATCAAGAGTGAGAATTAAAAAACTATATTGAGAAATGCATAAAGCCCTAATTTTGAGTCCAGTTTGAACGATTTGCTTCTTCAGGAGGGATCTGGATGGTGGTGGGGATGGGGTCTAGTTGGGGGTGGGGTGGAGTAGTGGTGTAAGGATAGGAAGGGAAGATTTCTGGAGAGAAGAGGGAAAGAAAGTTTGGGTTTAGGTTGGGGTTGTAGGTAATTTGGAAAGGTGAAAGTGTTTTGTTTGGATAGAACCTCAGAAGTTTAGAGATTTTTGGAGACGCTTCAAATTAGCTTAAAGAACAAATAAGAATATTGAGATTAAGAGAATCAAACCAAACTCCCAAATTTCTCAAGCTTGGAGCTTACAACTACAAAGAGCTTCTTACAAGGCAACTACCAAGTTCTCAACTTGAAGTTTAGCCACTAAAAGTCTCTTCAAAGTAGGTGAGACAATAACCTCTTGTACACAAATGAGGATCACTCTTGCTCACACTAATTTCCTTTAGTTGAGCTAAGAGTTACATTTACACTCACAACTCCCTTTGTTACAATTGTTATCTCTCCACTCTTACACTTAAAGAACTCTTACACTTCTAAACTCTTTTCACAAAACTACCTACACTATTACAATACTTGTACCCACTATTTCTCCCAAATAGCTCAAGTATACTTGTAATCAATGTAGAAGTCTTTCGTTAATTAATTCAGGCTTAGGGATATTTATAGTTGCCAAAAATCTGCATCCAACAACTTCCTAACGGCTATTTTCTGCTTTCTAGAAAACTCGACGTTGGACCTTTCGGACGGCTGATGAAGCAAGTATGCGCCCGAACGAACTAGCAGTTGGACCGTTCAGACGGCCGCTGCTAAACCCTGCGTCCGATGTTGCGTCCGTTCTCTGAGGGTATTCGTTCGGACGTCCGAGGAAGCGTCCGAACCTGAGTCCGATCGAAGCAAAGTCTTCTGGAAATATGATCGGACGTTGTTCTTTGTCCGAGATTGCTTCAATATTCTTTGTGTTGGACGATTACCATTATCCAAAACTCTGTCTTTCGGACAGTCATTTACGTCCGTGGAGTCTTCTAGTTGTTTTGTTCGGACGATCATTTGTGTCCGAACCTACCTATTTTTCTGCATACTTGTTTTCAAACCATTAGTGCGATTTGGTCATCATCAAAACATGATTAACATAACTGGAGTTCTACATAATGAACCATATCTTATGTGCATTTATCAAGAAATTTGTTGTTGTTTATTTTGATGATATTTTGATTTATAGCAAATCCTTAGATGAACATCTTGTGCAGTCTAGTACTTGAAACTATAAGAAAACAACAACTTTATGCTAATATGAACAAGTGCTCATTTTGCATGAATGAAGTTGTTTTTCTTGGTTTTGTTAATAGTTCGAACGGTATTGAGGTTGATAGAGAAATGATCAAGGCCATTAGTGATTGGCTGACTCCTACTAACGTGTTTGAAGTGTGGAGTTTTCATGGTTTAGCAAGTTTTACCGAAGGTTTGTTAAAGACTATCAGCATTATAGCTACCCCTCTCACTGAGACAATAAAAAAAGAGGTAGGTTTTAAGTGGGTTGAGGCACAAGAGCCTGCTTTTCAGACGCTCAAGCTTAAGTTGTCTACTGCTCCTGTTTTGCTTTTACCAGATTTTTGTAAAACTTTTAAAGTAGAATGTGATGCTTTTGGTATTGGTATAGGTGCAGTTTTGATGCAGGATAGACATCCAATTGCATATTTTAGTGAGAAGTTGAATGGAGCCACATTGAACTACTCGACATATGATAAGGAGCTTTACGCATTGGTACGGGCCTTGTCAAATTTGGCAACATTATTTCTGGTATAAAGAATTTGTAGTTCGGACAGGCCATGAGTTGTTGCAATTTTTTAAGGGCAAGGTAAGTTAAACCAACATCATGTTGGTTAGAATTCATTGAAATGTTCCCTTACGTTGTACAGTATAAACAAGGAAAAGATAATGTAGTTGTTGATGCATTGTCTCGTCGATATGCTTTGATTTCAATATAGATCTCTAAACACTAAATTTCTTGGTTTTAAACATATAGAAGATATGTATGCTAAAGACCTTGGTTTCTCAAATGTGTTTGAAGCATGTAAGTTGACTGGTTTTGATATGTTTTATCCGCATGATGGTTATCTTTTTTCGTGAGAATAAATTGTGCATTCTAAATTGCTCATTACGTGAATTGCTTATTAGGAAAGAACATGGTAGAGATCTCATGGGTCATTTTGGTGTGGCTAAGACATTAGATATGCTTAAAGAACACTTTTTCTGGTCTAACATGCACAAATATGTAGAATGAGTGTATGCTAAGTGTCTTAGTTGTAAGAAAGCTAAGTCCAAAGTTAATCCACATGGTCTTTACATGCCTTTGCCTATTCCGAGTAACCCTTGGTTCCATGTGTCCATGCAAACTTTTTTTAGGATTGCCAAGAACTCCAAAACGTCGTGATTCAATTTTTGTGGTAGTGGATAGGTTTTCTAAAATGGCACATTTCATACCATGTAATAAACGACTAATGATGATGTGCATGTTGCAAACTTGTTCTATAGGGAAGTTGTTTGTTTGCATGGGGTTCCTAAAACCATAGTTAGTGACCAAGATGTCAAGTTTTTGAGCCACTTTTTGTGTGTCTTATGGGAGAAATTGGGTACTAAATTGCTACTTTCTACTACACGTCACCCTCAAATTGATGGTCAAACTGAAGTGGTTAACAGAACTTTAGGAACATTGTTGCGAGCTGTCTTAAAGAAAAACTTGAAGTCGTGAGAGGATTGTTTGCCATTTGTTGAATTTTCTTATAATCGTGCAATTCATTCTTCAACTGGTTTTTTTTCCATTTAAAATTGTTTATGGTTTTAATCCACTAATAACTTTAGATTTGATTCCTTTGCTTGTGAAGAAACTAACCAGTTTTGATGGACAGAAAATGGCTAAGTTAATCAAATCCATATATGAGAAAGCTAGGCAGCAAATGCTTAAAACCAACCAAAATAATGCCACAAAGGTTAATAAGGCGTTGAAAACAGGTGGTCTTCCAACCAGAAGATTGGATTTGGGTACATTTTTGAAAGAAAGGTTCCTAAACAAAAGGAAATCTAAATTGGATCCTCGTGGGGATGGATCTTTTCAAGTGCTTGAAAGAATTAATGACAATGCCTACAAGATCGACCTTCCTGGTGAGTATAATGTTGGTGCCACATTTAATATTACTGGTATCTGGATGAGAACTAATGGAACTCAAGGTATTAGGAGCAATCATCAAAATAAAGAAATAGAAAATTCTGGCAAGTTCTGGAATTTGAATAAGAAAGTTAAGAACAAGAACAATAGGAGGCTAAAAATCAAAAGACAATTCAGTGGGTTAACTGAGTGAGGAAAACAGGATAATTGTCCAAGATTTGGTGAAGATTAGAAGTGGCAGTCCTTTACCAATAAATGCAGGTTCATTAAAGGACAATTTGAATGGTTCTCTATTGAGAAATAAAGAAAATTCAATTGCTACTATTAGGAAAGGAATAGAAGCAAACAATATATGAAATCTCAGGTATTGATGTGCCCAAAGCAAATTGCTGATGCAATTTCTCACAAAGAGTTAGATGAGATACAACAATTTTAGGATGCTGCAAACCTAATAGATTCTGGTACTTCTAATATGCCCTATTAAGCTCTTAGAAACAAAGAGGCCCAGGAATTCAAATAGAAAGAAAAGATGCACAACATTAGGAGGACAGTAAAAAACTGTTTAGAAGAAATTCAGAAGGATTTTACACATCTAGAAGAGTCCCTTTAGCAGATTTAGATACCGATAGACAAATTTTTGAGCCAGTAGTAAAGAAGAAAATCAACCTGAGAGATAAAGAGGATAAGAAGGACAAGACAAAATACATTTTGCCCAAGAAGCTCAGGATTGTTGAAAGGGTCACCTCATTGACTGATGCTTGGAGTTGTACTAAAGAAAGGTTGGAAGTCACCTATTTAGACTCCCTAATATCCAATGAAATTTCTAGTGTGGAACTGTAGAGGAGCGGGGAGCATCTTCCTTAACAATTTCCCAATTAAAGAAGATAACATATCTCCACTTCCTGAGTTTTTTTTTTATGTGAAACAAATCAGAAAAAAAACTTTTGGATAAAGTTAGGAGCAAAATTAATTTTGACAACTGTTTCATTATTGTTTCTGTTAACAAATCTAGAGGTATGGAAATGTTTTGGAGGGATGATGTCAATGTTCTGATTGTTCAATCAACTACTTTCACTATTAAAATAGAGATAAGGGATGTTGTTACACAAATAAGCTGGTGGTTCATTGGGATTTATGTAAGTAAACAAGATCTCACTAGAAGGGATAGTGGAGAGTTATTGATGGAAGAAAATTGCCGTAGAGGATTGTTTTGTAATAATTGGGGACTTTAATGATATTCTTTCAAATAAGGAAAAATTAGGCCTAGGGTCAGAGAGGAATGGGTATTTCAAGATTTCAGGGATTTTGTGAAGGATAATCAACTAGAGGATTAAAGCTTTGAGGGGAAACCTTGGACTCCGAGCAACAATTGAGAAGGAGATATAGTCATAAAGGAAAGGTTAGATAGGTTCTTGGTTAGAGGTAGTTGGCTGGAAACTTTTGAGAAGGCTGCTTGTAAAACATCCACAAAGAAAAGATGTCAATTTGACAAAAAATGGGTAATTCAACACATATTTCCTTTTTGCATACAAGATCTCTTATGAAATTGTGTCAATATGTTTTGTTCTAGAGTGTTGAATTGATTTTTCGTGAGCTTGATTGCAGTAGTGTTATCACATCTAATGGGCACACAATCAAAAATAACACCAAAATCTTTTAAAGTATGTTTCATCCAAAGAAGTAGTGCACACAATTACTCGTAGCAATATACTCAGCTTTCGCTGTGGACAAAGATATAGAACTTTGTTTCTTACTAAATCAAGACACCAAGAAATTACCCAAAAATTGACACATACCACTAGTACTTTTTCTATCAATTTTACAACCAGTAAAGTCGGCATCCGAGTAACTAGTTAAATCCCAACTAGCGATTGACGTTTAGGATACCATAAGTCATAGTTCATTGTCCCTTTTAAATATCTAAAAATTCTTTTAATGGAAATAAGTGTGATTCCTTAGGACATGATTGAAATCTAGCATATAAACAAACGGAAAACATAATATCTTGTACACAACTTATATATAGTAAACTTCCGATTATAACTCTATAGTATTTTTCATCAGCACTATTACCTTCTTTAGATGAGCTTGGTTGAGAAATAAATTGGCGTTCCAATACTTGTTTGAAATCCAGCATTTACAAGTTCATAATTGTGCTATATTTTACATGTCATTTACCACGCTTTGATATGTTTTAAGCAAGATTTGAGTTATTATTGAGTTAAATTTGATTATTCTTAGTTTCTATAGGGAAAAAGTGAAAAAGAGCTGAAAAAATATGGAAAAGATGAAAGAAAATTCTAAGGGCAAAATGTGCACGAGTATTGAGCCATTATGGATACTATTTTGTGTTATAAGTGCAACTTTAAAGTCTGGGCTCTCCGATCGATTTGATTCAAATTAGAAATCTAGGAAGGAGAGTTACAACTTTTGTGTTTTACACTTTTCCAAATTCTAAGAGTATTAAGGTCAAAATCGAGGTAGAAAGGGAAGCGCAGTATGAAGGTCCATCACACATACGCTAGGGTTGAGCAGCGCATGTGCGCTGTGTCCAGAGAGCAAAGTTTCAAAATTGTCGCACATACGCGAGAGTTAGGCAGTGCACATGCGCTGGTAAAGTGAAGTTAAGTGATTTTTTATTTTCGGCAGATTTTTTCATCCGGTTGGACTCTTTTTCATCGATTTCACATTCTTATCCTAGGATAGGAATTGTAACCCTAGTATTCATTATAAATACCTGATATAGGTGATTAGTAGGGATTTGACACTTTTTATTCCTCATTTTAGCTAGGGTTTTCAGCAAAAAATTATTGTTCATTCTTCCATGCACTTAGTGACTGAACCTTCTTCTTGGTCGGGGGAATTGAAGCCATGCTTGATTCTAAAAACTATGTTGTGAGAATTTTTGTTTTTAAACTTATTCACTTTTATATCAAGTATTGATTATTTTTCTGCGATTAATTTTGTGATTGTTCTTTTTAACTGGCTATTGCTGCAGAATACTGAGTTATTAGAATTAATCTACAGCTAGATAATTTTAACCGCGTTTGCTCAATTCAATTTGTGAAACAACTAAGTTTGATAATTGCTCGATTAGCATCATTGAATTTAGGAAAAATAGTCAACTAATTGGCATAACCACGTGTGTTTATGTTTAATTAACCTAATTGTTTTTGTTGATTTAATGCTTCTATTAATTAATCTTTGGCGTGTGTCTGGGTTAAATTGATGGTTAGGGTTAATTGGATCGCGTGTTGAAAATTAACCAACTTTAGAAAAAAATAAGAATCAACTTTGAATTGGAATTAGGGTTAATTCTTCAATTAGTGCTTGGTATAAAAATTTAATTATCCTTGGTGTCAAGGATCAACCTATAAAATTGTCATGTTGGATCAATCCTATGACCGGAACCAAGATTCTTCTCATATTGAATTCTCTTCAGTTTACTCTCTTGCTTTAGTTTTTAGGTTAAAAGTATTCAAAACCCCCTTTTTCTTTTGGGCACAAGAATAAAATCAATTCTCCGTACGACGACTTGGACTCACCACTACGATATTAATATTGAGAGTTTGGAGAATTTTGATGCTTGCTACAGACAACACATCTCCATGTGTAGAAAGAGCTTGACTTGATTTTTTGTGTACTTATAACATGTGATGAAAGTTCTCTTATACACATTGTGAATTTGAAGTATAAGGACAGAATTGTAATTCTCCCATCATACTCATTTGAAAATCCTTTTTGCATCAAACGCGAGATTTCCTTGTATAAACTTTCATTAGTTGCTCCAAAATTAATATCGTCAACATAAATTTGAACAACTAACAAATCTTTATGACTATTTTCAGTGAAAGCAGTGGTATCAATAATTCCTCTTTTAAAGTAATATTCAATCAAAAAACCACTTAACAGGTTCTTGGTGGTGTGCTCTACAAACACAAAAAAATTAAGAGATAACTTATGGTATCCATATTTTCTTGGGTCTATAAGAGTTAGCAAATTGACTTGATATCCACACAGATTCCATTCCCAATTTTTCATTTCGTTTGATATAACAATTATTTTTCACATGTCCGCGTTGTTGACAATAATTGTAGATAATATTTTTATTTCCACACAAAGAGGATTTTGATTTTACAAAACCTAAACCATTCTCTGTAAAAATGGCAAAGTTCTTGTTGATCAACATATTTTTATTCCATTTCATATCAACAAATTTTTCCTTTTTTCTATGCAAGAGTACATCATGAACGTCCAATCTTTTCTTTAAGGAGGTTTGTTCTTCCTTGATCTTTGTTTTCACAAGCAATCATTTCTTCAAATCATCATTTTCTTGTGATAACCTATTATTTTCATTCACAAGTTTGGAGTTAGCATTTAACAAGGCATTATTTTTTCTAACTAACTCTCTATTTCTAAGCATATGATTCCTTTAAACTATCATGAAATTTTATGATAAAAGCCTCAAGAGCATAATTATCATCAATTTCATCTCTTGAATTATCAAAATAAGTAGTCGTTACCTCATAATCACCAATAGCCATAAAGGCCATTTCTGCCGATTCCATTTCTTCCTCAACTTCTTCTTCAGAGTTGCAATCATTCGATGTGATTTGAAAATTGTTGAAATGGGGCTTCCTTGCTTCCTTCTTTTTTTTGGATGGATACTATTTACATAGTGTCTGGGTTGACCACATTCGAAACATTTATCATTTTGTTTCTTGTTCTTAACTTTGGTCTTTCCCTTGAAGTATTGGAGTTGGTTGCTCCTCCTTTCCTCATTCTCCTCTTGTTGATGTAATATTTGAGGAATCATTTGGTGATGAGTGCAAGATCACCTTCATCAAAGTCTTCATCTTCTAAATTGATGGAGTCACTTTCACCTTCTTATTGGGAGTCTTCAAGGCAATGCTTCTTTTCGGTCAATATTAGTTACTTCTTTATCATCCGTAGCTTTAGCCTTGAGCTTCAATTAATAAGATGTAAGAGAGTTAATCACTGATTCAATGGGTATAGAATTCAAATTCTTTGCCTTCTCTATAGCAATAGATTTGGCTTCCCATTCTTTGGATAGAGAATTCAAAATTTTCCTATTCTTTTCATCCAATGAATATTCCTTACCCAATGCTTCTAAGTCCTTTACAATATCATTGAATCTACGATACATCTTATCAATGTTTTCATGAGGTTCCAATTTGAAAGACTTATACTTGGCAACAAGCAAAGATTTCTTTTGTTCTCTTACATGATCAATACCTTTATGAATCTCTTTCAATTTATTGCATATTTCGTTTTCCATAACACAACCTTTTACTCTAGTGGATTTATTAGCATTCAAAGCATTATACAAAACATTTATGGCATTAGCATTCAAAGTAAAATTGGCTTTATCTTGTGGGGTTAGTTCATCTCTTATTTTTTCTCTTCTTCTATTCACTAGTGTGATCATCAATAATAGTGGCTTCAATAGGACCTTCATTAACAACATACCATAAATCAATATCAATAGATTGCAAAGAGACAATGCATTACTAGTTTCCATAGTGATCTTTACGCTAATGCAAATTAAGCAAAAAGAAAGAGACCAAACTCTGATACCAATTGTTGGCCCAGAGCAACCTAAGAACGGGGTGTAACAAAATTTGCAAATAAAGCCAAATAAAACTTTTCACAATCACAAGTAAATTTGAAGGCAATATGATCAATTAAGCACAAAAATGAACAAAGTAAATAGATAGAGAGAGTGAGAGATTTTCAAACAAAACTCCCAAGCTACAAGGTTGGACTAGTAGTCCACCAAAGTGCTTTTTCAAAGTTGGTGAGTCAATAATCCTAGTTGTACACAAAGTAGGATCACCCTTGTTCACACTAATTCTCTTTATTTGAGCCAAGGATTTTATAATTAACCTTACTTTTGTACAATGATTATCACTCCACTCATAGATACTCTTGAATATCATTCTTAATTACACACTTTTCCCACTAATACAACACTTCTAAAGAGCTAATTTTCACTCAAATTGCATTTGTACTTGTTTGTATTCAATGTGAAAGTTATTATTCATAAATTCAGGTTGGTTGGTATTTATAGGGGTGGTAAATTAGCTTCCAACCACTTTCTAGAGGCTAAGTAATTCATGGTAAAAAACAAGCCGTTAGAGGTTTTGGACATTTGAGAAACCTTTATTGCGTCCGAAGAACAGTCCGAACATCTGAAACACTTAAGTTGAGATCTTCATTTGGATGGCAAGGTTGCGTCCACTCCTTCGTCCGAAGCTGATTGTCTATCCAATTGAATCATCGGATAATGTAGTGCGTCTGGAAGGATTGAAGCCTGACATTAGTTGTTCTTCCTTTAGATGGACAGGTACGTCCAATATAGTTACATTTGGACGGTGATTAGCGTCTATCGCCAGTTGCCTCAGAATCATTGCTTTATATTTAGCCTATTTGGACGATACTCTGAGTTCGAGCTAATTTATTCGGAAGGATTCTTGCATCTGAGAGGATAGATCAGGTTCGGATCCTCCTTTGCATCTGAAGCTCCTCTGGTTCAACAATGCACATCTAGAAAGCCCTGTTAAGTGAATTTTTGCAAAATAATCTGCACAGATCAATTGCAAACCATCTTGGTAGGTCAACAAACTCCTACTCCCCTTTACCCTAATTCTTCAAGGGTTCCAACTGAGAATGAAGTAGCATTTGTTAAAGTCAATACGAGAGATGTGTACTTTTGAGGTCGCCGAGTAGATAGAGAGAGCCTCTTGGCGAGCACTTCTATCACCTCACTAGCTTATCCTAGCACTTTGCTTGTCTATTTTCCTTTTCTATAGACTTTAGAGCCGGGTCTCTCATATGTGCGAGCTCCACCTTCAGGTAGTATTATTTTATTTATTTTTCTTAGTATTTTCTTTGCTTGCACTTGATGCTTTGTTTTGAGTTAGAGCCTTCCCTTGAGGCTACCAACTTCGCTTATGTTACGCTTTCATTCTTTATATGATATTGTGACTTTTCTTACTTGTTTGTGCTTTTGTTTATCTTCAAGCATTCCTACGTGCGCTTCCGTCCACTTTAGACACTTGTAACATTTTTTCAAGTGACTAAGTTTTCTAGGTTGAGCTTTTATTGTCATATTTAAGTCAGAAGGTTTCTCGCCACGGGAAGATAAATGTAGTATAGACAGGGTGTTGGAATTAAGGTCACCAAGGCATAAATTTTCAAGAAAAATTGTATTTTTGTCCCCGGAGAGGTAATTCAAGGTGTAAATATCCTAAATAAAGCCATAATGTTGGGACTAAGGTTACCTTAGGTGCAAATCTCCGAAGTAAATTTTATTTTCGCACCCAGAAATGCTAAGGTTGAGAAAGGAATGAACATACTTAAACCAAGGAATTACTTCTCCAAGGAAAAGCATATTTTTGCCCCTGAAAGGGTTATCCTAGGTGCAAATCTCCTAACTAAAGCCTTATAAAGTGTTGCGATTACTTTAGGCGAGACTCTCGTAGGAAAATTTTATTTTCGCACCCAAAAGGGCTATAGTTGCTTTCTTGGGCATATTTAACCAAGGAACTACTTCTCCAAAGAAAGGCATATTTTTGCCCCCGAAAGGGTTATCCTAGGCACAAATCTCCTAAGTGAAGCCTTAGCATTGGGACTAAGGAAACTTTAGGTGCAACTCTCCTACGAAAATTTATTTTCGTATAAGAAAGGGCTATGGTTGCTCTTTTGAGCATACTTAACCAAAGAACTACTTCTCTAAGGAAAAGCTTATTTTCACCCCCTGTGGTGTTATGCCACCGGAGAGTGGTCATTCATTTTGTTCCCCAAAGGGAGTAAGTGACCCTGGAGAGTCATGGTATCCTAGAGGATATTTTGTATCTAAAGGTTGGGTGGGGGTGGGATTTCTATTCGAAACACAATATTGTGCAATTATACATGCAAAACACTTTGAGATTTTCATTGATAAGAAAATGGAACTATTTACAACTTGCACAAGATTGTTTCACCTAGTAAGATGTTGCTTGGTTTAGAGAATTTCAAAAAAACTTATGCAAAGTAAAGAAACCTTAAAAGTAGAACTTTTTTAAAATTTGAGCATTCCAAGTGCAAGGTAAAAGCTTCCCATCTTTCGTCCTCAACTTGTAGGCACCATTTAGTATGCTTCAACTACCTCGGAAAGACTTTCCCAATTTGGTGAGAACTTTCCACAATATTGGGGGTGGCTTGCTTCCGCCTTCCTTGTGACCCACTCTTCTACTCAAAACCTCCTTCCTCGGACTTGTCTATTGTAGTAGCAAGACACCCTTTGCTTATCCATTTGCATTTTGAAGTATGCTTTGTCCCGTTCTTCTTCAGGTAAGTCAAGGTTAGATCTTAACCCTTCTTCATTTTTCTACAAGTCAAGTTGTAAACACAAAAACCAAGCAGGCCAATTTTCTTGGGTATAGGCACTTCGGTTCCATATGTGACGTTAAATGGAGTATGTCTCCAGTATCATTCTTGTTGATAGTGCGGTATGGCCACAAAACTCTCAAAAGTTCTTCTAGCTGTTTGTTTTTAGCATCATCAAGCCTCCTTTTAATACCTTCAAGAATGGTGCGATTAGTCACTTCTACCAAGCCACTGCTTCGGATGGCTGACAGAGGAGAAACATTACTCTATGCCCACATCTTAGCAAAACTTTTTGAATGGTGCTCCTTGAAATTGCAATCCATTGTCCGAAGTAAGTGTCTTAGGTATTTCGAAGCGACACATAACATTCTTCCAAAATAATCGTATGATTCATTGATGAGCAATGCTTGCTAGGGCCTTTATCTCAACCCACTTGGTAAAATAGTCAATGGTTACTACCACAAACATCTTCTTTACCGGAGCTATTAGAAAAGGACCCAAGATATCTACACCCCACAGAGCAAATGACCAAGGGGTAAGAATTGAAGTTAGTTGTTCCACCTGATGGCGAGGTTCAGTGGAATTGACATTTATTACACTGGTTTGCACGTAGTCCAACGTCTACTCCAACATTGTTTCCCAATAATAACCTTGCTGTCACGCCCCAAAAACGGGACCGTAACACGCCGCGCTAATGGTACACCGGCCCAAAGCGCAAGGCACAAACGAACAGAGCAACAAACTTAACCGCAATGTAATAGAACCATCAAACCATTTCTTAACTATAAAACCGAATATTTCATTTTACACAAAAAAATACGAATTACAAAATTCCTTCTTAGTACAAAAGATGCTACAACAAAAACAAAGTTCATCAATACAAAACCTATCTAATAATACGTATACGTTTTCCGTTTATGGATTTTGTTGGTTGGTTGAAAGGAATTTTGTAATGTGGAATCTGGAGAAAATCTAAAAGCTGCTAACGCGGTGGAGAGTCAAAAACGAGCACCTAATTTGAAAAATTATAAATCATGTGGGGTGAGCATAACTAGCTCAGTGGATATCATAAAAGCTCTTCAAATGGGGCCAAGCATTGCGNTAATTGATCTAGATGTGTATAAGAGACAGGTAAGAGGCTTGGTCAAAATTGAAGTTTTAAAATGTCTCATGCCATTTAAACGTCGAGCATGTCCAAAACATAGCCAAAAAGATCCAATCATTTCAAAACATAGTATGCTAAAGCATAGCGAACAAATCCAAGTACAGTTTCAATCCGAATATAATAAAATAGCATGAGTATCTTTTAGGCTCAAAGGTATGACCTACAGATACTAGCCGATCTAGTAATCTACCACACCTACTAGTCGACACGGAGGTCAAGTTATCCCAACACAAGACCCCGATCAAATAGTTCATAATAAATCATAGCAATCACCATGGCGTCCCATGGATGACTATAGAACCGGTTCTCCCCAAATCAAACATTTCCAAACACATCCAAAATTATATACCTAGGTCACCTATGAGCCAAAACAGTCATAAAATGCTTTCATATCAAAAGAGTTTGCAAACATATCAATTGATTAACATAAAATAGCTTGGTCAATGCCGATTTCATATGTAATAATTCCAAAACTTGGTAAAAGTGCAGTTCCAAACATCATACACATTCTAAGAGTCCATCTTATACACATCTAGATTAAAGTCGTTAAACAAAATACAAGTGGAAGAGGGTCTATGTTACCCACCTATCAAAGCAAAACTGCACAAATGATCACCGAACGCGATCGCGGCGGTAGGTGACGTGGTACCTAAAACAGGTATAAGAGGACTCTTAGAAGAGATGTAGAAGTTAAAGAATGACTAGGGAAGCGAAAACGACGCGAAACGATAGAAAACGACACCAACAGCTCTTTGGTAAAAAATGACCTTATCACAAATTCCGACCAACTTCGACAAGCTAAAACCCTAGTCAAAACACTTAGTTAACCCCTCAAATTCGTATTACAGCTAGATTAGGAGATAATAAGCTCAGTTTTCCAGAAAAATAATCTGAAAAAAGATCGCCTCCCTCTATGTATAAGTAGGTTATCCTAGATGTGTTTAAAATCCAATTCCATCTAGGTGTTCAAGGGACCTTGGAGGTCAACCCAACTCAAAACAACATATTCTAACCAACCAATGCATAAACGGAAAGATTCACCGGAGCAATAGCCGGGACTATATCAATAGCACCCCACAACAATCCATACCCCATAACCACTACAATTAACTCTATTACAACATTAGAGCAACAACCTATGGGTGGAATTCCTCTTTACTACCAAACTGAAATTTTTACCGATTAGCCACATGCATGATTCAAACATGCTTCCTATCCAAACTAACCTTAAAACACTCTTAAAACATCATTATATGCATAGACATAAGCATTCATAGCATAACACTCTAGGGCCACATATGGAAGACAAAACCCCAACTCATAATCTTAAAATATGTAATCTAACCGTGGAAAGTTGTTAAAAATCAACCCCAATCACTTCCCAACCTCTAAAACACTAAAAACAACCCATAACATACATAAATCATAACATATAAGGCTGCAAAGAGGGTTTTTTTTTTTCAGGAGGGAATGATGGAGCCATAAAGAATCCTACAAAACTTGAAATTAAAGCTTGGATCATAAAGCCCAGAAGCCATAAAGTGCTAAAATACATAAAATCTTACCTTCCAAGTGATTTATACTTGATATCCAAGAAAATTTTGGGGGAAAATGGGGAAGAGAAGTTTCGGCCAGCAGCTAGGAGAAATGAGGAAGAAACAAAGCAAGAAGAAGACTAAAAATTCCTATGGAACAAGGCTAGTAAAATATTGGGTTTCACACTTGCCCTTGAACCTATTGAGAAAGAGCTCTTCCTCCAACATGATGTCCACAAATCACCTCATGCACCTTGGCTAAAGCATATTGAGCTTCACTTGGACTTAAACATAGGAGATAAGGCATTGAGTAAGACCTTCGATACAAAGTTCTTCCAATTATCAAGTATTTTACCGATCTTCTTTCTACCCTTTGAGATTCAATCTTATTATTGGGAAATTTTCCTTCTTCAAGTATTGAATAACTGGAGTCATCGATTTTGGAGTAGAGTCTATATCCATGACATCCCCATTATCTATGCTTATTTCCCTTTGAACCTCCAAGAACACTTCTTTCCACACATTAGAGTGCACTAAACTTGCAATTTTCAAGAAGGTGTCTACCTCCTTATTTTCATCCTGAGTCACATGTGTCAAATTTTTCTAAGTGTGAGATCAAGTTCTTCACCATACTTAGGTAAAATTGAAGGGTTGGCATCTCTTGCTCCGTAGTCATCCTTAAATTGTTGAACAAGATTAGAATCCACGTTCACTAAATTTTTTTTACCTTTAGCTCCTTAGCTAGCAAAAGTCCAGAGACGTAGGCTTCACACTCGGCTTCATTGTTACTTATTTGAAATTCAAACCTTAGGGAATAACTTGTTTTGAGTCCCACCAAAGAGGTAAGAACAATTCCCGTGCCATACCCTTCTGCGTTGCTTTCTCTATCCACATGCATTTTCCATAGAGTTGACTCTATGATTTGCCTCCTTGAAAGGATTGAGATTTCTTGAATTTTCTCCTTACTTGGCTCTTTTGATTTCTCCTCTTCCACATCTTTCAAAATAAAGTCGGCTAAAGCTTGTGCTTTGACTGCCACCCTAGGTTGAAAACACATATCATGCTCACTTAGCTCGATTGACTATTTCACCAACCTTATTGAGACCTCAGGCTTCAAGAGGATGGACTTGACTTGATGATTTGTAAGGAGCACAATGGGATGACTTGGGAAGTAAGGTCTGAGCTTTCTTGCTGCCGTCACTAAGGCTAAGGCCAATTTTTCAATGGTAGGATATCGAGTCTTCGGATCACTTAATACTTTACTCACATTTTACATAGGTTTTTGGAGCTTGTCCACCTCTTTGATGAGAATGGCATTATCCACCGCAGATAAACAAGCCAAGTATAGGTAAAGGGTTTCTCTAGGTTCGGGCTTAGTTAGGAGTGGGGAAAGGACAAGTATTTCTTCAATTCGTCAAATGTTTTATGGCATTCTTCCTTCCAATGAAAATTCCTAGAGCTTCTTAGGATTTTGAAGAAATGCAAATTCTTATCACCGGACTTGGATAAAAAACGTTTTAAGGTGGCAAGTCGCCCCGCGAGCCTTTGCACTTCCTTAATCCCCTTTGGAGACTCCATGTGTTTGATGGCTTGATTTTTTTTTGGGGTTAGCTTCAATGCCTCTTTGTGTTACCATGAAACCCAAACACTTTCTCCTGGAAACTCCAGAAAGCACATTTTTTTAGATTAAGCCTCTTGAACTTTCTCATGGTAGTGAAGGTTTCCCAGAGGTTCTCCACATGGTATTCTTTCAACTTACTTCTTGAAAAGTATATCATCTATGTAAGGTTCCATATTCCCTCTTAGTTGATTGGGAAACATTTTATTCTTCATCTATTTGTAAGTGGCCTATAGCATTTTTCAAGCCAATGGCATTACTCGGAAGCAATAAGTGCTGGAGTCAGTGATGAAGGCTATCTTAACCTGGTCATTATAATTCAAAAGGATTTGGAAATATCCCTTTTATGCATCCAAAAAGGACATGACTTCACACCCAGAGGTTAAGTCTACAATGGTGTCTATGCGGGCTGTAGGATAGCAATCCTTGGAGCAAGCTTTGCCTAATCATTTTTATCGGGTAAAATGAATTGCTGAGCAATCTATGAAGTCTAGACCAAGAGAAAAATTGCTTAGCCAGAGATGAGAAGTAGGCTCAATCATTCCAACTCCTAGTTGAGTCATCAAAAAATTTGCCTTTAATCAGGACCTCGTTGTTACCAAGCATATACAAAACTTAGCATATCGCTTTATGCCTGACTGATATTGGAACACCCTTAAATCTCTTTCTACCTTGGTGTTTGTAGGTTTCTTATAGGGTTTGAACTGAAATATCTTTTTCAAAATGTGGTCTCTTTCAATTGTTCAATGAGGATGACCACTGTAGCTAGGCTAGAAAGGGGGAATGCAGAAGTGAAATCTGGGGGGCTAGGTTACTTAGAGGGCAGCTTGAACATTTACTGTTTCTTAGATAATGGCTTTGCTTATTGATTCCCTTTCTTAACCTCACCATTAGGATCTGGATACTTGGTGGAATAGTTTGAATAGGGATGACATCAGTCACAATAATTTCAAGAGAGGAAGATTGAGTGGAATATGTCTGGATAACGGGCTCTTTCCGGTTGGAACACATTCCAATTCTCAAAGCAACAGTTATCCTCAGGCCACTTCTTGTTCTCACTCTTCTTAGTGAGACAAGCGTTTACCTATGAGTTAACAACTAAGAAAATAAGCAAGATTCAATAGAAAAGAAGGATCTTGGCAAAAGAAAGGAACAAAAAATTACATTTTATCATATTTAGCATAACGAGTAGCTATTAATTCTCTAGAAGAGGGTATCTTTGTATACTTTTAGCTTGGATTTTATTCACAATTCAAGGGTTTTAGTTTACAAAAGTGAGTATTTTGGTAATGTTGCACCCTGAGTCCTTAAATTAGGTTTTTATTTTTTATGTCAAAAATTTATATTTATTCCCTTAAAATGTGTTTTTGTAGGTTTTATTTGCAATGGAGTTCAAACGGAGTGAAAACGAAGCAAAACGGAGAAGACCGGGAACCCCTAGTAGGATCTGAGCACTACCAATTCCTAGAAGGCTGGTAGGGATACCTAGCCACTAGCACTGCCTAGGATATTGTCAGGGGCAACCAGGTCTCGACATTAGCAATTTTTGTGGGCTTCTATGATTTGACCTGGGGTTTTGGATAGTTTTTGACCCATTTTTGTGAAAAACCTATTTAGCTTTCTATAAGGGTTATGTTGGGTCTTCAGTTAACATAATTTCAAGGAAAGAAAGAAGGAGAGTAGACAGCAAACATCAGACAGCTACTAGAGAAATCAACACAAGAGCGACCTTTGGTAAAGAGGGCAAGGGAGAAGAAGAAAAGACTCTGCTTGACAACTCATTCTCTTCCTTATTTCTTGATTAATATGCCATTCATGAATATAATTGAATCTTGTGTTCTATCAATAGGTTTAATAATGTACTAAACCCAAAATCTAGGATTTCATTCATCACTTGCCATGAATCTCAATAGATTTGATTTATTTCATTTATGATTATGATCTTATGCATTATTTGTTTAATTGGATTGTATTAAATGCGTGTATAAGTCTAGTCAGCTTATGAATTGATTTGTAACCCTAATTTATAAATCAAAAAATGAGCTTTAAGGTAAGGAATTGGTCTAATTAGCATTTGTTTAGAAGTTTTATAGGGAAGGAAGAACGTTTTGTGAATACAGATCGAAAGATACCTATTCATTTTAGATAGTCCAGTGGAGAGGTCATTTATGCATTAAACTTGGCTTGAATTCACATAGAAATAAAGTGAGTTGGCTCAGTTTAGTAGATTTGTGAGAGAAGTCAAAAGATAACTCACAATTACATAAGATTTTAGACTAGTAAATGGCATAAGTGAATTAGGAATTGATAGAACAAATAAATGTATCAATTGTGGGGATTGGCAAGAGTTGAGTGAGCCCTAGATAATTAAAATATCAACTTTTTCCACTTTTTACTTGAATTATTGCATTGATTTTATTCAATGTTTTAATTTTTACTATCCATTATTTCTTAGTTTAGATATGATCAAAAGTGTGAGTTTAGGTGCTTATTAGCGAGTTAGCGTAGTCTCTATGGGAACGATACTCTACTTATCATTAGATTACTTATTTGATATGTATACTTCCATAATTTGTGACTCTTGTCTAAGTAACGATTACAACATAGTCTAAACATAATTTCTTTTTTTATTTGTTTTTATTTTGCATTATTTTTTGTTATTATATTTTACAATTTTTTCTTTTTCGTGTTTTGGTTGGGAGGTACTTCTTGTTTATACAAAGAAGTTCAAATAGGGGAATTCTACCCCTAGACTTTGAAATTGAGTAAACCACATGTCGACTATTAAAGAAAGCTAGAGGAGGGTTCCAAACCATAATTGAGATGGTAAACAACCAAGTTCCAGTCAACCCAATGATACCATGCCAACCGAACAAGGAAGAACCAATTCCTTTAAGGAACTTTCCTGTGCCAACCTTAGATGGACTTTAATCAAGCATTATCAAGCCGCCAATCTAGGAGAATAACTTTGAGCTGAAGCCAAAAATTATCTAAATAATTCAAATGTCGACTATGTTCGGTGGAGCACCAAATGATGACCCGAATGTGCACATATTCAATCTCCTTGAAATATGTGAAACATTCCATCACAATGGGTGGTATCGATGATGCAATCAAACTTTGGCCTTTTCCATTCTCTCTCAAGGATAAAGCCAAAGCCTGTTTGATATTACAACCCCTAGGTTCCATTACTACATGGAAGTGTTTAGCACAAAAGTTTTTGAGCAAATTCTTTCCACCTTCTAAAACAACAAAATTGAGAAATTATATAACTTTTTTTGTGCAACAGGATAATGAGCCACTCTTTGAGGATGGGAATGGTTCAAGGATTCACTAAGGTTGTGTCCACATCATGGTTTCCCAGGCTGGTTGCAAATTTAGATGCTTTATAATGGGTTGCATGGGCCAACTAGGACATAATTAATGCAGCAGTTGGTGGGGAGATAATGAGCAAAAGTTATGACGAAACCGTGTAGTTACTTGAGGACATGTCCATAAATAATTACCAGTGCATAAATGAGTGCTACGTGCCTAGAAAAACAACATGAATGTACAACGAGGATTCATTCCCTGCTCTAGCTGTACAAGAGGAGCCCTCAGACAGGTGTACATCACCAAAAAGTTAGAAGGCGTGAATATTCAGCCCAAATTATTCTACCATATATTAGTAAATTGTGAAATATTCCATGTAGGACACCCCATTGAGTACTGTCCAGTTAATTTGGAGGATGTCAATTACATGGGCAATTTCAACCGATCGTAGAATAATCCATACTTTAACATGTACAACCCTGGTTGGAAAAACCACCCTAATTTCTCCTTGAATAACAACCAACATGGTGGTACCAGCAGCTCAATGAGATCAGCAATGCTAACTAGATTCTAATGGAAAAATAGGCAAACCCAGCTAATTTTGGAAAAATGGGATAGTACGGAGGACCTCTTGTGGAAGTACATGACCAAACCTGATGCAATGCTCAAAATCAGAATGCCATTCTACAAAGCCATATAGCATCGATAAGAAACTTTGAGACCCAAATGAGGCAACTCTCCATTGCCATAATTAATAGGCCCCAGGGTTCTTTACTAAGTGACACGGAGGTTAACCAAAAGAATGAAGGTAAGGAGCAATGAAATCAGTTACTCTTCATACTAAAAAAGAATTGGTGGCCGAGAAACAACTAGAGAAAGCAATCGAGTATGATGGATAGGTAACGGTTGAAGAGAAAAAACCAAAGTAGAACGAGCAGCCCAAAGAGTATCAAGTCAAGTAGCCTTTCCCTCTAGTACCTTATCTGCAGCGGCTCAAACAATATGTCAGATGGTCAGTTTCTCAAATTTTTAGAAAATTTCAAAAAATTGCATATTAACATTCCTTTTAAAGAGGCATTAGAATGAATGTCTAGTTATATCAAGTTTATGAAGGAATTGTTATCTAGAAAAAAGATGGATCACAGACTTCGATAGCTTTGATGGAAGAATGTAGACTGCCAAAGCTTATGGTTCTCTAGAGGTTTACTATCAGTCTTATGCACATTGGCACAGAATTTATCGGTAAGGCCTTGTTTGATTTAGGAACAAGTATTAACTTAATGGCCTTATCTAATTTTAGGAAACATGTGACAGGAGTGTTAAGCAAAGTCAACTCATATGACCCTCCAAGTGGCCGATATGACTCTAGCTCATCCACGAGGTATCATTGATGACATCTTGGTAAAGATAGAGAAATTTATTTTTCCTTCTTACTTTATAATTCTTGATTTTGAAGAGTATGAAAACATTCTTATAATTCTTGGTAAACTTTTCTTAACTACAGGAAGAACCCTCATTATCGTGCTAAATGGTGAACTCAACATGAAAGTGAACAATGAGGAGGTAAAATTTAGAGTTTTGAAAGCTATGAATTCGCCTAACCAAGATAAGGAGTGTTTTGCAGTTAATGCAGTCAAAGGTGAAGCCACAGTTAAAACCTCCATGGAAAAGCAAGAAGTTTTAGCTCTAGCATGGAAGAAGAAGACAAAAAAAAGAAGAGGTATTTAGATGGATAGACAAAACCATCATCAACTCAATCCCTGACGATAACTAACTGCTTTCATCGAGTACAAATAGATAAAAGATGAAACAAACTTGAGAGAAACAATGGAGAGTAACAAGTGGATAATTAGGAAAACAATTGAAGGATGGACCTTTTACATTGAAAAGTGAAAGATTCTTCCTACTAGCCATAAGGATTATGTTCCCCCTTCCCGTGTTAATGAATTACTTGAGTATTCTAATAGACAAAGGAATATGCTAAGATTTGAAGGCATTGCTAAAGCAATGGAGAATAAAGAACTGCTAAAAGCTGTAAAAATTTGTAACAAACAACTCCTAAGCATACTATCTAAAATGAAGAAAGATCCAGAGACTTTCACTATACTTCGTATTATTGGTGATATTTTTATTGATCAAGCTTTATATGATTTAGAAACAGGTATGAACCAAATTCCTTTACCTCTTTGCTGGAGAATAGGGTTGACGAACCTCAAATATTGTAATAAACTCACTCAATTGGAAGATCAGAGAACAGCAGATCCAATGAGAGAATTACATAATGTACTCATCAAAGTAAGGAAACTCAACTTCCCAATCGATGTCACTTTCCTTAACTCTTAGTCATGAATGATGAAGATGAGGATGATATATCTATCAAATTTTGAATGTCATTCCTCTCTACAATGAAGGGTTTAATTGATGTGGATGATACGTTAAATATCTAGTTATAAAATTTTTAATCACCTAACTCTACTACTAACTAGATAATGCACGCAAGTGAATGAGGTCAAATAGTATATATACGTATCAAGTAAGGGTTGAACCTGCTAAGATTGGCTTAGCAAATGCCTGATATTTGGTTCAAATGCCATTTGAAGAATCGAAAATGGGAGAGAAAATTGAAAAAACTAAAATTAAAGACTTTAATTAATAGAAACAATGGATAAGGGTTAATACTAGCCAATTCCCAATTCGGTTTAATTCATTGAACTAATTGGTCCAATTATAATTTATAGAGGTTCTATTTTCATATTTCAGCCCATTCTCAAGGAAATCTATAATTGAATCCTATCAAATTAATTAATTAGGGTCCGAGAAACCATCTCTAACCTACCTGACCAATTTAATGTCATTAACCTAATGGAAATCGAGTTTCCTTCAGGGAATACTTGGCAAATCAACTAATTAATGCCGTCAACCTAAACTAGAATAATTAGCCGAATAATTTAACACTGGTCTATGACTAAGGTTCAAAGTCTTTATTCCCTCAGCCAACCAAACCAATACAAAGATTAGCTACTCCCTAGAATTGTTTATTTATGTTAATTATTAGCCTATTATTATGATAATTAATGATCAAAATTAATTGTAAACTTTTTCCAACCATCATCCAACCTTAATCCATGAAAAATTAGAACATGAATAAAAGAAATAACAAAAAAGAAATTAAACAGCATAATAAAGATTTAAAAAGGTATTGAAAGCTTCTCCAATGAAGAATCGCAAGTTTTCGGTCCAAGGTTGTGAATCTCGACCCTCCTCTTCAACTTTTTTTGAAAAACAAATAAAACCCAATGTAATCTGTAGCCCCCATGGGGAAGACTAAATTAGAATGTGATTTTGAGGTCCTGACACACCCTTATGTATAGTTTATAAAAGTTACAAGTGTAGGGCTCTGAATAAGACTCGAAACACATATTTATGGACCCAAAATGGACACTTGGAACTCTAAAAATCGTCAAAATTGTGTAACAGCTCGCCCTAGTCGCTCCAACCGTAGTCTATGGTTGATTTTTCTTCAATCACTCGCTAACTACAGGTATCATTTTGTTTTAACTGCTGTCAGCAGCTGAATAAGCCTTTGTCACTCATAGTCGTGAGTGACCCTTTGCAGCTTTGCATGGTTTTGTCATTTTAAGAGTTAAAATCCTCGTTCGACGTCTTAATGACGCATCGTTTGTTCCTACACGACAGTAGAACAATAACACACATTCATATCTATAATTTAACACAACAATAACACTTAAACACTAACTAAAACTATAAATAAAACACATAGAAGAGCGCACGAAGAACTCTAACTCTAATAGAAATTAGGTAAACAACCAAAACACAACCCTAAACACATAAATGCAATTGCTATAAATATTAGTTAAATAATATTAAATAAACGCTAAAACACTACACTAAACATATATTAACACATATTAATACATATAAATAGAAATGCACAAAAATGAATACATATAACTTGAAAACGCCAAAACTAGTGCAAAAACATACAAGAAAGAATAGGAATAACCCAAATTTCTTAGGGTTATCAACTTCTCCCAACTTGAATTTTTGCTAGTCCCAAGTAGAACAAAACTAACAAAGACAAATAACACATTAACTTTATTCAATGTCTCAACAATCGTAACAAGGAAAAAACTATATATTAGCAGAGAAATGAACCATAACTTGTACACAAGAGAACTTTGATAATAAATCGCAAATCACCATGAAAGTGCTAATCTTTCCACTCATGAAAGCAGATATTACTCACTCACTAATCGATAAAAAACCCACTGAACGAAAGTTCAGCAACTGACAAAGATGTTGGAAGAAATTAGCACACACAATACTCACTAATATAAATGAACTCAGCAAACCAAGAACCAAATACATCTTTAAAGCTTGTCACGTAGGCTAAGGGATAAAGGTATGATATATATTTGTATAGAAGTAGCTCAAATCTCCTTAGACACGTTAGTGATATCACTTCAAACCATATTTTGAGCATCCCTTTAAGAACTATAGAATTTAAGCAATTACCACTTTAGAAGGCAAGAATGTACCATCTTTGTTTCAACTTAAAAGGAAATTGTCCTTCTTTATTACAATGCTTGACACACCTTAAAAAGAATTGTTTTGCTGTTATTTTTCTTTTCTTCTTTTTTTTTCTTTTTCAATTTTTTTCTTTTTTTTTTTCTCCGAAACAAAAGATTACATAACATAGGGGATTATTACAAATGTTAAAGTCATAGAATAGACTTTTTCCCCGTCAAACAAAATTCATATTTGGCCCAACCATCCACAACATTATGTATGTAGTATTAATGTTGTACACCACCAACACTATGTACTAAGGTGATGGGTAGAAAGAGAAACATAAATAAAAAAGCATAATTTTCGGCTAACTAACACGGTTAAACAAAGAAATTTGACTTATAAGGCTCAAAAAGGGACACTAAGGATAAATTAACATTTATGTAGGCTTGTTCGCTCAAACGGTTCAAAGAACTTGCCTAAATCATTTCCTTGGTCTTTCCTTCATCTAAAATTCACTTATACTTCACAAGTATATCACACACAATTCTAATAATGTTACAAGAAAAGAAAATATCATAAGCCAATCATGATTAACACTCATTGAAAATTATCTCACTTTCACAACTTTACTCATGGGAATGTTTGTGTATAGTGATAATGCTTTGACAATTCAAAGGGATCAAAAAATAAAGGAACTTATATACATTTTCAATCCAAAAACTCCAACAAATAGTCTCTTGAAACATTTTTAAATTATTGAAACATAGTCACAAAAGTTAATGAATACAAATACTCTAAAAATAGAAAATCTTTTTGGTTAACCCTCTGTAATACTTCAGGCAAGAGCTTAAAGGGTATAGAAATCATGAAGGTTGCCATCTGATAGTAAGGAAATCTTTTAATCAGTCAGATCCTCAAGACTGAAACGTTCTACTACTACTAAGACACTAAATAAAAAAAGAAAGAAAATCTTTTTGGATTTTTTTTGGAGAAATTTCTGATTCTTTTTTCATTTTTTTAAAACACTAACTAACCCTAAAACACAAAACATAGTTTTATTGTGAACACATAAACATTACTAAAACATAATACTAGTAAACCACTTCTAACATACTTCGACAATCAAAATCCCATAGGATATGGAATCGTATGCATAAAAGATGAATATGAAAGCAATCATATTATCAAAATTCAACTTAAAATTTAAGTTTCACTTTGTTCTCATGGAAATTACTCACAAAATATACTAAAAACCTTAACTAGTATGAGAGCAAGATGATTTAACTCATAAGAACATGCGGCTCAACCAAAGCACAAAATCAAGGAATATATTTTTCCTTTTTCCAACTAATACAATAAACATAATATTGGGAGTCATTAGGACTTCAAGAGGTTGACAATTAAAAAATAAAAGGCCATTAACTAAGGGTAACAAGGTTTATCACAAAACTAAGGTCACAAATGCCCAATTCATACCCCCTAACTTGGTTTTTTTGCATTTTAATTTTCAAAAAGAATTTAATAACTAATAATTTGAAAAGGTCAAACCAAGGATTCATGCAAATCTCATCAAAATACTCAAATACTTGACAGTTAGAATGTATCAAAAACTTATAATTCCACAATCTAGAGCAAACCCTAGGTCATAGACCAATTGAAAATTTATGAAAATCTCAATTTCATCAAATAAGCATGAAATCCATTATCTATGTCATAAGTTAAGAAAATATTATCCAAGCAACATAAAAAATAATTCACTATGCATAAACACATAAACTAATTGGTCATGACATTTCAAGCATTTATTAACCCACCGGATTCTTAAACTAAAACACATAAATAATTAAAACAAAAATAAAAGCACTCCTTTAGTCATCAAAGCCAAGAAGGCTTGCTGAGAACATTGTAGTCCTTGCTTAGTTTTCTGCATTGCATCGCACATTCAAAGTTCCCACGGACAATGAAACTCTGACATATTGAGTTATCACTTCCCCAGTTCCCTCTAGAAAATATTCTTCTTCTTCAACACTTTGAGCCACCTCTATTTCCACGAACACTCCATATTGTACCTCCTTAATAGTCATCAGAATAAATGCACATTTATTCAAAGAATATGTCGGTAATGCTTCCAAAAAAGTGTTGAGTGACCCGATTGTTGAGAATTCAAGCTCAAGAGGTTCTTTTTAACCAGTTCCTTTTGAAATGTATTCTTCTTTCTCGTTTACTTGAACTGATTCTTTTTTAACAAATGTTTTATGTGGAACTTCTTTAGGTATATTGGTTATGTGTATTGAGCAGTCTTATGGTTCCTTTTCATTGCACAAGCTCAATGACTCGGTCCTTGCACATTTATCCTCCAAATATCCATAGTCCTCTTTATTTGCTATAACAATTGTTGGAGGCCCTTGATCTTCACCACTTGTCATTCTTGCGATTTCGGGAAGTTGGTATGATATTCTCTTTGTGGATTCATCTACAAGATTTAAACATTCCTCTACCCTGTCATAGGTGCTCATTGGCTCCTCCATATAGGAAATTATCTTCCTATCCAATGTTGCATTAGCATCTTCTTCTTGAATAGGTGATAGTTGAGTGTAGCCATAACCATAGTAATCATAAGAATCTCTATGTATACTATTCTCCCCAAACGTGCATTCTCCCATAAGTGATGGTGAGTAGTAATTGCTTATGTAAGCTTTTTCACCATATACCCTTCCATGGTGTTTGGCTGGTTATGGAAGTTTCCTTCGGTAGCATACATCTTTGTGGACCATGGATATTCACTATAGGGATCCATTTGTTCATGCGTAGGCTCTTGAGGTATAGGAAAAGAATAAGGATAATCTTCATAGTTTAAAAATAATTTTCATGGTCGGACCATCCCATCTGATGTAATCTCAAGGATTGGGATTGTATTAATATGCACATTCCTGTTAGTATGGTTACCTGTAAAAGAATCACAATATAAACCATTAGAAGAAATGGAATTTGCACAAAAACAATCGAATTCTTCTCGTAAGGCCGCTAATTGGATTGACATCTACATCTTACCTTGATGAATCCTGAATTTTTCTATTTTTTCAATCATGATTGCATCTAATAATACATCATAAGAATCATTCTCATTGGTCATGCCACCGTAATAACAAGGATGATAATATCCTTGACTTGATTGATTCCAATTCATGTGTTGCATGTTCTTATAAGACCAACACAAAAACTAAACAAAAAAAAAAAACATGTACTTAACACAAAAAGCACACAAAAAAGAAAAATGGGAGGATTTAGACTAGTAGCTAGCCTAAACTATCCACCAAAATGGAGAAAATCTTTTTTGTGTGTTTTTTTTTGAAATATTGAAAATACACAATAAAACTAGCACAAATAAAACACAATTTATTTCACTTCAAAGTAGTATTCTTGAAAACTTATACAAATATTGCCAAAGACCAAATCCCTGGCAATAGCAACAAACATTAGATACGTCAAATTGTATCTAGTTATAAAATTTGTAATCACCTAACTTTTATTAACTAGAACCACACCACAAGTATACCGTCTCAAATAGTATATAGTGGAAGTAGGAGTCGAACTCACAAGGATTATTTTAGCAAGTACCAGTTATTTGGTTCAAACACAATTTGAAGAATCACAAATGGGAGAAAGAATTGAACAAATAAGAATTAAAGGCTTTAATTAATGGAAACAATGAATTAGAGTTAAGAATAGCCGATTCCCGGTTTAGATTAATTCATTCAATTAATTGGCCCAATTATAATTAAGAGAGATTCTATTCCCATATTCAACCCAACCACGAAACAATTAGTAATTGAATCCTATCAAATTAATTAACTATGGTTTGAGAAACCATCTCTAACCTACTTAACTAATTTAAGTCATTACACCTCCTGGATTTGAGTTTCTTTCATAACACTTGCCGAATCAATTAATAATTTTGTCAACTTGAACTAGAATAATGGCCCAATAATTTAACAATAGTCGATCACTGTGGTTCAAATACCTTATTCCCTCAGCCAACCTAACCAAAACTAAGGTTAAGTACTCCTTAGAATTGTCTATTTATGCTAATTATTAGCCTATTATTAATGATTATTCCAATTTATGATCAAATTAATCGTGTCCTAAGAAATAAGACAAAAGAAAACATTGAATTAATTATCATAATAAAGATGTGAGAAGTTTAAAGAATGCTTCTCTAATGAAGAATTGCAAGTTTTAGGTCCAAGGTTGTCAAAGTTTAACCTCCTCAACTCTTCTAGAAAATCAAATGAAACCCTAGTCTAATCTGGTGCTCCCAAGGGAGAGACTAAATTAGAACGTGATTTTGAGATCTTAAACACCCTTATTTATATTTTCTAAAAGTTACAAAGTGTAGGGCTCCAATTAACTTTCGAAACACATATTTACAAATCCAAAACGGACACCCGAAAATCTAAAAATCGTCAAAATTGCACAATAGCTCGCCCCAACCAAAGTCAGCAGTTGATTTGCATTCAATCACCCACTGCGGGTATCATTCTGTTTTATCTGCTGTCAGTAGCAGATTAATCCTTGGTCACAGGCAGTCAATGAGTAACACTTCACAATTTTGCACGGTTTTTCCATTTTGCATCTAAAATCTTGTGTCTGACGTCTAATTAACGTAGTGTTTGTTCCTACACAACCGTAGAAAAATAAAAAAACTTAATATCTATAATCAACTCAAAAATAAAACTTAAAGACTAACTAAAACTATATACAAAACACCCACAAGAACGCACAAAAAGTTCCAACTCCAGTAGGAATTATGTAAACAACCTAAACACAACGCTAAGCACATAAATATTAGTTAAATAACATTAAATAAACACTAAAACACTACACTAAACATATATTAACACATATTATCAAACATATAAATAGAAATGCACAAAAATGAACACATGACCTAAAAACGCTGAAACTTGTTCAAAAACCGTACAATAAAAAATAGGAATAACCCTAATTTCTTAGGGTTATTAGCGGACCAAAAAAAGTCATCCTAAAGGGTAGGAAACGACTCAGTTCCATTTAATATGATGGAAATAGGAGCATTCCCACAGAGGTGTTTTGAATGTGCAAAAATTTATGGCATCCCCAATGGAGATTCAAGAAGCTCAATCACATCAAAAGAATAGCAACATCCAGCTAAAGATGTTAAAGAGGCAGCCCACGTTTCTAACTTTAACTTTTAATTCTTTTACTTAACTTACAAATTTTAACATATTTTGTTTTTAAACTAACTAAAATAAATTTGTTGTTTTAGGTCATAAATGATGCTTGGAGGGAGTTTGCGAACAAAAATTTTAGCTACACATGAAAAAGGGTCCAAAATGGATTGAAAACGGTGAAACAGCTAGCAGTCAGGTGCCCCCAGCGCCCAGGCCGATGGCAGCCGCACCTAGCCACTGGGGCTGGATGTTAGATGAGAAGGGCACCCAAGTTGCGAGCTAGACGGATAAAAAAGGTTGTAGCATTGCAGCCCATTAATTCACTACTCCTCCAAACACCTTCAAATTACCCGTAAACAGATCTAAACCCTTTAGCATTCTGTCCCACACAAAACCCACTCCAATTACACCCTAATTCTTGAATTTAAACATCAAAATAGTGACTAAATTGCTGCAATTTCATATTTGAAAAAGAAGGGAAGAATGTGGGAAGCAAGAACTCAAACAAGAAGATTTACTTTGTAAAGTTGCTAAGAGCCAACAATCAAGCATAATGTCTTTCAAAATGTTCAAATTGATGTAAAATGGAATGAAGTTGTGGACAAGAAGTCTTGATAGTAAAACCCATTGATAAGGAAGAAAGGAACAACAAAAGCAGAGGGCAAGCTCTAGTCGAATCACGGGTTCAATTCGTTGCATAAAGGATAGGTTGTCAAGGTTGGAGAAGCAAATGGAGCATCAATAACAATACATGAAGACTATCGATAGGTTGATAACCTACATTGGCAAGGCCTCTAGGGTTGACATCAATGAACCTCCATTTCTACCCAAGACACCTACATTTGATGATGGTGATGAAGAAGATGATGATGATGGCAGTGATGAAGAGGAAGAGCAAGATTCTATGAGTGATGATGATGATAACGATGAGGAGTAAAAGCCACTTGTACATTTGTGTTTTTATTAATTTTTCTTTGTTTAAGAAATATTGGGGACAATGTTTTATTTTAAATTGGGGAAAGTATTTGTGTTTTGGTGGTGTGATTGTGAATTTGTTCTGTGTTAAGAACGATTGTTTTATTTGTGTTCATCTTTGGTGATGTATTTGGTTTAGAATTAGTTTTTCTTTTAAAATTTTTTTATCCAAAAAGATTTTTCCTTTTGGGAAGTTTCTATCAGTCTTGAGGATTTGTCTGTATAAAAGATTCGCTAAGGACTATTGGATAGCCTTCAAGATTTCTATGCCCCTTTTTGCCTGAAGTATTGTAGAAGGCTAAACCAAAATGATTTTCCTTTTTAGTCTCTTGTTTGATTTCATTAATTTTTTTCTATACGTGTCAAGGGTTTTTAAATGTTTCAAATTTGAACTAATCTTGCTAGAATTTATGGATTGAAAATGCATATAAGTTTTCCATTGCTCTTTGAATCCTTTAAGTTAAGAAGTGTTACCATTATACATTTAAATATATTCTATTGTGTAAGGGTGTGAAGTGAGGTGATTTTTAATGAGTCTTAATCATGATTGCCTTGCAATATTTATTTTGCTTGTAACATTCATTGTAATTGTGTGTAATTTATATGCTTAGGAAGTATGAGTGAATATTAGACCAAGGAAATGATTTAAGCAGTTTCTTTAGATTGTTTGAGCCCAAAAAATAACTTATTTTATCCTTAGTGTCCCCTTTTGAGCCTTATAAGCCTATTCTGGCCAAATTATTCTCTTTTTATTTTATCCTTCTTTCTACCCATAATCTTGGTAGTTAGTGTTGGTGGTCCGCAACATAAAAAACTATGTGCATATTGTTAAGGATGGTTAGGAATGACGAGTTGTGTTTGTTGGGGATAATGTCACATTGAAGACTTTAAATGTTTGTAATAATTGTTGCACCCCCCCACAACCCGCGGTCTGGCCGGCACCCTTTGGGACCGGCACCGTCGCCAATGTGGTGCTCGTGAAATAGGTGATTAAATGCAAAAGTCTTATTTACTATTACAAACATAAATTACCTACTTACTATTACCAATTTAAATGAATCACCTATTTACTATTACAAACGGGGCTTTAAATGCGACTATGAATTGTACAAAAATAATCTAAGCTAGGGAACACAGGATTGGAGTCGCCACCCGGTGTGTTGGTGCGCCGGGACACAAAAATACATCAAAATTTAAAGAAAGAAAAAAAAAACCCTAGTCTAGATTGACTCCTGGTCCACGTAATTCAAAAAACATGAGTTCGGGAATCCTGCTGTAAAATGGGAAGGTTTGGGATAGATTTGAATTTCCCTCGGCACCCACTTTACCCGACGTTGGACCGGTTGCATGATTTTATCGCGTTTCCCTTTTCAATTTTAGTATTCATTATTGCCGATTTTGTAGCGTACGTGTGCTTAAGATAGTTTAAAAGTAATAAAAATATATACATATTAATGAGGAAATGAAAATAAATGTTAAATAAAAATATTGACAGGTAAATTTAGCCGGGGTCCAATTTAAAGTTGCACACATTTAGCTTGTAATGCCCTTTAACTGCCAAGGGTCAAAACAGTCGTTTGTCATGCACGCCAGAGTTTACTTCTAGCCCGATTTTATATTATTGATACAGTTATTAAGTCATGGACTAAATTGAGTTTGATTCAAATATTTAATGTCTAGTCGTGCAACTAAACAAAATTTGAGGACAAAAGAGCAAATTCACATCATTTAACATTAAGAAAAAGCATAAATATTATATCGATGACCAACAAACATAAAAAATAAAGCACAAATCATCACGAAAGAAACTAATCAAAAAATATGTGCAAAATCAGAGTCTATTTACAATTTAATACTCATAAGGGCAAAACGGTAATTTCACAATCAAAGGGTAATTAAACATATTAAAATGTCAAACAAAAATCAAATTAAAGTTTGGTGATTATTGTCATTAAAAATGTAACTTAGAAGAAATTTAAAAAATAAAATAAATAAAAAATGAAAATTAAGTCATAAATAATATAAAAATAGTAAGATAAGCATTTTGTCACCAAAACAATCGATTCAAAAGCTCATTTAACTCACCTCAACCTCAGGAATGTGGTGGAATTGGTTATGCTTGGCTTGGAGTGCGTTTGAGCCGAATTTGCTTTCGGCACCTCCAAGCTTCTCGGTTGATGAACCGGCCTTCTTCCACCACATTTTTCACCCACCAGATGAACGATTTTGCTTGAGCTTTACAAAGAGAAGTTGTAGTACCAGGTACCCTCTACAACTTTTCTTCCTTGAGTTTAGTCTAATTCCTCTTCGATCGCTTGGAATCTTGGCTCAAAATTGGCTGTCTGGAAAATTTTCCAGACTTGATAAAAATTTCTCTCTTCTTTCTGCAGATTTTCTTGGCCACCAGCCTGATTCTACCACATTTTTTACCCTCCAAATGAATGATTTTGCTTGAACTTTACAAAGAGAAGTTGTAGTTCCAGGTACTCTATACAACTTTTCTTCTTTGAGTTTAGTCTAATTACTTTTTGATCGTTTGGAATTTTCGCTGAAAGTTGGCTATCTGGAAAATTTTCCAGACTTAGAAAAATTTCTCTCTTTTCTTTTCTGCAGAAATTTCGTTCCCCCTCTTTTAGGCTGAGTTTTTTGCTCTTTAAAGAGGTGGATTGAGTGTAAAAATGGTCAAAGACCATTCCTTGTCATGTTGGGGTATGGGGCATCTGAAATTTGGTGAGAATGGGTGAAAAAACGCAGAGAAAAATGTGGCCAAAACAGCTTATGTCGAACTGACTATTCGGCGCGTGAATAATACGCGTGGTATCTGTAATTTATTTTTTTTTACAATATATATGCGTTTTTTGAACTAATCTTAAAACTTAATATTATTAAAACTCATTCTTAAATTTCAAAATCCATAAAACACATAACATTAAACACCATAAGACAAATTAGAGGGAATTAAAGGATAAATTAATAGGAAATCAAATAGCAGGTTAAAAAGAAATTAAAAAGAAAATTGAGAGTCAAATTAAAAGGAAAATAGGGGAGAACTTAAGGGACAAAATAGGTGTCTACAATAATCCCCTATGTTTCGTAATGTAAAAAAATAGAAAAAAAAGGAAAGAAAAAATGGAAAAATATTGAAATAAAAAGAAGAAAATAAATAAAAGAAATAAAAAGGACAATTTCTCCTAAGTTTGTGCTGAAAGTTGTGAATAAAGAAGGACAATTCCTTCTAAGTTGTAATAAATAATGTGTTTACAGAGAGGCTAATCAAGTAGCGGTCATAAATCTAGTTAGGCTCGATAAATCTAATATTGCACCTAAAATAGACCCCAGCAACGGTGCCAAAAACTTGTTCAGGTAAATATTGATTAACCATTTCAATTCATGAACAAATTAATAAATAAGCCTTAATATGCCTAATCAATACGTACACGCACTCGCAAGGATATGAGATATGTTTGTAGACAAGGTGAGTAAGGATCGTTCCCACGAGGACTATTGAACAATTACTAGGGTTCACAAACCTAATTACTTGTTAGACAAATTAATCGAAGGGTTTTGTTCCTACCTAACAAAAAATTAATTTTAACCACCAAGAGATTAAGAATGATTACCAAACTAATTAAAACTAAAGAAAGTAATAAAGTGAAACTAGAGAAAGCAATAAAATTGCCGAAAGCGGATTTAAATTAATTAACTAGAAAAATAGATGCAGGAATATTAAATTAGAACTACAGAATTAAAATAAAAACTGAAATTAAATTGAATTTAAATGAAGATTAAGAAAACTCAATAGCGTAGTCGGCACAAAAGTTGACGGAGCTTGAAGTCTTGAACAAGAAAAGAAAAGAAAACCCTAACCCTAATCTAATGAATCTTCTATTCTAATGTCTATTCTAACTAATGGCTGCTATGTATATTCAACTCCTCCTACAATGGGGTACTATAGGGAATACATCAGGGTTTAGACCCCTAAGATGATAAAAATATGCCAAAAAACGAAAAGGAGTCAAACCGAGTGGATAAAACTTTGAAAACAAGTAATTTACATCACCAGCCGCTCGTCGTTAGCAAATGCATAGCAATTTCTTGTGCATGTGCACAATTTCCAGAAGCAAAAATTTCTTTTTCTCAGCTTGTGAACAAGCACAGGATTTTATTCGTGCATGGGCACGAATTGCAATGCACCAGTTTCAACTTCAACCTCGATTTTGACAAATGCAAGCTAATTTGTTAGAACTCAAAACATGAAAGTTGTTGCTCTTCTCTTAGCTTTTCAAAGTTGAACATCTTGAACCACCTCAATTGGAGTTCAAACAAGAAAGTTATGCTCAAAATGCCTAACAGCGTCCAAATTTGCTCGCGACCGGTGTACGTTTTGCATACTTTAGATTTTTCTCCAACTATTTGATCATTTTGACTAATTTTTCATTCAAGAAATACACAAACTAAAAATAAAATAATGAAGCTCATAATTCACTCTATTATTGCTTTCATTACATGAAAACTAAGGTAAATGACACATGAAATATACGATATTTATGAGCTTATCATACAGTCAATGGTTGCACATTACTGTTACAATTACTTTTCCAACACGATAACACAAAATATTAGATCAAATCATGATGAAGTCACATCCAACATCTAACCAAGATTGAAGACAAAATAGGGAAAATACAAAGAAATGAAGAAAGAAATAGAAAAATAATAAATAATTTATTAAGTATATAGGCACCCAATTTTAATTGGAAAGCATTTCAAAGTTGCCGCCAAGAAATTACTTTGAACGTGTAAGGCATGAACAATTCATTCAATCTTTAGTTCCTTCCATAAAATGGTTCAAACTATTGGTTGTCCAAACTAAGAAGATGTTGTAGGATTAATCAGGGATTGCAACGGAGACTAGGTTAAAAGACTCATGAAATTTCTGCTTGACAGCTCTAAAGCTAGAATGCTGTTCAGAACTTTAGTTTAGACTCGTAAATCATAGATATGTCTCTTATACATATCTTTGAGTATATCAACATGCTTCGTGAATAATATCGGATCGAGTGCTTGTATTCATTATATTGGATCCAAATCAAGTGCTCCATAAACAGTCCTCCATTAATCAATCAATATGATCAATTGGCATGCTACATCTTCCCTTAGTGATGGGTGAAACAACAAATATAGGTTAAAGTGGACAAAAGGACCAAGAGCCTTATTTGTAGAGAGTTCCTAAAGATTCCTTCCTATCATACTCAATGTATATGTAACATGAAAAATTATATTTGTGTAAAAACTAATTTATATTTACATACAATAACTTGACATTATTTTGACATTAACAAATATATTTTTAGATTATTTTCAAAATCAAGCTATTAATAGATGGGTAGTTATTTAGGCAATTAATAACATTGGTACTTACAAAAGATCTAAAAAATTAAAAAAATAAATATAAAATGAGTCCAAACCACCATACCAATGCTCTCCCTTTATATATAGTTAGATATATATTCATATAATAATTTGTCCTTTAATTAATATAGGCTATGTAATTATTATTCAGAATAGTTGTGTCGTCAATGAAGTCCACAAATAAGAATATTTTAACATTCTCCTGCTTGGACAAATAACACATAAATAGTAATATGGATTCAATGACGTGGCAACAAACATTAATTTGAAGATCATGGTGGTTGTATATCAATTTGATGAACATACTCTCTTCCATGTATCACAATGTCAGCAACTTAATGTGGATAAACTTAATAAGGAAGTAATAAACAGTGACAATTATTTCCATTAATGATCACAAAATATTAAGCCTATGTGAAATTCCATATCAATGTGCACAAGTAGATTGGAAATCACTATTTATGTGTCCAAAAGATCAAGCCATAATAGTAAAACCCTATGGAACTATGATATTCATATAATCTTTTGGCACCAATGCGTTCATTAATGGGTATGCACAAATGGACACCTCATATTTAAGATCTCTTTGTAGAACAATATGACAATTTAATTCAATATACTTGGAACTATAAAAAAAAAAAACACTTATTATCAGAGAAAAATGAAGAACTAGAGATCTAGGAACGCTAGTAAAACTAGAGGTTACCATTTTGAAAACTATCTCTTTCACCTCTCTCCCTTTCTCTCAACTGTGCCTTGTTTCCATGGCTTGCAATAGCTATCCTTCAGCCATAGCTACAATAGCTACCCTTCAGCCTCTAGCTAAAGTGCAACCTCTCTCTCATGTCCCGAAATCTTTTGTTGACATCGTTTCTAGATCTTCCAAAACTAATATAGAACTTAAAGAACCAACATTGTATCATGGGGAGCTAGCCCTAATTTTCTCTGATGCAATGGATCAGTTATCAAAGCCTTTTAAGCATGCAATAATTGGGAAATTCTCAAAGAGGAGCATGTCATCATTGCGTAAGGATTTTGTAGCAGTAGGATTCAAGGCTATTATTTTCCTAGGATTCCTAGACTACAGAGGAGGATTATACCAGATGCTAGATGCGAAAATTTTAGAACTTTCGAGGATTTGTTATGAGGGTTCTCAAATAGACCCCTGAGTTTCATGTTGATGTGGAATCCACTATGGTTCCAATTTGGGTTTCCTTGGAGAAATTACCAGCTCAATACTATGATAAGAAGACCCTATTTTCCATAGCCAAGATGATTGTGAAACATTAAAGTTAGACTTGATCACTGCATCCTTTTCCTGACCTAATGTGGCATGTTTTTACGTAGAAATTGATGTTCAAAAACCATTGTTGATGAGATTTTGGATTGGCAAAGAATCTATGAAAAGGTAGCGGTATATTGATTATGAAAATGTTCCCTCTTACTGCTTCTCCTACTATAAACTTGGTCACGATCTTAGGATTGCACGATGGAGTTAAACCCTAAATCAAAGGATAAAGACAGTACCAAGGGTGGAAATGTATTGTTGGTGGCTACAAACCCTGACCCTAAGGAGAATGCAAATCTTGATGCCGCGAACAATAATGTCATCCATACAAGGGGAAGAGCAAGGTTGTTCCTCAGGCCATGGAAATGACCTACAATGGAAGCCAAAGCAATTTGACAAAACCTCTGCCTCTCCAAACTCTAGAAACCATAGATGCACATATTTCTACCCACCATGTTGTTGTTAGTGTCCAGGCAAATCCCATTCCATTAACGCTGCAATCATCTTCCAAATCACAAACTATAACCACCAAATCTACAAAGATCCTCACCATCACCCACGAGGCTCAAGAATCTTCACAAGTGCAAACCCTAACTACTAGAAAGCCAAATCCTTCTCCATGTGTCCAATCGTGTTGCCAGCTGATTTGGTGACCACCAATGATGAGTCTCTTCCACAAGTCTCCTTGTCCATGACCATAACAATAGAGAATACTCAGTCGGACACGGGCTTGCATGAAGAACAAATGACACCTTTGCATGATCTAGAGATGACAAGTTCGGGTTCTTTGGTCCATCAGTTGAAAGTGCAACCCATTATAGACCTCCCAGAATAGAAATTTTTTCACCATGCAGTGGTAGATGATCAGCATCCATGCCTAAGAAACAAATTGGTTTGTTCTGTCACTTATGAAACCTGAGACACAGATGCTTTAGAGGTTATCCAACCGCATGCTTCTATTGAGAACTTTAAATTATTCGCAAAATTCATACACAAATGCTTGGGAAAATCGGGCAGACCTAAAGGCAAGAAAAAGTAATTTTCAATCACCGGCACTGTCCAAATGCGTCTTATCTCTAAGGAGACCTCAAACCCTTTTCCCTATAATTCCGATGAATAATTTGCTCCTATGGAATATTAGGGGTATTGGGAGTAAATCCTCCCTTCATGTAGATTGAAAAGCTTGTTCATTTACATGGCATTTCCTTTCTTGCTATTTCAGAACCTTTGTTTCAGTTTCATCATTTTGAAAATATTTGTAGTCATCTAGGCTTTAAGTTCAACTGCTTTAATATTACCAATTAACTATGGCTCTTCTGCAAGGATGGTTTTCACGTATATGTTCTCATAAACAATGAACAATGCATGCATGTGCGTCTTTACCATAACTTTTTGTTTATGTTAGGAGTACAAGGCATGACTGAGAGGCTTTGTAGGTTGATATGAGGAGTTTTAAAGCCATAATAGACGATGTATGTTTCTGTTAAGGCAATTTTAAAGTTATTACAGAGACTACGGAATACTCTGGCCAAGCACAGCTTGATGGTCAGGCTATTGTATATTTTAATTTGGCTATTCAAGACTGCCACATGTTACTAAATCCTTTCTCTGGTAGTATTTTCACTTGGACTTGGGTTTAATGAGGAGCACATGGTCGTTGAGAGTGGAAATAGCTAGATCGAGTATTCGTCAATTAGGAGGGTTTTATCGTATCTTTGTTTAGCACCTCAACCATACTACCTCTAACCACTCCCCATTATTACTCAAACTTGATGATGTTTCATGACCAAGTGGACTTGCTTCCTTCAAATTCCAGCACATATGGGTACGGCACTCAACTTCTTTATCAATTGTGCAACAAAGTTGGTCACAACTAATAAATAGCGATGCATGCTTTTTCTGGAAAACATAACAGGCTTATATCAGCCTTTATGGAATAAGGATACTTTTGGAAATGTATTTGATAATATTCGAAGAGCAAAAACAAGGTGGATGAAGAAAAACTCAAATTTCAGTCGGATCCTTTGGAGATGCAAAGGCAAACCTTACATCAAGCTCAAGTAGAGTTCCTTTGGTATTTGAAATGTGAGGAAGACTTTTACCCAAAAAATCAAGGATTCAATGGCTAAGAGAAAGTGACTTGAACTCTTACTGAGTTTTTTCATGCATCAATTAAGCAAAAACATGTGCAAGAGATGATACTTAAAATCAAAATGGCTTCTAGTGAATGGCTTGAAAAGGAAGCAGAGATACAACATGGGGCAGCTTCATTCTTCCAAGATCTGCTTAAGTTGAGGTCACTAATCCAATAGAAATGTATCAGCTCCTAGGGTTCATTCGTAACTTAGTATCCAATAAGGCAAATGGCCTATTGTTGCAACCAATAATAATGGAGGTAAAACTTGCACCAGCTTGATGCAGACAGTGCTCCAGGGCCAGATGGTTTTACAACTTGTTCTTCACCCACTATTAGGATATTATTGCACATGACGTTCTTATGGATATGCAAGAGTCTTTTGCAAGGGCACCTATACACAAGATTATGGCTAGTAATATAATGGTATTAATTCCAAAATCCCCTAATCCCCATTATGTCTCTCAATTTTGCCTAATTTCCCTTTGCAATCTTATAAATAAAATTTTCACCGAAGTTTTGTCATCAACATATTAGCTCCACTCCTATAGGCTTGATATATCCTTAGTAGTTGGCATTTGTAAGTGGTCAAGGAATCTCAGATAATGTCCTTTTCACCCAGGAACTAGTCCATTCCAATGATTGGAAGGTTCAAGGACATAATATTCTTTTGAAGCTTAACATGATGAAGGCTTTTGACAGAGTATCTTGGATTTTCCTTGAACAGTTGTTGCTCAAATTTGGTATTGCCCCTCATTTTACTTCGTTAATTATGGCTAATCTCAAATATAGTTGATTCTCTGTACTGGTCAACGGCAAGTTTTCAGGTTCTTCCAAGCATCGTGCAACATCAAACAAGGAGACCCTTTATCACATCTACTTGTTTATCTTGTGCTATGAAGCTCTTAGCCGAGGCTTTGAATAGCTTGCATGCTGAGAATTCCCGGGAAATTATGCTTTGCCAAGAAGAAACCTGAATGAGAAATTTCTAAAACTGTGCTTGTTTTGAAAATCGTTCTTTTTCTATGTCAATTGAAAATGCGATTTCCGGCAGGGGGAACTCGCATTTGGAAGATGCGAGCTCACTGAGCTAGCATCTCCTGAAAGCTCGCATCTCCCGAATGTGAGTTCATGGATTATTAATTCGGCAAAAATTTAAAAAAAAAAAAAAAAATTTCTGACCTCGCAGTAAGTGAATGTGAGGTCTAAGATTTCTTTTTCAAAAAAGTTTTATGACCTCGCATTCAGTCAAAAAAAAAATTTAAAAATTTTTTTTTAAACATTTGACTTTGTATTTTATGAAGGAATTTTTTTTTTTTTTTTGCAGTATTGCAAAAATAGAAAAATGTTTGATATTTTTGTTAATTAAAAAAGGATTTGGCTCTAAGATAAAACCACTTAAATGCTAAATCGTGAACATGTATTTAATAAGATATATAGGAATACTAAACCATTATCTTTAAACCATAAACTATAACATTAACGAAATATTATACGAATGAAATGTTGTAAGAAAGCAAATTTATTATCATATTTTTTGATAAATTTTGACATAACCTCCCCTATTATATGAAGATTCTCACTGCCACCAACCATACCCAACAAGGGCAACAAACATCCATAAAAATCCGACAAGGGCTAAAAAAAATAAATAAAAACCTAATAATAATAAAAAAACACCCGACAAGGGCGAACAATGATATACAAATAATGGATATCAATCACACATGATTGCGAGAAGTAATAACAAATGTCAATGTCCATGATCTCCAAATCTCCCGCCCGTACCACACTGTCTAGGTTTAGGCACCCTTTTTGATCGACAGACAGAAAATAGAGGAGTGTCTTGCTGTTGAGTAGGGTGAGCAATTTGCGCCTGCGAAGCTATGTTTTGTTCGTGTTCATGTTCTTCATCTGAAACAGTTGGACCAGTATGCTCTGGATCTGGTCCAGTGGACGACTGTCCGAAAGATGATGGTCCCACCGGAGTGCGCATTGGCGAAAGTATGTGTGAAGTGTCACCCTCGAATGGTATATTAACATGAGGGGATCTAGCATCTACTCATGGAGCCGAGGCGATGGAACTCGACGATGTCGACGACCACCTCCGTGTTTGCCCGCCTCGCCGCGGAGCCCGCTCTACTCTATGTGGATCATGTGCCTGGTGTGGATGTCGAACGTAAGAAGGAACTGTCGGAGGCCGAAGATCAAGACGAGTAGATTCTCCTACTGCATGTAGTGACTCAGAAGTGAAATGTCTGATCTGTGCCCAAGTAATAGTATCCGGAGTATCGTCCTCAGTCAGGTTGTCTAACGACATGTAGTACAATCTAGCCATGGAATCCATCTACCATAGAAGTTAAAATTAGTTTTACTAAAGTCATTTGAAAAAGAAAAACAATAACAAAAAATGAATAATTACTTACTAGATAATCTGCAAGTGCACCATCGCCGTGGTAACCTTATGGAAAAGTAGGGCGTTGACTCGGATTGGATATGTACACCACCGTCCTCGGTCGGTACCATTGCATATAATCACCCGATGCATGTGTAGTATCAACACATGAGGAGACCAACCTCAACTGTATCTGTTCTTGCCCCCCAAATATCTATATTAGGTCGGTGGGTCAACTCCCAATCATTGTTCGCCCGACCACGGAGATCTATCAAATGAAGTGCACTCCTCTGGGTTGATAACAGGAACATCCTCTTGCGTCTGACATTCACCGTCATTTGTCCCCAAATCCTCGTCAGAATCGTCATCCGATATATCTTCTGAGTCTGACCCTGACTCGTAATCCTCGTCTAATGCATGCCACGACGAGTCACTATTAGCATTATCATCTGTCAAACCCTCATCCACGAGACTTTTCTCCATATGTTGATATTGCATGGTACTTGGGCCTTTACCTGCTATGGTGTCTTTATTACACTGCGCGCCAATAGATTGATCAGATTGCATTGAGTTTGAAATTGAAAATGAACATGTTGGGTTGTAAAACTCAAATGACCAAGGATGTTCAAAGAGACTCCGCGCATTGGACTGCAGCGGCCGGTCGTCCATGGTCGAATGCCTCATGAGAGACATCATTGGCCCCATACCATACACCCCTAGATTGTTGGTTACAGGTACCTGGAGAATTTCCTCTGTCTCGATAAACAACTCAGCACAAAAAGTAGGATCGGCATCAAACAAATCAAAAATACCATCCATACCATCATCATTTGTCAATGGAATGCCAGAGTAAACACCACGACTAACTATATGCCTATACAAAATATTCAATTTTAACTGCTCCCTATCAACCTCCATGAATTCGTATATCTTGTCAAATAACTCAACAAACCTAATCCGTTGCTTTATTCGGAATTGTTTCTTGCACACCATTGGCCGGTAGGACATAGTACCGCCTTCATAAGTTATTTCTCCTCCCCAATAAAGGAGAATGTGCGGGGTCTATCAAATGTCATTTTCCTTAAGGATGTAACTGTTTAGACCCCCAATTTTGGATACGGAATATGTTTTTTTTTCCCCCAATTTTGGATACGGAGTATGTGTTTTTTTTAAAAAAAATTCGACAGAGTTCCTCATCTATACTTGAGGATTCTCTCTTACGCCGGTCATACCTGATAAGGGTTATAAACAACACAACAAATTGGCAACAGTTACAAGTAATACATGCCCGACAAGGGCTACAAACAATGCAATAACAGCCCCTCACCCCATATACCAAATCTTTACATTCACAATCTAGTGACTAGAATTTTGGCCAATAGATCACATCTAAGCATCTAAATTATCACCTGACTTTATTGTCTCTTATACACATCTAGATGTGATAAGAGACAGCAAGACATTCTTATATGTTGAGATCAAGTACCTAAATCATGCTATTATCTGGATTTTAGTCTTTTCAAGCAAGCAAAATTTGTTTGCCAAAATTATCCAAACATGGTTATTCTTGATCATTTGATATGTACAAAATTTTTAGGTACAAATAATTTCTCTTGTACAATTTCAGTATAACAAAGGACATAACTACAAATTTCACCGCAATCAAGATTCACCAAACATACAACATATATCCCGAGCCAAAATACCATTTTCTCTAAATATTCAGACAGAAAAGAAGATAATCAAATAAGCATATTATTACACTAAAACACAAAAACAGCAAAAATATAAGCTACCATGTGTTTTAGTGTATTAATTCTCAAATATTTACATTATAAATTATTTAATTAAAAAAATAAAATAGTAAATGGTTTAAAGATAATGGTAGATAAAATATCTGTCTCTTATACACATCTGTTGATGGTGTTTGTTGAGACAGAATATGGTGGTGGTGGGTGGTGGTGGTGGTGGTTGTTGTACCACCCACCATCTCCAGAGATGGTGGGTGGTGGTTGTTGTAGAGAAGGAGGAAAAGGATTCATTGCTGATTGTGAATGAAATTGCAAATGGAAGGAGGAGGAGGAGGAGGAGGAGGAGAAATTGGAGGTTCTGCGAGGGAGAAGAAGAAAGGGGAGGTTCTGCGTCGCAGAACCGATTTAAACCCGTATGACCTCGCATTCGGTGAATGCGTGGCCTGGGAATTTTTTTTTTTAACATCTTATTTCACGATTTTAATTTGGCATGAGCTCACATTTAGTGAATGCGAGCTCAACCGAATGCGAGGTCAGTCAATCTGTTTGACCTGGCATTCACCGAATGCGAGGTCTGGGAATTTTTTTTTTTTTTAACATTTCACGATTTTAATTCAGCGTGAGCTCGCATTTAGTGAATGCGAGCTCAATGAACTCGCATTCCCCGAATGCGAGTTCCCCTCTCCCGGTTATCCTATTTCCAGTCGACATGAAAAAATAACAATTTTAAAAATGAGCACAGTTTCAGAAATTTTTAAACCTCCCATTACCCACCTTGCTTTTGCAGATGACCTACTTATTTTCACAAAGAGAGATAGACACAGTTTGCGTGTGCTTTTGGATTTTCTAGACACCTATCAAAATGGCTTGGGTAAGAAAATTAACAAAAGTAAGACTTTTCTTGTTGCAGGAAAGCATTGCCCTTCCGCACGTGCAAGCAGCTTCCTTTTATGTACCTTGGCTGTCCAATCTTTAATGGAACATATGAGAAAGAGAACATAGTTTCAATGCCTCAAAGACTCTTTTACTTCAAGATTGGCGAGACGAAAGAATAAATTATTGTCTCCTAGCAGCAGATTGATTCTAATCAAACATGTATTGTCTTTCATTCCGATGCACATTCTTACCGTCATGGATCCTCTATTTACAATTCTTAACCAACTCGAAAAGATGAGGCCGGATTTTTATGGGGGGATGAAGAGGGTTCCCATAAACGTCATTGGTTAAATGGAGTAGCTTATGCTACCTGGCTGAAGAGAATGGTCTTGGCATTCGTCGTCTAAAGGATAGAGTGGATCCTTTCACTCTTATACTATGGTGGAATTGTTATACATCACATTCCCTTTGGGCCTCTTATATGCGCCAATGCTCATCACCCAAGAGGAGAAAGTGACACTGCCTAGCTCGGTTTGGCGTCGAATGTTATCCCTAAAGGATTTGGCTCTATCACTAATGCAAAAAATTATAAAATACAGTGACTGCTCTTTTGTGTATAAGAAGAAGGAGAATTTGTTTGGGAGAGGTCCTCTCCTTCTTGGCCGAAAGGATGTCCCCAATCCAAATGTAAAGCTAAACAAGCTTTACAGCAACGAGAAAGGCTGGAATTTCTCGTATGTCCTAGACTCACTCACAACAATAGAAGTGCAAGAAATAACCAGCCACCAGTTTTGGTTATCAAAAGATCCAAACAAGATTATATGGCAACCTAATACACTTGGTTCTTTTATGTTTACTTTTGCTTATTAGCAAGCCCGCCAATGCCGCCCTATTGTATTTTATTATGCCGTTTCTAGGTGTACTTATGTCAATGGGTTTTCACATAGTATCCAAATGCCAAATGTGCTTCTCGATTGAGACTCTTAATCACGTCTTCATCGAGTGTCCATTTGCTCTCTCTATTTGGTCTCGTTATGCCTCTATCTTTGGAATGCAACATTGTCAAGGCCAATCAGTTTTGCATTTAATGCAAGGATGGTTAATTGGAGCTTCTCTATTTCCATCCGATCTCAACTGAAGTTGTTGAGATAGCTCCAATCCTCATATGTTGGCAAATTTGGAAGGTGCACAATGAATCTTTGTTCAATCCCAAGTATCCCTCCCTATTCAAGTGCTTCTAGAATCTGCTGTCTCCTTATGGACATTGTTGACATTCACCCAGTATCATTGACGTCATTGGAAATTAATAATCCTCTTCATGCAAGCATCCGGTTAAAGTTGGTAATTCCTCGACCATTAAAACCCATAACATTAACTTGGATTGCTCCATCTACCCAATATCTTACAAGCTCAACGTAGATGGATACTTGGGAATCAAGGTAACGTTAGAGGTGGTAGAGTCATCCGAAATAGCAATGGTGAGATCCTTATTGGTATTTTAGAATGGTGTTTGAACTAGTCTAGAAGCAGAATTTTGATCTTTTATCACTGGACTAAAGTGGTATCAACATCATAATTACTTCCCACTAATTATTGATACGGATTCAAAGCTGCTACATGATATTGTTCAATTAGGCGACTCCAAGGAGCTTGGCGTTTGGATTTCCTCATTCGTCAGTTTAAATCTCAAGCAACGCATGGCCACCTTTCTCCTCATCAATAATTTCGGTAAACAAATTCAATAGCTGATTCATTGGCAAAAATGGTAAGCACATCATGAATTTTCTCTGTTTTAACTGCTAATGAGCTTCCTAGACAAATTACTAGATTAGCAGTAATGGATGCTAGGGGTTTCCATATATTCGCATGTGAAACTCACTAAAGCCATGTAATTTTTCCAATAATGCAATAAAATCCTTGGTTAGAAAAAAATAAGAAAATAAAAACACTTATTGTTCTTTTCTGTCTGAATAGTAGTAGAAAATCTAACATAACATAATGAGTCCAAATTTGATAATACAATTATCAAGATGACAACAAAGTTAAAGTGGGTCAATGTGTCTCTTATGAGTTATGTGATCGAATACAACTTAGCGGCATTCTTAAGTTGTAACATCAATAATCATAATTCAAATATTTAAATAATCATCAGCTACTATTACTCCTTGAATGTTATTTCCAACTATTGAAACTTCATGTTGAGATTATCCATTTAGCTCCTCCTTTTTGTCCATTCTCGATGAAAAGAGACAAGTTGAGATAAGAATTTTAAATGACTAATAAATCAAAATTGACAAATTTTAGGCCAAACAATAAATATTTGTGATAAAATTTCATAGCATCTATAGAGCAATATAATTCCAATACATAATGTGAATAAATAATTTCACAAAAATAAGTAACATGTCATTCTCATATTTGCAAGAACTCCTTTAATGAAAACCTTATCAGATAATTCAAGTATTATTTATATCCTATCTCTATAATACGAATTGCATAAGTGGTATGACGTACATTCTTCACTTAATAGTTCTTATAAGAATTGTTTATTCACCAAACATTTACAAGAAATGCATTGTATATGTATTGACCAGATGTACATCAATCAATCTTGATGTACAACAATCAACCATTGTCTTTCTTGTTAAACAAAATGAAGAATGATATTAGGAAAATACATGCTATTAATGGCATAACAACTTGGTGGAGACATAAAAATTACTCAACTTGCATCCAAAAATTAAGTTCTCTTTCAAAATAGTTATTAGATTGACACATGTATCCTTTACTTTCAACTATTATTTTCACTTTCACTTAGAGCTCTTTATCAAAATGAGCAATTAATGCCATGACTATTAGCAATAGAATCTTTCGAACAGTATATAAAGATTTTATGATAATTTATACCTTTCATTTGAGTTAAACTATTCATCAAAATCTTATCTCTATGTCATTCAATATTACCGTGTATGTATCTCATTTTCTTTTATAATTCATACGAGTTGTACAATGGAGACTATTTAGGCAATATTAATGAAATTTTAGCTTTATTTTGGCTATTAACTCAATATATTCTTTTATGGAATAATACTAAAATATACAGTTTTCTCCAATCATGACTTGTGAAAATATGGTAAGGGCTCATCTTTATATCTAAAAAATATATTAGACTTATGTAAGTATACAAACACAAATCTATAAATTGCATTATTTTCTTTGAGAATTTTCTAACTCCCACTATTCTCTTAATAGCATAGTTTAGTGCCTTTAACCATAATAGAGCATTTCTTCACATGATCTCTCAATGGAGGTCTATTGACATAATTATCAAAATGTCAAATTTATTATGATAAATATATTATATCTCACTAAGTAAGGATAGCCTAAGTGTTTTTCTTTACCTTTCAATTCCACAATTTGAGTTAAATCACTTACACTATATTTTTTTCAAGAAAAACTTATATTTCTAGTATCAACAAATTTTGGAGTACAATAAAGACAATAAAAGATTTTATCCATTCAAGTTAATAATTTTGAAAAATAATCGCTTATTACATTTCATTTAGCTTCCTTATATGCGGGTAATATACCCTTACATTAGCTAAATCCTACATGGAAAGATTTTGAATTTGATGTCTATCTAACTATTCTATAACATAAATAGAATTTTAAACAATTATGAAAGGAATCGTGTTCAAAATATACATAATATATTTTTTTCCAAATTTCACTCTATAAGGATAAATTTACATTTTAAGTTATAATTCATTTATGTCTATAAGTTTTCCTTCTTACAAATGGTCCACCAAAATGTGCCAGTAAGCATTATTATCATTGCTTCTTAATCAACGAACCACACATTAAGGACAATTGAAAAATACCATTTTGTGTAAAATTTCATTTTATTCTCTACCGCTTCCACTTTTATATATATCTACCTCTTGTACGAAAATTTCTAAAATTACAAAGTGCTTTCATCTTATTAACCAAGAAATAGAGATGACACATTTTTTTTTGGTTACCAAGTATTAAATGTCTCTTAACGAAGTGTGGAAAATAAAGAATAATAAACAGAATTTTAAGTTATGAAAAGTATACAAAACTCCTTTTAGCATCAGTTTATATTCTTTTAAGTCTACTTTCTTACATAAAAGTAGTTTATAGAAGAATTATGTAATTGGTAAATGTTTTCAGTTGAGAGTTCTTAAGTGGTATCCACTATTTTTAGCTAACACAGAGCCCTTCATCATGCCCATCTACATTACGTGTGAAGGCCTACCATACTATTTTTTAATAAACATGCGGTATTTTCCCTCTCACAAGCCGTGGGAAAAACCTCTCAAAATTGATTTAGCCACTGAAACATTGTCAAGACATCATTTGACTAACGTCTGTGTGGAGGCAGATTTGCAAGCTGCATTACCTACAAGGAGTGGGAAAGAAAGGAAAGTGGCAGACGATAACTTATGAAAACCTTTCTTCGTATTACCCAAAGTGCCAGAAGTAAGGGCATAGCATAAACGATTGCTTGATGGATGATAATGGTGTTCCTGTTCAGAAATCGATTGCCCAGTAGCCACTGAATAAGGAGCATCAAGTTGCTACATAGCCTGCAAAGCAAAAGATCCAATCTGCCAGGTCATGACAATGGAATCTGAAAATCATAACACTATTAAAGAATCCCTACATTGGAGGAAAATTCGGCCAGATTCCTCATGGTAGTGAAAGTTTGAATTCAAAACAGCCAGGAAAGGAGGTTGACTACTTCAACTCAAACCAATCACAAAATAAGGAGAAACAAGTTGAACCCACAATTTCTGAGGAGCCAACTGCAAAATTGGATCAGTCAGAATCTTCTCTCAATCAAGAAGATATTCAAAAAATCCTAGATTTTCCTAAATCTTCTAATCCACGTGCAGCCCAAACAAGAACACATGAGGATCAACAACTAGGGTTTTCAGCACAGGTATGTATGGATGACAATGAAGCTGTAGAGGATCACAGGTTGAATGATAACTCTAGTCAGGAAGAGGAGAACCTTCCTTTTGAAGGGGATGGTCAGGCAAGAGTTGGAGTTGATTTAGGGTTTAAAGCCATGGACACATCTCTCCAAGAAGTCAACGCGCTAACTTATTAACTCTATTGATGATACAAGCTATTGTTCTTATTCTACAGAATGAGGATGAGAGGTATGGGAAATCATTCGGACCATGAACTTATTGAGCCACTGGATAATAATACTTGTGTTCAAGAGTTCAAAACTTTTGTGGAACAATTGTCCAGGAAAACTGTTCAAGAGACTGGGAAGTTGATAAGTCCAAAAATTGGGGATAATTTATTTACTATGAACCCTAATTTGATGTTTTGTAACCCAAATTTTAGGTGTTTTGTGTGTGTTTTAGGATTATTAGTTTTGAATTAGGTTTTGTGTGTTCTAATGTGTTTTAGCAATTTTTAGTGTTAAATTTGTGTTAAAATTATGTTAGTAATGTTAGTTTATTTGTGTTGTGCATGAAAGGGTAATTTTGGAAGTCCTGAAGTGGAAATTGTTATTCTTGAACAAAAGGAAAAAAAAATAAAAAACAAAAGAAAAAAAAAAAAAAGAAAGCCAGGCCCAAACAATAGAGCCTGGCCAAAGTTGGCAGAAGGCATCCTTACTGCAGCAAGGAAGTTATATGCTGCAGCAAGGATTGTGTACATATTAATGTGGGCCAGCGAGAAGTTTGCAAAGAAATCTCCCAGCAATTCAAAGTGGGCCACAGCAAAGAATCCAAGTGATGGCTAATAAGAGCAATCCAACGTGGGTATTAATTTGATCAAGCAAAGGAATCATCAAGGTGGCAAATTCATCCAACGTGGTAGGGAATCAAACGCGGGCCACAATTTACTTATTAACAAAAGCCCATATACTTTTATAAATAGCCCTTTTCCCTCATAAGTTAGTATTAGAGAATTAGGGAAAGAATTAGATTTTAGGTATTTTTTAGAGTAGCCGCTAGGGTTCTCTCTGGATAATTTTATATTTCTCATTTAATTTGTATAAGAGACAGACTTAAATTTCAATTTCAAGAATTTGTTCGTGTGTCCTTATAAGCAAATTAGTGTGTATAAGATTCAGATAATTATAAAACCTGTGACAATTTTTTGAGGATTTGAGTACGCTTAATTATTCAATAGTTAATTATTTTTATTTCAATTTAGTCGTTTAATTATTTAATTTCTTTTTGCCTAATTTAGTTAATTTTAATTTAGGATTAACTCTTAGTTTAATTTTGTTATTTAGATGTATTAATTTTATTAAGTCTTTAATTAATTTTAGACAGGATGTCTATCAATTAATTATCTCGTATTAAGTTAAGATTTCGTCGTTTAATTCTTGCAAATTTATTTTCTGTAATTTTCTAGGGTTAATTTGTTAATTAATTTATTTTTATAAAAAAAAATCTAAAAATAATTCTTTTTAATTTGTGATCATCTAAATAGTGATTGATACTAAATATTCGGTAATTGACCAATTTAATCCTCGTAGGAACGATCCTTATTACTTATATACTACTACCCGACCCGTGCACTTGTGGAGACGTGTGTTAGTACATAGTTAATTTGTTAATTTACGGTTTGACACGTATCAAGTTTTTGGCGCCATTGCCGGGGATCAAATATCTAGGCAATATCGAGCTACTTAGTATTACTACTAATTTAGATTTTTTTACTTTTTCGTTTAATTTCTTCTCACCCTCTTTATGTATTTTTGGCAATGAACATGCAAAGAATGTATTGCGGTGAATCATGCCAAGAATATTATCATTCTTATGATTATAGAGGCATGACCAATGAGCATGTTGATTGTTATTCACCCTACTCCCTATACGATGATATGGGATGGTACAACCATCCAGATTCTTGTTATTGGAGTTATCAAGATCAAACTTATCCACTACCTGTTGAAAGAGGAGAGGAGTCACGATTGGAAGGAATGATGAATAACTCCATGAAGAATCAAGCTAAATCCCTAGAGAATCAAACTAAATCCATGAGGAATATAGAAGCCTATTGTACCCAAATCATGAGATATTTGGGAGATGAAGCTCAAGGAGCCCCCATGGCAATTCCAACCCAACCTGAACATCAAGCCTCACCAACCTATGAAGAAAAGGAGAATGCATGGTTGGAGATGATAACAATGACTGACATGGAGCAAAATAGTAGCCGTAATTGTTCAACACTTTCAACCTCAATTTTATGTGTTGGTAGGTGAGACTCAAAATGTTCCTATGGACCACCCAAACCCTAAAGAATGGTATGGTGATGACGGAATGAATACGGAACCTTTAAATCAAAAATCACCAATGCTAATAGAACAATACACGTTTGGGAGTAATGACTAACATGGAGAGCAAAAGGGGTCAATGGGTTGTGGAACCACTCAAACCGAATGTAATGGGCCTTGTGGACTTGAATTCTCAACAAGCGGGCCATTCGACACTTGTTTAGAAGCCCCACCAACCTATCATTTGAACAAGTGTAAGATTACCCAATTAATCAATGAAGAGGTACCATTTGGAATATTTGTAGAAAAAGAGTTCGTTAAAGGAGTGGATACTGATGAATACATTCTAGAGGGAGTTAGGGACATGTTTACTTATGTTGGAGATCCCGTGGTCCTTGGATGCGCCGGATGTGGAATTCAAAGGAGCAAATTTACAAAGGACTTCAATGTTCAAGATATTCTTGGAAAGCCTTCTTGGCTTTACTAGGGGAGTTTTTTTTTAATTTCCTTTTTCTTTTTCTTTTTTATTTATTCATGTTTCATTCTTTTCCTTTTTCGTTCATTTTGTGTGTAGTGATATTTGTGTTTGTTTTTGTTTCTTCTCCCACTTTTGTGGAAACATTAGGGATAATGTTTCACTCAAGTTGGGGGAAAAGATCTATAATGTAGTTGTGTGTTTTCATCGTATAGGTTATTTTAGGTGTTATATATATTTTTTTGTTAATGTTTGTCTTAGGGGAATTTCTATACTTAATTGACTCTTTTCTGTATCAATAGTTTTTGGAAAAAAAATTGAATTATTGAATCCACATGTGTATAGGAATTTTTGTTCTTTAACCCCATTGATTCATGGAATGTGACATAACTCTTATATGACAATGTGTGAAAATGTGTGAGTATGTGTGGCAGTTTCGTTAATTTTTAAGTGAGTGATATCCTTGACCACTTATTGCAACTTGGATTTAATCTTGTGACATATTAGTCGGGGTCATTTCATATTTGCGAAATATGAATGAAGTTTGGACTAAAGAGATGATTTAGGCAATTTCTTTCGACCGTTTGAGCCAAAAAGCATACCTTTTTATGATTATCCCTAGTGTCCCTTTTTGAGCCTATAAGCCTATTCTTCATTAGTAACCACATTATTTAACTATTTTATCCTTTTATTTTATTTTCTCATTTTTCTACCCATCACCTTAGTTGGTGTTGACAACATCGATACTAATAAGTTGTTTTTTATGGAAGATTGAGATATGTTGTTTATTGGGACTGGAAATTAAAGAGAATATTTTGACTAGGGAAGTCCCTGTTTGTTATAAAGTATTGTGAATGTTAATTGGTATTCTTATTATAGTGGAATCGAAGAAAAGAAAAAAAATGTGAAAGAAAAAAAAAGCAATGAAAAAAAAGAAAAAAAAAATGTATTTAAGTTCAAGTATTGTTTTTTTTGAATACGAGGACATGTTGTAGCCTTATCTATATTGTTGGTTAAATGATGGAGTGGTTCAGACATGTATTTGGGATTTCGGTTCAATGTCATCAAAGTGATGTAACTAAGGTGAGCTACTTTATCTAAATTTATCCTATCTATGTCCCTTAGCCAACATTACAAGCCGAAAAGTCCTATTTGATCTTTGGTCTGGATTAATTCGTGGTGTGCAAGAATAATGCCGAGTGTAATGCTGTCGTAGGCATCCAAAATTAACAACTTTCAATTGTAATGTAGTAGCGGTGAGTACATGTAACCCCACAGATAACGGAGTTTATTCTTATGCTAAATGGAAAAAGGGGTGTTTTTGAATGCTTTTAAACTAAAACTGAAACTAGAAAATAATTGAAGAAAATTTGATGTCAGAAAAGTCTTCGTTTTGGTCATATTCACCATGGCAATTTCACTAGTCGATCCTTGACACACAAGATAATTCAATTTTATATCAAGCAGTAATTGAAAAATTAACCCAAACGAATACCAATTCAACAGTTGATTCTTATTTCTTTCTAAAGTTAGTTAATTTTCAACACGCAATCCAATTAACCCTAACTATTAATTTAACCCAGACATGCACCAAAGATTAATTAATAGAAGCATTAAAATCAACAAGAACAATTAGACTAATTAAACATAAACACACGCGGTTATGCCAATTAGATGATTAATTTTCCTAAATTCAATAACACTAACCCAGTAATTATCAAATTTAGTTGCTTCATAGGTTGAATTAAACACACGCGGTTAAAACAATCTAGCTACAGATTAATTCTAATAACTTAATATTCTGCAGCAATAACAAGTTAGAAAGAACAATCATAAAATTAATTGAAGAAAAATAACCAATACTTGACATATAATTGAATAAATTCAAGCACAAGAAGTCTCACAACTTTGTAGAATTGATCATGGCTTCAATTTTCTCGACCAAGAAAAGGGTTTAGGCACAAAGTGCAATGAAAGAATAAAGAAGAATTTATACTACTAAAAAGGTTCCCTAGCCAAAAGAAAACAAAAGTGTCGAACCCCTTTTTCTCACCCTACTTGGGGTATTTAAAATGAGTATTTAGGGTTAAAATTAATGCCTACAGATAAGAACATAAAATCGGGTGAAAAAGAGTTCAACCGGGCGAAGAATCATGCCTAAAATCCAACTTACGCCACCCTGCTGCCCTCTGAGCACAAGTTTTGGGTAGGCAGTGAGGTCCTGGCCTGTTCCGTCCTCTGTGCACATGCGCAAGGACCTTAGCGCGCATGTGCGCACAAACCACTTCTGGAAATCTGCTTCTGGATGCAGCGCACATGCGCTGCATCTAGCGCATGTGCGCTGGCTTCCTCAACTGTGCTCCGCCTTCGGCTTCGATTTTCACCTTGATTCTTGCATAATTTGTGAATGTGTAAAACACAAAAGTTGTAGCTCTATCCCTTAACTTTCCAATTCATCTTAAATCACCTCAATCGAAGCTCAGGATAAAAGTTATGCTTGAAATATAAAAACAGCAATGTCTAGAATGGATTCATACTCGTGCATGTCCCGCACTAAGCATTTTCTTTCATTTTTTCCCATCTTTTTCAGTCGTTTTTTACTTTACCCCTACAAAAACTAAGAATAACCAAATTAAACTCAATAATAACTCAAATCTTGCTTACAACACATAAAAGCGAGGTAATTGACACATAAAATATAGCACAATTATGAACTTATCAAATTACCCCACACTTAGCCTTTGATCGTCCTCAATCAAACATAAAATTAAAACATTTAAGCCTAACACATTCTACTTAACATATTCCTTCAAATATTCACATAAATAATCAATAATCAATCTAGCAATCAGAGTAGTCTAAGAACCCAAGAGCTCAAATGCTAATAAAAACCAAAACATGAAATTCGTGTGTATGTGTGTATAGCCATTCAAGAATTTAGATTTGAAAATATCTAGATTAAATCATGAAGACCCTCAAAAATTTTTTTAAACACCCCATAGCTCACTCTTCTTACACCCCTCCACTAGCTACAATCTAGATAATCGATTCAATTCAAATTTAGGTAGGACTTTCAATTCGAACTATAGGTTAGAATATTTGTTAGCCAAAGAAGGGAAAGGATATAGCAAATAAGAACAAGAGCTTTATAATAATGATGGCCATACATTAAAATAAAACTTCCCTTCACTTGTGAAATATCATACATCCCCAACCCCACACTTGAGTAACAAACACCCCTCAAGAATTCCGAACAACCGAACATGCCAACTTCCCTCGGACATATCTACATCACATCATCATTTTATTTTTCTATGTCCGCTCACAATATGGGTACCAGTGGTAGGCACTACCCGCAACAAATAAACACGCAGGTACCAGAGATGGGCACTACTTGCAAATACAGGTACCAGTAATAGGCACTACCTATAAATATGTCAAGAATACACAGGTACAGAGATGGGCACATACCTGTTCTTACAGAAACTTCCATATTCATTTTTTCTTCAACAATTTTTCCAATACCCTATTTCGCTACAAAAATGTACGTCACTCACTTCTCACAAACTGCCACCCTTATATCCCCTTAACAAATAATGTGCACCATAAAGCTCTTAAAGAGAAAACTTAGGATAAAACAATGAAAAGAACATTAAACTCAATAAGGGTAGGTAAATTGAGTTTATGTGAAAGAACGTGAATGATGTTTCTCTTTACAAGAATAAGGCTCAAATAAGGTATTTAGAAATAAATTGTTAAAATGGTTGGCTAGAAAGGCTCATCAAACAAAAAAGCACTACCCTCATTTGTAAACTAAATCGGGTCGTCTAAGAATTAGTTTCGAAAATGTAATAAAGTGAGTTTTTGGGATGCAATATAATTGAGTCTACATAAATTTCTCTAAATATCCCAAATCAAAAATTAAAGTGTGGCTTAGTGCTCAAAAGTCTTGAAAATCATGAATGAAAAATATTAACGCCAGCTTCTCATTCATGCATGGTTCAACTAATGATTATTCATGCAGAAAAATGGAAAAAAATACGTTAAGCAGAGAAAATTTTTGAATTTTTTTTTAAAAACAATAATGGTCAATTAATCCACAAAATTTTCAAAATTTTCAAAATTTTTTACAAGATCTCCTATCAAAGAAAAAGTCAAAATATATTGCAGCAAAATTGAGCAAAATACATGAAACAACTGTTAATTTAACTTAGGGGACCCCACACTTTAAAAGAAGCATTGTCCTCAATGCAAAAAAATAAAAGCATAAAATGGAAAAAGAAAATCTTCTCTGGATTTAATTCGTGTTTGGAGCAGTATCCGCTATAAATATCCCCTTATTGCAAATGAAAGCTGGAGTAGACACTAAACAAAACAGAACAAAACAAATAAATAATTCCCTTGAGACAACAAGAAAAACAAGAAAATTGTAGAAAAGAATCCTACAATAATCAAGAAAAAACTTACTCCCTTAAGGGACTACATGACAAAAATAAACGAAAACACTATTACAAAAATAAACCTAACTAAAAGGAAAGTAACCAACTAAAATGAAAAGCCCAACCAACAAAAATGTCTAATATTGTCTAGGAAATCAATACTGATAAACATCAAACAAAGAAAACGGTCCAACATATAGGCATAAAAACTCAAGGAGCATGGGGCCCCAAATCTTGTGGAAAATGAGAAAATGGAGGAAATGTAGAAGGGTCCTCTTCCCGCTCTCTGTCCATCTGACGAGCCTCCATGGTCTGCTGTCAGATAAACTGATATTGCATAAATGAATCAAAACGTTGGCCCATCCACTGTTGCATTGCCAAGATTTGATGTAGAAGCTCCTCCTACGACTGCTGCGGAGCAGGTACCGGTTCATCATCTGAATCCTCAACTTCCTCTACGTGTGACGTAGAAGCTTGGGACCGAGTGCATTTAACCTGAGCTCGTATACCCTCCATTGCAATCATCTGGCCTGACCTCAATTTTTCCTCAGAAGGTTCAATCACAACACCACTTTCCAAACATAGAGTCGTAATTAGATGGGGAAACCATAATCCTGGTTGCCTACGTGGTAGCGGAGTAGTAAAATTGTTGGCATATAAACTGACCGACATCAATGGCTTTCCCGGTAGCACGTACAATACAGCAATGTGGCCCAGCTCTAGAGTGACATGGGTGAGATGGTTTACCGACAGAAGGCGGCCACAAAGGAATTTAAACCAGACAAACCATGCTGGCTTAAGTTTATTTGTGTGGAAATGCCGACCGTCATGCCATCTGCCGTAAAAGTCCAGTTCACATCTCCGTCACAAAGAACGCTTGTGATATGTTGAAGCTCTACGTTGGCATTACGGGTGTCGGACAATTCATCTTTACGAACATGAGTGACTTTCAAAACTCTGTTGATTTCATTGGCAGAGACATCCACTTCTTTTCCCTGTACATATATCCTGGTGGAGCAATAATGATCAAACTTAGAATAAAACTCACGCACCACTGGAAAGATGGCATCTATGAGAGTGGAAGTGAAAAGCTCCCATCCATGATTACGAATGGCTAACTTGATTTCTGGCACCCCTGCCAATGGCACTTGTATGCCCCTTTCCTTAAATGCAGTCCGTTTTGAGATATCATTGTCATATTTCTGTTTGGCTACCGCAGTTAAGAAGTTTAACCCGCCACCAACTCTTGGTTGTGGAGCCCCAGATGATGAGGATTATTCGGTAACCCTTGACTGTGGCTGTTTTCTTTGCTATTCTTCCCATTCCTTGATTTGATTTTCCTTTAAAGAAGAAGAAATTTGGGCGTAAAATTGATGAAATTGGGGTGAGTTTTGGTAAACTTGTGGGGGATTTGACGGTTTGAGAGGAAGTTGAAAGAGAAGAGAAATGTGAAAAAATAATGAGAATTGGAACGGTTAAGTTCCTTTAATCCGGTCGCGTGCACGTGCACTGCTTTCTCAGCGCGCATGTGCACGTGAGTCAGCGTGTTTGTCCTTTAAACTAAAATAAGTAAAAATAAAGTTGCAAAAATTCAATAACATAATAAAATTGAAATGGACATGGGTTGCCTCCCATGAAGTGTCCTTTCTTTTCTGTCGTTGGCTCGACGTGATACTCTTTCACCAATCCATCATGTAACTCTCATGTGGAGGAGTCCAAGAATCTTCCGCTTCACTGTTTTAACAAATGAGGGATTCAATCTCCTTTGCTCTTTCAGAACCCGAACAAGTTGCTCTTCTTGCGAGTTGCTAAGTTGACTTGAGATTATCACCCTCTCCTTATCCTTAAAAAATATGTACTTTAGGTGAACAGGATGGCGATTATAATCTGGAATTGTTCCCTGCACAATAGATAACTTCAATTTCTCGTTAGACAGTGGTAAAGCATTAGGACCTCCATTACTTGTTTGTTGCAACATGTCCTTATTTTTTTCCTCGAGATGTTCTTCACGGTTCGTGTCCATCTCCTAATTATTGGTATGTTCATGAATTTGTGTATTGGTGACTTACACACATTGATTACAGAAACAAGTTTAGTATGGTCAGTTCAAGAATTATCATAAATGCTAAAGTTAACACTTTTATTTCCAAATTCCATACTAAGAGTACCTTTTTGAACATCTATATTTGTTTGGGAAGTAGCTAGAAATGGTCTTGCTAATAAAATAGAAGCATTGGAATCACCTTGTTCCATGTCTAGAACAGAAAAATCAGCAGGATGTGCCAAACTATACACTTGAAGATAATATATCCTCCACGATTCCCTTAGGATAGGCCAAAAATCTATCAGCCAACTAAATTACTATACCATTTTTATTCAATGGTCCGATTTTCAATGCATTATAGATAGAATATGGCATTACATTAATAGATGCACCTAAATCCAGCACGGCTTTTTCAACATATGTATTGCCTATCTTGCAAGGAACAGAGAACATACCTGGGTCCTTGCACTTTTCAGGTAGGGATTTTTGAATAATAAATGATACATTCCTCCCAACCTCTACCTTTCTAACTTTCTTCTCCTTTCGCTTTCGTTTATGCGAACACAATTCCTTCAAAAACTTAGCATAGCGAGGTATTTGTTTAATAGCGTGTGCTAATAAAGGAATATTTACCTCGCACTTACGAAAAGTCTAGTACAGCTCTTTGTTGGGATCCTCTTTCGAAAACTCTTTCATTGCCTCGGGAAATGGGGGTTCAGGCTTAACTTCAGGCCATATAGGAACAGCTTCTCTTCATTAGCTACTGCTTTTCTTCTCGCATGATGAGTAACCTTTTCTTCGGCTTTGGTCTCCATCTCAGCCTCTATAAGAAATTAACTAATTTGCACTGCACATCAACCTCTTTACCACTCCTCAACATAATTGCACTCACATTCTCCATGGTGTTGATGATAGTTTAAGACGGCAACTTCCCGGAGCTCTGCGCTTCCAACCTGCTAATTGTGATAGCCATTTGACCCATTTGATGCTGCAACTACTGAATACTGGTCGTTGTATCTATGCTTGAATTGAATCATATTTTCAGTTAATGTTCATCCAGTACCACTCTAAAGACTTGCCAGATTGATTATTCAGATTTGATTATTGTCTTTGAGCAAATGGTGGTCTACCTATGGTTGGAAGTTCTGCCAATTTTGTTGAGGCTGATTTTGGGCTGGATTCCCGTATCTCAAGTTAGGATGATCTCTCCATCCAGGATTGTACGTGTTCGAGTAGGGATCGTAACTTTGTCATGTCTACCCTGGGAATCCTTCGGCTGCATTTACGTGCTCTTGACCTTCATCTTGTAATGTGGGACACGTATCTATTGAGTGTCCCTCATTTGAGCATATACCACATGGTTGTACAGTCGGTGCGGTACCTGAAGCCAACTGTCGAACAAAAGAAGTCAAACTTGCCATTTGTTGTTCTAATGATGAAACATTTACCTCATTAACACGTTTGAGAGGTTGATCGCGTCGTGTCCCAAACTTTTGAGAGCTTGCGGCCATATTCGATATAAGCTCACGAGCAGCGTCTATGGTCAAATTGTTTAACGCCCCTCCACTTACGGCGTCGACCACGTTCCTTTCATTATACAACAACCCTTTATAAAAATATTGAATTAATAAGGAGTCACTTATCTGATGATGCGGACAGCTTGTACAAATTTCTTGAAGCACACTCATACTCATACAAGGATTCTTCATTGAACTGCCTTATTCCACAAATTTCCTTGCGAATATTTGCAGTTCGAGAAGCCAGAAATTATTTAGCCAAGAATAGTCTATTCATCTGCTCCCAAGTTGTGATACTACCCAAAGGCAAATCGAATAGCCAATCCTTTGCTTCATCCTTGAGTGAGAATGGGAATGCTTTCAACTTGATATGCTCCTCTGACACCCCGGTGGGTCTCATACTTGTGCAAACCACATGGAACTCCTTAAGATGCTTGTTCGGATCTTCACCTGGCAATCCATGAAAAGAAGGTAATAAATGGATTAGTCCAGATTTTAATTCAAATGTAACATTAGCATCTAATTCTGGATAAGTAATGCATAAGGGTTGTTGGTTCAGAGTGGGCGTGGCTAATTCTCTCAAAGTCCGTTGCGCCATGGTCATCTCTTCCTGTTGTTCCTGATTAAAGGATACCTACAAATATATAGTTAAACAATTGTTCTTCCCCTGACTGTCGTTCTCTGATCTCTTTTTCCAATCTGCATAGCGTTCTCTGTATTTTCGGATCAAATTGGAATTCAACTTGTCCAGCAGATCGCGTCACTGGTATACACAATTAGTGGAAGAATAATAATAAAAAGAAAGAAAAGAAAACTGCAATAAATAGCACAAAAATAATTCAAATGTAGAACGTGCCAAAATTTTGGTGTGCAAGAATTTTTGACGAGTATTAATGCTGTCGTAGGCACCCAAAATTAACAACTCTCAATTGTAATTAAGTAGCGGTGAGTACAGTCGTCCCACTTAGAACGGAGTTTATTCTTGTGCTAAATGGAAAAAAAATGGGGTTTTTGAATGCTTTTAAACTAAAACTAAACCAAGAAAATAATTAAAGAAAATTTGATGTAAGAAAAGTCTTCGTTTTGGTCATATCCACCATGGCAATTTCACTCGTCGATCGTTGACACGCAAGATAATTCCTCAATTTTATATCAAGCTTTAATTGAAGAATTAACCCGAACGAATACCAATTCAAAATTGATTCTTATTTCTTTCTAAAGTTGGTTAATTTTCAACATGCGATCCAATTAAGCCTAACTATTAATTTAACCCAGGCACGCGCCAAAAATTAATTAATAGAAGCATTAAAATCAATAAGAACAATTAGACTAATTAAACATAAACACACGCGGTTATGCCAATTAGATGATTAATTTCCCTAACTTCAATAACACTAATCCAGTAATTATCAAATTTAGTTGCTTCATAGGTTTAATTAAACACACGAGATTAAAACAATCTAGTAGTAGATTAATTCTAATATCTTAATATTCTGTAGCAATAACAAGTTAGAAAGAACAATCATAAAAATATTTGCAGAAAAATAATCAATACTTGACATATAATTGAATAAATTCAATCACAAGAAGTCTCACAACTTTGTAGAATTGACCATGGCTTCAATTTCCTCGACCAAGAAAAGGGTGGAATTAGGTACAAAGTGCCATGAAAGAATAAAGAAGAATTTCTACTGCTAAAAACCCTAGCCAAAAGAAAACAAAAGTATCGATCCCCTTTTTCTTACCATACTTGGGGTATTTAGGGTTACAATTAATGCCTACAGATAAGAACGTAAAATTGAGTGAAAAAGAGTCCAACCGGGCGAAGAATCGTGCCTAAAATCCAACTTACGCCACCCTGCTGCCCTTCGCGCACATGCACTGAGGTCTTCGCGTGCATGTGCGTGCAAGGCAGTGAGGTCCTGGCCTGTTCCGTCCTCCGCACACATGTACAGGGACCCTAGCGTGCATGTGCGCGCGAACCACTTCTGGAAAGCGCATGTGCGCTGGCTTCCTCAACTGTACTCCGCCTTCGGCTTCGATTTTCACCTTGATTCTTGCATAATTTGTAAAAGTGTAAAACACAAAAGTTGTATCTCTATCCCTTAGATTTCCAATGCATCGTAAATAACCTCAATCGGAGCTTGGAATCAAAAGCCTTATGCTTGAAATACTAAATAGTGTTTTAAATGGCTTCATACTCGTGCATGTCCCGTACCAAGCATTTTCTTTCATCTTTTTTCCATCTTTTCAGCCCTTTTTCACTTTACCCTTACAAAAACTAAGAATAACCAAATTAAACTCAATAATAACTCAAATATTGCTTACAACACATAAAAGCGAGGTAATTGACACATAAAATATAGCACAATTATGAACTTATCAATTCATATTAGTGATTATGGGATGTAAACATTCTTTGAATGTCTGATTACATTGTCACTTGTTAAACTGTAGTTAATATAAGTCTTGTCAAGATGAGTTAGGGAGTGATTCTACTTTCCATACTTTTTCTTTGTGAGTGGAGTGGTTGTATTGTCATGATGAATGTGGAATTATGGATCAAAATTTTCTTATGTGTGTGTGGAATTCAACTGCATTTTCATTAAAAATTTTATTGTTGATACAAGGAAAGAGTTAGTTTTGTATGGATTTTCTTTTTGTTAGTGGTCATATTAGTGTGTTACTCTTTTTCTTTTGTTTTTGCCGAGGACGTGCAAAATGTCAAGTTGACAGAGTTAATAAGTCTAGAAAATTGGGGATAATTTATTTACTATAAACCCTAATTTGATGTTTTGTAACCCTAATTTCAGGTGTTTTGTGTGTGTTTTAGGATTATTAGTTTAGAATTAGGTTTTGTGTGTTTTAATGTGTTTTAGCAATTTTTAGTGTTAAATTTGTGTTAAAATTATGTTAGTAATGTTAGTTTATTTGTGTTGTGCAGGAAATGGTAATTTTGGAAGTTCTGAAGTGAAAATTTTTATTCTTGAACAAAAGAAAAAAAAAATCAAAAGAAAAAAAAAAAGAAAGCCAGGCTCAAACGATTGAGCCTGACCAAAATTGAGCCCGGCCAAAATTGGCAGAAGACATCCTTGCTGCAGCAAGGATTGTGTAATGTTAATGTGGGCCAGGGAGAAGTTTGCAAAGAAATATCCCAGTAATTCAAAGTGGGCCACAGCAAAGAATCCAAGTGATGGCTAATAAGAGCAATCCAACGTGGGTATTAATTTGATCAAGCAAAGGAATCATCAAGGTAGTAAATTCATCCAACGTGGTAGGGAATCAAACGCGGGCAGCAATTTACTTATTAACAAAAGCCCATATACTTTTATAAATAATCATTTTCTATCATAAGTTAGTATTAGAGAATTAGGGAGAGAATTACTAGATTGTATAATTTTTAGAGTAGTGGTTCTCTCTGGACTTGATTATATTTCTCGCATTAATTTCTTTAGTACTTTTTAAATTTCAATTTCAAGAATTTGTTCGTGAAAAATATTAAAATTAGTGTGCCTTAAGAGACAGATTCTCCGGAAAACCTGTGACAATTTTTTGAGGATTTGAGTACGCTTAATTATTCAATAGTTAATTATTTTTATTTCAATTTAGTCGTTTAATTATTTAATTTCTTTTTGCCTAATTTAGTTAATTTTAATTTAGGATTAACTCTTACCAGTTTAATTTTGTTATTTATATTATTTTTCTTTTATTAGGTCTTTAATTAATTTTAGTTAGGATGTCTATCAATTAATTATTTCGTAGTTAAGTTAGTTATTTCGTCGTTTAATTCTTGCAAATTTATTTTCCGTAATTTTCTAGGGTTAATTTGTTAATTAATTTATTTTTATAAAAAAAAATCTAAAAATAATTCTTTTTAATTTGTGATCATCTAAATAGTGATTGATACTAAATATTCGGTAATTGACCAATTTAATCCTCGTGGGAACGGTCCTTATTACCTATATACTACTATCCGATCCGTACACTTACGAAAACTATGTTAATACATAGTTAATTTATAAATTTAGAATTTGACAGGTATCAAAAATTCAGGTTAGTTTCTTGAAAGAGAACAAGGAAAAGGAGAATCTATGTAGTAGGCTCTAATTAGTTAAAACCAGAAGTGCTTCAAGAGCACTCAACATGCCTTCTGTCCCCCAAGTCATCAACGAATATTCTACTCTATGTGGAATATTAAGGGGATTGGTAACGAATCCTTTTTAAGACGTTTAAAAAAACCAGTAAAGATGAATAATGTTCAGGTCTTGGCTCTTCTTGAACCTACGTTTGAACCCAATAAAGTTGTAGATATTTAGAAGAAGTTTGGGTTTGCTTCATCAATCCCTAGTTCTACTGGTTACATTTGGATTTTCTTGATGCATTCTATCACTCTAAATGTGTTGTCTACGGAGGAACATGTGATTCATTTGACTTTGGATTGGCAAGTAGCAAATAGACCCATTCAGGCTTCCTTCTTCTATGCTAAGTATACAGTTGTAGCCAGAAGATCCCTATGGAGCTCCTTGCAGCAAATAGTTTCTGGTTCACAATGCCCTTGGATAGTTGGGGGGATTTCAATGTCATAAGGGATTCATCTGAATATGCTGGAGCTTTTCAAATTAACACTGCAGGTATTGCTAAATTTAACGGTGTGTTCAATTAGTGTGCTGTAATGGACTTCCTTATTCAGATTGGCTCTAAATTTACCTAGAATGGGAATAGATTGGGTAGGCTTGTTTGGAGGAAGCTAGATAGATTTCCAAGAAATCAGTTGCTTTTCCAAGATTTAGAACTTATCGGTGCAGGTGTTGAATAAAACTTGTTCGTATCATACACAAAATGGTTTTCAATTTGGAAAGTTCATATTATTCTAGACCTAAGTTATTTAGGTTTTTGAATGTTTGGACTAAACATTCTTCCTTTAAACAAACTGTTGAGTCAAGCTAGCATTAGCATTGTAGAGGCTCTCCCTTGCAAAGATTCAGTGCCAAGTTAAAAAGACTGAAATTTGATCTTAAATCTTGGAATGCAGCTATATTTGGTAATATCTTTCAGAAGGTGAAACAAGCTGAGTATGAGGTTTTACAGAAGGAGATTAATGCTCAACAAGATCCTTCAACTGCCAATCAAGTGAGTTTGGCACAATGCAAAGCAACCCTACTAAAATGTCTTGCAATGAGAAAGAGTGCTGGAAACAATAGTCCAAGATCAAATGGCTTTCAGAAGGGGAGCACAATATATCTTTCTTTCATTCTCATTTGCAAGTAAAGAGAAATCAGTTATGTATTAGAAGGTTGAAGAACTCTCAAGGGGTTTGGATAGGTGATCCTTCTGAGATGAGAAATGAAGAGTGGATTTCAATAATCAGTTGCTGACTGAAGACCCTACTCAGGAGTATGATAATTTTCTTGAGTTCATACCTTCTTTAATCACTGAAGAGGATAATATGGCATCTGATGACTAATCCTGATAAACAGGAAATTATTTTTTGGTCTTCTCTTTTCAACAATGAAAGTGTTCTTGGATTGATGGTTTTAATGGAGTCTTTTTCCAACTTGTTGGGATATTATAGCTGATGATTCAGTGGAGGCAGTGTTGGATTTCTTTGAAAAGAGCTGCTTAGCCTAAGGCCATTACAAGTAAAGTAACAGTGTTCACAATCCTTTGACTTTGGTGAATTCAAACCAATTAGCATTTGTGCACATTTGTAAATAAAATCATTACCAAAGTTATAGCAAACAGGTTGAAAAACTTGCTGCCAAAAATCATATCCCCATAACAAAATGGAGCACATATTGGCTTAAGAGCTGGTGGAGCACATTGAATAGAGGGTTAGAGAAGATAAGATGATTCTTAAATTAGATATGGCAAAGGCATTTGATAGGATTTCATGGAGCTTCCTCTATAAGGTCTTGCAGCAGTTTGGTTTTTCTCAAAGCTTTATTGATATGATTGCACAATGTGTATCTAGTAATTGGTTTTCAATTCTTTTCAATAGTGCACCTACTGGTTTCTTAGAGGGGTAAGGCAAAGTGATCCACTTTCACCTTCTTTGTTTATCATTACTACTGAGGCTTTCAGTAGAGGTATAAATGATTTAATTCTGAAAAGGAAGGTTGGTCACTATTAGACTGGAAGGTTATTGTCCCTATCTCTCATTTGTCCTATGTAGATGATGTGGTTGTATTTCTGACTGAGTCGGGATAGAAGGTCTATGAAAACTCTAACGAACTTCATTCAAGACTATGAGGCTTTTTCTGGATACTTAGTAAACAAGTCGAAAAGTAGCTTATATGTGCCTCAGAAGATGAATCTGTAAGAATTAAGTGGATTTCAAGTTACACTAATTTTGTTCACAAGTTTTTGCCTTTGATTTTCCAAGGATGTCCTATGAAGAAAGGTAGAAAAATTCACTCCATGTTTCAACCTCTCATTGATAAAATCACTCATAAGCTTTTGGATGGAAGTCAAACTACTTTCTCTTGGAGGAAGGTTCATTCTGACAAGCATGTGTTGAGTTCCATACCAATTTACTTATTTATTGTTTTGGCTCTCCTAAATTAATTCTCAAGTCAACTGAGAAGCTCTTTGCTGATTTCTTTTGGGGTTATTCTGAAAATGGGAAGAAGATGCATTGGAAGGCTAAATATAAAATTGCTAAACCAACACTTGAAAATGGCCTTGGGATATCAAAGCTCTCTACATATTGTTAAAGCTATGTCCATGAAATTGTGGTGGTTCTTCAGGTCTAGGTCCTCACTTTGGCAAAAATATATGATATCTGCCTATGTGGAGAATGTCTTGCATACACATCTAGTGTGTAAAAAACAAAAAAAAAAAAAAAAAAAAGTTCAGCAACCTGGAGAAGAATGGTGGCAGTGAAGGAACTGCTAGAACAACATTTATGTGTAAGGGCGAGGGAAGGCAAGGTCTTCTTCTGGTTTGATAATTGGACAGGCTATGGTCCTTTAACTTGCTCAACCCCTCCACAATTTGATATCCTTTTGAATCAGGCCTGGAGAGGTAATTCTTGGGATGTGGATTTGATTCATGCCTCTTGCCTTTCTTTTAATTTGGGATGGCTCTCAGATAAATCTGTAAACCTTTCTTATGAGAAGGATATATTTTCATGGATATTGTTGCCTTTAGTAAAATTCAAGGTTTGCTCAGCAATTTCTTTGATTAGAACTGGGGAGTCGGTTCTTTCTCAAGGAAGATGATTTGGGATGCTTGAACTCCTTCAATGCTACCTTAACACTGGATGATATTCTAAATATTAGAGGGTTTTGCCTCCCTTCTAAATGTCAGATTTGTGAGGCAGAGAAGAGTTTGAATCACCTGTTTTATACTTGTGGCTTTGTTAAAACTGTTTGGCTATACTTTGAAAGAATATTCCAAGAAGTCTTCATAGCTTGGAATCTCAAACAATATCTTAATGCATGCTGGATGAATCATGTTAGCAGCACAGTCTCTGGACAGTTATTCAAACTACTGCCTAGTATCATATGCTGAGAAGTTTGGAAGGCAAGAAATAAAGCTTTTTACGAGGGGCATGTTTTCACTCTTGGAGATATTATTTCTACTTATAAGGCAATGATACACTATTTTTCCGTGGCTTTTTCTTTTCAGGTAAGACACGCAACTAGTATTTCTTGGCTTCAATCTGACTACATTCATTGCCTTCATCAAATACAGCAACCAAAGATTCTTATCATGTTGTTAACTGGAGCAAACCTCCAAAAGGCTTCTACAAATTAAACACTGATGGAGCTTGCAAAAGTTCTTCTGGTTGGACTTCTGGTAGAGGACTAATAAGAGAACATCAAGGCAATGTCCATTCAGCCTTCTCAAGTTGGTAATCTGTTAATGGTACGAGCCTCATAGCTGAAGCTTTTGCTTTACTGTAGGGATTGAAGTTATATTCTCAACTTGGAATTCAAAACCTCATTATAATTTTGTCTATCAAGACGGGACAAAAATATGAAGATTCAAGGGGCAAACAAAACAAACTCTACTGCCTTTCGAACCAAAATTTTTCCCTTAATCTAAAAACTGTTCGTGCCTTTTGTAAATACTTAAGCTCAATGGACAATATTTTTATATGCTTGTCGGCACTAATATCTGCACTCATAATCGAGTATATTCCTCAGAATTATTTGCAGCATCCAAAATATGCACCATGTTAGAAACGATGTTACTGGGCAGTGGATCTACATAGATTGAAAAAAATTCAAACGTGTGCTTACGTTAACTGCCTGGATCAATCTGTATTTATTCAATTTTGAATACAATATGTTAACGTGATATTAAATTGCTATAATAAAATTTAGCAGCGGTTTGTTGAGTTCTGATAATTGGTGATTATCTTTGAGTTTGATTTGGATGTTGGAATAAAGCTCAGTTTGGTGATATTTTTCACAATATCAAGATGGCAGAAGAGGAAATGGTGCAAAAAGAGTTGGCTTGTCAGCAACATTCCACTTTGAAGGCTCACATTGAGTTATGTTAGTCAAAAGCTAATATTCTTAATTGTATATAAGTTACAGGAGCTTTTTGAAAAAAAAAAAAAAAAAAAGGAGTGAAATGGCTTAAGAAAGGGGATCATAACACCAAGTTTTTCCACTCTCATTTGCTAAATAAAAGTAATATATTATGGAATCTTCCAGAGCTTAGACGGACAATGTTTAGAATATTCACAACTGATTCAACAAGAGGCTGTTAAAGTTGTTTTAGTGTTTGCTTTCTACTGAGGATACTTCTATGACCAATCAATTGCAAGAGTTAGTTCCTTCTATGCTATATGATGAGGATAATGCTACTTTGCTCGGTACTCTAAGTTTGAATGAGTTAAAAGGAAGTGGTTTTCTCTCTTAGTTCTAATAATGCTGTTGGAGTTTATGGTTACAATAGACTTTTGTCTACAGCATGTTGGGATATCATTGCTCAAGATTTGTTGCTGGCAACTAAGGAATTCTTCAATGGAGATTCTCTACCAAAGGCTATTTCTGGTACTGTGACATGCCTAATTCCAAAGGTAGAAATACTTTTTTCCTTTTCATAATTTAGGCCGGTGAGCTTTTGCACTTTAACTCATAAAGTGTTGACCAAGATTTTGACAAATAGATTGAAGTATATTCTGCCAAAGCTTATATCAAAAGAACAAAGAGGGTTTGTTCAAGGCAGGAACATTTCTGAAAATATTCTAAGTGCCCAAGAACTTTGTAGAATTCATTGATAAGAAAGTAAAGGGTGGTAATATAATTGTTAAGCCGGATATAGCTAAAGCATTTGATGGGATCTCCATGCCTTTCTTATACAAAGTTCTGGAACAATTTGGTTTTACTTCATAGTAGATTTCTCTAGTAAAAGAAGCATTGATTCTTGTTAATTTTTTGTGCTTTACAGTGGTTCCGTAATTGAGTTTCTTTAAATCAACAAAAGAAATAAGGTAAGGATAACCTTTTTAACAAAGGTTTTATATATTCTTGTTGTGAAGTGTTTAAGGAGGATTGAATAAGTTGTATCAAACTGGTAAAATTGCGCATTTTGTCACCACCAGGCATTGTATTCCCATATCTTATTTGTTTTATGCTGACGATGTGGTCATTTTCTTAAATGGTGGGAAGAAATGTGTGCAATCTCTTGTGACTTTTATTCAGGAGTATGACAAATTCTATAGTCAGAAGATAAACAATAGTAAGAGTAGTTATTTCTGAAAAATTTTCAGATCAGCTAGGTCAAGATTGATAGCTAGGATTACATATTTTGCAAAGAAGTTTTTCCCTTTGATTTATCTTGGCTATCCTATTCAGAAAGGCAAAAGCAGAAAGGAATTATTTCAGCCTTTGATTATAAAGATTTAAAGATTTAGTAGAAGATTTTTTGTTAGAGGTCTAAGGTTGTTATCTCTTGGAGGCAGGTTGCTGTGATGAAACATGTTCTTAGTTCTATTCCCATCTATTTATTGGCTGTTATTGCTCCCTCAAAAGTAGTGGTAAAGGAATAGAGTAATGTTTTGATAAATTGTTATGGGTATAGACAGATTTTGGCAGAAGATTTCATTGGATTTTATGGAAGAAATTTGGCTATTCTTTGGAGGAGAATGGCTTAGGTGTGAGAAATTTGATTGAAATTATACAAGCATTATCTATAAAGCTATGGTGGAATCCAAGGATTCACTTTGGAGTTGTTTTATGAGATCAAGATATCTACCTAAGGATTCAAACCCTACATATTTGCACAAGATATTAGGATCTCATTAGGCACTCGGCATAAAATGATGTCTATTGAAGACTTGGCAGATGCAAATATAATAATTAAGCATCATCAGGCAAGGATAAGTTTCTTTTTTGCATGATAATTGGTTAGGGGATGGACCTTCGGTGACTAGGGAGTGTATGCCTACTTTGTAACTTCAGAAAGCTTAGAGTGTTATGGAGTGTAACATTTCAACAATATAGCAAATAAGCCCAGTAAGACCATTGCTTTTTCAGATGGATAGGATAACATGGCTTTGATTCTAACATCTTTAGGGGAGTTTAATCTTACTTCAGTTGAAAATGTTATCAGACATAGTAAGGCTACATTGTTTTCTAGGTCTATGATTTGGGATTCTAGAATTCCTATTAGGATATATTAATGTGGAAAATTTTCAATGAAGCAATTTCTTTGTATAGCATTCTCAAGAAGAAAAGTTTCTCACACCCTTCAAAATGTCAGTTTTGCTACTCAGAAGAAATAGTTGATCATATAATTCTCTATTGTCATAAGGTAATAACAGTGGAATTCTTATCAAGCCCTAACGAGAGATGAATAGTGATAATCTGAAGGAATTTCTCAACAGATTATGGTGACATTTCTCAAAGTCTTCTATTCTAGATTTCTTGGAAAATCATGAAAGCTAGGATTCAAAGCTTTTCTTAATTCAGATTGTGTTTTTCTAGGCATAATTATTGGTGTTGTGAAGGCACTTTTGCACAATACTTCTTTGGCATTTCCATTCATTTCATCAAGACAGGTTGACTTTACTAACTTGGAATTTTAGTTTATTCATAACAAATAGGTTAGGTTTAGAGTGATCTCAATGTAGTGGAACTATTCCTCCTTACACTGGTATAAATTGGATCCAGATAGGGTTTTTAGAGTCAATCTGAAACTTATTGTAAGAGGTGGTGTCATAAGGGAACGCAACGGGAATGTATTAGTTGCTTTCTCTTCTTTTCTTGGTAGGTTACAAACCAACTTATCCCAGATTTGCTAAAATCTTGGCACTTCTAGAAGGACTCAAGTTTTGTCAACAATTGCAATTATAGAACATTCAAATGGAAGTGGACTCTTAAGCTTATGCTTAATATCATTCAAGGAAACTGCAAAGTACCTTGGCCATGTGGATAGCATGGAAGCAGATTTCTTCCATTCAAAGAACAATGAACATTGTGACACAACACATTTACACGGAAGGCAATCAGCTTGCTGATTGTTTAGCTAATATAAATTACAATACAAATATGTAATAGTTTGTATGATCATAGTAACTCCTTTCTCAGCAAAGGGTATTGCAAGGTTGGACAAAATGAAATGTAGACATATAGGATTTTCAAATGATGTATTTCTAGGAGGTTTTGACCTAGTCTCCTCCTTGTATTTTTTCAACTATTTTAATAAAAATGGTGACTGACGGCTTACCAAGGTATCAGTGTTTGTTTAAGAAAATAAATAAAATGAAACTAACTTTATTCACATATTTTTGGAGTGGTATTTTTGTTAAAAAAAACATCCACATCATCTATTTATAATTATTTATATATAGGTTATTTTAAAAGGGTTAAAGCGTATATTTTGAGTTCAATGGATAAAGTACATCTAGATTGTGAGTTCGAGCGAGGATAAAGTGTAATTAATTCTTATTTTTTTAGTGATAATAAGAAGTTGTTTATCAATCCTTTTACTAATCCTCATTTAAAAGAAAAGATTAGAGGGAAATATGTGAAGCAATGAGTTTTTACCATAATTTGCTACCATTAATTTTGATAGATAACAATGTTGCATTAAACATTAGCATTTGTCTAAAATGTGTCAAAAGTAAATTTCGTGTTTTAATATAAGACAACCACTTATTTGCATCAAATTCTGATCGAAAATAATAAAGAATAGAACATTATCTAGAAACATCAATTACATAAATTTCAAATATAACTTTGATCTAACAGTTTTAGATAAATAGCTAGTTGAGAGATCATTAAAGTACATCTATATTTGTATGAATTGCTTACAATTTTGTATAATTGCTCTTACGGCATGACAATAAATCTATTTGAGAAAAATAAGTAATTTAAGATTGTTCTAAACTATACTCTAGATCTCTTGTTAGCCTATAGTGAAACTGACAAAATTTGAACATGATATCACTAGAAGAGACAACTTTCTCTCTGATGTGAAGGAGAATACAAGTGCAGAAGTATAATGAAAAATAGTCATACATTCACACCATCAGAAAGATAATTTTTAGAAATTCTTGCTACAGTTATTAGGACTTAAGGGCAATTGCATACAAAGTGAAATATAGACTTCATAATGTAAACCAGTGTTACACAATACAGAATCTAATAATCTGAGATAGTCCAACACTCTAAAGATATCGTCTAAACCAGTGTTACACGATACACAGTTCATCACAGTATGCAATATGGATATGAATTGTTTTTATGACTCATAATAGGGATAGGCTTTGTTGATATGTATATTATTGTTCATTGTTTATAATAGTGTACTATCCTCATTCATCCCATAATGTTCTTCATTAATTCCATAATGTTCTTCATTAATTCACTTCTCCTCCTCCAAAGATCTTTTGTAATCGCCCATTCCCCTCTTCATCTGCAAAGCCACAATCAAGGCAAGAATACCAAAGTGATATTTACTAATTCACTTCCCCCCCCCTCCCCCAATGTCAATTTCTTGGGTTGGGTTCAAGAATCAGTTTCATCGGGTACTGTCATTGTGAATTTTGTCTCTTCATCTCTCTCTAACTATGCACGCCGTCATTGTGGGGACATGGACTTGTTCTTTAGCTTTCATCTAGGTGATATTGCTCTAGTGCTTGAACTTTGGACCACTGTTATCTTTGTTCTAGTACTCAAACATACTGTGATTGGTATACACCTATTAGAAGAGAAATTGTAGAGGGAGAGTGAATTAACACTAATCAAATCCCTAACCAAGTTGACTAGAAAATGAATAGTACACATTGTGTAAAAGAATGTTAATCATTTGTTAAAAAATAAGAAAGATAAAGAGAAAATTTTGTTCTCTTTGAGGCATTGATATATAAGGATAATAGAGCATCAACTTTAGAATAATGACTAAATTCCTCAATTCTATAATGGAAAATTCAATTTCTATAGTATCTACTAGCTCATCATCCTTCAAACTGGAAATTACTATTGATGGGACGATTTCCCTACACTTGCAAGTGTATGAGATCGTATCAAGTAATACAGAAGTAAGTATCCATCCCATGAGGATTAAGAAATAAGCACTGAAATTATTAGTTTCGCTATTACTCAAAAAAATCATTTCTTGAGATACTAGAATGAATTAAAATAATAAATTAGGGCAAATGATTAACTAAAATAAATTTAAGATTAAACAATAATGAGGGTTTGTTGATTTCACCAATTGCTAGGCATAAACTTAGTTCAAGTCATTCATATTAGATTTCCAATATTGCTGGTCAGTTATTACCCATTGGTCAAGCAATAATAACTTTATAGTTTTTACCAATTTATTTGTCTGTGATCTAACACAAATAACTAGAAGTAAAAGAACTTTGATCTAGATCATAGAATTCCTATTGTGACCATCCAAATTACATTAATCCTTGGCCCAACATTCACACAATCCACGCTATTTACTAATTGATCTTAACATGTGAATTACTTGGTTAGTCTCATGACATTTTTATGGATTCATTCAAATATTAATCAAGTATTTGACACTCAACCTCACACGAAAATCTACCATGAATAATAGAAGAACAAGGGTTTATGCTATAACAATTGGTTACATAGTTGAAAACCCAACTAAGAATGCTTAGAAAATAAGTGCGCTAAACAATCTATTAAAGTCGTAAACATGCCATAAAATAAGAAAAATAATACTAAAGAACAATAAAACCACAATAGAAGTCACTGGAGTGGTGAACCTAGGCTGTCACCCTAGAATCCTTAAGATTTTGTCATCTATAATTGTACAGAAAAATAAAACTATGATAACTACTCTAAAAATAACGATGGGATACAATGTAAAACTAGGCCTAAAAGAGTCCTATTTATTGGTTTTAAGAGGTAGAAAGGTTTAGGGTTCAAATAGTTGCGAAACGTATCAGACTAGACACAAAACGAACCTTGTAAATTCTAAAAACACTACTCACATTTCGCTATCGAAGCTAGCACTGCTAACCTCCCTTAACAGCACCGCAACACCTAGGTGGATAGTGGGTCGGTGCTACTAGCTCCCCATAGTTGCTGCCAACTCTTCCTAGTCAAAGTTACCAAGATAAGCACTTTTCAATCTTTACCTATTCTTCTCGATTCGCGTGATAATCATCCAATTGGAGCCCAATTTATTCAAAACTAGTTCCTTCTTTCTTGATTTTTTCTCTAGAATCAAGACAATAAAAGAATGTTTTTTATTATAAAAACACGTGAAACACATACAAACTTCTAATAACAAGGTAATCAAAGTAGACTTTCTCCATTTTCTCTACATTCTCTCTCTAGAAATCTTCTTATTTTGGCACTACTATGGCAATACAAAATGCCTTTTAGCCTACAACTGAAGGGCGACAACCTAGATCATTTGCAGTTGTAGTGCAATGGAGTCAAGCAATTGCAAAAATAGGGTAGCCTACCATTGCTCAACTGCAATTAGAGCAAGAGGAGAAATTGAAGCCTTCGGAGAAATTCAAAGGGGAACCTGCAATTTTCTTTACTTATGATGAAATCAAAGAGTTATCTGAACCATTCAAATTTGCTTTATTTGGAGAGTTTCTAGATGTGGTAGACCCTCCATGGAGGTGTTATGTAAAAGCTTTCATGCAATTAGATTCAAGGGAGAGTCCTTTTTAGGTTTACTGGATTCTAGAAACATTCTTATTAAATTTACTCTTGAAGATGATTTCTTAAGGTGTTACTTTAAGAGTTCTTGGTTCATTAATGGCTTCCATAAGAGGTGTTTAAATTGAAATAATGGTTTGAATCAAACATGGATCCTTCAGTGGTGCCATACATTCAGATGTCATTGGAGAACTTGCTTGCATGTATGTTCAAGAATGACATAGTTTTCTCCATTTCTTAAGTAGTGGGAAGACCTGTAAAGATTGATTTGCCTACTACTAAACTTAATCGTCCTAGTATGGCTAAAGTTTGTGTCAAAATTGATTTATTATCTACTTTGCCACATAGAGTCTAGTTGGGTTAAGGCCAAGAAAGATAGTAGAAGATCACATATGATGAAAGTTCATAGTACTGCACCCATTAACAGAAGATTAGTCACTTAATAAGTGCACAATTCATAATGATAATGGTGGTAGTGAACTGGAGCAAAGCCAGTTCAATAGCAGCAACAGAACAATAGAAGAAACCTGAAAACTTACAAAACCCTAAAAGGGAAATGAGCTATGCAGCTACAGAAGAATAAACTAGTAGTCAAAAGTAGGTTCAAATTCAAAAACCTCAATATTTTTCTATTCAAATGGAGAAGGAAGTAGTTGATATTCCTGAATCTTCAAAAGATCGAAAGAAGATTTGGTGGTTCAACAACCTACACATATTATGGACGAAATCCAAATTTTAAGTAATCCACCTCAATTCTTGGAAGGATCTCCTAAAAATTTGGATATTGTTGATCCCAATCCTCAGGAACAGGAAGGAATTGAAGAAGCAACAAATTTTTAGGAGGGTGTTGAAGTTGTTCAGGTTTAGGGAGAAGCGGTTCATCAACGAGAGAAAAAGGAAACTAGCTTGATAAAGGGGCTAGGTTTAGCATTGCCAGATGCCAATGTGTTGCAAGGTGACCTTATAGATGACCAAGATGAGATGATTCGAACTCTGTATATTCAATCAAAGGAAGGGGATATCTCATTTTTAGACTTGGAAACAGCACACGAACACTTGGAATCTGCCAAGAAAAATCAAATTACAGCTTGGAAAGATTTTGTGCAATCCTTATCCAAGAAAATAATTCCTCCAATAGATAAATTCACTTTCATAGTAAATAAAGAACAAAGAAAAAGTAATGGTATGTTGCAGACTCTTCCATTATTACAAGGAGTACATCAAAGAGTCTCAAATTGCCTTCTCTTAATAATGTTTCTCAATGAATGCCTTCTTTATGGAAAATTATAGGTGTAGAAAATAAAGCTTCCATTAGCATGTTAAAGAAGTTGATTAAAGATAATAAATTTCAGGTTGTTGCACTTATTGAACCTTTGCTTGTGGCTCAAAAACTTGATGAGGTAAAGATGAAGTTAGGGTTTCCAAATGGTGTCTCTAATGCAGCCAATTCTATCTAGATTTTCTAGAATTCTTTAATGAATGTTAGGGTGATTGCAATTCAGGATAGAGTAATCCATTTTTCTTTGGATTGCATTGGTTTCTCTAAACCAATATCCGCCTCAGTTGTGTATGGTAAATATACACTGAATGCAAGAGAAAGTTGTGGGACTCACTGAAGTTATGGCCAAATAATTGTTTAGATTCTTTGTTTGTTGGAGGAGACTTCAATGTCATCAAGTTTTTGAATAATTATGGACCTTCTCAGTCTAACATGAAAGGTATCTCAAAATTTAATGACGCTCTTGATATTGTCCACTGCCAGATTTACCCTATTCCGGTCTTAAGTATACTTTGAAGGCAAATAGATATGGCAGGTTGGTCTAGAATAGACTAAATAGAATTGTCTACAATCAGCAGTTAATCAATGGTTTTCAGCAAGTTTCTATCATGCATCTTAACAAGAATTTCTTTGATCATGCCCTATTTTTCTTTGGTCTTGACTCAAATGCATATTCAAGCCCTAAGATGTTTAGATTCTTAAATGTTTGGGTGAAGAATGATACTTTTATGAAGACAGTGGAAAATAGTTGAATCAGCTTTGTCTTGAAACTACTTTGTAGAAGTTAGATGCTAAGATTAAGGGCTTGCTTTGACTTGATACCTGGGAATAGGTTACCTTTGGGAATATCATCCAAAAGGTTGAAACTGCTGAAGAAGAAGTTACTCAGCAGAAGAAGGTATGAGAGGGATCCTTCTAGATCATAACAATATACTTCTATCCAAAAAGAAGGTTTTTTGTTGCAAGCATTAGTTGAGAAGGAGCAATTTTGGAAACAAAAGGCTAATGTCAAGTGGCTCAAGGAGGGGGATCACAATATAAAGTTCTTCCATGCTCAATTACAGGTGAAGAGCAATAATTTGAGCATTAGGAGATTGAAGGATATTGCAGGTAACCGGATTGAAGATAATTTAATGTTGGGAGCTGAGGCAATTAAGTTCTTGAGGGCTTGCTCATTGCAGAAGATGTCCAGTTTGATCCTAATTTCCTAGAAGTTAATTGAAGCTGATAATGAGGCATACCAAAGCCTTGCCTACTATCGAGGAATTGAAGACATTGGTTTCTCTTTGGATTCAAATAGTTTAGGTGGAGTGGATGGTTTCAATGGTTTTTTCTTTAAGTCTTGTTGGGATAGAATCTCACTGGACCTTTGGTAGCTGTAGTAGAGTTTTTTCAATGTCATATATTGCCAAAAGCTATCCAAAAGCACTTTGGTTTGTCTTATACCGATAATGGAAAGCCCATCTTCTTTTGGAGATTTTAGGCCAACTAGCTTTTGCACAGTGGCCAATAAAATTCTTTCGAAGCTGTTAGCTTAGAGGCTTAAGGGTGTTCTTCCAAAGCTGATCTCAATGGAGCAAAGTGGCTTTGTCCATGGGAGAAATATCTTAGATAATATTATTTTGGCTCAAGAACTGGTATGGCACATTGATAAAAATGTGAGAGCTGGAAATATGATCATCAAATTGGATATGGCTAAAACTTTTGACAGAATCTCTTGGACGTTTTTGTACAGAGTGTTAACCAGGTTTGGTTTTTTAGAAAGTTACATCTCATTATTATCAAATTGTCTGGAAAACCATTTGTTTTCTATCATTATTAGTGGAGTCCCCACTGGTTTCTTCCATTCAACAGAGTAGTTAGGAAACAGGATCTCATCTCTCTTTACATTTTTATTCTGGCAATAGAAGTTTGTAGTTGGGTTTGAAATTAGGTACTTTGCTAATGGTGAAATTGGATACTTTTCTACTTCCAAAAATTGCATACCTGTTACTCACCTGACCTACGATAATGATATTCTTGTTTTCTTGAATGGAGGAAAGAATTGTATTCATAATCCTAGCTCATTTATTCAGAAATATGGAAGTGTTTAGGCTAGTTGGTTAACAAAAGGAAGAGCAATTTTTATTTTTCTAAAAATAAAGCTCAGCTAGAGGGAAATTATCTCAAGGATTTCTGGTTTTGTGACGAAAAAACTTTCTTTTGTTTATCTTGGATGCCCAATTGAAAAAGAAAGGAAGGTTCACTCGTTATTCCAACCAATGATGGACAAGATAACCCTAAGCTGGCAGGTTAGAAAGGTAAGATGTTGTCTGTAGGAGGAAGAGTATTGCTAATCAAACATGTGTTAAGATGTCTGTAGGAGGAAGAGTATTGCTTATCAAACATGTGTTAAGCTCTATTCCCATATATTTGTTGTCAGTCTTCACCATTCAATGCAAAGTCTATTCTCAAGGATATTGAAAGCAAGTTTTCATGCTTGTTTTGGGATGATTCTAATTCTATTAAGAAGCTGCATTGGAAATCTTGGGAGATAATGGATCAACCTTTTTAGCAAAATGGATTAGGGTTTTAGAAGTTAGAATTGTTTATTAAATAGATGTCAATGAAATTGCGGTGGAAATTTAGGGCAAGGGATTCTTTGTGGGGCAATTTCATGGCCTCTAAATATTTAAGAAATGTCCTACATCTAAGCTGTGTGATGCTAATTGCAAATGCTTCTTCAATGTGGATGAGAATGATGGCTATGAAGCACCAAGTTGAATCAATATAAGTAGTGATGGTGAGAACAGGAAATACTTCTTTCTGGTTTGACAGTTGGGATCGTTCAGGGTTGCCTCCTACTACTGAGCTTCCCCTCTATGATTTAAAGTTAAATCAAGCATGGAAGAAAGGCACCTCATATGTGCATATGATTAGTCTAAGGCTTTCTCGATTCCTTCTATGATAGTAAAGTGTCAATTTTGGAACAATGTTGAAACCATGGAATATCTTTACCTTAATTTCCAACTTGCTAGGAGGGTTTGGCTTCATTTTTGAGCTACTATTGAACATTAATTACCCATCAAGTAATCTCTTTCAAAATCTGACATGGTTGGTAGCCGTCTCACACTGCTGGTTCTTTTAAAGAAGTATTAGCTAAGTTACCTCCTAACTTCTAGTTTTTTTGGGAAATATGGAAGGCAAGAAATATGAGTCTCTTTGGAAGGCAAGAAATAGGACTATTTGCCTCACAGTGGAAAACTTGATTCACACTATCTTCCTGGCTTTTTCTCTGAAAATTAAGACTATGGTAGAAGGGAATGCTTTTCCCTCTGGATGGATTCATTATCAAACTCATAATAGGGCAAAGATGATTGTTGTTGAATGGACTTGTCTACCTGATCATTTCCTTAAGTTGAATATAGATGGAGCCTGCAAAAGGAATTCTGGAACAATGTCCGGAGTAGGTGGAGTTATTTCAGGCATTGTAATTTAGATGGGGCTGTCAAGTTGGTTTCTCTTCTTACTTTGCTGATTCTGGTACCATTCTAATGGTAGAAGTTTTGGCTTTGCGGCAAGGTCTTCAATTATGTAGGGATAAGGTCAGCAAAACATTATCATTGAGCTTGATTCTTAACACTTAATCAACATTCTTACGCAGAAAGCTAAGGCACCGCAAGAAATTGATAACATTATCTGGATTTGTTTTCATTTCCTAAAAACTGTAAACCTTGTATTCTTGCATGTCTACAGGAAAGGAAATAGACTTGCTGATTGTTTAGCCAATTTAGGTGCTTTTTCTCATTGTAATAGAATTTAGAACTTGGAGAATTCACCTTCCATAGATAAAACCCAAGCTGTCTCTTATACACATCTAGATGTGTAGAAGAGAAGGATTATTAGGGGGTTTCCTTTTGCTAGAGGTTCGGGTTTGGTACCCCCCATGTACTATTTTTTTGGAACATTTTAATAAGACTTGAAGTAGCGCCCTCTCATCAAGACAACAAGGTTCTAGTGGTTAGCTTAAAAAAAACGTAAAACACAATCATAAATGACCTGAAATGCTTAAAATAACAACTTCAACTAAAACCCCTAATATGAATAAAAGCTCTAAAATAACACGAAAAATGTTCAAGGTTAAGTATCAAAATCTATTTAAAACATATGCAAATAAATCTTTTGTGGGATAAAAGATTCAACTATACACAAATGCCTGGGTTAAGACCCAAAAATACATCACCCAATTTTTGTTATCCTCAAAGGCTCAGACACTAAGCTTTTCAATAGTAAACTTAAGCTTGTTCTAATTGCTTCAGGCTACAGGTCAAGGAGTATCGACTAAGGAATGTTTTTAATCTCTAGAAGTGTAGCTATCTTCTATTGTCATGGTTGTTCCTCCCTAGAAACCAAAGTTTTAAATCATTCAAGGAACTTGCAAGAAACAGAAGTTCTAAAAATTGAATATTGAATGACAAAAATAGCAGTTTTGCATCCCCACAGGCTTTAGATGTAAATATAATCACATATTTAAAACTCATACTAACTTTCCTAAAGATCAAACACATTAAAATAGAACTTGGAAACACATAGTAATCAAATGGCTCGAGTAAATGAAGCTTCTTATGAAAATTTAATTATAGATAAAAAGCCAACATATAAGCCAGAACAATTTCATTGAGGTACCCTTTACTGTTCCCTATCTTAAGGAGGTGAATAGACTCCACTCTCCAAGTTTTATATTCTTGTGTGAAACAAAAAACTACAAACATATATAGAAAAAGTCAAAAATATTTAGAAATTTGATCAATATTTGTTGAAGCCATGAATAATGTTGGTGGCATGGTCATGATGTGAAAGGATGACATTAAAGTACTTCAAATATTGCACAGTGTATTTACAATTGATTTGTTCATGGAAGAAAAGGAAAATCAATGCGAAGATGACACATAGTTGATTGGCATCTATATGTTATGACACAAAGATTAGGAAGGAGATGGCTTAATTGAACAAATTCTAGACCTAGAGGATTGAGCGGTCCAAGTTGGGCTCTAACTTTTGATAAAGCCAAAGTTATACATATAGACCTTGAGGATTCTGATCATAGTTTTATCCTACTATTAATTGAACCAGTACCACTAAAGGAAAGGGACAAATATAAGTTAACCAACAAGAGATAGGAGGGGTAATACAATCTGCCTAGAGTAGCCAAGAAACAAGTTTAAGAATGTTCAAGGTGATAAAGAAACTTAAGAAGTGCAGAGTTGCCTTGACTCATTGGAGTAAGACTGTGCACTTTGATGTTGGGAAAAAGATCAAAGAAATTAAGGAGAAATCGAAAGGCTTTAGAGAAGGACCTTTTGATGGAAAGAAAAGAATTATCACAAACATCAAAAGGTAACTAAACATTGTTTATAACGAAAAGATAGTATATTGGGTTCACAAAGTCAATGCTATATGACTGAAGGAATGTGAAAATAAATCCCTTTTCATGCAAATGTCAAGGGTGTAAGAATTATGAATAAGATCAGACAGTGTAAGCTTCAAAAAAAAAAAGATGCCACGAGGTACACCACAAACAAGGATATGGGAGAAGAGGTGGTTGAGTATTACAGGCAATTATTAAAAACATTTGAACTGTCAAAATTTGAGGAAATATAAGTTGGAATTCTCCAAAGAATCACCAGATAGAAAAATGAGCTCATTAGACCCTTTACAGAACAAGATGTCAAACAAGCCCTCTTCTCAATATATCCTAACAAAACTCCTGGAATTGATGGTATGACTTCCCTATTATTTCAAAAATTGTGGAATACCATGAAGAACGATGTTGTAGATGTTGTCTTTATTTTCTTTCGTGCTGGTTTCATGTTAAATTCTATTAATTATGGTCACACTCATTCCTAAATTGGCTTCCCTTCTAACCTTGCTTACTTCAAATCTATGAGTTTATATTCTGTGTTTATAAGATCATTTCCAAAATTATTGTTAATTGGATTAAGCCTTGTCTAATTGTATCAGTAAAAATCAATATGCTTTTATTCTTGGTAGGTTGGAAAATACTTGACAATGTCATTATCTTGCATGAATATATTCATTTTAGGAAAAAAAACCAAAAGATAAATCAGGATTCATGGCTTTAAAGTTACATATGTCAAACGTTATGATTGGGTAGAATGACCTTTCCTAATAGTTGCCATGAATAAAATGGGTTTTTGTGAGACGTAGATTGAATGTAATAGTAAATGTACTATTATTTCATATTCCATTAACACTGACTAGGAGAAGGTCATATTAGATCATGTGTGAGAATCATGCAGGGGATACTCTATCCTCCTACCTATTTTTGATGTGCTAAGAAAGTTTCTCAAGTCTCGTAAAACAGGCTAACAACCATAAAATTTTGACATGCCTGAAATTGGCAAAGAGGGGCCCACATAACTCATTTCTTTTTTTACTATTGACTCCCTTATTTTCTGCAAAGTTGATGATATAGAAACAAAGAACTAGTGGGGATTTTGAGGGTCAATGAGAAAGCTTTAGGACAACTTGTATAAGTGTAGATATATCCTCAGTTTTCTGCAATAGACAAGTGGATGAAGATAGGAGGAATGCTGTGATGAGTTGTCAAGGATGAATAAAGTCCAAGGTAAATACTTGGAATTGCCTATGGTGATTACTGGATCCAAGAAGGAGGGATTTTTTTTTTTTTTTTTGTTAGAGAAAGAGTGAAGAATATATTTGAAAGGTGGAGGTTAAGTTATTTAGCTATGCAGGTAAAGAGGTATTACTCAAATTTGTTATCCTAGCCATGCCCACTTATGTGATGTCCTACTTCAAACTTTCCAACAAGTTATGTACGGAAATCAACAGTGGTATGCCAAACTTCTGGTTGGGGAGAGGTGCTCAAGGTGAAAAGAAAATGAAATTTGCCAACTAGGAAAAGATCAATGAGGATAAGGAAGAAGGCAATTTAGGCTGCAAGGACATTAGGTATTCCAACACTACCTTGTTTGCAAAATTAGTTTGAAGAATAATCACTCAACTAATTTTGGTAAGTGAGCAAGGTACTTAAAACCAAATATTTTAAGAACAAAGATGTGTTCTATTCTGAAGTACCCAAAAACGCAACTTGGATTTAGCAAGTGTAATGAGCTCAAATGGTAATTGGAAAAGGGACCAAGAAGAAGATAAGGAAGTAGCAGAAGCATTGATATATTGATTGACAAATGGATTTCTTTTAATGAGAAGGGAGGAATTGTATTTAAAAGACAAGGCAAATGCACTCTAATCAAAGTGAATGTATTGATAAGGGACTTAAGATGGAAGAGGGAGGTGACAAGAGAATATTCTGCAATGAGGATACTAAAACATCATTAAGATTCCCGTAAGTAACTCTAGTATAGAAGATAGTTACTACTAAAAACATACTAGGAAAGAAGTCTACTATGTTAACTCAGGACACAAAATAAGCAAGAAAGATGAAAGGGCAAAGCTGAAAGAAAGAGATCATCATCAGGGCTCTAGTAGTAATAGGATAAGTAAATAGCATTGGACTAAACTTTACTAGAAACTTAAAATTAAACATAAATTAAAGCTATTTATCCGAAGTACCTATACAGCACTACCCCTTACATGTAATGAGGAGATATATAGAAAAACTAGGAATGGAAATCCTTAGTGTAAGAGTTGTGGGAAAAGTTTCCAGGAGTAATTTTAGAAATTGGTGGATATGAGTAACTAAAGCAAGCATAAGAGATTAAGGAAACATTCACGTCATACTGCATTAACAACACAGAACTCCTGCCAATTCGAACATGAGTAGAGAAAATTTAAGTAGTTCATTAATCAAGGATAGGTGGCTTGAATTTGAATCTAGGAACAATGGTGAGAAACCAAGATAGATTCCTAATGAAGATCACAACTTGCAAATACTAGAGGACAGGAGAGGATCAAAGAAACATAGCAATTGTAATTGCTATCAAAATGCTAGAAAAAGGAAGAAAAGTTGGAATTGAAATGGCTGCTATCAACCATAGTAAGGAGAAAATCACAGTTTGGGCATTACCATAGAAAACAAGAATGGAATTAAGAAACTTGAGCAAGTTGAAGCAGTAAAAATTGCTTTGACAAAAGTAAAAGAATAAGGTTTGAGAAGAATTTCTATCCAATATGGCTGAAAAAGACTTTTTGATCATCTGAGAAATAGGAAGAGACAAGATGCATTAATAGTAACCTCCTTAGATGATATTTTGAAAGTTTGAATGTTTAGTAAGTGTTGTTTTTGTCTTCATACATTCGTTAGTATGGCAAAGTTTAATAGAATAGGGTGTAATGCTATTATATGTGCTCATGGCCTGATTTGGAGGACAACTCCATTTGTGGAGTCACAATTCAAAATTGTTGAATCCTTACTCAAAATTGATAACTCTAGTAAATAGAGTTATTTTACCTATAAAAACCTTAGTGTTTTGATAGTGTTTTCCTTATTTAAGTATCTCTATCTTTGTTTTTCCATAATTTGGTGCTATTTAGTATTTTTAGATGCATTAAAGTAATATAAGACTTTTAGATACTACTTTATGTTATTTTAATATATATTGGTACATATTAAGTTTTGTGTTCTACTGTAGGTTAAATTTACAAATGGACCCAAGCAAGAAGAATCAAAGGATGAAGGACCATGGTGCATGTAAGAAGAATTTCAAGTACAGACTTAGGGTTTGAGATAGAAGTATAGGATCTTAAACAGTAAAATTTGATGTCGTGTTTTGGAAGTTGATTTCCTCAATCCATGCAAATTTCGGACTGCAATATATTTTTTGAGAAAGACGAAAACAATACAGTGGTCCAAAAAATATTTTTAGAGAGGAAAAATGGTCAGCTTTGTAATGGTTTGCTAAATTTGTAAATAGTACTTGGCAGTGCATAAAAACACATAGCAGTAAATGCATTTAGTTGATGGTTTATTTGATTTTTTAACTAAACTCTCCAGTAACTTTAGTTTTAGAATATTTCTTAGCTTTTTAAATCTTTAGTCCTTAGTTAATATGTGGAAGTATCGATGTAATTTCATAGAGTCATTTGATCTGAATGCTACATGAAGAACGGTGATATTCAACAACTAAAAGAAAGATCTATTCCCTGGGATCTTTCCTTTCTCAAAGGTAGGACATTTCCCATTTTTATAGGAACTTTTGTACCAGAAATAATAGTATGTCCAATTATTTCCCTCTAGGATATGCTTTAGCTGCAAGTTTCAATCTTTGATAGATTTAATTGTTGGTTTTTTTACTAGGTTTCTCTAGGTACAAGAATCTTTCATTTCCAAGTTGATTTACTTAGTTTCCTACAATGGCTTTCATGAGTTCTTTGCTTTTGATGCTTTTACTTATTCCTTTGATTTCTGTTCTGCTGTGCTTTTCTTTTTCATTGTTGTTTATTTCTCTAAGTATGAGTAGCTAAATCCCTTTAGGAATGGGCTAAGAAAATGTGCTTTTTATCTATTTGTGGTTTATTTTAATTGCAAGAACATGAATTGGTGGATGATTGGTTAATGGTAAATGTTTTGAGAGTTGGGTAATAAAAGATGGCCCCTTCTTAACCAATTTCATAGGTTTTAATATAAAATACGAACGTTGAGTATTAATTCCTTGACCAATATTCTATAAGACTAGGAAGGGTACTAGTTGGGCCAAGAAGCTATTTTCTCTTCTTGATTATATTAAGTCCATGTTGATTGTTAGTCTTCGAATGATAATCTTCGAATCATAAGTCGAGAAAGGGATTGATTCACACCTGGTAGGGAGTCCCCAATTAAACCAACCAATTGAGGTAACCATTGTTTAGAAAGAGCATTTTTATAGCCCAATCCTTCTTTTATTGTTTTTTCTAGTTAATTATTTTCTTTTTGTTATTAATTGCTTTGATTAATTTAGTTGTAGTCATTACTTCTAATGTCTGTGTTATAATCACCTAGATTGTATAAGAATCCAGAAGGTACTAGTAATTGTTAAGAAAATTCTTGTGGGAACATCCCCCTTACCACTTACTACTATTTTTTCTCATATATTTGTGGCTATGTGGATCGTAGTCTAAGTGTTGTCATAGGTGGTTTTATTACTTGATTGCTGTCCTTTTAATGGTGTTTGACTTGTTTTTGGTGTTTTTTCTTGTAGTTATGATTGGTGAGAAAGGGAAATTACAACCTCCTGACTTAGAAATCGAAAATACTTTGAGGCAAATTTGGAAAGAAAAGAGACTTTAATAAGAACAAGAGCAAGTCACAATGAGAGACAGCAACAATGGGAGAGTAGATGATGAGAATCCTAGGGTAAATGATGGTGAAGAATGTGTTGGTAACAATAGATTAGGTGGCCACGGCAATTGTAAAAATGGATTGAATGGAAATGATAGACCACTTAGGAACTATGCTATGCCCACTTTTGACGGAGCAATTTCTAGCATAGCACATATCCCTATACATACTAAAAACTTTGAAATCAAGCCGGAGCTCATCCAAATGTTGCAAGAACATGAAATGTTTGTGGTGGTCCTAGTAAAGACCCCCATACAGATTTGTTGAACTTCTAAGAGATAATGGATACACAAATTTAAATTCAATAAGGTGCATCCAAATTGTGTTGGAATGAAAGCATTCCCTTTTCCATTGAGGGATCGAGCAAAAGCATGTTTGCAAGGTCATGATCAAGGCACACTTACATCGTGGAGTGGATTAGCACAAGAATTGTTGGCTAGGTATTTTATACCATCTAAGATTGCCCGTTTGAGAAATGAGATTACATCATTCAAGCAAAATGTCAGTTAAGGTATTGGGAAAGTTTCGGAACGGTTTAAAGGAATGTTAAGGAGATGTCCCCATCATGCTATTTCGTTGTGGATGCAAATGCAAATATTCTATAATGGTTAATATCAAGAGATTAAGTCCATAATTGATGCATCAACCAGTGGTTCATTCTCATTCAAGACACTAGAATAAATCCAACAGTTACTGAACATGATGGCATCAAACTGTTATCAACATGGATCAGCTGCTCCTCAACAACCTCAACCTCCACATCTATCTCAACCTCAACAACCTCAACCTCCACCCTCTATCTCAACCTCAACAACAAAGGGGATGAATGCTTCCACTGGATCATGCGAAAGCTCTTTTGGCTCAATATAGGACTATCACCAATGTGTTGGCTATTCTTACAAAAGCCTTAGAAAATATGCACAATGTCAATGCTATATTTACACAACATCTTCATACCTCTAAGACCCTAAATCCAACTTCTATGTGATTTTTGTTATGGGGACCATCCAAATGGTCAATGCAATACTGAGGGACCTCCACTTTACAATAAACAAGTCAATTATTTGGAAAACCAATCCTCTCAATCTAGACATTCCTTAATGGTTATAGAAATACATGTAATTCTTCATGAAAGAATTACTGTAACTTGTAATGAAACAGTCAATCATCACAAAATTCCCTTCAACCCAATTTCCAAAACTAAGCCTCTTCCTCATCAAAACCATATCAACTACCCAACCAAAGAACCTTTTGATAACTCTAGGAAACTAGAGTTATATGTACCCTAAAGTTGAAGGACAAATTTGGCTACTAGTTTCGAGCATATTTAGTGTTTTCGTGTGTGATTTTCTCTATTTTGCATTTATGTGTTAGAATGTGGTAATATGTGTTTATTAAGTGTTTTAATACTTATTTAGGTCTTAATTAGCATATTTTATTAGATTCTTGTGTATAAACTTGTGTCGTGCCTTTGACTTAACTTCATTGGGAGTTAATCTTTCGTTCGTCCTTGTTTGTCCTTCATTTTTTTGGCCTATATTGCGAGAATTTTATTTATATATTTAGGTTTTATTTTAAGTTTTTATTATAGCTAATAATGTTCTTCTATGTGTTAGGGATGCATGAAAAAAATGGCGCATTAATCGGACGTCGGATGAAGATTTTCGAAATAAAACTATGAAGTACTGCATTTCAAAAGTTCAGTCCAAATTGCGATCTGGATTTTCCAAATCGTGATTTGGAGGCTAGTGGAGCAAAAAATGACTTTGTTCGGAGCTGATTTTTGCTGCACAATTATCCCACTACCCATTCTAGCACTATATATATCCCTTTTAAACCTCATTTGAGGGAAAACATAGCTAGTATAAATAGGCTAGATTAGAGAATAATTTTCTTCCTGTTTCTTCCCCATTTGGTGAGGGTTTTCTTAGATTAGAGTAGATTAGGATTTTTCTTTGTTGTAGATTTAAAATCCAAGCTAAAGATTGAACTTTTTTAGTTGTAAGTGCTTTGTTTATGTTAAAACTCCTTTAGTTAAACTTTAATTTCATGTTCCTTTAGTTAATTAGTTTAATTGCTTTAATCTAATTGCTTCTTTTACTTGTTTTCTTAGAGTAATTGTTAGATTAGTTTATAGATTTTCTTTAAAAATGCTTTTTTAGTGATAATTTGTAGTTTAGATTGGTTAATTAGGATAAATTAGTTTATGGACTTTTTAATTAATTGCTTTCTTTACTTATTTTCTTAGTTTAATTGGTAGATTAGTTAATAGATTTTCCTTAATTGTGCTTTTTTAGTGTTAATTTGTAGCTTAGGTTAGTTAATTGCTTTTTAAAAATACTTTCTTTTAACATGCTTTCTTAGAATAGATTATGGGCTTTCTCTAGTTGTACTTGCTTAGGGATAATGAATAGTTTAGCTTAACTAATTGCTTCCTTAATATGCTTTTCATTTTAATTGTTCCGTTTATTTGCTTTCAAAAGATACTTCATTTTTAATTGATTTCTTAGTGATTAATCTTTACTTTAAATTGCTTCTTTAGTTCCATTAGTTTTAGTTTTACTTAAAGCTCTTCTCTTAATCCATCGCTTCAACTTGTAACCTAACCAAATAATCGGTAATTATCGACCAATCTTTGTGGGTACGATATCTACTTCCCTTTACTACTAGTTGACAACCGTATACTTGTAGGAAGCCACTTAGTTAGTAGTAGGATTTAGGTGATTTATAAATTTATAATTAGGTGTGTAAAGCATCACTTTTCAATCCAACTTTCAACATTCACAACCAAGTTATTCCCAACCTCTATTACCTTAATAATCAATCCAATCTCTGATGCTTGGTGCACCTTCTCTAGGGAGTATGGAGGACATGTTCTCTAAATTAACGAAGAGCAATAAAGAGCACAAAATTTCAAGCTTTGAAGAGAAAGTGAAACTATAAGATTGAGAAAATGAGGCACTTTGAAGGGTCATGAAATATTTCGAAAAGATCAAGAGATGTTTCGATGGGATCATGAGGTATTTACAAGGAATCAAGGTGCTATTGATAAAAATTTGGAAATACAATTTAAGCCAAATGGCTATAGTATCTGAGAGACTCACTGGCACCCTTCCGAGTGATACCTTTCCAAGTCTAAGAGATCAATTTCCAAGAGAACAACATCCACCAGAGTATTGCAATATCATAACCTTAAGGAGTGTACAGGAATTGGTTGTTGAAGATCCAAAGAAAAAGGTTGAAAAACAAGTTGCTACGCTTACACCGGGTGTTAGAGGGACTCAAATCAAGGTTGAAAATAATGAGAAGGTAAAGCATGAAAATGATGATGTGAAGAATTCAAAGAAAAAGAAAGCCAAATAGGAGAAATTGGAAGAATTTTTGGAGTCAAATCTGTTGGTGAATGTTCCTTTTCTACAACGTTTGATAGATCACAACAAGAGAATGGCAACCAATTTACCAAGTTCATTGAAATTTTCAAAAAGCTCCACATTAATCTTCCATTAGCTAAAGCACTCACCAAGATGCCTCTTTATTCCAAGTTTATGAAAGAAAATCTTGTACAAGAAAAGGAAATGCAATGATGTGGACATACACATCCTCAATGAGAATTATATTGCCATGATGTAACGTATGTTTCCACCAAAGTTGAAGAACCCACAGAGCTTCTCTATTATAGTTACCATTGGTGATTATATTTTCAGTCGATCATTGTGTGATTTGGGAACTAGTATAAATTTGATGCCCAAACCAATGTATGATATGTTGTGAATCACTATGCCAAACCTGCATATATTACTCTCAAATTGGCAGACAATATAGGTCAGTGAACAAACCATATGGCATAATGTGTTAGTTTAGGTAGACAAATTGATCTTTCCAGTCAATTTCTTGTTGCTTGAAATGGACGAGGATGCTGATATCCAATTGATCTCGGGGAGACCATTCTATCAACTTCACATTCCATTATTATTGTCAAGGAAGGGAAGTTGCAACTCCAAATAGAGGATGAAATAATACAATTTAATGCTTTTGAATCTTATGAAAATGCTTTGGAGTTGAATGAATGTTATAGAATTGATTCAATTGTTTCTTATTTTGTTAGGGATGAGAGGCATCACAAGTCAAAGTGTCCATGTGTCCGAGAGGAAGAGACAAAAGGAAAGATCAACATGTAAAGCAGCAAACACCCATGATGAGCAAACTAAAGTTGCAAAAACCACATGCCAAACACTAAAAGTTTGAAATTGGACACAAAGTGATGATAACCAAGAAATGATAATATTGGTACGAAAGGCGTAAATCCACATGGATTGGCCCATTTACAGGCATCCTTAACATTTCACTGGATGGATCCATTCAATTGAAAAATGGTGATGGGAAGTTCATGGTTGACAAGCATTGGTTGTAGCTTTATCATGGGAACTCGAAAGAGAAAGGGATGGAATTAGTCCTCTACTTCGACATTTGAAGATCAACCACACCATAGCCAAGCTAATGACTATAAGAAAAGGGCTCTTGGAAAATACCTTAAGCTTTTCTTTCCCTTGTTTATGCTTTATTTTTATTTGCTTTTCTCTTCATTTGGTAGTAATTGCTTAATTGGGTTCAATTAGGTTCAATTAGGGTTACAATAGTTAATTATGTTTCTTAAAGTAGATGGAAATGTGAGCGAAAATATACTCCAAAATTGTGATTTGGATGATTGTAGGTGGTTGACAAAATTTGGGAAGTTGATTGAGTTCAAGCTGAAATGTGCTTAAAATTTGACTAAGTGTGGAAGATTCAATATTGTAGTATAGAGAAATAATAAGGGATTTGATACCATGGTTTCAAACACCTGGGATTTCTATTGCAGTCGAGACTGAAGTATAGACCAGTGAAGAATAAGTGTGATACTGTGGTTCCAAACTTTTAGGGAGACAAGCTAATTTGATACCAAGATATGGAAAACTAATGAAGGAAATGATACTATGTTGTCAAACATCTGGGTTTTTGTTGCAATCTAGATCACAGCTCAATTTCAAGAAGAAAATTTTGACACCGCAGTCCGATAAAAGCTTCATCAGACAAAGGTATTAATGATTCAGACCACGATATAAATTCATAAGAAGGCCAACATGATATCCCTTTCCGAGAACAAGTTGGGATTATAAAAACACCCCTTAGCTAAATTTTAACATCACAAATCACTCTCAAAATTCCAAAACCTTAACCTTACTTCTTCCATTCCTGAACTCGGACATCCTGCATCCTTTTCACTAATTTCACTATAATTTAAGCCCAAAACTCCAATTTCAATCCTTCCAGATGTCTTTATAACCAAATGGGATTCAAAAGGAGTGCCAAAAAGGTGAATTTCAAGGTTCAAAGGGATCAACCAACGTGCAGTAAAATTGTTCTAATTTGACTTCAAGGTCATTAGTTCTCATGGTTAAATTTTAGTTGGACTCTTCTATGGTTATTTGGGGTAATTTTTTAAATATTTTCTTGGTTTAATTTTATTTGGGAATTTTTTGAATTTTGGATTTGATGGATTGTTTCGGGTTGGTTTTTTTTTTTTTGAATTGATTATACTAAATGACAATGGCAAAGAGCAAAAATCGGGGTTGCACCTTCAAAGTTCAAAAAGAGAAAAATAAGGGAAGGTGAAATGTGGAAATACTAATTAGAAAGAACCTAAATTTGATAGGAAACCTTTTGAAAGTAAAAGGGTTGAAGATGTATTTCAAACTAATAAAAAACATGCTATGATTAAAAAAAAGAGATTTGATTTGTCCAAATATTAGGGGCGATAAGGGGGGTTAGAAAGGAAATTGAGGCCCTAAACCAAAGCCGTAATTGAGAATGTTTTGATAGAGCTGTTGAGTCGAGAGTACACTAACCATGTAAAGAAGTTTCGCTGTAACTTGTGTGATCTAGTTGACGGTAAATGCAATGTTAGTAGCAAACTAGTTGATTTTAGTAAACCAAGATCTGTGAATACTATAATGTGCAAGAAATTTACAATAGTGATTTCAAGAATCCCATGGCCGGTGATAAAAATTATGACAACATTAAAACCAGTTGTGCTACAATGATGTGGCTTGGAAAATGAATGCTCAAGGGAACAAATATTTGAGATTCCCTAGGAGTGGCCTTCAATTTCTACCCAAGATTTGGTTTAATTTTGTTAGCTGCCATATTTGGGGTTAAAACACCGTGAATGTTGTTCGAAGGGATAAGGCTTGCTTGGTCTTTGCCATTCTAGAGAACTTATCTATTGATTTGGACAAGGTCATTTTTGAAGACTTCTTGAGAAATAGGGGATTGGGACGGTAGAATTTCTTTTTATAGGTTTAGTTTCTAAACCTTTGTTTTGATGCAAGTCGTCAAATTGTTCTTGGCAAGCCCCAAAAGTTCCTAAGAAGGTAGATTGATGGTGATATGTCCACAACATGGTAAGATAGTTTGAGAGGTACCACTAAGAAATTGATCATCAAAATGCCACCTCCACAAGCTCCATACATCAACATGCCACATGGACATGTCTTCAATCCATCACAAACCAATGACGAATGTAATGAATTGGATGGGTATTGGACCTATAATCATATGGTCCTACATAACAACCATGCACTCATTGGCCAAGCCCTCCAAACAAAAACGCTCAATACTCGGGTTCATCCATGTCCCCTTTCAATTTGGCATTATAGGCCACAACAAGGGCAACCACCTTTCCAACCACATGGGATTCAATGCAAGAAGGCCAAGAAAGTCATGTTGGTAAGAATGAGACGATTTGGAGAACTTTGAGGAAAGTCATTTTGACGAAGGTGATTAAGATGAAGAGGCTGAGAATGACTCCAATGAATTAGAAGAAAAAGGTGACTTCAATGGATACTATGAAGAAGATTGATGACCTGTCGACCTTGGGAAGACCCTTATCCTTATTTCTTACTTACTCTATTTCCCCTTCACTTCATTTGCTTTCCGTGCATTTCCTTAGTTGTTTCTAGATTTATTGCTAGTTTGATTTATTTGGATTGATAGCTTTACTTTTCTTGTTCTTGAATAATTAGCAGAGGACAAAATAGTTAAGATCAAGTAGTTTATTTTCTTCGAAATGACCTTTTAGGTGCTAATATGCCAATAGGTTGGGTGTTACATTGTGTACTATCCATCATTAATGTTGAATTAATTACAGCTAACTAGATAATGCTTCCTTTTCATTACATGTGCATATTAGATAGATTATTAATGATCCTTCCATTTCCATGTGGCTTGTTCAAGAATGTTTGATTGACTTTTGATTGTTTTGAATAGAGTAAAATGTGTTTGCATAAATTAGTCTTCTTTTGTGAAAACTTTTTTTTATTCGTTTTATTGAAAAGAATAGTTGGAAGTTTGAAACCTTTATTGGCAATTGAACTACTTTTTGATAAAATGTATCAAGTAAGTGACCATTTGATTGCCTCAAAGTTATTTGTCATTTATGGTCTTTGAGAGATTGCCAATTCAAAGCACATCTGGTTGTCAATCCTTGTTACATGCTATTTGGTGGTATTTTTTCTCGTGAATATGTTTTTAGTTCTTCTCTTTCTTGTTTTGCTCGGAACTAGCAAAAAGCTAGTTTTGGGTATGTGGTAATTCTAATGAATAGAATTATTTTACCTATACAAAGCTTAGTATTTTGACAGTGTTGTCCTGATTTAAGCATGTCCATGTTTCTTTATCTATAATTTCGTGTTAATTTAGTATTTTTAGATGCATTAAATAATATTAGACTTTTATTACTACTTTATTTATTTTAATATATATTGGTACTTATTCAGTTTTGTATTCTTTTATAGGTTCAATTTATAAATGGGCACAGCAAGAATGATTCAAAGGATGAAGAACATTGGTGCAAGTAAGAAGAATTTCAAGTCTAGACTTAGGGTTGAATATCGCGCTATGGGATTCAAGGCACTAAAGTTTGATACCACGGTTTAAAAGGCTATATTCCTCAATCCGTATAGGATTTGAACCATGGTATTGATTTGGAAGAAGGCAAAATGATAACGCATCCAAAAGAGATTTTCATAGAGGAAAGTGGCCAGCTTCGTAATGGCTTGTGAAATTTGTAAATAGTACTAGGTGGTACACAAAAAACATATAGTTGTTAGTGTAGTTAGTAATTTTAGTTTACTAGTCTAAAAGTTCGTGCGCTACATGTCGATGGATTACTTCGGATGCTAATTATTTGCATATTTTTGTTAAGATTAATCAAAGAAAAAGTTTTGTTTTTACCACTAAATGAGCAATATAGGGATAATAGAGGCACTATAAATTTTATTTCAAGAATAGTCGTATTTAGTCTAACACAGATTTCATTTTTCAAGACAACTGTAAAAATCTATTTCTAAATGCTGTATAATTTATGGTTGTCTCAAGTAGTACCTCCAATGTGTTCTTTTTTTTTTTTAATAACATCACAGTATTACCTTAAAAATATATATTCAATAAAACCAACGCAATATGAGTTTGTATTTCTCTCCAAAATTTTCACATGTATAACCACCTATATTTGCTCAACTATTATTAAGGCATATTTTGGTGACTAATATCAATTTAAAAAAATTTAACTACTCTAAATTTTCCCTAATTGCATATCCTAATTTGATTTTCTTTTTTTTTCTTTCATCCATTTCCTCTATCTTCTTTCAAATCAACTAATTGTAACCACTATATAATTACTTCAAGGAAGAGACATTTGTTCCATGATTATTTAAAGTTGAGATACAACCAACTAAATGTTAAAAATAGACAACTGTCGAATTAGTTCTTTCTGAAAAACTATGTATGTCTTAAGAACTTGAGACATATTACAGGTTGGTAATATACCATAACTATCTTTTCATACAATTATATTATTTTCAAACAATATTCCTCTAATAGGAAGCATTTTTTTTCATAAAACCATGTAATTTATTAGGTCCAAATCTAAATAAGAAAATAGTAGTCTGTTAACATATTAAGGTATATTATGAAAATTGAAAATTGTAGCTTTGTCAATTCAAGTTCAACAAATCTCATAAATAGCTTAATTGATTACCTCATGCAAGATTGAGAAAGGTGTTAGATATTTCAATAATATTTAGGGGAATACATTGTGCTAACTCTAAACCATAACTTGAAATTTGTGTAAAGGTAATCTTTCTTGTGTACAAAGATTAAATTCAATTTACATGTGAAATTTGCATGTCTTTCCATAAAAATTTAATAACAATCATAATGATAATTAGTGGAGGTCAATTCATAATCTTCTTGAGAATTATAATAACAATTATTCGAATATTTTAAAATTAGATTAAATTTGCTTTACGTACTTTATTGTATTTTTCTTTTTCACCTGCGACAAATTCAAATTTCACATCACAAATGGAAAGTCAAGCTATCATGTATAGCAATTGAATAATAATTTAACCAAATTAGAAAGTCTAGAGTGCATGAAATTACATCAACTCATGAAAATTATTTCTAATCCTTTCAATATCAGTAGCTAAATCTTTTCTTCTTCTTCTTCTTTTCTGAATATTCTTTTTGTTTATAAGAATGCTACAACAGTTTTTTCCTCTTTTTTTTTTTTTGGTTTTCTCCATGGTCTATCGTTGATTCCATTATTTTATACCATGCAGTCCAAATAGTTTCAACATGAGAATTCTTTCTCAGATACTTTTATATATTATAGATGTCCAAAATATTTTTCTAAATAGTTTATTAAGAATCAAAGTTTTAAACGATTTATCTCTTTTATTAGAAAGAATCACATTGGAACAATTATTGTTTAATTGTTAAATCATCTCTAAAATGTTTTTTGCTATTATTATTAGAAGGTAAATGATATCTCTATACCTCCTTAAAATTTCTTAAACACCCCCATCCTTTATGAATAACTAAAAAGACCAAAAGACCATCATTTACACGGCCATGTTTTTTTATGCCTAATTTACCCTTATTTCATGGCCCAACACAACTATTACATCTTCTAAACTTTCAAATCTTTTCTCTTTCCACTATTTAATAACTAAAAAGACCAAAAGACCATCATTTACACTGCCATGTTTTTCTATGCCTAATTTACCCTTATTTCATCGCCCAACACACCCATTACATATTCTAAACTTTCAAATCTTTTCTCTTTCCACTATTCCTTCTCAAAAATTGAAAAATTATTTGATCAACTTATCATTATTATTTTTATATGAATCTTGAAATCTTGAATCTAGTATAATAGTTCACTTTTTACTACTTTATTCTGTTGAAAATCAATGTTGTTTGAAATCATGTTATCGAAATCATCAAAAAGATTTTACGCGAATGTGTCACTGTAGTCAATGAGAAATTATTATGTATATATGATGGACTATTTGGTTTTTATGACAATCATGAACATATATTTAATTTTTCGAAAATGATTGGAGTACCTTATTTTTTAATAGAAAATATCTAAGAATTATAATAACAATAAGTAAATGATAGCAATAGATTATCGTTTTTGGTGAGTCATAAATAACGGTAAATTAGCCCATCCAAAAAAAGAATCTTTTCGAACTCAGTGATTCTATTGTAAAAGGAAATTTTTTTCAATCAAATTCAATTCCTATTATGAATCTTAAAATTTAGTTATATTTATTTTATCTTTCTTTATGTGCATTTTACATAAATAGCCTTAGAAATTAAAAAAAATATTGAAGTTAAATAACTAATGTGGTAATTAAATTATATAACAAGAGTAATTTAAGAAAGAAAATCTAAAACACCTAATCAAATTCGTTCTTTTAATATAGTATAGATTACTTAACTTAGCTCTCAAGTAACTTTAGTTTTTAGAATATTTTCACATTTTTAGATATTTAATGCTATGTTTAATACTTTGCAAGTTTCAATCTTTGTTAGATTTAATTATTGGTCTTTTTTTACTAGCTTTTTTAAGGAATAAAATATTTCATTTTTAAGTTGGTTTACAAAGTTAACTAGATGGCTTGTGAAGAAGCTAGAATTAGATTCTAGGAGAGAGAGAAAGTGGAAGAGCTGAATGTCAAGAGTATATTTGATTATCTGAGTTTCGGTCCTTTTTTAGTAGCACCCAAGCCCCTTATTTATAGATGTACATAAGGAGGCATAAGGCTATCTCTATGCTAGTACAGCTGAAGCTGAATTACATAATTGCCCTTAATAAGGCTGCCACGTAGGCACTTCTAGAACAATCTAGGTAAGATGCTATGTGTCACTAATCCACATCATTAATAGTCCCCTTGGCTTGGTGCTGAGCCTCATGAATAGAGGTCGAGTCGAAACGACTGTTCGCAGTCCCCAACCGATGACAACCAAGACTTTTATACCGAGCCGAGGTGCAGAACTTCGGAGCACATCTCGTACCCGCACCAGCTGATCCAAGGTCATAACGACCCTTGGGATCCTCGGCAGGATGTAACTGCAACATTAACACGTAGGTGACGTTTTCGCTGAATTCCCATGAACTGAATTCCCATTTATTGCACTGCATTATTAGCTCCGATTTTGCTACAAAAAGCCTCGTTTTTCACACCATAACGCCTCGCTTTTCATGCCATAATGCCTCGCTTTTCACGCCGTAAAGCCTCACTAGGCACGGCATATCCCATTTTTCACGCCATAATGCCTCCTATTTCCCGCCTATTGTCTTCTTTCAGGATTTCATACAACTGGTGTTTTTCCCCCCAGAACCATTGACCATTCTGGAAGATAGCCCCACCTCTTTATACCCCCATTCTCCCCCAAATCTTTTTCTTTCCCTTACTCATTTTACTCCATTCCCCCCAATCTAATACTTCCTGCCTTCGTCCCTTACTACTTCTCTCTCCTTTATTCCCCCAGAGACTCACACACTCTCCTCCCTTCATCCTCATCCAGTAAATCCAGTTCCCCTTTCCTCCGTCTTCTGCCGTTCTACCGTTCCTGACTTCCAACCGCTGCTCTACGCCACCACTAGGAGTTCCCCCAAATTTTTTAGCACGCCATCAAAACAGAAGACCATGGCCGGTATGTTCACTCCCACCTCTCTCGTTAGCACGCCGGCTCCCCCTTCACCTGTAAACGCCGTTGATAGGATGCTAAATCCTTTCGACGAAGCCCTTCTGGCAGCAGTGCCATTAAATTTTTCCCCCGATCCTCTCTTTACCGAACCTCCACAAAACGACCACCTTAACCTCCAAACACAAAATGTATCAAACTCTCTCGACCCCGAGGATATCAAAATTCTTAGGGATAGATGCCATTTTCCCAAGAACGTGCACATCAAACTCCCGGCCCCCGAGGACCGAGGCCACCTGCCTCCTCCTGGTTACTTAACAGTCTACCAGGAACAACTCGAGGCAGGGCTGACGCTCCCAATAGTGTCTCTCCTCGTCAACCTATCCAACCATTGGGTCAGTTTATATCAGCATATCCCGGCTGACCCCAAACGCACTTCGGGTCATTGTCGGCTTCACCTTTCTATATAGATTACACGACATCCCCCTCTCTTTAGATGCCTTAAGGATGATCCTGAAATCATCTCTTGCGAAGGGATTCTTTTATATCCCACCCCGAACCGCGGGCAAACAGCTCACTTCGGGTAACCCTTCATCCATTCACGATTGAAAAAGTCATTTTTCTTCATCCAATACCTCGACCCTTCAATGCCTCGGGGTTCGTGGAACCTTATCAAAGAAAATTTTAAAACCAAGAACGCCTCTCCCTCGGACTCCATCCATGCCTGGAGGCTCGTCGAATCCAACCTCCGAATAAACTTTAACAACCAACTAGCCATCATATCAAACAACATTCTTGTCTGGGCAGGACTGTTTCCTACCCACGACATCCTCCCGAGCTACGACCCTCAACAAGGTCATCATCATCATTTCTCATTTTTTTTATAATTATTTTTTCCTGACCTTTCATCTTATGCAGAGCTCGATGCATTCCTCAGGGGGTTGGTGTCCACCAACACCTGCCACTGGTGCGGGCACTTCAAACCAATCCTCCTCATCAACAAGCGGATCTTCATCTGCCACCACAAACATGCCTTCGGGGAGTACCGAGGCTACACCTTCAACCTCCCCGCCCCTGAATCAATCCGAGGCAGTCAGTCCGTCGGAGAGACCAGTCGGGGAGGTAACTCTGGCTCTTTGGCCCACCGAACCCGAGCGGACTCAGGTTACGAGAAAAATGACTAGGGAGGCTGCTGGCCTTAGGGAGGGTCCTTCTTCAGCCATGACCCTCTCATCCATGTCATCGCCCTCGAGGCCCTCCGCTCCAGTAGCGAGGATTCAGACCCTAGGGACAGGTTCTGGAAATGTCCCTCTATCCAAACAACTTATCACTTCATATGGTAAGGACCGCCGAACCTCATTCGTTCCCACTCCTTATTCCTTCTTCACTGTCCAGAGCTAACACTTTACCTTTCCAGGTTCTAGAAAATACACATTCACTCCCGAGGAAGAGAAAATCTGCAGGGTCACAGGATATGCCCTGGGGTCGACTGTCCGTCGACCCTCTTCCTATTCCTCTCACCTCGGGGAGCACTAATCTCCTGCCCATCCCGCCTATTGACATAAATGATCGGGCTCAGTTCCCGATGGTGGCTTGTGATCAGGAAAAGATAGTGGCCTTGCCTCAAGATGTAGCCTACGTTAAGAGGCTCACCCCTCAACAGAGGCTGGACGAGCTTCACGTCAGCCTGATGAACGTAAGTCTAACTACCCCTTCTTGAAATTTTAGCTTTTTGCACCTCGTACCTCAACTTATACAACTAACCATTTTGCCTTTTTTGCAGGCAATTGTAATTTTGCCCACCATCGTAGATCGGGAATCCTCCTTTGACTCTGCTTTTAACTCTATGAGGCAAGAGTTGGCTCACGCAAAATCCAGCGTGGATCAGCCAGTGAAGGAGGCTGTTAACGCCAACAAGATGAAATGCAACATCGAGGCGAGCATAAAATATGACGAGTGGAAGGCCGAGCTGACTGAGGTGAGGGACAAGCTACGGCAAGCCGAGTTGGAGAAGAAGACCCTTGAAGTGGATGTTGGCGATCGTGATAAGAAGATCACAGATCTGGAGCAAAGGGTTCTTCAACTTCAAGAAGAAGCTCAGCTGGCCTAGGTAAAGTTCGCTTCCCGGGAAGTGGAGCAGCGGATCGAAGGTACGAATCAATTCGTGGCCTCGGTCGAAGCAGACAAGATGTTGAAGGAGTTTACAAAAAAGGTCTTCTCCATGGGGTTCACACTGGCCTGTGACCACTTGGTGAAGAATCCTGATTTGTACGATAGGCTGCCATACGATGCTTCTGTCACCGAGGAGGTCATCAACGGACTAGAGGCTCAATTCAAAGCCCCCGCTCCAATTTCTGAAACTTCTGAAACAACTCTGCTGATCCAGGGCCCGAACCCCGAAGCCGAGACTGAGCCTATGAATCAAGCTTCCATTTTCTCTGCCTAGCCTTCCACTTCTGCTGCACTAGGCTGACGTAATTTTGTTGTAATAGTTAGGAACTCCTTATGTAATAGTTAAGATTTTTCAATGAAATTCCTAAACTTTGATAACTTTGTCTTGTCAATAAGAGCCTCGGCTTTTCCTTGCTTCCGGCCTTATACCTGTCTTTCAATTTCTTTATTTCCTGCATTTAAAACAAAAGTTTTATGATATAAACAGTTAACAAACTTTCAACACTTAAGAATTCCAACATAAAAAATTGTCTAAGGCTCCTTTTCATTGTGAATTTAGGCCTTGTTTAGACCCTTCTGAACTGAGGTAAAAGGATTAAGTTTGGCTCCTTATGTTTGCCTTAGCCATTTAATTTGAGTCAGACCTTCCAAAGTCCAAGGAATAATGTTTTGCTTAAGTAGGGCAATCAAGCCTCTTTGAGGATCGAATCCTCTCAAATTCATTTGTTTTGGAAGGGGCTGCTTAGTTTCTAACCTTGCGAGGAAACTACTAAGCACCGGCTCCCAATATTTGCTTTTGTGCCTTGAACTGGATCCGAACCTGTGAGGGTTGGAGCAACTCAAATTTGTTTTGTACTTGAACCAAACCTTTGAGGATTGGTGCACCTTTTTGCTTGGGGGGCTACTAAGCCTCTGCCCTTGAGGGGGCATTGCTAAGTCTCAGTCCTTAATCATTTGTTTTTTTGTTGAACTAGATCCGAACCTCTGAGGGTTGGAGCAGCTCGAACATCTGTCTGTGCCTTGACGTAACCTCTGAGGGTTGGCGCGGCTTTATTTTTGCTTGGGGGGCTACTAAGCCTCAGCCCTCAATCCTTTACTTTTTTGTTGAATTGGATCCGAACCTCTAAGGGTTGGAGCAGCTCGAACATTTGACTGTGCCTTGACCGAACCTCTGAGGGTTGGCGCGGCTTGATTTTGCTTGGGGGATTACTAAGCCTTTGCCCTTGAAGGGGGACTGCTAAACCTCGGCCCTCAATCATTCACTTTTTTGTTGAACTGGATTCGAACCTCTGAAGGTTGGAGCAGTTCGAACATCTGATGTGTGCCTTGACCGAACCTCTGAGGGTTGGCACAGCTTTATTTTTGTTTGGGGGGCTACTAAGCCTCTGTCCATGAGGGGGGACTGCTAAGCCTCAGCCCTCAATCATTTGCTTTTTTGTTGAACTGGATCCAAACCTCTGAGGGTTGGAGCAGCTCGAACATCCGACTGAGCCTTGACCGAACCTCTGAGGGTCGGCGCGGCTTTGTTTTTGTTTGGGGAGGCTACTAAGCCTCTGCCCTTGAGGGAGACTGCTAAGCCTCGGCCCTCAATCATTTGCTTTTTGTTGAATTGGATCTGAACCTCTGAGGGTTAGAGCAACTCGAACATCTGACTGTGCCTTGACCGAACCTCTGAGGGTTGGCAAACTTGATTTTGCTTCGGGGGCTACTAAGCCTCTGTCCTTGATGGGGGACTGCTAAGCCTCGGTCCTCAATCATTTCCTTTTTTGTTGAGAAGATCCGAACCTCTGAGGGTTGGAGCAGCTCGAACATCTATCCTTTGAAAAAGGACTTTCATATAAATACATTCTTTGATAATATTTCTTCAAATTTAGAATGTTCCACATTCTGGGAACAGGATCCCATCTCATGTCAACCAACTTGTAATAGCCCGAGGTGTGAGCTTCTATTAAACAATAGGGTCCTTCCTAATTTGGATCTAACTTTTTAGTCCCCTCTACACGGCTTGCTTCATTCTTCCGAAGCACCAAGTCCCCGGACCGCAAATACCGATGTTTGACCCTGGCATTGTAGTGTTTAGCCATGACTTGCTTGTGCTTGGCTTCCCGGATGGATGCATCTAATCTCTTCTCCTTAAGTAAATCTAGGTTAGCTCACAGGGCCTCATCGTTGAATTCCAAATCACACAAGGATACTCGAGCCGAGGGTAGCCCAATCTCCGTAGGGATAACAGCCTTGGACCCGTAGGCCAATCTGAACGGAGTGTTTCCATTAGCATTCGAGGTGTGGTCCAGTATGCCCATAGGACACTAGGCAATTCCTCAACCCAAGCACCCTTGGCTCTTTCATAAGTCGAGGCTTGAGTCCCGTCAGCAGGGTTGGTTTGCACACTTCAGTCTGTCCATTTACTTGCGGATGAGCGACCGAGGTGAAGTGATGTTTGATGCCGAGGTTAGCGTAGAAGCTCTTGAAAGGCTCTCCTTCAAATTGCTTTCCATTATCAAAAATAAGCACAGCAGGGATATCGAATCGGCAAACAATGTTTTTCCAAAAGAATTTTTCTATTGCTTTTCTCGAGATTGTAGCCAGGGGCTCGGCCTTGATCCACTTGGTGAAGTAGTCAACCGCTACTACTAAAAACTCAAGCTTGCCTATCCCTCTGGGAAGTGAGCCCAAACTGTCAATTCTCCACTGAGCAAATGGCCATGGGCTCTGAATATGAACCATATTCGAGCTGGGTTTTCAGGGTATTGGCGCATGTATTTGACACTGATGACACCCCCGCACCAAAGTGTCTGCGTCAGAGTGTAAGGTCGGCCAGTAGTACCCAGTCAACAAGACTTTGCGAGTTAAGCTCCGAGGACTGACGTGACTTCCGCATATGCCCTCATGCACCTCTCGTAAAATATAATTAGTTTCGGAAGGTTTGAGGCATCTCAACACGGGACACAAGTATGCTTTTTTATAAAAGATTCCGTCAATAAGGGTATACTTGGCGGCTCTGTACTTGATCTTTCTAGCTTCGGCCGGATCCTCGGGGAGCTTCTCATTATTCAAATAATTTATTATGGGTTCCATCCAACTGATGTCTGGTTGGACACAAGAAATTCTTTCAAAGAAGTCAACAGACCTGCGTTCTCGCAGTTCTACCAAAATCTCTTTCGTTAAATGCGAGTATATTGCCGAGGCTAGTTTTGATAGAGCATCAGCATGCATGTTTCTTGTTCAGGCAATCTTAATGACATCCATCTTTCTGAATTTTCCAATCCAGTTTTTTACCTCGACTAGGTACCTTTTCAAAATCACGCCTCGAGCCTCGTAATTTCCTAGGCTTTGATTCACAACTAGCTGAGAATCTGAATGTATAGAACTTTAAAGTTCGGGCTCCCATCTGGTGGGCCATTTCCATCCCACAGATGAGGGCCTCATACTCAGCTTCGTTATTTGTTGCCTTGAATCCGAACCTCAGGGCGTAAGTGAGATAGTCCCCTTCTGGGGATCAGATTATTATCCCTGCCCAGGCTCCGGACTCACACGAAACTCCATCAACATGAAGCTCCCATGTGAGATCTTCCCTCATTTTTTGTTCTTTTGCTGGATCAGTCGCCGTGATGAGGTCGATCTTCTCGATGTCAGCTTTCTGCAATGAAATCTGCTAAACCCTGAGCTTTGATTGCGGTCCAAGGCTTGAACTCTATGTCAAATTCGAACAACTCTACAGACTACTTTAGCATTATGCCCGAAGCATCTGGCTTGCTTAAGATATTTTTCAGAGGAAGATAGGTCAAGATAATTATCTTATGACCATGAAAATAAGGCCTTAGCTTCCGAGATGACACCACCAACGAGAAGGCTGCCTTCTCAATGGGGGTGTAATTCCTTCCATCTGGATTTTGAAACACATTGCTTAAAAAATATACAGGGCATTAGTTGCCTTGCTCATCCGGTCTCAATAGAACCGAGCTGACTGCCAGTTCGGTGATTGAGACGTACAGGTATAGCGGTTCTCAACTTTTTGAGGAGATGGGAGCTTCAACAAGTTACCCAAGTATTCTTTAAGCTCCTCAAAGGCTTTATGAGCTTCCTCAATCCATTGAAAACCCTCAATCTTCTTTATGAGCCGGAAGAACGGCAAGCTCTTTCTGTTGATTTGGACAGGAATCGATTTAGGGCTGCCATTCTAGGTGTGAGTCTCTGAACCTCCTTTACCGAGGTGGGAGTTTTCAATTCTCCGGTGGACAATGAATCCCAAGAATTTTCCCGAGGGGACCCAAAATGTACATTTTTTGGGATTCAGTCTCATTTGGATGGATCTTAATGTCTCAAATGTTTCTCTGAAATCTTCCAGGATTTCCTCATAGGTTCGGCTCTTGACTACCATGTCATCAATATATCATTACCTCCATATTTCGTCCTATTTGGGACTTGAAGGTTTTATTGACGAGGCATTGATATGTGGCTCCAGTGTTTTTGAGTCCAAAGGGCATAGTAGTGTAGCAGTACGTGCCTCGGTCAGTGATGAAAGAGGCTTTCTCTTCATCTTCTCTAGCCATGTGTTTGATGGTAGCCCTTGAATGTATCTAAAAAGTGTAAAATGTAAAATCCAATAAATGAATCTACTACTGTATCGATCCAGGGGTACAAGTAACTATCCTTTGGACAGGCTTTATTAAGATCAGTAAAATCTTGGCACATTCGCCAAGAAGAATCTGGTTTTGTTACAAGGACTGGATTATAAAGCCAGGTGGGATACAATACTTCTCCAATCAATCTGGCCAATAAGAGTTTATCCACCTCGGCTTCGATTATTAAACTGCGCTCTGGACCAAAGAGGCGCTTCTTCTGCTTCACTGGTTTGTATGCTGGGTCCACTCCGAGTTTGTACTCAATTATTTCTCGAGAGACACGCAGGGCATGTTTTCAATGATCCAGGCAAACACGTCCTTGTACTCGGCTAAAAGCTTGAAGAGAAGGGTTTTAAACTCTGTTGGGAGAGTAGCACAGATCTTAATTTTCTGATCAGGGAGGCTCGGATCTAGTGATACTTCCTCAATTTGAACCTCGTATTGGGGCTCAATTTTTGCTTTGCCCTTCCCCTTGGGTTCGAGAGATTCGGGGATCTCAGTAGCTCCGAGCCGAGGCTGCACATTCTGTTCTCCCTCCCTCTGATTTATCAAAGGCTCTTCAAAGCCATCCCAGGTGGATGAGGCATCAAAGGTTTGCAAGTAAGCCTTGTCAGCAATGGACATCGTTTGTGATTGAGACCGCAAGAACATCATATAGCAGGCTCGGGCCTCCTGTTGGCTGCCAATGACTGTTCCTTCAGATCCATCCCTCAACATGAATTTTATCCCAATATGAAACATGGAGGGAAGGATTCTATAGGTGTATTGCGTGGGTTGGCCCAGGATCATGTATTGTAGGAGTTGTCCCTTTTGACGATAAAGGAGTTGTCCCTTTTGACGATAACGAAATTGGTCATCTCAATTCTGTGCTTCGGGAGAGCTCCAAGACACAATGGGAGCATTATCTATCCCTCAGGCACAATCGAGTCTCCGGTGAAGCCAACCAATGGAGTTTTGAAAGGTTTTATCAAAGAATCGTCCATATGCATTTTGACCCAAGCGTTCCAAAAGATTATGTCCACCTAACTTATGGTGTCGACGAACCCACGGCGCATTTCATATCCAGCCACATTTACGTGAATTACCATGGGATCATTGTGTGGCATTCAGCTGGGAATGGGGTCCTCGAAGGTGTATCCGAGGCTCATAAATGGATGTCAATTGCTTCTCCCGATCCTCGCCCGGGCATATTTTTTCCGGGCATTGTTTGAGTCCCCGGTTGCCGGTCCTCCCGCTATTGTGTTTATCACCCCGACTACACGGATTTGTTCATCTTGATTTACCGGGGGACTGTTTCTGTTCTGGCTTACGCCTCGAATCTGTTGACGAGGAGGCGGATCGAGGTTGCGTCAAATTTCTTTGGTTGGCAGCATTTTTTTGGAACTCTGTAGCAGCTCGGCTGATGAACTACTACAAGTGTCCTTCTTGGATGGCCTTCTCGATTTCAACCTTTAGATGGTTACAGCCTCGATATCATGGCCGTGTTGACCATGAAAAGCACAATACTTTGCCCTGTCTCTTTTGTCCGAGACTGACACCATTCGAGGAGGTGGGTCTAAGAGGCCCAAATATTGTACTTGGTATAAGATTTCCCTTCTCGATGCATTGACGGGTGTGAAGTCAGCATCGGGATGGCTCCTTGTTTGCGGGGGTCGGTTCCCGATATTGTTGCCCGGGTAGACCACCCGGTTCACCAACGGTGTGGCTCTGGAATAGCTCAACCTGTCAGCGACCCTCAGCTTTTTGAGGATGAGGGGTTCGGAGTCTTCAAGACTTTTTCTCTTTGTGTATCGTAAAGTTCTCTTTTTGTCCTGTTTGACTCTTCGCCCCGTATGAACTCTGATGCTCTTTCAAGAAGTACAGAATAAGAGCTCGGCATCCTTTTGGCCAGCTCGGCGTTGAAGATGCCTGGTCGGATGCCGCTGCAAAAAGCAACCACCAGAATTCTTTCATCAGCATTTTTGATTTAGACCACCTCATTATTGAAGTGGTCTCTTAAACACATTAAGCGACTCATAAGAGACAGTCTGCCGAATGTTCATGAGGTGCGATATATCCTTTTGCAATATTGATTTACTCCTAAAATGGCCAAGGAAGGATTTCGCCAGGTCGTTGAAAGTGGCGATTGAGTTCGTCGACAGCTCCTGGAACCACTGCTGCGCCGGACCTCGAAGAGTGGTGGCAAACAACTTGCAGCGGGTCGCGTCACTATAGCCATAAAGGCTATTGATCGTTACCACGCGCTACAGGTGATCGACGGATCAGATTCTCCCTTGTAGCAGTCTAGGTCCGGCAGCTTGAATTGCATTGGAAGAGGTTCAATCTTGATAGCGATTGTGAATTGATCTTACACCTATCAATCTCTACCGTAGCAAAAGTATTCAGAAGTAAATTATTTTTCCTCAAAATCCCTTGGATCTTATTTTCGAGGCTCTACCGAGGAGGGTCCTCTTGGACCAAATTTTTTCGAGAAATGTGCACTGAGTCTCTCGCGCACTGGTAATTTCTTTGATCCGCTTGTCGATGAGTGTGACTCATCAGATTGTTCTTTCAAGCGCGACTTTGTCAATTTGTGACGTAGGTCGGTTGGGCTCATGGCATCAACCGGCTCTTTCCCAGGCTGTCGGCCGGGGTCAGGTTTCTGTTCAGCTTGTGGAGTGGCTGCCCAGTTCGAGCGTTCGAACGGAGTTTGGCTCTCGCGCTACTCCACGAAAGCTCGGAAAAGACTCAAAATGGTCAGCAATGTACTTCAGGGCATCATTCTACTTTTGTTGAGCCTCGGTTGGTGTACCGATGTTTTCTAGTTCATCGGTATGCACTACGAGGTGCTGATTGCTCGTCTCGGCATCCTTGCTAGTAGTTGGGCGTGTTCCACAGTTCTTCATCCTCCTCAAAGCGAAAACAAACAATTCAAATGATTGAGAATTGATTGAAAGAGATGGAAATCTGTCGATTCTCGCAGACGGCTTCAATTGAAGAAGCTAGAATTGAATTCTAGGAGGAGAGAGAAAGTAGAAGAGTTGAATGTCAATAGTGTATTTGATTATCTGAGTTTTGGTCCTTTTTTAGTAGCACCCAAGCCCCTTATTTCTAGATGTGTATAAGAGACAGATACATAAAGCTACCTCTATGCTAGTACAGCTGAAACTAAATTATATAATTGCCCTTAATGAGGCTGTCACGTAGGCACTTCTAGAACAATCTAGGTATGATACTATGTGTCACTAATCCAATCATCAGCTTGCATTAGTTCTTTACTTTTGATGCTTTCACTTATTGCTTTGATTTAGTTCTTATGTGCTTTTCTTTGTCATCGTTGTTTATATCTTTTAAGTATGAGTAGTTAAGTCCTTTTGAAATTGGACTAAGAAAATGTGATTTTTATCTATGATGTGGTTGATTTTAATTGGAAGAACATGAATTGTGTACGATTTGTAATAGTAAATATTTTTGAGAGATGACTAAGAGAAGATGGGTCCCTTCTTGAACCAATTTCGTGAGCTTTAATACAAAATACTAGCATTGAGTGTAAATTTTTAGGCCAATTTTCTATTAGATTAGGAAGGGAGTAACAGGGCCAAAATGCTAATTTTGTAGTTGATTCTATTAACCTCATGTTGATTGTTAGTCTTGGAATTATTAACGACCTATGGGATTGATTCATACTTCTAAAGGAGTCTCAAATTGAACCTAGTGATTAGTCAGTCAATTGAAGGAAACATAAAAAGAACATGTTCATAACTCAATCCCTATTCCATTATTCTAGTTAATTATATGTTCTTCATTATTACTTGCTTTAATTACTTCCGTTGTAGTCATTACTTCCAGCATGATTTGTTATACCCTATTTTGTCTCACACTGGTCGAAAGTACTGAATTGTATGACAATATAATAGTATCTTAGGTTATGGATTACTAATAATTTGATTTAAATATTTTGACCTAGTTTAGAATCAAGAGTTATTGGGACGGGAGTGGACTAATCAAATAAGGGATCAAACTACTCTTACAATGATAGAACAAAAGCAATCATGAAACTGGGTGGCTCATTACATAAGGGAGTGAAAATATTATACATAATGTGAATATTACTATACAACTAGAAAAAAGTCATTTAGCGACAGCAACGAATTTGGTAACAAAAAAAAATTTATTACTAAATACTAGTTGTCGCTAACGAGTTGCAACGGATTTAACAACAGAATTTATTGTAAGAGCAATTTAGCATTAGCAAATTTTGTTGCTATTGATTCTGTTGCTAATTAGCAATTAGCAATGGGAAACTCTGTTGCTAACTGCCAATAGAAAATAATTCATTCTAAATTGGCAACGAAAAAATGGGTTGCAAATCCAAAAATTACTACTACTTTTGCTTTTATTATAGTTTTTGTATTTTTTCCATTTCTCTTTTAAATACTAAGAATTTTGGAAAAATAAAAATGGTGTCTTGTTTGTATACACATGGGCTATCTTTCCTAAAATTTTTAGATTTTTTTTTATTTAAGGTGAATTTTAAAAAATAGTCAAAGCTTACTATTTTTATTCAATTTTGGGAATTATACTTTAATTGTTAGACTTTCATTATTTATGGGTTAAATCAGTTCTTTTGAGGTCTATAATTATGTTATAATGTTAAATTATCGTAGGTAATTTAGACAGCTTATTGTTATTCACATGTAATGAGTGATAATAACAATAGATTTTAATTGGAGAAATTCTAATTAATACTTGTTATATGTTTTAGAAATAAATTATGTTATTAGAGTTTATTGGGGGTCTTTTAAGGACTGGTATTGAGTGGTTATGGGTATTTATTATTATTTCCCATTGGTATGAAAAATATAGAAAATGCAATCTAGGAATTGGAGCTTGGCAATTAAGTGTATGTATCAATATTTTATAAGTGAAAGGATATTTTGGGAACTCAAATATTTGAGCTAATTTGGTTTGAGACTTGTGAGGTAAGTGGCGCTACTTTCCTTTTATCGTTTTCCAAATGTTTTCCAGTTGGATAATTATTTAAATGTATTTTATGATATGTAAATGGGATTGAGTACACTTGATACATGGTATATGTGGAATATCGCTATTATAAAGGTAATTGAATGTCAAATGCATGTGAGAATGTGACTGGATGCGACCAAGTGTGATTAAATATGCGTGTGAATGTAAAACTCATTGGTGAACGTATGTTATTTGGTGAGAACTAGTTCTCATTAATGTTATCGCTAAGGTTAATGTTACTGCCAATGTCAATGTTACCACCACTGACCCTGTCTAACGAGTTTCTAATAGTTAGACATGGATATCCAATAGCTGATTAACTTATGTGAACCATGAGCTAACCAATTGAGTGTTCATTGTTATTATTTAATGCACTGAATGTATGAGTTATAAATGTGTAATTGATGCGTGATTGCATACTCTCTGAATGTTTATATATAGTATTATGTGCTCAATCCAATAAAAAGAAATGTGAGCCATTTATTGAGCAAAGTGTTTGTTTACCCTATTATTTTAATACTTTTACAGTGCATGAGATTGATGAGTTAGTTTCGGAGTAAAGGATATGTGGGAGAAATTATGGATTCGACATTGTATACTTTAATGTCTTAATTTTTTTTGCCAATTTTTGTAATATTTAGTAGATTGATTTAATAGTTGACATATTATTATTGTCGGTAGTTTTTATATATTATGGATTAAGTTTGGCTCATTGTACTATTGCCTTGCGTGCTCAGGGTTTTATCTTGGAATGTGGCATATCATGGTCCTGAATTTGGGACATGACAACTATAGTTATGTATACTTTACCATTAAATTATCTTTTAGTCTAATTTTCAACAAAATCAGTCATTTTTTAATTACAATTACTTGTCATTTACTTAGTACAATTGTTATAAATCTTTTTAATTCATATTAATAATATCAATATAAAAAATATCAAAAAAATTATATTTTAAAAAAATTTCATATTGAAATCCTAAACTGAAAAATTGTATGAAAATAGCTTTTTCCATGTAAAACATTTTTCAACGAGAAGATTTTACTTCCAACCAAATGGACAGTGTATTCTTAAGAAATCATGTCTGCGAAATATGCAATGTGTTCATAATCGAATTAGTTGTTGACTTGTGCCTTACATAAGATATTTGATATGTACAACATATTTTGAAATATTATTTTTTTGTTATTGTTGTTTGTTATACTTTTAAACAAAATTCTTACTATACCAATTTATCAAGTTGTGATATTGAAACAATCATATATAAATAAAGTGTGGCCCATTTTTCGAGAAATAGGGGTTATCAACTACTCTTTGTATTCCTATTTGGTATGATGTCATACATGATTGAGTTATGATATTTTACTCTTTTTATATAGTTTCAAAACTTCCCATCTCTATTTTTCCCTGCAAATTTTTCTCTTAAATTTCTCTTGTCAATGTATTTAAAAAAAAATTTAGGGCACACACATTGAGTGTGCAATTACCACTAGTTTTGAAATAATGGAAGTCTTTTATGGATAATGGAAGTCTTTTATGGAATAATATGTGTAATATTTTAAAAAACAAAAAAATTAATTCATATCCATAACTTTCATAACTCCTCTCCAATTCAATAATTTCTCAACTCTTATAACTCTGTTTAATTTAAATTTATTTTTTACACATAAAGTAATAGGACTAGTCTAAATAAAGTGACCATTTTTTCAAGCAATAGGGGTCATCATTTTGGAAGGAAAAAAAGAAAAAGAAAAATGAGTCATCTGCTCTCCGTGGAAGGGTCTCATTGGTCCGGCCAATAGGGGACCTAATGTGCAAGGCCATCCCCAAAAATTAGGAATTGCATTTTATCTCCTTAAAAAATTTTAAATTTTCAATTGTATATTCGTAGAAATTAACTTCGTCCCCCAAAATTTTTTACTAAAAATTATAAAGTATTTTGTTATAATTTTTTTTTCGCTCAAGTTCTATCTCTTACATCCACCTCTGAATTTAGAAATAACTACTGAACATGTCTAGTATTTATGTATTTGAACCTAACCAAAATTAAATTTTCCTCAAATTAGTGATAATTGTTCAATTAGTTTTGACACCCTTGGTGTTCAATTGCATGCAGAGGTTGGTAACGTATAGTTTGAGTCCGAATATCTAGTACAACATGATCTATTAAAGTCCCTGGTGCAATATGCTCTAATCAGTATTATGAGCCAGCGGCACTAGAAGTAGTGTTGTAGTATTATTGTATTGTAGTGTTCACTTTTTCTTCCGAGTCTCAAATCAAATTGTAGTTGTATCTTTTCTTCGTATCTTTTCTTCATCTTCATTCCAACTCGTTTCATTCTCATGCAAAATTCTAAATATTTAGATTTTAATCTTGGTAAAGAATAAAAAGACTAAAGAAATTTTTTTTGACAACCTTACTAATAGAAGGGGATGAGCGACCTGATCCCATTAGGCATTCACTCATCCTCTGTGGATGAACTTGCAGAGTATAGTTGTTAGAATTTCGAATTTGTCCTAACGATCCTACGATTTTAAGATTCAAATTTATAATTTCGATCTCGATCCTAAAGGTAAGATCACTATTATAAATAAATACTAGTTGGATCATTAGAATCTTGTAATTTATGTCTATATTTACTAAGTTAAGTTAGTATTTTCATAATTTTTCATCCAAATGCTATATTTCATGTATTTAGACTATTCATATTATTTTTTAAGTTTTAAATCAAAAAGCAATATTAAATTTACTATGACGCATAACTTTTTATATTACGAATAATAATATCAAATATTATACATTTAAGTTAAGCAAACTTATTTTATAATGAATATTAAAATTTTGTGTTTATTTGTACAACTTTAATTGAATATTAGGCTTAAAAATAAACAAAAGTTATATTTTTGTATTTTTGATATGATCTTACGATCCTACAATTTTACTTACCATAAGATCGATCTTATACCTTCAAAATGATCCTATTAAGAATCTTGATTTTACAAACCTGAAGAGGAACACTTAGGTTTTCATGGCTATGTTCTTGTAAGACTAGTTTGGACAACGAAAACTCCAGAGAATGCTTAAGTAAGATCTTTGCAAGTGTTCTTGTCTTGGTTCCCACTAACTTCAATCCAAAAGCCTCTCCACCAACATGAAAAACGAGATCCCCTTCTGTACTTCCTTTACTTCATAACCTTAGTCTTAGATAATTCTTTCAAAATAACATCTGCCATAACCCGCTCAACCTTTACCTTCTCCAACTCTGCTCATTCCTTAGTGGTCGCTATACAGTGTGCTCCTTGCTTGATTCGATGGTTGGTTATTAGTAAACTTGTCTCTCTGCAGATAAATTCCAATATTGTGTTAATGATTGCTATATAACACCTCTCCAGCTATACTCTTTGTCCAATCGGAGGCCTTTATTTTAGTGTAATTTGTCTCGTGTAATGCGAGCATATTCTCCCTACTAAATGATGATATTCTCCCCATCATGTATGGGTATCTACTAGTTGTTTCTAAGTCCCACCTTTGTAGTTGTGGGTATGTATAATAATATCTATCTATGTATATTATATTAAAAGAATGAGTTTGATTAGGAGTTTTAGATTTTCTTTTCGATATTACCCTTACTATATAATTTAATGACTACATCACTTATTCAACTCTAATATCTTTTTTATAATTGCTAAGGCAATTTATATAAGTTGCACCTAAAGAAAAGAAAAAGGAAATATAACTAAATTTTAAGATTCATAATAGCAATTAAATTTAATTGAAATAAATTTTCTTTTATAATACAATCACTTAGTTGGAATAATATTCTTTTTAAATGCAATAATTTACCCTTAAAGTATGACTCACTAAACACGATAATCTATTGCTTCTTTTACTTATTATTGTTACAATTAAAATGGAACAGACATTTTATATTAGAAAAGAATGTAGTATGATCATTCTAATGACAAAAAATTAAATATATACTTGTGATTATCATATAATCATCTAGTCTATGCACATAACAATTACTACACTAACTAAAGTGAAATAGCCCGTGCAAAATCTTCGGATGATTTGGACAATATGACCTCAAACAACATTAATGTTCAATAGAAATAAAGTAGTAAAAAGTGAGCTATTATATCTATACTATATTAAAAGAGCAAGTTTGATTAGATATTTTAGATTTTCTTTCTAAAGTTACCATTATTGTATAATTTAATAACTACTTCAATCATTTAACTTGAATATCTTCTTTTGTAATTGTTAAGACTATTTATATAAAATGCGCCTAAAGAAAGAAAAAGGAAATATAACTAAATTTTAGTGCTCATAATAGGAATTAAATTTATAATGACAGAAATAAATTTCCTTTTAAAACATAATCAGATAGTTAGATAAAGAGTCATTCTAGACGGGCTAATTTACCCTTATTTTATGACTCACCAAATACGATAATCTATTGCTCTCTTTTTCCCTATTATTGTGACAACTAAAATAAAATAGACATTTTATACTAGAAAAGAATGTAGCCGAATCATTCTCGAAATATTAAATAATGTACTCATGATTGTATTTGGAATCAAATAGTGGATGCACAAAACAATTACTTACACTAACTATAGTTACATAGTCTGTACAAAATCTTCTTGTGATTTGGATAACATGACCTCAAATAACATTTGCTCCGTTTAGGATTGTTTTTTTTTTTTTTTCAAATTTTTACCACTTTTTACTTTACTATTTATACTTTTATGAAATAACTGTTTGGTCAACTAAAAATTTTTGGTCAACTTTTTTTTACTTTTTTTCAAAAATACTATTCATTTTTTACACAATTCAAATTTTTCTTTCACTATTCATTACTTACACAATTCAAAATTTTCTTTCACTATTCATTACTATTCAATCAATTATTTTACTATTCTTCTATATGAGTATTATACTATTCATATATATTAGCATTAAATTTTTTTATACCATCCAATTACTATTCATTGGTTTGAATTTTTTTCGGGCAAAGAAAAAATGAAAATGTAAGTACGGAAGTTCGAAATATAGGCGGGAAAATAGAGTTTAAAATAGTATACAAGATTTGGACTTCCGATATTTGTCTCTTATACACCTAGATGTGTCTAAGAGTATAGGCGGGAAAGAGAGTTTAAAATAGTATACAAGGTTCAGACTCCCGAACTTAGGATCGGGAGTCTGAACTATAGGCAGAAAAATAGAGTTTAAAATGGTATATAAGGTTCAGATTTTCAAACCTATGTTGGAGAATCCGAACTATGGACAGAAAAGTGTGAATTTTAAATTGTATTTTTATTTTGTATTAAATAAATACATGTTTAGAATACGCATACGGACACATTTCGTTTTTCAAGATTTGGATTTTAAACGACGAATAGGTAACTACCTTTGCAATGATTTTTAATACTTGATTTGATGGTATAAAAAAGAAAGTAAACGGGATTGTATTTTGATATTAATAATTTTATAATAATTTGGTGTACGTATTTTGTCTTTTAGTGCATAAAATACTAAATAATTTTTAAATTGTATTTTTTTTTGATTTTATATTAAATAAATACATGTTAGCATACATATAGGATTATATCTTATTTTTTAAGATTCGAATTTCAAACAACGAGAAGGCAACTACGTTTGTGTGTGGTTTTTAATACTTATTTGATGGTGTAAAAAAGAAAGTCAATGGAATTATATATTTTGATATTAGTAATTTCGTTCGACTTTCGCGTACATTTTTTGTCTTTTAGTGTAAAAAACACTATCCAAACACTTTTTTATAAAAAAATTATTTGCACTATTTACAATCCAAACACTCACTCAAATTATTCATATTTTTTTATTATTTGCCACATCACTCAAATAATTTCTCGAATAATGTACTAAAATAATACTCCAAATAATGCAATCCATACGGGGCTGTTGATTTTCAACAAAAATAATGTAGTAAAACGTGAGCTATTATACTTAGAAAGAATGCAGCACCATTATCAAAATAAAAAAATAAAATCTATACCACATTAAAAGAGCGAGTTTGATAAGGTGTTTAAGATTTTTTTTCGAAAGTTACCCTTACAATATAATTTAATGACTATATTGGTTATTTAACATAAATATCTTTTTTGCAATTACTAAGGGTATTTATATAAAATGAACCTAAAGAAAAAAAAGAAGAAATATAAGTAAGTTTTAAGGTTCACAATAAGAATTAAATTTAATTAAAATAACCTTTCATAATAGAATCACTTAGTAAAAAAAAATTCATTTTTGATTGACTAATTTACCCTTATTTTATGACTCACCAAACACGATCATCCATTGCACTCTTTCACTTACTATCGTTACAATTGAAACAAAATTGACATTTTACATTAGGAAAGAATGTAGTCCAATCATTCTCAAAATATCAAATATATGCTCATGGTTGTCATACAAATCAAATAGTCCAAGCATATTACAATTACTACACTGACTATAGTAAAATAGTCCGTTAGAGCAAAATCTCCTAATGAATTGGACAACATAACTTCAAACAATATTCATTTTCGAAAGAAATAAAGTAGTAAAAAGTGAGATATTATTCCTAAAAAGAGAGGAGCCATTATTAAAATAAAAAATAAAATCTATACTATATTAAAAGAGTACGTTTGATTAAGTGTTTTAGATTTTCTTTCCAAAGTTTCCCTTGCTATATAATTTAATGACTACATCAGTTATTTAACATGAATATCTTTTTTGTAATTGTAAAGGCTATTTATATAAAATGCACCAAAGAAAGAAAAAAAGAAATATAACTAAATTTTAGGGTTCATAATAGGAATTAAATTTGATTGAAGTAACTTTTCATAATAGAATCACTTAGTTAGAAAAAATCTTTTTTTGGATGGGCTAATTCACCCTTATTTTATGACTCACGAAACACAATCATCCATTGCTCTCTTTTACTTATTATCATTACAATTAAAATAAAATAGACATTTTATATTAGGAAAGAATGTAGTCCAATCACTCTCAAAATATTACATATATGCTTGTAATTGTTATACAAATCAAATAGTCCATGCACATAATAGTTGCAACACTAACTATAGTAAATAGTCTATGCAAAACCTTCTTATGAATTGGGCAACATGACCTCAAATAATACTCATTTTCAACAAAAATAAAGTAGCAAATAGTGAGCTATTATACCTTAAAAGAAAGGAGCCATTATTAAAATAAAAAATAAAACATTTACAATATTAAAAGAGTGAGTTTGATTAGGTATTTTTGATTTTTTTCGAAAGTTATTCTTGCTATATAATTTAATGACTATATCAGTTATTTAACTTGAATATCTTTTTTTGTAATTGCCAAGGCTATTTTTATAAAATACACCTAAAGAAAGACAAAGGAAATATAACTAAATTATAGGATTCACAATAGGAATTAAATTTTGATTGAAATAAATTTTCTTTTACAATAGAATCACTTAGTTGGAATATATTCTGTTTTTGGATGTATAAGATTTATCCTTATTTTATGACTCACCAAACACGATAATCCATTTCTCTATTTTAATTATTATCGTTACAATTAAAATAAAATAGACATTTTATATTAGACAAGAATGTAGTCCAGTCATTCTCAAAATATTGAATATATGCTTGTGATTGTCATACAAATCAAATAGTCCATACGCATAACAATTACTAAACTGACTACAATGAAGTAGTCCGTGCAAAATCTTCGGATATTTGGACAGCATGACCTCAAACAACACCGATTTTCAGTAGTAAAAAGTAAACTATTATACTTAGAAAGAAAGCAGCATTATTAAAATAAAAATACAAAAATACTGTATAAAATGACTCATAAAAATTTTGAAAAAATTATTCATGATTGTAATATAAAAAATGTGGTATCAGCACAAGAAAAAACATGTATAACTCTCATACGGTTTTTTCGTTAAACTAAAATTCAAAAACAAAAACAATATGAATTGCATCTAATACTTTTCTACTTTTTATTCAAATCTTCAAGATTCGTATAAAAAATAATAATGATAAGTTGATAAAATAATTTTTCAATTTTTGAGAAGGAACAGTGGAAAGAGAAAAGATTTAAAAGTTTAAAAGATGTAACGTATGTGGTTCTTTCTAAGGAATAACTCAATTTTTAGGCATAAAAAAATTTGATTTATAAATGATACACATTCTATACATGTTAAAAAGGGACAGGGGTATGTAAGAAGATTTTAAGGGTATGAAGACATAATTTGCCTTTTAATGACAATAGGAAAGAATATTTTTTTTGGATGAATTTAGCAATTAAATAACAATTGTTCACTGTAATTTTTCCCAATAACAGAGATAAATCATTTAAAACTTTGATTTCCAATGAACTATTTAAGAAAATGTTTTGGACATCTATTATAAAATAAAAGTATTTGAGAAAGAATTCTTATGTTGTAACTATTTCGACTGCACGGTATAAAACAATGGAATGAAAGAGAGAGACCATCGAGAAAAGCTTAAAAAAGAGGGGGGAAAAAAACAGTTGTAGCATTCTTACAAAATAAAAACAATTTAAAGAAAAGAAGAATAAGAGATTTAGCCACCGATATTGAAAGGACTTGAAACAATTTTAATCAGTTGAAGTAATTTCATACACTCTAACCTTTCTAATTTGGTCTTTATTATTGTTCAATTGCTATAATGATAAAATGACTTTTTATAACATGATTTAAAATATGATTTAGTTGAAAAAGAAAACCTAGAATGAAGTAAGTTAATTTAATTTAACTGTAAATTATTATGCTAATTATTATTATATTGTCAAGAAGATTTTGAATTATTATCAAACTAATTATCATTATCATTGTTATTAGATTTCTGTGGAATGACATGCAAATTTCATATTCAGGTTGAATTTAATCTTTTTTTGAGCAACCACCTAGTAGGTGGGGGTATTCCCTTTTATTAAAAAGAAGAAAAGGTACATGGAGGCTGACGTGAAGCCTAACCTTCCAACAATGAGAAAATGAATGATTAAAAAACAAACCCTTTGAATTCTAACAAATTGTGGAATCTAGAATACCTAACTTCCTCCAATTCAATGTCACCATGCAACCTAGAACTAACAAGGAGAAAGAGGTTTGGAGGACAGTCTGGTTCGCATTGCACTTGGCATATTGTATGTTCTTTTACATCTTTCTTTCAAATTTGGAGTGACAATTCTTGGAATGGCTGTACATCTTGACCTTTAGGGGATTCATTATTTGAAAAATAGCAAGTTTGTACTGCCAGCACTTTATCATGTTTCATGGTGGAATCATCTATCAATTTGAACTTTGACTGTTGAGGAGAAGGCATGTTGGACTTGAGAAAAACTTCCTTTAAGTTGATATCTTTGCTGCCCAAGAATGTGTTTGTTCTATTTGTGCTAATAGGCCTAGTTGAGGTTGAGCTGTCCAGGATATTTGGAGCCAATTGTAATGTTTTAAAACTGTCTTCCTTTATAGTTTGCAAGGGAAAATGTTCTTTACTGGCCTTGAAAATAGTACAATTTTCCTAAATGTAGGCCTACTCGTGCCTGGGAAATCTTGCCTGCTTTGGTTGTGAAAGATGTCCAAAATATCCATGGATTTGTTGTCCAAAATTTGAAGATGTGGGGCAGATTTGGTGTCCAAGATTTGAGGATGAGAAGTGTTAGGCTGGTTTGTTGGAGTGGGATTCCCATTTGAATTAGTCAACTCCTTGTTAACTGAATCTAATGGCTCTAGGAGATTTTTCTCTAAGGTTGTTTGCTCAATCACTTCAATTAAGGAATTTTGAAATTTGATCTAGATTTGTATAAGAGACAGATAGATCAGGTATTTGAGAAACCCTTGGAGATGGTGGTTTCCCATTCCAAGATTGATGTCTCTTCCACAAATCTAGATGTGATATGAACTTGTTCTACTGTTGGCGTTGAAATTTGAACAGCCAAATTTTGTGAATTTGTTGCAACTATCTCCTCAACTCTTGGAATGGGTGGCTCTTCCAATTGTTTGAGTAATGGCGCCTCTTCTATGTCCTCCGATGGCTTCTCTTTGCAACAGTCGAAGGACCTGCATCATGATGATTAACTGGTGTCTAATGAGGCTGAAATTTCTTCTGCTGCATGCTTTGATCATTTTTGGGTTTTGCTTGGGTGGTAGCCGAAGATTGTTTTAGAGGCATGGGAGTTCAACATCCCAGCCGTACAAGCTAAAGAATTGTGGCCTATTTTATGGCACATTGTGCTATAACTCAGCAAATCCTCATAGCAAATTTTTTGCCAACTTCTATTTTCCCCAACGCCAATCCAAATTCTTGATGGCAAGGTTGCTAGGAGATCAACTTCTACACAAACTTTTGCTGTATTAGGACGTGTAAAATTTTGGATAGCCAAATCATGTTTAAGTTGCGTACCAACAGCTTGAGCTAGGCTGAAAATCGAGTGATTATTGAAAAACACTACTGGGAGACCCTCCAAGTGATCCAAACAGGTACAAATGATGGTTCTACCTGTGGCGTGAAGAAGAGGTGCCATCTTTGAGAACACGCATAAAGAAACCATTGATGAACCATGTGTTTTTGAGCTAGGATCTAAGAAAGTCATCATCCAAAGCAAATTGTATCATAACATGTTTATAATCAATGTAATCAATTATAAATTCACCTTTAAAACCAATAGTATGGAAGCTTTTCTGCACCATTTCCATGTTCAGTTTACCTCTTGGGCAATGTCCTACCAAAGTGAATTTGAATGGGGCAATCAGCTTTTGAATTTCTTCCCCAGAAAAGAAAATTGCCGATTCTCCTTTGTAGGATTGGAGATTTTTCAGGGGTTGCTCCAGCTGTTTGGCTTGGTTATCTCCAATTAGAGCTTTTGCAAATGATTGAGTTTGCCCTCTAGCCACACCCTCGGCCATGGTTGAAAAACAAAGATAGTTTTAGAGTGAGAAAGTTCTAGAGAGAAGGACGAGCATTCCTTCTCGCTCATAGTTGAATTTAATCTTTATACTCAAGAGATATTACTCTTATACAACTTTCAACTTAATATGCTTTAGAACCAGCACAATATCTTTCCCTAGATAGTATTGAAATATCTAACATCTTTCTCAAAACTACATGAGGTAATCAATTAAGTTATTTATGGAGATCCATTGAGTTATGAATTAACCAAACCAAAATTTTCAGTTTTCATAATATAGTTTAGTATGTTTAGGGATTCTATTTTCTCATTTAGAATTAGACCTAATAAATTACATCGTTTGGAGGAAAACAAATACTTCTTATTAAAGGAATATTATTTGAAGATAATATAATTGTATGAAAAAATAGCTATGATATATGACCAACATATAATATATCTGAAGTTTTTTTTAAAGAAACCAATTCGATAGTTGTCCAATTTTAATATATAGTTGGTTGTATCTTAACTTTAAATGATCATGGAACAAATATCTTTCTTGAATTGATTATTATAGTGGTCCCAATTAATTGATTTAAAAGAAGACTGAAGCAAAAGGATAAACGAAAAAAAAAAAAAAACAAATCAGAATACCTGCAATTAGGGAAAACTTAGTAGTTAAAATTTTTTAACTAATATTAGTCACCAAAAATTGCCTTAATAATAGTTAAGCAAACATAGGTGGTTATACATATGAAAAAATTTGGAGAGAAATACAAACTCATATTGCGTAAGTTTTATTGAAAGTATAATTTTAAAGTAATATTTTGTTGTTATTAAGAATTAAAAAAAAAGGCACATTAGAGATACCACTTAAAACAATCACAAATTGTAAAACTTTTAGAAATAGATTTTTATAGGATTTGATAAAATTCATATTAGATTAAATACAATTATTCTTAATTAAAATAAAGTTTATAGTGTCTATATTATTCTTTTGTTACTAATTTAGTTGTCAAGATAGAATTTTTTTTTTTTTGATTAATCTTAACAAAAATATACAAATAATTAAGATTCGAAGTAACCCACCAACATGCTTTGTACAAACTTTTAGACTAGTGCGTATGTGTATATATATATGAAAAATTCTACAATCTCTTCTTAGAGAACCATTCCCTAGTGCTTTGAAGGATTGTACAGTATAATACTATATGTTTTAAAAACTTGTGTTGTACAAATCTTTAAAACCAAGAGAATGTTCCCTTAACGGAATTGTAAAATTCCCCTATATATATAAAATCTAAGAAAAATTTACAATCTCTTTTAATGAACTATTCCCTTGTACTTTAAATACTTGTACAGTACAATGTCATATTTTTTAAATACTTATACAGTACAAGTTTTTATAGGGAAGAAAATAATTCTCTAAAAATGACTGTAAAATTCTCCTATAACCTAAAATAGGTGGCAAATTTAAACATCCATTATCATTTCCGAAACAAATTTACATTTTATTCACCACAACTACCAGATGGCATGACACCACATGTACAAACGCTAGTACCATGAATCATCTTGGAATGTGTTACCTAGTCAAAAAATACCTATTGTTTCCTGATAATCCCTGTTTAAACATACATCTCGTGTACCACAAGAATATACTTCCATTAAGAATGATTCTTTCTTCCAAGCTGTCGGGTACAACCATACCCCAAAAAGCTTTAGGGATACAGATTCCACAGTGTGATCCAAGTCATATACGATAGTCGGTCTGAAACAATTACAGTTCCCTTCAAGCATTTCTTTATATATGTATTGTAACCTATAATAGTAACCTTCAGAAATACATGGGTAAAAGAATAATTATTACTCTTCTGGGAGCATCCATAAGTATTTCGATATTTTGAAGTTCACGAGGCAAAAATGAGGTAGCAGATTTTTATTTTGACTTGTCAATGCACAAAGACTCGGAATACTTTCTTCTCTTAGGTTCAGGTTCACCTAACTGCAAAGAAACACAAATGTCATCCTGGGATCCATTTCCAAGTACAGAAAGGTTCTTCAACACTCTGTTCTCCAGTTGACTATTATGTTGATGCACGGATGATGTGCCAGCAAATCTTGGAATGAATTCATGCTCTACACTTGGGACTGATTCACTGCCACTTTCAATGTGATTAACTCGTCATACTTGAATGGTTGAACAATTCCTGGGCAAGACTCCCCATCTGCAGGAACTTGTTCCATGTTCAAACCAAGATCATCTTTAAAAGGAATTCGTTCAAGAGGTGACGACTCTCCCACTGTAGAACCAATTCCTGCCCCTGATGCATTTCTTTGCTCTTTAAGAGCAGCTGTTGATAAAGACAGGAACTCTAAGCAGGGTTATTATAGACATCTGAACTATAAGGAAAGAAAATCAAATGCCAGAAAGATGATTCATTTCAAAATTTCTGTATGCAAAGAAGTAGAAAGAAAAGAAAAGACACATTTTTAATAGCAAAAAGAATATTCGCTATTATTCATAAAAGCCTATAGTCACAGCAGCAGTCCTTCACATTTGTCAGCATTGCTTGTTTCATTTCAGTAAAAGGCTATATAGCTAGAAGCTATTTAATAAAAAAAAGGTCAAGTAGCTAAAGTAATTCCTAGCATATGCATATAGATGCACTTGTTCCAACTAGATAGTATACCTAGTCTATTGTCTCAATGCATCCATAACAATTCAGACATTAGTGCTGATTCACATATACAAATACTTAGCTCCATCTATCCACTAAAATCATTCACGCAAATGAACTCGTGTCCTAGCCTCACAGATGAGTTCTCCCTGAAGAAGAAAAAATCAGTTTTCCATAATAGCCATTAGTCAGCTAGACAAGTAGAATATGACCAATCTTTAGGTGTTGTGAAGGCTTGGTTTGACATATCTTCTTTTCCAGCAGGTAAGGGCAAATGTACATGAACAAATATCTGACTTCACTGATGTCCATTTTTCACAACACAGTCTGCACATACATAATTAGATGCTGTTTCGTCACAGAACAGTTCACATAGAATCAAGAGTCATGTTACTTAAGGTAATAATAAGGTGATTTTGCTTTCAAAAATTCATTTGTGAGCCTCTTTGCGTAATTGAATAACTAACCCAACGTGTTGTTACTTGTAACGAATTAGATATATTCTAATTTAATTGTTCCTGATCCTAATAAAATCATTTGCCATTTTCATGTTCAATCAGATAATCTGATAACCTCAGGCTATATAATGCACAAAGACAACCAGAGACAAAAAACAAACCTTGGAGCCCTTCACTGGATATAACGAGATCAAGTTCAAGAAGGTCAAGAAGAATTCCTAAGTCAACTCCACTAGTCCAATTCTCAGGAGGCTGGCCAACCTTTAATTTCAACCGACCTCGATTAGCTGTCCCACCCCATATGATCCCCACAGGCTGCGGTTTCTCCCCATTCTCACCAGTCAGGAGAATGAGGCTTCCACTGTCACCTTCAAGGTCAAATGTCTGCTGATTCTCACCAACAACAAGAAAATCGGTGAAGAAACAAATCCCTTTCTCATCATTGTACTCCAGTGCATATGCCATTATGGTCCCTGTAGTTGAGCCAGAGCTCCTTCCAACTTTTACCACTTGGCTGCCAATGAGACTACTGATGGGAGATTGCAGGTTTATGGAATTGACATTTCCAATTTCACCAATGCCCTTTACAGATGTAGTCACATAGGACAAGTCAAAATCTTCTGCAAAGGGAATAAAGGCTCCATCAGCTCGAACAAATGTTTCTGCAGGATCAAAACATTGTGTTGGCCATAAATGTGATCAGTATACCCTCTTTTCAAGCATGCATGGTACTGGTAAAAATATCCAATATGTGGCTATCATGTTTATACCAAACATGAGTTACATATATCTAATAATATAAGTATGATTAGGATATGCGCATGAACAATATTCTAATTAGACACAAAATTAATCATACTACATTTAACATTTTCAAATTTGTACAGGAAACTTGAGAAAAACGGGACAACAAGAAGGCGTAATCATGCTTGGCAGTAATTTTGCATTAGCAAAAGATGTAAAAATACATTTCCAAGTATTCATCCCTATAATCTTACCCAAATTATTACACCTCATAAACAAGCCATACCATGGGTTGTCGTGAAGTGATATTTTCTCGTGAAATCACAAATTTTACACTGACTAGATCTCTATACTGTGAATAAATAGACAACGTTTTTAGTTTTCCTATTCTATTCAATAGTTCATTTAAACATAGTTTCTTTACAAGTACAACCCATGTATGCAAGATGATAACTGTCACGAGACTATTTTTCAACACACACAACAGAACAACGAAAACAGCCTTGTGAAGGCCAGACAACGTATTGTTAGTTAACCACACTCAAATTAGCACCCACAAGTACTAAGCAAACATGAGAAATGAAAGCAACACACAATTTACAGCCACAAATGGGCCAACCTTTGTATTACTCGCACAGAATACGACAGAACCTTTTTACAAGCACCTGGTGTGCAGAACAAAGCCAAGGTTCTCTCCCTTGGTTTTTGACTACCAGGCTATTTATATGGGCAAAGGGGACGGTTGACAGGGACCCAACCGTGTAGCCAAATGGATCAATTACAAGGGGATAGGGGAACATCATTTACATCTGGCAGCCAAACTACATGCCCATCCAAGTCAGCCATGAAGCCAACTGCTGGTAACCACCCAGGTAACTGCCCGGTGGTTACTCCCAGCAGATTTCAAGCACTTGCATCTGACAATCTCGTGCACATTTGCCCACCAAAACCTGAAAATAGCCAACCAAAACCAACTCCCAACAAAATGCAACGTTCAGCCAACAACGGCTCATGCACATGCCCAGCGTGCAATAGCTGTCAATGCTTCCCAGCAACGTCCCTGTCTTCTAGGGTCATCCAAAGCCAACGGTAAACCAACATACGTCCAATTGCCCACAAACATGCCTTGCCCTCCCAAGGCATGTGGGAAGGTTCCCAACATTGCCAACGGGGCGCCCAGCCACCCACCCACCAGCCAAGCGCCCTCAGCTGGCTAGGAAGTGTAGTTCACCTACCTTTCCTATATAAGGCTTGGAAAAATAATCCTAAGTGACAACAATGACAGCACTTTTTTAAATATTAGATCTGCCACGAGTGTGCTTGGGGCTACATCAGGGCGCCTCTATTTGCCTCCAGGGCATACCAATAGCTCGTGGACAACTTGTGAAGCACTTCCAACCAATTTGCCACAACTGGGCTCGCATCCGTTACCAAATGTAGCCGACCAGCATACATCATCCACCCAGTGTGCACACTGTCTTACACATCGTGCATGTCGTTGGGGCCAAACACGCATGTGCACACCCGATAGTCATAGGCAGCACAAGAGGGCTAACAAACCACCCCCACTTGAAGAGGTTGACACCCGATAGTCAAACTGCCACAAGTAGACACCACTTTTCCAAGTAGCATCTGCTACTGTTTCACCCTTCCATTGAACCAAGTAGTCGATCCTTTGGTTTACTTTGCCCCAAGGTTCTATGGTTCAGCACCTTTTTAACATCCTTGTCAAACTATTTGTGAATGACAAGTGGAGCTCGTCTTGCCTGCTTCCGTCCTTCATCAAGTTCATCCTGGTTGAATTTCTTTAAAAAGCTCACCTGAATATGTGGGATGAACTTTCACACGATCAGGCAACTTTAACCGATAGGCAACTTTACCGACTCTCTTGATCACCTCAAAGGGTCCGTCATACTTGTAAGCCGCGATGTGCTGTTTTGGAGCTCACTTTCTTCCAAATCTATGGAGTCAATTTAAACATTACCAAGTCACCAACCTAGAATTCCACATCCCTTCTACCTATGTGAGCATACTTCTTCATATGGTGTTGGGCAATAGTCAAGCCGTCTCGAGGTTCCTCAATCAATTCCTACTTTGCCTTTGCGAACCAATGAGCTACTGGGCAGTTTCCTTCGTTTTGGGCAGCAACCCCATGCGGAGTGAGGGGCTACAGACCAAGTACCAACTCAAAGGGGGACTCATCCCCGTTGCTAAGGATTTATGCAAGTTGTAACGAAATAAGCTGCATCAAGTAAATCCACCCAATTCTTTGGACTTGCTGTCACATAATGCCTTAGGTACTCTTCCAAAACAGCATTAACCCTCTCCTGTCTGACCATCCATCTGAAGGTGAGCCGTTGTTGAGAATTTTAGTTCAAAACCAAGCATCTTGCATATGGTCATCCAGAAACGTCAAGTGAACACAGTCACTGACAATGTCTTCTGGTAAACCAAATAACTTAACAACATTTTTGAATAATAACTCAGCAGCTATATCAGCAGGGCACGCACTTGGTGCTCCATAAAAATATAATACTTAGAAAAATGATCAACAACAACAAAAATAGAAGCTTTACCATTCACCTTTGGAAAACTTGAGATGAAATCCATTGAGATCGATTGCCAAGGCCCTCCAGGTGTGGGCAAAGGTTGCAAGAGACCGCCTTCCTTCTTCTTTTCAATCTTGTCTCGTTGGCAAACCAAGCAAGATTTGACATAGGCTACAATGGCCTATTCCTTCTTTGGCCAATAAAACTTTTGGGCCAGCAATGCTCTCATTCTTTCAATCCCTGGGTGGCCTGCCCATTGGGTATCACAAGTCTCATGTAGCTGGAATTGCTGTCTCAACTGCCCTGTTGGAATGTAGGCTTGTCCATCCTTGGCATAGAGTAGATCATCTTCCAATCAGTACCTACGCACCAACCCTTCCTGGTAAGCTTTACCTTTTTCTGATACATGGCATCGTTAGATGAAACTTCTCTAATTTTGCCCACAACGTTTGATTCAACAATGACCAAAGCAGCTACGTAGTACACCATACATTTTCAACTAAGAGCATCTGCCACGCCATTCTCTTTCCCAGGCTTATGGAACCAATCGAAATCAAACTTAGCTAAGAATTCTTGCCAACGAGCTTACTTTGGGGACAACTTTAGGTCTTGAAGTTAGTGTTAGCCACATCGTCCGTGATCACTGCTTAGTTCCCAACAAGTAATTCTTCCAAATCTCAAGGCAATGAACAACCGCTGTCATTTCCTTTTTGTGTCTGCTATACCTCATTTCACAATCCTTCAATGTCCAACTCTCAAAGGCCACAGAATGTCTGTTTGCCACCAATTAAACACCCCCCAGTGCTCGATCACTGGCATCGGTATGTACCTCATATGGCAAATGGAAATTGGGTGGGCACAATATTGGTTCAGAAGCAATGGCTTTCTTTAGCAACTTGAAAGCCATTTCTTGCTCATCATCCCAGTTTCGTCATTTCTCCTTTTTCAACAGGTCGGTCAAGGGTGTAGCAAGTTGGTAGTAACCCTTGATAAATTGTCTGTAATAGTTTGCCAAACCAAGAAATGATCTCAACTCCGGGACATTGGTTAGTGCTGCCCATTCAATCACAGCAACAACCTTTTTGGGGTCCATTTCAACCATCCCATTGCTAATTATGTGGCCAAGAAAGTTATTGATTCACGACAGAACTCACACTTTTCTTTTTTAACATATAGCTCATGTTCTCTTAGTTTAGTGAACACAGCATTCAAATATTTCATATGATCATCAAGAGTTTCAGAAGTCATCCAAGTACACCACAACGAACATGGCGAGATACTCACATAAAAGGGCCATCATTCATAAGATTACAGAAAGTAGCAGGAGCATTTGTCAGCCCAAACAGCATGACCAGAAACCCATAAGCACCATATCTAGTTACAACAGTTGGTTTCCCCTCATCCCCAGCCGCTATGCGAACTTGCCAATACCGGGACCTTAAATCTACCTTAGTGTAGACTTTTGACTTGGCTAACTTATCAAACAAATCAAAAGTATTAGGAATGGGATACTTATTTTTGATACTTAGCCTGTTGAGAGCCCGGTAATCCATACAAAACCACAAGGATCCATCAGCCTTCTTCTGGAATAGGGCAGGGGCACAATAGGGAGCCTTTGATGGTCGAATAAAGCCCGTAGCCAACAATTCATCTAGTTGGCGTCTCAATTCAGCCAACTCCATTGGGGACATACAATAAGGGGTTTGAGCACGGGGGGGACCAACTCAATGTGATGATCAATAGCACGTCTAGGGGCAATTGTTTCGATGTGTCTCAACCAGCATGATATCAGCAAACTACGTCCAACACAGCAGTACAACAGTCTCGTACTTCTTGGAACACATTGGGCTTCATTTCCACCAAGGCCGCCAAGTAATTGAGATTCCCATGTTCAGCCCGGATTCCAATTGAATGGCTGAAATCATACTCGTTTGTTTGCCCTGCCCACTAGACGAAGGACCAACATCCATGCCCACCGTAGCAATGAGAGTAGGACAATTTTCATCGGCAACTATTATTCCATTCAAGTGAGGGATTGGGAAGATTTTGTTGGTTGCCAAGAACTCCTTCTCAAGTATCAAATCAAAATCATCCGAAGGAACAACCATCAAGCTACACTGCCTGCCCAACAGGCCAAATGTCAATTCCATCGTTGCCAAGCCAGGATTGGTTGGGCCGCTAAATTTACAGCCTTGATACGATGGCTGCTTTCCTTCAACTCAAGTTTTAGTCTTCTGACTTCCCAACCAATCACGAAGTTATGAGTGGCACCCGTGTCTACCATGGCCATCACATCCATAAGAGACAGTCATTCACTTTTACCTGAACATAAAGTAAACCATCATTGGGTACGGGGTTTTTAACCATACTAATGGCACTTACCAACATCAAAGGGTTGATTCGGGTAGCGACTAAGACGTCACCCGCATCATCCTTCTCTGCTACAATTGCGTTAACTTTCTCACGTTTGGGGCACTCCCTTATCATATGAGGCCCGCCGCAAATGAAGCAACCATCTTTCTTTTGGTGGTTGCCTTAGTGTTTGCACCATCGGCCTTCACAGATTCAGTTTCGATCACTACTTGTTTCTTCTTCTTGAATTTACCATCTTTCGAATCATTCCCTTTGCCCTTTTTGTCTTTCTTTTCTTGGACAGTCATGACTTTGAAATCAACCGAACGATCGGCAGCAACAACGGCTTGGGGTAAGTTTCGCATCCCTTGTCGACGCAACTCCGCTTGTGCCCACGTTTGAAGTCTAGACATAAAGTTGAACAACTTGTCCTCCTCGAACATATCACGAACGTCCAGCATGAGGGTTGAAAACTTCTTCACATAGTCTCTCACGCTGCTTGAGTGTTTGAGATGTCTAAGAGCATCTTTGGCCAGCCAAGATGTGTTCGTAGGAAGGAATTGCTTTTTCAACTCCTCTTTTAGATCCGTCCATGCACTGATCTTAGTGTTAGTGGGGTCACTCATCCTTGTTCTCCACCAAAATTTCGCACCACCAGCCAAGTACATGCTGGTGATGGAAACTCTCTCTTCTTTCTGGAGCATTGCTCCAAACCTACAAGAAATTCTCGAGTTCTTGGCACTTTGTGCACCTTCGAAGGCCTTTGGTTATGGAACTTTCACTTTTGTTTTGGAACTCTTGCTGGTTATTGCCTTACTACCTGTACAAGAAGCCACTGCTTAGTAACCGACAGATTCTCCTTTAGGGAATCCACCAACCCACTCATGGTAGTAACATGATTTTTCAAGGTAGTAAAATTTGCCTAATTCTCTCAGATACAAGCAGCATGTTGTAACCTTTGTATACGCAGGCAAGTCTCCTAACCAATCCATCAAATCTAAGAACACGAGCTCTTGACGGTCCATTCTTTCAGACAGAGTGTTATCACTCCCATAGCTCGCATGTTTGCAGCAAATTTTCCCACAAGATCCAAGCACATCCGTGCTCTAATACCAAATTGTCACAAGGCTATTTTTCAACGCACACAGCGAAACAACGAAAACAGTCTTGTGAAGGCCAAACAACGTATTGTTAGCCAGCCACACTCAAATTAGGACCCTCAAGTACTAAGCAAACATGAGAAACGAAAGCAACACGCAATTTACAGCCACAAACGACCAACCTTTGTATTACTCACAAAGAATACAGCAGGAACTTTTCAAAAACACCTGGTGTGTAGAACAAAGCCAAGGTTCTTTCCCTTCCTTGGTTTCTGACTACCAGGCTATTTATAGTGCAAAGGGGACAATTGAAAAGGCCCAACCGTGTAGCCATACGGACCAATTACAAGGGAACGGGAACATCGTGAGTTACATCTGGCAGCCTACACGCCTATCCAAGTCAGCCATGAAGCCAACTACTGGTAACCACCTAGGTAACTGCCCGGTGGTTACTTCCAGTGGATTTCAAGCACTTGCACCTGACCATCTCATGCACGTTTGGTCACCAAAGTCTGAAAGAGCCAACCGAAACCAACTCCCAACAAAATGCAACGTTCAGCCAAAAATGGCTCACGCACATGCCCCGTGTGCATAGCTGCAAACATTTCCAAGCAACATCCCTATATCTGAGGATCATCCAAAGTACACCAACATACATCCAATTGCCCACAAACATGCCTTGCCCTCTCAAGGCATGTGGGAAGGTTCCCAACGTTGCCAATGGGGTGCCTAGCCACCCATCAGCCAAGTGCCCCAGCTGGCTAGGAAGTGTAGTTCACCTACCTTCCTTATATAAGGCTTGGAAAAATAATCTTAAGTGACAGCAGTGGACACCACTTTTTTGAAAATCAGTAAGCCAAGAGTGTGCCCTGCAGGGCAACATCAGGGTGCCTCCAAGGCACCTCCAGCTCATGGACAACTTGTGAAGCACTTCCAATCACTTTGCCACAACTTGGTCAACATCCGTTCCCAAATGTAGCCGACCAGCATATACCGTCCACCCAACGTGCACACTGCCTTACCCGTTGGGGCCAAACACGCACATAGCACACCCAATAGTCATAGGCAGCACAAGGGGGCTAACAGGAAACCACAACTTTGGGACAAATATTTACATAAATAGGCTTCAACTCCCAACTGACATATTGGACCCCCTATTCCTGGGGCCTTGACCTTGGTTGTTTTCACAACTAGACCAAGGCCCGTCTCATTAGCTCTTTACTAATCTATATAGCACACAAGTCAATACTGGATAAGAATTTGATTCACCTTTGAACATTAAATCTTGATATAAATGTTACAGCAGGAAAATTAAATTAACCAAATCAACCTATTCTCAATGATATTATATTCATCTTAAGAAGCACAAGGATTTAAGTTTAGAAAGAACAGAAATAACCTAAAGGAAATACTTCATAGTATACTAAAGGAAAAGTTCGCGCTGTGGCCATTGTGAGTAGCTAGTATTCCACATAAGTTAAAGCCCTAGCATCTTGGAGCAGTTATCAAGTCGAGAAATGTAAGAAAAAAAAGCATAATTTGTTAATTCTAAATAAGTTACTTTTCTCTTGTACCAAATGGAAAAGACATCCAATTGCTAAGAATTAGGTATAATACCTGGGTTTATTCCGGCAAAGATTCCATACCAAAGGACATCAGTTATGAATGATGTTGCCCTTTCTACAGCACCCAAATACACCCCAGGTCCAAGGCTTGGCGGCAAGGGATGGAACATCTTCTGACTTGGGTAATCCAAGTCAACTGCTACATGTCGGTTGGTAAGGAAACCAAGCTGACGGTTTCCTGTCCGGCTTTTCACAATAGCACCTAGGGTTCCATATGTTTCTTGACTAGCAACCTAGGAAATAAAAGCAGGTAGATCGATCAAACAAAGGTAATCATGATATGTTATAAGAAAACTCTGTTTTCAAATATCCAGAAATGGTAATACAAGAAACAAAAGATTCCAGATCGCATCAGCAGAAGTTTGAGATTCAAAATGACAAAGATAATAGACTTCACATTGACAGCCACATGACACAAAAGTTAGCTTATTTATCAGTTTAAAGTCAGAATGCAACTGTGAAAGACCATAGTGGGCACAGAAGTTCAGAGAAGGTAAAAGAAAAATTGTTAATGGAATACAGTGGTGCCCTATAAGTATGAAGGAAATTCAACTTATTAGATGGTTCCCTACATTCTTCTAAAGTATTTTATATTAAGGTTAGAACTAATTCTCTGTTGGGGATATAGATGTGTGCTTGCTGTGCTTTTCTTCAGCTACTCATTTGCTAAGTGACAACTGCAAACCTGGGCTTTGCGTACAACCTTGAGCCCGCCAGTGTAGGGAAAGTCTAAATGGTAGGACCTGGCTCATAGAATTCACAAGGCACCCTCTGTTACTGTAGTTGTATAGAACTCATTTAGTGATGCAATTCAACTCCACACAAAGCCAAACAATTGGGGTTAGCTGCTTGAATTATCTTTTTGTATCTTATTTGGGACTAGCTATTTTGAACATTCCTTGGTATATTTCAAAATGACCTCATCCTAATTTAACTATGTAACTAGTTGAAGTAATTCAGCTGTTAAGGAAGAATACATTATGTATCATACCTAGTTTTCTTTCCTTATACTATCTTTCTGCTTCACTGCATTCACATAGTATTCTGCAGTGACAGCCATAGCAGCCCTGCTAACCTGGATTTCCAAACTCACATAAGCCTAACCACAAAGAATACTACCAGATTCTTAGACCATCCACCAGTCTTGCAATTATTCTACAACTTCGAACAGAAAAGAGTAAACTAATAACTTAGCCTAGAATTCCCAACAATATCACTGCTTCTGATTTCTGTTGGCCCTGCAGCAATGTTTCCGGGCAATCTCTAATTTATGCGACAATGATAAACAGAAAGTTAAATGAGTAAAAAGCTCCACAATTTGTTGGTTGGATTCGTCCTTCATGATGAAAAGTATTACATCTAAAATCTTGCTTGGGAAGAACACTTATTTATGCCAGAAGAAACATATCCTTTTATAGTATAGAACAATTTCAGTAAGAATCATGGTTCAACCTCAATGCAGGATTTGTTCATTTCTTTTCAGTAATCAGAAAAATGCAGATATTAAAATGGTGTTCCCATGCAAAACCATGAATGTCATAAAGCCAGTAAGGAGAAAAAATTGAAAGACTTTAGAGCTACAAACTTGAATACTTGATATAGAGATTTTAAAATCTGTTAGTGGAGAAGTACTTATGCAGCCATTAGTTAGGCTTGAGAGTGCGCAATCTTCACAGTGAAGACTATTAATCACAGCCTTGTGTCTATTTATGCCAAGTGACAGCATTGAAAGACACTAAAAGGTCATGATTTTGCCTTCTATTTGTTCATCTGTGAAAGCAATACTCGCACAAACCCACAAATTGTAAATGTCTTCGTATAGTGATCAGAGGTCATTGAGAAGAAAGAAAGCTTCAGTGAGTACATAAGAACCATAGGAGAAGCTGCATGCTAAGTGACATTTTTCATTACTTTTAACTTCTATGGTAAAAAATTTCCAGAGCAAAACCATAGGGAAGGCACTTGTCGTGTCATTATCGTGCTCATGTCATGAAACCCCCATGATGACCCTATTAATAATTAAGTTGTGTCATGTTAGACCCGTTCATTATTGTGTCACCTTGTGTTTAATCTGTTAACCCATTTAATGTTACCAAAGAAGTGGTAACATATTTGACAAGTTATCAATTACCCGCAACCCTTTTAAATTAACATATCAAATTTAATTCTTTAACAAATTTAACAATTGATACGCTCAATCTTGTTCTCCTAGCAAAACTTATTACTCCATCCGTCCCAATTTTATGGTCACCTACGGAGTAAGCACGGTAGGTATTTCTGAAAAACTCAATTTTAAGATGTGTATTCCTATGTTATCCCTTATTAATGAGATAAGTCAAAACAATAATGAGTCAAAAAGTAGTAGAATTGTCTAGTAAAGATATAATTGGAATATGATATGATAAAGTAGTGACCCTTTTCGGAAAGGTGAAATTACTTTTAGGACGTCCCAAAATAGCAAGTGTGAAAATATAAATGTGACAGAGGGAGTTCCTTGTAGTTTGCCCCTTCTATTTCAACCTTCAAGTACACGCAAGAAGATCAAAAACTGAGATTGAACCTTATAAAATTTATAACCAATACAAGATGGTAAAATATATCTTGTTACAAAAAATGAAATATATGAACTAGGCATTATAAGCTTATTTTTATTTACTAAGTTGTCCTTTATAGTTAAATTAAATATTAGTAGTTAAAGGCTAACACGTTGGACACAATCATAACACCCTAATATTTTAGTGAAACTAGGTAATCCAGTAAATTAATTAACGGGTTACTATGCCTACCCATGGTTTACTTGACCCAACCCATTTAGTTTCATGTAATGGAGGACCCAGTAAAATTCAGAAAATGTTAATACAGTTAATTTCATGTCGTGTTTGTTTTTAACACCCTACAAAACCAAGATATGAATTTGTTTTCCCTTTATGGAAAAATTAGTTTTGAATTTTCATTTCCATTTGTCTTTCTTTTCAAGGAAGCATCCTTTACAATAAAGGTAAGTTGAAGGGAAAGATTTTGCCTTAAAATCCATTACCACAACATTTTGAAGCCCGATAGGCCTAGTTTACATGGTTGAATTTGGAAGGAGTAGAGAAAGAGAACCTTTTCTCTTGTTTATGAGAGTTTTAAATGCAAGGATAAAGAAGAGAAATTGGAAGAAATAGAAAAATTAAATAGCAGAAAATTTCCCTAAAATTTGCAGAAAATCTTTCCCTTCAACTTACCTTTATTCTAAAGGATGCTTTCTGTCTCTGTATAACATCAAAAAGTATAAGTCAAGACCAACCCAAAAATACCTATTGGGTAATTCACATTTCTATCGTGAACTTTTTAACAAAATAAGTAGCACTTCTAAAGTTTTCTCTTCATTCCTTTACTTCCTTAAACTCCCAAAACTAGGTCTCCTCTAATTTACAAGTCTCTTATGCCATCAGAAATAAATTATAGACATGAATAACTTTGAATTAACTTCATAACCACAGCTAGCATTTGTCTTTCTTGAGTCCCGACCCTTATGCATTTGGCAGTACATCTCCTGATGCCAAAAGGAAGGGCAGAAGCTCATGGTTATAGATGAGATATTTTTTAACAGTTGATCAAGGCCTGAAGTATGATTCCATCAAGCTGATCAACCAAAACCAATTCTAGGTTCATACCTCAAGAGGCCCTCACCTGTCGATGGAATCTACTAACAGTACAGAGGAACAGAAGTTTATATTACACAACTTACTCTCAAACTCACAGATAACAATCTCAAATTCTGGGTGTGAAAAGGACGTTACATAAATATGAAATCCAGGTGATCAATCATATATAACACTCATTCAGACAGTAAGTCAGTCAAGTATAAGCAAAACTTGGAGGCAGCAGAAATCATTCGCTAAAATAGAAACCCTCCTTAAGGAATTAGGAATTAAACTAGACTGAATAAGAAAAGAATAACAAGTAGTTTTTAGTACAGCATGAGCCATAACTGTAAAGTATCTCAAAAGCATTACCTTTTTTTTTTTTTTTTAATTCTGGGTAAGGAGAACCATTCCAACTTTAAATTCCTTCTCATGGATTACATTAAGACTTGCCCTCTGATTATGCATGATATATTCCTCTCAGAGGATTTTCTTGTTGTATTTCTCTGTTTATCTCTTCCTATCCTTCCTTTAATAGTGTCACATCCCTAGACAGAAAATGAAGTGCATATAAATGTGGCCCAGACTGCACAATTATATTCAGATTCTCACCTGCTTAAATCTACTAATTTGAGATATTCTCTGTCTTCTTGCAAGTAACTAACCATAGTTTTTCATTGTAAATCATATAAAGGTGCAGGAGATAAGAGGATATCTAGGATATCTATCATTAAAGAAGTTTAGAACTAAGCAGGAAAGCCACTCTCAAAAAGAAAAGCTATTACCTGGGAACCAGAACCAATGAATGGATCACTTCCCCGTAGACTATCCACATGTTCTGTATAAAGTTGCTCCTTGGGGGTTGCTGCAGGGGCACCATAGTAAGAGAATTCAACAACATCTACATCACACCATACACCACCAGGTCCCTGCTCAATAAGTATGAAGTGAATTCAACTTGTATAGGATAAGCAAAGAATGAAAAGAAATCTCCAAATGATTGCTTTGAAATGACCCTTATGCTTCCATTCAAATACACTAACTCAATGACCGGGAATGGAGTTCATTAGTTCAACATGTTTAGAAAAGTTACAGAACTTCTGCCCATTATTTCCCCAAAACAGAAATATATATTTGAACAATGATTGGAATGTAGATCCAGCAATGAAGAGCCAAAATTAGAAGTTGTCAGAAACCTAAATCAAGCAGAAACTCAATTTATACAGTCCAACATATCCATATCTTAGGATATGGTAAAAGTCAGAAGATACCAAAAGTAAAGAAATATTCACCCTTAACTATTCTATACCTCAAGAGCAGTTGGTAAGCACTGAATATGATTGAGCCACTGCCTGTTAACTTTCCTGGCAACAAAGACAAGAATAGCTGGCACATCTGTCAGCACTCCCTGCTTGATCCTAAACCCAATTGCCGTGCCAAGACTAAAACGATGCAAGATTTTACTATGAAATGCTCTAATAGTCATTAGTTCAAGCAAAGTTGTAGCTTGCTGCCCTTTGGGCAGTCGGCCAAGTGTTTCAGGCAAAACACCCTTCTGGAGTTTTCCAAAGTAATTAGCCCTATCTTCAGCAGAGTAATTTAACCGACTTGAAGTAGGCCATGAGAAATAGGCAGCATTGCTCTCAGAGAGCTGCCTGGAATCACCAGATGCAAATGCTTGTAGGGGTGGCGGACTTGATGAATGCAGATTTGCATGATTACAGTAGTTCCTTTCCATGTCTAAAGCAGATTCCCCTGATTGGGAAGATCCAGAGTGATTAAATCTTACATCCAATCTTGTTCTATCCATTTTTCAGCTTTCCTACACAAAAAAGAATAATGAACTATCTACCTAATGAATGCACTGAATTCAATTCTTAAGAATTACCAACAAAAGCTCAAAACAATGTAAGTCCAATAAAAGAGGTGAGTCATGCGGATAAGAATCCAAGTTAGGGTTCTGAAAAAAAATATAATTAGAAGCAAGTGGCATGAGAAAGTAAAAAAAGTTTATGCAGGTTCTACCAGGGTGATAAAGAACATTAAAGTACCATTTAACACATAAAAAACATATATGGACACTTAACACTATCGGTGAAAACAAAGGTTTAAAAAGAATGTAGTTGATATGCTACCAGAAAAACAAACGATATCAGACGAAACATAGCACTCCAAATACAAGCAGATGACATTCAACAGACAGAGCTGGAATGACCCAGGACCATTTCCATGTTCATGTACCAAAAAAAAAAAACAACTGGAGTACAAGATGCCACCAGCAGCTAAGAAGAGGTAAAGAATTTACAGATAAAAGTTGTTAATCATCCCCCATTATCTTAAAAAATAACAAAGCAAACAAAAAGTTTGAACTATTGAGGAAAAAGGGAAAAACTCCAATCTTTCCGTCAACTAAAAAGAAACAACAGATGCATTATGCATTTCAAACTGTGGACTGACAAATGTGCTGACACACAGGGAAAGAGAGGAAGAGAGAATCAATAGCATTCCATAAAAGACAGCAGACACTGCCAAAAAAATACTATAATCTACAACATTTATTGGAGTTTGATAAAGAATAGCAGCAAAATTCTGGAACCATGAGGTTAAAGAAGCCGGTACACCAAATTCATGACAAAACCCACATAGGAAATCTGATAAAGATTGAATTTTTATTCAAATTAGAGTAAAAACCCACCTCCCTTAGCAATGATGAAGCTCTAGATTGAGAGTCACCCTGGAGCCCCTCCAATACTTTAATAACCTAGCTCAAATTCCCATCTGCCAAATCAATTCATGAAATGAATCTCTTAATCAATCCTCATCCCATATCTCCAGTCTAAAACAATTCTTTTATGAATGTTTTGCACCGGTCTGACAGAGAGGGAGTGTGTGTGTTAGAGAGGGAGACAAATAGAGAGAGGACATATATAGATGTAAAGAAAACTACTATAAAAAGACTTTTAGTTAGAATATAGAAACCTACAAGTATTGCTATATTATGTACGCAATAGACTAGTATCTGCTAGTGTTATAAAAGAATTACTTTCTTAATGTGATTTTTTTTCTCAGAGCTTGACCCTTTCTTCCTTTTTGCTGTCCCTCTCACTCTTTTATACTGTTATTTTTTGCCACTCATCATTTGAGAGATTACATAAACAAACACATACATACAACTCACACAAAAGGTGCACACACTTCTCTTCTCCTCTGTTGATGAGAGGTAAGAAGGTATGAGAAGATTTTAATGGAAGAAATGTTGATGAGAGGTAAGAAGGTATGAGAAGATTTTAATGGAAGAAAACGAAAAGAGAGCAAAATCATTTTCTTGAATACTATAAACATTAAGTTTGGTAGGGATAAAGGACCCATTCATATTTGCTCTCAAAAACTTGCACATTATTCATCAAAATACTTCTTCATTTTCCACTTATCAGGAGGTGGGGATGGTTTTTGTACTCTTCTTTCAAAATACCAATATGACTTGTAGTGGTATTACTATGGAGAAAAATAATTTTGAAGAATCTAAATTGAAACTATTTTTGTCATAAAGTACAGTACTACTAACTTTGATTTTTAAAAAAAAAAAAACATTCTAAATGATAAAGTCAAAATTAGTTTTTGTCACTTGAGTATTAGATTTAAATTCTCACATGAATTACTATATCTCACACGAGATTTTTGATACATTTTCATCTTCAAGTGCTTATTGTATAGTCGTACTTCAGTCTTATGGTATAGACGCACACTATAAAAAACATCAAATACGTTGTATAATTATAAGTTTTTTATACATTTTATAAAAGTATTATTATGATTAGTTGGATTTTCAAAAGCAATTACAAAAGTATAACTATCTGCACAAATATTTTGGTTTTTACCACCTATTTCAAGAAATATTGGGTCCATATGAATTGCATTAATGTTTTTTCATTTTATTGTATTATCCATTAGTTCAAATTTACCAATGGCTGGATTTTCCAATTCATGGCCCTTATGTTAAAATAGCTTAACATCAATAGTCATGGTGATTTATTAAATCAAATCAGCAGCAACATCCAATAGAGAATTAAAAGTGGTTCAATAGGATTAATAAACACTTTTATCTTCTTCTACATATTAACCATATTACTCAATTTTTGTCGTGTAAAGTAACAAAATGTAAGAAATTGATCCCATATTGTAATTTGAATTCCTTTTGCAAATTGTCTCAGGTCCCATGAATTTGATTTTTTTGTTTTGTTTTTGTTTTTTTGCGTGTATTGTAATGGTGTGTGTTTTTCAGATTGGATAACATGTTTTTGAATGATTGATGAATGAGTTTTGAAGAAATATTATCTGTCTCTTATACACATCTTAGATGTGTATAAAGACAGCATTTTTTTTTAAATAGAATGTACTACAATACAAATAAAGAATATCTTGTTAATTAATACTTTCTTAAAAAATGTGCACAACTTAATATATTCTTTACACATATAACAAATATTATATATGTTAACATCCCCAACAAACTCAAGGCGATTGAATGCAAACCAATTTGAGTTTTGAAACATAAACCATGAAAACAGCCAGATGGATGAGATTTAGTGAAGATATCAACAATCTGATTAGGTGAGGAGACTGAAATTGCAACTGATTACTATCATGAACCAGATGTTGTCGAATAAAGTGACAATCCTTCTCGATGTGTTTAGTCCGCTCATAAAAAATGTCATTATGAGCAATATTGAATAGCCACTACGATTATCACAATGAAGAATAATAGCGAAAGAATCAGTAACTCTCATATCTTCGAGTTAAAGTTCTTGAGTAGCATTAGCCATAGCCCAATATTCAGTTTCAGTACTAGAACGAGATATGACAATCTGCTTCTTACTTCTCCAAGAGATGAGAGGAGTGCCAATAAAGAAGCAAAAGTCGGTAATAGATCTTCTGTCCGTTAGATCTCTAGACCAGTCAACATCAGAGTACGCATGTAGATCTAGCGGGAAGTGAGAGGAAAAATGAAGACCATGAAAGGGGATACTCTTAATATACCGCCAAATATGAAGAACAGTAGCATAATGAGCTTTTTACGGAGATGCCATAAACTAACTAACTATGTGAACAACATAGGCAATGTCAGGTCGAGTGAATGGCTACCCATGAGCTGATGATATAAAATAGGATCAGAGAGAGGAGATCCATCACTAGGAGTAAAACGAGCATTAGTTTTAATAAGAGTGGAGACAAGTCTCTTGGTACTATGTGTGAGACCAGCACGAGCAAGAAGATCAGAATATACTTAGCTTGAGTGAGGAAATAACTATCAGGGTTGGAAGAAACCGTAGGACCAAGAAAATAACTGAAGATACCTAAATCTTTCATCTCAAAAATTCTAATGAAGTTGACGTTTGAGATCAGTGATGCCATCAATATCATCCCAACTTATAATCATGTCATCCACATATAATAATAAGAGAATAATACCATGATTTGATACTTGCCGAAATAAAGCCGAGTCATAGGGACTAGATGTAAATCCAATTTGACAAATAGTGGAACTAAACTTGGAGAACCAAGCTCGAGAAGCTTTTTTGACACTATAAAAAGCTCGACGGAGTTTGCAGACTTTGTTCAGTAGATAAGAATAACTAGGAGGAAGTTTCTTGTAGACATCTTCAGTAAGATCTCCGTTAACAAAAGTATTCTTGACATCCATATGAAAAAGGGACCATTGGCAAGCAGTAGCAGCAACAACAACAAGTAAATTACAAACAGAAATAAGACGGGCAATAGGAGCAAAAGTTTCTCCGTAATCCATGCCACTAGATGAGCAAATATAAGAACTAAACGACCTTTGTATTGCTTAATAGTACCATCCGAGTGAGTCTAAATTTTCGAGACCCATTTACAACCAACAACAAATTTCCCAGGAGGTAGGTCCACTAGATCAAGTATGCATTTTATTAAGTTCCTGCAACTCATCTAACATAATTTGTTGTCAAACTGGATTAAAACTGGCTTCTCGAAAAGAAGTGGGTTCATGTAAAGATAAGACAGAAGAAAAATAGTGAAAATCACAAAGTCGAGAAGGAATTTCTCTTACACTATTGGACTTACGAAGAGTAGGTGGAGACGAAGGAGGCAAGTCTGGAGACATGGCTAGGGCAGGATCACCATCAAGAGCACGATCTCGAGAGCCATTTGATAAGCTCATAAATGTCGTATATTTTATGTATCATTTGCCTCATTTTAGGTAGCAATGTATAAGCAACAATTGAGTAATTTTGAGCTAAAATAGTTTATTTTGAATTTTTTAGGGTTTGAGTGAAGAAATATTTGAAATTAATCACAAAATTTCTTATTTGCAAACTTAGAATTTACGTGCACTAGCGAGGAGCGATTTTAATCTAGTTTAGTAGATTGAGCATAACTTTCTTGTTCTATCTCCAATTGGGTGATTCAAGATATTTTGAAAATTATAATACATGGATTACAACTTTCATGTTTTGAGTTTTCTCAAATTCGTCACGAATTGTGGTCAAAATTGAGGAGAAAATTCAAACTAGTGCTGCCAAGCGCACCCAGGCGTGACAAAAATGCAACGCCTAGGCACTGAAACCAGTTTGGTTCTGGAAGCAACGCTCAAGCATGAAAAAATAGTAGTGCCCAAGCATGCCTCGTCAGATAGGTCTCATAAATTTGCCTATTTTGTAAGAAATGCCCTCCCGTAGGCCCGTTTGCGTGAAAAATCATGTGCTTATCATCCTGAAGCCCAAAAATCTTAAAAACACCTATAAATACACCAAGAGAAGGAGAGGAAACAAGAATATTCATCATCCATCATTAGTTTCTTAGTTTTCAATAGTAAGAGTGATAATTTAGCCGTATGGTAGATTTTCTGAAGTTTTCGAGTTAGAATTTAGTTCTCTTGTCAAGGATTCAGGATTTGACGATCATCAACATTGATTTTTGCTAAAATTATTGAGTTTGATTTATTTTTATTCAATTCAATTTTTATTTTTATTGCACTCTTATTCTTTAATTATCATTCTTGTTTTATTGTCTTTAAATTCTTAATTATTTCCGTAGTTTTGTAGTTAAGGTTTTATTGGATCATTTTTAATTGCTTTTATAGAATAGGCCAATTCAAATTCTTGTTCTTGATTAAATTCTCGCAAGTAGAGTAGATTAAATTAGGTTTTTAGTCAATTGCATTTAATTGCTTTCTGTAGAGTTAGAATTTTACATGTCTTCTTATTACTTATTTGTGCAATTTCTTGTGATTGAATTTAGTTTAAATTTAGTTAAAAATCCCTGATTATTTTGTCTAACTAGTAAATAGGCATGTGAATGTAGTAATTGTTCCATAGTTATTGTGGGAACGATCCTTACTCATTATATATACAAACTCATCTTGTATACTTGCGGGTGTATGGGAGTTGATTAGGATAATTAAGGTTGTTACTACTTGTTCATTGTTTTCAAAAAAACTAATCAATATTCTACCGAACACCATTGAGGTCATCAGGAGTAGGTTCGAAAGTGGAATAAACTGGAGAATCTACAACATGCTTATCAAGGAAAAGATCAAACGATGGATTAATAAATAATGGTTGAGAAGAAGTAAGGGGAAGATGAAAATTGGACATGGAAGAGAACATTTTATGCTCCCAAAAGATAACATGACGAAATATGCGAAGCCTGCGAGGCTGAGATCCAAACATTGATAGTCTTTATATTCGATTCCATACCCTAAGAAATAACAGAGTAGAGTCATGAGATTCTAACTTGCTGTGCTTGTGTGGTTGAAAATGTACAAAACAAGTATAACCAAAAACTTTGACTGATGTATGATCAGGAGGATATTTAAAACGGCATTCATAGGGAGTTTGATTGTTGATGGCAAAAGAAGGAACCCTATTAATAGTATAAATAGCATTAAGTGTTGCTTTACCCCAAAATCTCTCAGAACAAGAAGATGAGATCAGTAAAGCACGGGTAGTGTTAGGGATGTGCCTATGTTTGCGTTCAACATGACTATTCTACTGAGAGATACCTAGATAAGATCTATGAACAATAGTACCATGTTGATGAAGAAATTCTATAAGGGATTTTTCTTTGTATTCCATGACATTATCTGTACGAAGAACTTTTATGGTTCTAAAGAATTGAATTTTGATCATATTGGCAAAGTCATGATAAATTTTAGATAAGTCGAATTTACGACCCATAAGATAAATCCGAGTGTATCGTGAATAGTCATCAATAAAAATAACAAATCATATTTTGAACCACCTATAGTGGTTGTTGGGGAAGGTTCCCAAATATCAGAATGGACAAGATCAAATGGTGCAATAGATACAAAATCACTTTTATTAAAAGGTAAAGCATGATGTTTTGCAAGTTGACAAGAAATACACTCAAAATGTTCATTCTTAATGGGACCTAGACTACCTTGGGAAACTAAAGCTTTTAAACGACCAAAGGAAACATGACCGAGGTGTGAATGCCATAAATCAAGTCATGAGGTTGAAACAGTAGAACAGGATGGAGAAAATAAATAAGGTGGAAGCCCATGATGAATCAACTCAAATAGATGACCAATTTTACAACCTGTCCCAAGAATCTACCTCGTCCGGGGATAATGCACAGAACATCCAAACAACGTAAGGAATAGATGCAAGCCCAAATCACATAATTGGCCAACAGATACAAGATTAAGCATGAGTTTGGAAATAAGAAAAGTATCAGGAATGGCAATATGGTATGTAGAGATGTGGCCTATAAACTTGACTAACATGCACAGTAGAACCATCAGTTGTATGGATAGGTGGTAAACAATAAATTTCAAATTGGGAAGAAAAAATACTAGAATTAGAGGTCATGTGATTAATACAAGAAGAATAGAAATACCAAGAAGAAGTACTTAGGATGACAGAAATGGCAGTAGATGGAATAGATTTAAGCAATACCTATTTAAGCATTGATTCAACATCAGTGAGAGAAATAACTAGCAAAGAGGACTTGGCAGGTACATCACTAACATTAGTGGTAGTTGTTGCATGATATGGACCAAACTTAGGTGTGAAATGTCCTGATTTTCTTGAAAAGTGATTGGGATTTTTAGGAAAGTTGGAGAGAAAATGATGAAGTACTTTCTTGCGGCAAATATAACGAATTCGAATAGGAAAGTGTAAAAGCCAATGATCTGGATCATGGCAATGATGACATTTTTTTGGTTGAGATGAAGGAGCAAGTATGGCCAGAGCAGTTTCAGTGAAATGGTGTCTTGGATTAATAGCTTGCAGCCTCGAGAGAACGAAGATGAGTCTCCTAAAAAATGACCTTTGAAAAGGCAGTCTCAAGGGTACGTAATGGAGTTCGATGCAGTAAGGATGCGCGAATAGGCTCAAAGTCATCATGAAGACCCATGACAATATACTTTGCTATATCTCCAATATTATCCCATTTGGGTTCCGAAAGGGCCAATTAATCCCACAGACTACTAAAAGTAGTGATAAAGGAATGAACATGCTGATTTGGCTCCTATTTCATATGATATAAGGTAGTCTGAAGTTGATATTGGCTTGCAAGACCCTTGACAGTGCATCGATAGGCAAGAAAATCTCATAATTCTTTGGTAGTATTAAAATAACCAAATTGTTGACGTATGGAAGGAATAGTGGTGTTGCAGATCTAGGTGATTATTTGATGATTCTTATTGTCGCAATCCTCAAATTGATCATTAAATTTGGCAATCGACTTTCCTTCTGTTTATGTGGGAACAACTGTAGATTTACCAACCAATGCGCTATGCAACCTTTGGGGAAACTTTGCATATCTTGAGCGTATGAAACATAATTAGGTCCATCCATGTAGTTGAAATAGGATGAGACACATTTGATTGAGCCATGGAATTAAATAACAATTGAAAACCAAGAATAAAGTAAGCAACTTCGTAAAGAAAGTATACTGTCCGAGTAGAATCAAAAAAACCAAGCCTAGAGTTGAACTCACAAGACCAAAAACACCAAGGAATCGGACAAAACCAGAAGAAAGCCGTTCAAAAACAGCCTAAATTGGGTAAATAAAATTATTGACCAGCGAATCAGGCCAACCCAAGGTTGAAGTAGAGATTTAATTACCCAACTGAGTACGTGATAGGAGGGGAAACATGTCAGGTGACGCGGTAGAAGTCTTGATGTGCCAGGTGACGTGGACAAAATGCGTGGCCTCCCGGTGACGTGGCAGACATGTATGGGTAGACTTGGCGGATGATAGGGCTAGTGGACTTCTAAGCAAAGATATAATTGCTAAAAGTCTTGAAAACACGCTTTTAGACTGACTGAGAAAGGCGTGATTATGAAACATGCCTTCTATTATCTTTAAACTTTCGCTTGGATTGTTTTGCAAAACAATTCAATTACGAACTAGCCATGCATGGGAGCGTGTGAGACGGAATTTGATGACTGACAAATGACTGAAACGAAGCTGGGAACCTTGGGGACACCTTTTTGTAGTAGATATTGATGAAAATGATTAGAAATTGGATCAATAATTGAAAAAAATCAGAAAAAAGACACAAGAAACAAAAATTTCGATGATAGTTTAGTATAACCCAAGAATGAATTGATTAGGCTCTAAGATGGGGTTCTGATACCATGGACGAATTTTGAAGAAGAATTATAATTATTGTATGTTTTTACAATGAAACAAGAGGTTTTCTTAAATAGACTATACTAAAAAAAAAAGGAATATCTTGGCAATCAAGACCTATAATTAAATAATGTAATACACACTTAACAAATCTGTACGACTAAATATATTCTATAACATATATAACAAATGTTGTATATATTAACAACTGAAAATGTGAAGTCCACATAGACCTTATCTCCTCTAGTCCTCTAGGCTCTAAGACATGAATACAGCCGATTGCTGCACAAATTGTTTCTCTTTGCAAAAGACTATCAATGTAGCAAGTGCCGGCAATCCTTGCATAAAAGCAAACATCTTTATTTTTTTTTGATGTCATTATCTTTTCATTATCGTCTCCTCCTTTTGTTACCAACATCATCTTTATTTTATTATCTTTCAATGATCAAATCATTATCAGTGGACTCTTCCAAATACAAAATGCCATAAAAAGGTTTGTAATGCATTGCACTTTGTAGACACCTATTTTTGTCCCTTAAGTTCTCCCCTATTTTCCTCTTAATTTAACTCTCAATTTTCTTTTTAATTTCCCTTTTAATTTCTATGTGTTACTTTATTTGTTCTTTTCAAATTATTTTACACTTGTTTTACTATATTTCATTATGTTTGTTGTCTTGATTGTACCCATTTGCTCGATTTAGGTCTCGTTTTACGTGCCATACCCTGTCTGCCTATGGTGTGGTTTGTTCTTGCTTTATTGTACATGTTTTAATATATTTTGCTATTATACCTGTTTGTGGTTAAATTGGGGGCAATTTTTGGAGTGTCGGGGTGCATCAAACCTTTAGAGCCAAACGCACTAAAATGTGTAAATCTTACCGCCTTCAAGTGAACACAGCATAACACATGTCTCATTTATTGCATGTCCTATTTTTGTGGGTGTCGTTCCAGCATTCCCTGTAGGAATTAAGACGATCTACCCAGATATGCGGCCATGACACAATGTGCACGTAACGGTATCTGTGGCGATCACCTGACCACTGACGATAAGGCCCATCGGAATTGACAGATTTTATTTTTGGGCCCAAAGTTTGAAGGTTCGGGAACCAAGCCCATCTAGATTGCATTAGTAAGCCACAACCTCGTATTCATATAGCTTAAACCATAGGGCAGAACTGTGTGGACCTTGTAGATGTTTAGGACACTAGACACGAGGCGGTAGGACCTACCCATTTATCTGGCTTGTAATAGTAAATAGCTTTACAATTTTGTTATGTAATAGTAATTAGTTTTTCTGATTCTTATGATTTACTTTGGCCATGTAATTTGTATCTACTTCTCGTAAGAAAGAGTAAATTTTGATTTTTGCATTGCATAAGGCTTAGGTAGGATCCAAGGCATATGGTTGCCAGACCCAAATAGGAGACCCACCCCGCGACATGTTTCTAAAGTTTTATTATCCCTTGTGTGCATTTAGGCTAACCCCAGCGTTGTAGGGCCACCGTAGGCTACTTATTGCATATCATTAGCCGTAGAAGGGATACCCTGTCGGATACCCTGTGTATAGAATTGCATACCTATCCCTAGGTACATAACCTACAATGGGATTTGCAAGCTTGCGTGTTCATTTTATAAAGGCTCTGAAGGGGTACAAGCCTCAGGTAAGGCTAACATGTATTTCATGCAGATGAGTTCCGGGATGACTCGAGTAATTGGAAAGGCGACCAAAGTGCCCTATTTGCTACAGGAGTGGGAACGAAACATGCAGTTGTCAGAACTGAATACAATAGCTGGTTATTTGGATAACCTAGTATGTCTGCGGGATATTGAGCCAGATCGGACCATAGTAGACGCTTTGGTACAGGTTTGGGACAGTGAGGCAGCTGTGTTCAGATTTGAAAAGTTTGAAATGGCGCCCACACTAGATGAGATCACAGGATTTTTCGGACTGGACTTCAAGGACCGGGCTGTTATACTACCGTCTCTAGGTACTACAAGGGACTTCTCTTTGTTCACCGGCATATCAGAGGCTGTGATACCAGGGAGACCCGAGGCTAGTTCAGTTACTTTGAGTACTTCGGCACAAAACAGGGATTTCACAGGAACAAGACTCATTTTTTGCATCCTACTGAGGAGTCCTGGGCTCAGAAGCGAGTCCAGGTTTTTTCTCTAGCACTGACCATCGCATATCTTTTTTCAAGGTCGGATGGGAAGATAGCATTTGAAGACGGTACGGATGTTAGCCGATTTGATACATGGCGTCAGTGGTCAAGACCTCACCATAATCCCTACTATTCTAGCTGACATATTGGTGGCTTGTACAAACTGTCAGAACAGAGTCAAATTTTTCAAGGGTTCAAGCCTTTTGTTGCAAGTCTGGTTCATGGAACATTTGGGGCGACGAAAGATTAAAGCTTCATGGTTATTGTCCTGTCTCTTATACACATCTGATTGTGACTTTCAACGCATCAACCGGCGAAGTTCTTTGAAAGACAAGGAGAAGTGCATTCGCTGGTTGTCTTCATTGAAGGAGTCAGAGATACAATGGGTTCTAGAATGGGTACCCTGTCATGCACCGAGTCTGCAATCTGCTAGCCTTCCGTTCATACCCTTGATAGGAAATGAAGGCCTTGTTCCCTACATGCCTTTCCGGGTCTTACGTCAGTTTGGGAGGGTTCAGACAGTACCTCCAAAATCAGCGACTGATCGGTTCAATATTATGTTAGACAAAGACAAGGATACGGCCCGAATCAATACCAGAAAAGTTGAGTATTTTGTCAGCGTGGGCATCCAGACTTGCATGTCAGGAGTCGTTATACGATCCACAGCAGCGTGGAATTTCAAGGACCACACCTCAGTACGATGTATGACTGGAACATTTGCTTAGCCGGCAACCGCAAGCTGTAATAGACCCTTCAGAAGAAGTTGCTCGGTTGACCGCACTATTGGAGGCTAAGGACAAGGAAATAGTGGAAAAGGAGATAGCTCTAGATAAGCACATGCAAGCTTACAAAAGACTTCAAGAATAGCAATCCTGTATTCGAGAGCAGGAATACAACCGAAAGAGGGCATGCACCGAGATGGCCGATGATCTGGGACGCCTAATGCACAATGGGGCTGCTGAATCAACACGTAGCAAGCTTCTGTGGTACGAGGAGCAAATGATGAAGATACGAGACCATCTAAAGGAGCCCGCCAAATAAGTTCAAACGGGCTTTGTCCCCTTTAGAGCTTTTTTTGTGAAGTTTTAGGGTTCCTGGGGAAGGAACCACGTTTTATGCTGTAAACTTATGATTATGTTTGTTTATATATATCTAAATTTTCTTTTTTTTATTATGTTTTAATATGAAGGTACTAAGTGTCAAAATAGCTGCCCAACGCAGCCCTATTTATACCCGCTCGCGTGCACGTAAACTCTGATTTGAAGACAGTATGAGCACCGTACCAGCAAAAGATGTGGAAGGGACCAGTGGGGATCAAAACCCAGAGATGGCAGAGTTGCGCAAACAGATGGAATCTATGATGGCTGCTATGGCCATCAGTATAAGTAAGAAATGCAATGGTACAGGCAAACTTATGGGCCTCACCCCGCCAATCACAGAGACTTGGCTTTAGCTGTTATATCTTCAGCATGTATTTAATTAATGCCACCACCGTCCCCTGTGTCAATGATGCCCTATTGAAAAGAATGGAACGGTTCGATAGTTTCATGAAGCAGCAACAGGGGACCGATAAATTTGGAGCTATCGACTACCAAGATCTATGTCTATTCCCCGAAGTGCAATTACCGCCAAAATTTAAGATCCCAGACATTTACAAAGTACAATGGCACTGGGGATCCGATAGCTCACCTTAAAATGTTCTGCAACTTGCTGGGGAATCCGACAAGCGACCCTCGGATAGCATTGAGGGTATTTGCCAGAAGCTTGGAGGGAGATGCGTTATCATGGTATTTTATGCTTGATCCCAAAAAATTGTAGGATTGGACGGACTTGGCAAATGCTTTTGTGAAACAGTATGAGTTTAACCGCGACCTAGAGCTGGACCGTTTTGCTCTGATGAACTTCCAGGAAGAAACCCTCAGAGGATTAGGTCATCGTTGATGGTATAAGATTACCGGCTAGTATCAAAAGCCTTGATTTTGGGCAGCATCTGGGATGACTGAGACTGAGATGGTCAAACTTTTTATTGATGCGCAAGAACCTCCTTACTATGAAAAGTTGACCGGGTCTATTGGCAAATCCTTTTCAGAAATCATCCAGCAAGCAGAGGCTGTTGAAAAGGGCTTGAAAAGCGGAAAAATTATTGACATGATGGCCTTCAAACTTCAGATAGAGTCCATGCAGGGGAGCACGTCTGTGGCTAAGAAATCCCTAAGCAAGAAGGCTGACAAGAAGGAAGAGGTAGTGACTTTTATTTTCAACCAACCCAACCGCCAACCACCACGCAATTTCCATCAATACCAAAGACCTAACCCACAACCTTTTTATGCACCACCTCCACTACCACCTCAATACTACCCTCAACCCGTATACCAAACACAAGTACAAATGCCCGTGTCTAATCCACAGCTCCCATATTATAATCCAAGACCACAACCCCAAACAATCAAAGACCCATACAGCCAAACAAATTCCCTCCACCAAACTCCAACCAAGCCAGACCACATGGCAGACCACACCCGCAATTTTACCAATCTGAGACGGCCCATTGAGCAACTATATGAGTAGTTGAGATCAACAGGGAGATTGAATCCCATAGCTCCTCCTCAGTATCCGGGGGGAGTTTCAGATAGGTTTGACTCCAATGCCCACTGTGCCTATCATTCTGGAGCCCAGGGCATTCCACGGCTAATTGTTTGACGTTGAAGAACAAGGTGCAGGATATGATCGATGCACGTGAGATTGTCATTAGGAGGCCTGAACAAAGGGCTCCTGAAGTAAACACTAATCCGCTGCCACGGCATGAGTCTCATGTTGGGATGGTTTGTATAGAAGCGGAAACGAGATGTGTATAAGGAGCAGTCAAAGAAGTGATAATGACTCAGACAAAACCGTTTTATTAGGATTTGGAGTGTGTCTGAGCCTTTTATCATAGACAGCTATCCAATTAGGGATTCATAACACGGCTTTGTGATTGAACTGCCAATACAATTGTCAATTGAGAGCACACTTATGCAGTGTCGTGGACAGATTATCAATTCTCAGCTGTGATAGTCGGTAGAAGGGGAGGAAGTGTCCGCTGTCACAAGGTCAGGCCGAATCACAAATGACAATAGTTTTGAGGCCGGACAATCCAATAAAGGTAAAGAGCCCATGCATGCCCCTAAGGCTGTAGCAGACAAAGATGTGGAGGACTTTATAAGATTGATCAAAAAAAATGAATATTCAGTAGTTGAGCAGCTGAATAAGATGCCCTCACAAATTTCTATGCTCAGCTTATTGTTAACATCCGAGCTACACAGGGAGGCAGTCTTGAAGATTTTGAGTGAGGCTTATGTGCCTCGTGATATTCCCACTGACAAACTTGCTGGGTTAGTGGGCAGTGTGCTGGCATCAAACCAAATTTGTTTTTCTGATGATGACTTAACTTCTAAAGGGAGCGACCACAACAAGGCTCTTTTCATCTCGGTTAGATGTGAGGGGCGGCATTTGCCTAGGGTCATGGTTGATAATGGGTCTGCTTTAAATATTTGTCCTTTGAAGACAAGGAATACAGGATTGCTACTGTCTCTTATAGGGTTTGACGGGGCTCGAAGACAAGCCACCGGAGAGATAAACCTTATTTTGGAAGTGGGGCCAACTGGTCATCAGGTCACTTGCCAGGTTCTTCCAATTGTTGGGTATATAATTTGCTGCGGGACGCCCCTGGATCCATTCTGCTGGGGCTATTCCGTCATCTTTGAATCAAAGGGTTAAATTCATTTACAAGTTTAAGCTGACATTCGTATTTGCGAAGATGACCACGCCATGATGGTCAAGGGGAAAGTTGGGGAGAGCAGTGACACTCCGGTGCCTTTCTTAGCTTATGATGTGGTCTCTGTCAGCCGAGGGCCTGAAGAGCAGTCATCAATGAAAGCTGTCTGGGATAAGGCGAGTGTAATGATTGCAAAGGAAATGCTGCGTGGAGGATATCGCATCGGCCAAGGTTTGGGGATGAATTTGCAAGGCATTATACACCCTATTGAGCTACCACAACGCAGATGAATACATTTGGTCTCAGTTTTTGCCCGAATGCCAGGCAGCTGAGCGAGATTAAGGAGCTAAAGAGAGCTAAAAAAGAAGGTCGAGCATTACCTATGGTCATTCCACCTCTTAAGATTACTTTCCCACGTTCTGCCGCCATTATACACATCTAGATGCAGATAAGAGACAGCCCTGGAGGATCTTATCCAAGGGGTAGCCGAATTATTTGCGGGGGTTTCTTATTCAAGAGCAGATGGAGAAGGATGACACTGAGCTGCCATTTGCTGAGATCGACCAACTGCACAACTGGACATCTGATCATGTCCCTAGTCATAGGGAGTTTCGATAAATTTGAAAGGATATTGTTTTTAGTTTTGCTCATTTTAATTTCATCTTCGTATGTATGTTTTGTACTTCTCAAGTCATTTTGTGAAGACAGATCTCATGACAATGAAGTCCCTACATTGCACAGCATTGTATCCATGATTCATCTCATTCATCTGTTTTGGAGATGAATCTTGAGAACAGTATAAACGGTAGTAAGGCAAGTACAATCATGATATTGCCTTCATGATACATCTTATTCATCTGTTTTGGAGGTGAATTCTGAAGACAATTGATTTTTATAGGATGGCCAATGAATGTTAAGTTTATGTTCTCTAGGATCACTTGTACAAATCTTCGATTAATGAGAACTTTTTCTTCAAGATGTTTTAGCTCATTTTGTTTTCTTTCATTTCATGCTTTATTTTTTCCCAGATGGCCCAAAATCAATGCTTTTGATACTTGGATACTACAGTTTATGAGGTCGATGAGTGCAATTTTGATATCACACCCGACCCTGATTTTACACAGTCTGAGAGTGGTGAGAACGAGTGTGATATTGAAAATGAATTCGAGAGACACGAGGAAAAACCAAAGCCTAACTTGGAAGAAACAGAAACGGTAAACATTGGGACAGACACGGACGTAAGAGAGGTTAAAATCAGCATACATTTGACTAGAGGACAGAGGAAAGAGATGATAGAATTTTTTTAGATTTTGTTCCAAGACGTCTTTGCCTGGTCTTATGATGATATGCCTGGCATTTCAGCAGATGTCGTGGTTCACAAACTCCCACCGAACCTAAATGCCCGCCTGTAAAGCAGATTGCCAAGGAAGTTTAAGCCGGAAATGAGCTTAAAGATCAAAGAACAAATCATCAAGCAGTTTAATGCCACAATCATAATTGTATCCCGGTATCCTATTTGGCTTTCCAATATGGTGCCAGTACCGAAGAAGACTGGGGAGGTCAGAGTTTGCGTCGACTATCAAGACTTAAACAAGGCCAGTCCCAAGGATGATTTCTGCTGCCAAACATTCACATCATTCTAGACAGTGCTGCCTGCCATAAGATGGAGGCTTTTGTCGATTATTTTGCTGGGTATCACCAAATCCTAGTGGACGAGGAAGACAGGGAAAAGACAGCATTCATTACTTCTTGGGGGAGATTCTGCCACAGAGTTATGCCATTTGGACTCAAGAATGCTTGTGCAACATATCAACTATGACCACCTTGTCTTTTTATGACATGATACACGAAGAGATGGAGGTCTATGTCGATGACATCATTATCAAATCCAAGAAGGCCGAGGATCACTTGACCAATCTTAATAAGGTATTTGAGAGGATGAGGAGATATAATCTGAAGTTGAACCCAGCAAAGTGCGCCTTTGGAGCTCCTTCCGAAAAGTTATTAGGTTTCGTTGTCAATGAGCCTGTCTCTTATACACATCTAGATGTGTATAAGAGACAGATAGATGGCTTCACAGACTGTAAGAAAGACGCACAAATGCTTCCTTGGCCTGCTCAATTTCATTGGTCGAATGGTATTGCTGCCCCAAGACAGCTACCCGTGGAACCTTTGACCTCCCTGTTGAGAAAAAATATATCGATGTCAGGGATAGATCAAAGACTTTTGACTCAAAGATCCTGTCTTTTGAACCCTCCTGTGTTGGTCCCCCAAAGCCAGGGAAGCCATTAATCATGTATCTGTCAATTTTGGACGGATCCACGGGTTGTGTCTTGGGGCATAGCATGACGATTCGGGCAAAAAAGAGCAGGCTATCTATTATCTAAGCAAGAAGTTTACAGTCCATGAAGCCAATTATTCTTTTTTGGAGCGAACATGCTGTGCATTGGTTTGGACCTCTCAACGGCTAAGGCATTATCTACTGGGTCATACCACTTATCTCATTTTCAGGTGTGATCCCCTTCGCTATCTGTTAGAGAAGCCTATGCCGACTGGACACTTGGCTAGATGGCAGATGTTGTTAGTAGAATTCGATATCATCTTCACTACTCAAAAGCCTGTCAAAGGACAAGTGATAGCGGATCATCTTGCTGAGAACCCAAGGGAGAATGATTATCAACCCTTGCACACATACTTTCCGAACGAAGATATCTTATTCATTGGCATTGCCGAAGACATGAAAGATGAATGTCCACATTGGAGGCTATTCTTTGATGGTGCATCCAACACTTTCGATGCGTGCATAATTAGCAGTTTTGATATCACCAGGGACAGATACCCAATGTCCAAAGTTACAGGTTCCATGATACGTACAACATGGCAGAGTAAAAGGCAAGGTGTACTTGGTCGAAAATGGCATTGGACATGGGTATTAAAGAGTTAGCTATGTTTAGTGATTCAGATTTGCTCGTCCATCAGACACTGGGGCACTGGGTAACCAGGGATTCTAAAATCATGCCATATCACTGCAGTATTCTCAAACTAGGTCGACAATTTGATGCTTTGAAATTCACTTACATACCCTGATCCAGGAATGTATTTGCCGATGCTCTGGCTACCTTATTTTCAATGATCAGTCATCCAGACGTCACAGTGATAGAACTCATTACCATTCAGGTGCTGGAAAAGCCAGGGTACTGTTGCACTCTTGAGGCAGAATCTGATGGACTTTCTTGGTTTCATGATATCAAGGAGTTTCTGGACAAAGGTAGCTATCCTCTAGGGGCTAGTACTTCAGATTTCTCTTAACTACGCCGAATGTCAATCAAGTTCTTTTAAATGGCAATGTACTTTATCGAGGGACGATAGATCTGGGTCTTCTGAGGTGCGTTGATAAGAAAGAGGCCGCTTACATTATGGAGGATATTCATAGGGGAGTTTGTGGGCCACACATGAACGGGCACTTATTAGCTAAGAAGATAATGAGAGCAGGCTATTTCTGGCTTGCTATGGAGCATGATTGTATCGAATTTGTCTGCAGGTGTGTTAGTGCCAAATGCACGGGGATGAGATAAGGGCAGCACCAACTGAATTGCACAACATCACTACTCCATGGCCCTGTTCAATTTGGGGAATGGACGTCATTGGATTGATGGAGCCGCCAGCTTCTGATGCCATCTCTTATTCACATAACGAATGAATATTTCACTAAGTTCATGAGGCTGAATCCTACTGTCACGTAACAAAGAAGGTAGTGGCGGAGTTCATTCGAAAGAACATCATTTGCTGCTTAAGAGGGATCCCGTATGATACATTGGTTACCAGACAATGCCAAGAACCTAAACAATGACATGGTAGATGGTCTTTGTGCCCAATTCAAGAATAAGCATCGGAATTCCACCATCTTGGAAAGCCAAAAATGAATGGGACGGTTGAAGCACAACAAGAATCTTAAGAGAATTATTCGAAAGATGGTTGACAGTCAGCGTGATTGCCATGAAAAGCTGCCATATGCATTGCTGGGTTATCGGACTGGCATCAGGATATCTACTGGGGCAACGCCTTACTCCCTCATGTATGGAATGGAAGCTGTTTTGCCAGCGGAAGTAGAGATCCATTCTCTACGCATTTTTATGGAAACTGAGTTAGAAGATGCAGAATGGGTGTGGCTTAGACATGAACAGCTTGTACTCATTGATGAAAGATGGCTAACAGCTGTGTGTCATGGCCAATGTTATCAACAGAGGATGGCCCGAGCTTACAACAAGAAAGTCAAGCCCAGACATTTTCAGGCTGGTGATCTAGTCTTGAAATGCATATTGCCAATACAGGATGAAGCAAAGGGCAAGTTTGCTCCTAACTGGCAGGGTCCATTCATTGTACACAGACCAAAGTATTATCAGGAGGAGCTCTTATCCTTACGGAGATGGATGGACAGGTTTTTCCCCAACCGATAAATGCGGACATGGTCAAAAAGTTTTTCATCTGATTTGGTAGACTGTAAACCTTTAAGTCATTGCAGAACGTTGGATAGAATTCCACCTGTTGTTTTCTTTCCCTTTTCACCCACATCCGAACTAAATCCTTTTATATCTCTTCTGTTTATTTGGGAATCTTTCGTTTCAATTGTGAATTCTAATCCGTTCTGCAATGACTTAAAGGTTTACAGTCTGATTCTAGATGTGGGGGACAAACCCGCTCTTCCATCCCTTGTAGCTATGTTCTTTCCAACCAAAGCGCCCATCTTAAACTGGGGTAAGTTTTTGTTAAGATAATCCCAATCTTTACCAATCACACGACTTAACCCATTTTGACCCTAACTATCCTAAGTTCTACATAGGCTTAAAGGGAGCAATTTGTGCGGTCTCGGCAGTTGATGTTAACATGTCTATCCCAATTACAGGGAAGGCAGCCTTACTGATGCCGAAAAACTTTGAAAACTAAAGTTCGAATGCATTGGAAAATACGATTACTTAGCCACACGTCTTCCGTGTTACTCCCACACCTTGCCTTTTACTTGGACCTCATAGGTGAAAACCCGGAAAGAGTACCTTAATTTAAAAAAAAAAAAAAAAGAGCAAAAGAGAGGCTTGGTTGAAAACCCTAAAGGGCGGCCTAGGCAAAAAGAAAGTGGGCGGAAAAAAAAAAAATAAATAAAAGGGAGGGAAACCTTAGTGAAAACCTGAAAAGGCGCTGAGGAAGGGGTAAACTGAGCAAATGGTCAAAGTCTGGTTGACGACTTCTCTAGGTCCAAGTCTGGAAAAGTGTTCAACTGAAATTTGTTGACCGAAGTTAGGCTTATTGGTTGCCTCTATGTCGTTCTCTCAACACAGTCATTGGCCTTTAAGAGGCACGTATCTGATGGATAACTTAGCCCTGAAAACTCTTATTGGTTAGTGCCAAAACATACAAAATGTCAATCTTAGCGAACATTCCTATAAGCAAGGTGACCGATTTTTACTAAGATTGCTCCCATGTGCCTGTATTATTTATTCATGTACTTCTATCAAACTCACATGCTGCCATTTAGTTTGTTTGTAGTTGCTCTTCTTGTTGTTGATGTTTTAGTTGTCAAATATGTGAAAACCATCTGTTTAATTGAACTACGTTCGACCTGATTCCTGTGGTGGGATACGTAGGCAGCTCTTAGCGAGCTCGGTCACCTTGCTTATAGGAATGTTCGCTAAGATTGACATTTTGTATGTTTTGGCACTAACCAATAGACTTCGAGTTTTCTTTGCTTGATATCGCATTGTTTTGAGTACCTACAGGTACATGAAAATAAAATGGATGCTAAAATCCACGACACTGGGGCAAATTTTATTGATTGGATATCCTTCATAGATGTAACAAGGGATACACTAATTCTGAGAGCTGTCTTGATACCCAACGGTCTTTCTTCGCATTTTGAAAGGGGTGATTCACGCTAACCCCTAATGAAGCAATCAACCTCACAGGTAATCGCCACTTGGGAGATGGCACACTGAGTTCCCAATCAAACCTCTCAGTTTAAATAATGCTGTCATTTATTGTTTAGGGCTTAATGTCCCAGTTTACAATCCAGTCATGATTAGGGTTAATTACTAGTTGCCTTTTACACTTCATTTCATTGGTAAGCCCAATGACATGGCTCCGTGTATGTATCATACTTATTGCATTTTCACCCGATAACTAATTTTGGGTTCTCATTTCCATTTTTTATTAACCTGATAAACGAATTTCAGGTTTGCAATTGCACTCCAAATAAACGAATTTTGGGTTCTCATTTCCATTTTCATAACCTGATAAATGAATTTCAGGTTTGCATTTTCATCCTCGATAAACGAATTTCTAGTTTCCATTCTATTAACCTGATAAACCAATTTCAGGTTTGCATTTCTGCATCTTCACCCAATAAATAAATTTTGAGTTCTCATTTCCATCTCCGTTAACCTGACAAATGAATTTCAGATTTGTATTTGCACACCCGATAAACAAATTTTGGGTTCTCATTTCCATCTTTATTAACCTGATAAATGAATTTCAGGTTTGCATTTTTGCATTTTCACCCGATAAACGAATTTCGGGTTCTCATTTCTATTTTTCAGTAACCTGATAAACAAATTTCAGGTTTGCATTTTCACTCTAAGAAAATAGCCATCGGGTTCTCATTTCCATTTTCATTAACCTGATAAACGAATTTCAGGTTTGCATTTACATCCCCGATAAACGAATTTCGGGTTTCTATTTACATTAACCTGAGTGTTAATTCAGGTTTACATTTGTCATCCTCGATAAACGCATTTCGGGTATCCATCTTGAGTAACCTGATAAACAATTTCAGGTTTGCATCTTCACCCTTAAACCCAAGGGGAATTTCGGGTTCTCATTTCCATCTCCATTAACCTGATAAACGAATTTCAGGTTTGTCTTTTCACCCGAAAATGAATTTTGGGTTCTCATTTCCATCTTCATTAACCTGATAAACGAATTTCAGGTTTGCATTTCTGCATCACCCGATAAACAAATTTCGGGTTCTCATTTCCGTCTTCATTAACCTGATAAATGAATTTCAGGTTTGCATCTTTACCCGATAAACGAATTTTGGGTTCTCATTTCCATCTCCGTTAACCTGATAAACGAATTTCAGGTTTGCATTTGCCCTCTCGATAAATGAATTTCGGGTTCTCATTTTCATTTTCATAACCTGATAAACGAATTTCAGGTTTGCATTTTGATCCCCGATAAACGAATTTCGGGTTTCCATTCTTTTAACACCTGATAAACGAATTTCAGGTTTGCATTTCTGCATCAACCGATAAACGAATTTCGGCTTTCATTTCAAGTTTGCATTACCCGACAAACTCACCGTTCGGGTTTTCATTTCACTCTTGTTACCTCGATGACACAAAGTCGGGTTTTCATTTTAACTTACATGTCTTTACCCCGATGACATAAAGTCGGGTTTTCATTCGTATTTACATACCCTTGCCTTGATGATACAAAGTCGGGCTTTTAATTCACATTGCTTGTTGAGTTTTATTACCAGTGGCGTTTGCATGTTATGTCAAGTTAGTTTTCTTTGTCATGAACAGCTACGTTTCATTCTAAATCCCTGTACTCCCGATAAACACCAGATCGGGATTTCATTCTTGTTTCCAAGTTTCATTTATGTCTTTTATGGTTCATTTCACTGGGCGTCTTTTTATTCACTTGTTTCTCCCAATGAAGACTTTTCCGCTCTGGATGAATTGATAGACCTAATCTCCCCGGTGTGTTTGTCTAAGATGGTGAATTTCCTCTTCCATGACCTCATGAGCTTAATGTTGACATGTAGCAAATTTTGTTGCACGATTGGAATCATCTAGTCATGCGGTGTCTACAATCTTTGCCTAGAGTTTCTTCGATCCTCTTCGACACTCTGGCAAAGAGGGGCAAGCTATAGACACCTATTTTTGTCCCTTAAGTTCTCCCCTATTTTTCTCTTAATTTGACTCTCAATTTTCTTTTTAATTTCCCTTATGGATTTTAGACACCGCATGACTTTGATTTTCTCTTAATTTATCCTTTAATTCCCTCTTAATTTGTCTTATGGTGTTTAATTATTATGTGTTTTATGCATTTGAAATACTAAGAATGAGTTTTAATATTATTAAGTTTTTAGATTTTTCAAAAAAAAAAAAAAATTATTAAAAAAAAATTTCAGCGCATGAATAGTGTATAAGAGACAGCGCCGATAGCCGATCGACAGAGCTATTTTGGCCACGTTTTTGTCTGCATTTTTTCACCCATTCTCACCAAATGTATCATATGCTCCATACTTTCAACATGACAAGAAATGGTCTTTGACCATTTTTATACTCAATCCACCTCTTTAAAGAGCAAAAAACTCAGCCTAAAAAGGGGGACGAAAATTTCTGCAGGAAGAAAAGAAAGAAAAATTTTTGTAAGTTTAAAAATCTTCCAAACAGCCAACTTTGAGCCAAAATTCCAAACGAGTAAAAAGGAATTAGACTAAACTCAAAGATGAAAAGTTGTACAGGGTACTTGGGACTACAACTTCTCTTTGTAAAGATCAAGCAAAATCATTCATTTGGAGGGTCAAAAATGTGGTAGAAGAAGGCTGGTGGCCAAGAAAATCTGCAGAAAAAAAAGGAGAAATCTTTAAGTCTGGAAAATTTTCCAGACAGCCAACTTTGAGCCAAGATTCCAAGCGATCTAAGAGGAATTAGACTAAACTCAAAGAAGAAAAGTTGTAGAGGTTACCTGGGACTACAACTTCTCTTTGTAAATCTCAAGCAAAATCAGTTCATATGTTGGGTGAAAAATGTGGTGGAAGAAGGCCGGTTCATCAACCGGAAGTTTGGAGGTGCCGAAAGCAAATTCGGCTCAAATGCACTCCAAGCCAAGTATAACCAATTCCACCACATTCCTGAGGTTGAGGTGAGTTAAATGGGCTTTTGAATCGATTGTTTTGGTGACAAAATGCTTATCTTACTATTTTTACATTATTTATGACTTAATTTTTGAATTTAATTTTATAGTTCATAATGTTTAAATTTAATGTTTTTTTTTGGCTTTAGAATACTTTTGGAGTGTCTCTAAAGGTTTACACGAAAATTTTGTGGATCTGTTATGCAAGTTTGTGTTTGGTTTATATGCCCACTTTCACCCTTTGATTTATGTTTATGTAGTTGTTTATGTTAATTAATTGTTATATCTTCATGATCTATGTAAAAATTAGAATTTTATGGCTATTTTCTTAGAGTTTTTGGGTTAAGGTTTGAAGGTTTCACTCTTTGGGGTGGTTCATGGAGTTGGAAGAATTTTGAATGGTTGTTTACCGTTGGAGAAGAAGAGGAAGAAGTTGGGAGAATGTAGAGAAACTTTCAAGTGTATATATAAAAATTAACTGAACCATAATCCAAAAATGGCTTTGGGCCAAAGGTTAAAACCTGAAATTAAAATGGGGGCTTGGGTTCGAAACTCAAAAGTCATTTCCTTAGGTTTTTAGTTTTTCCCCCTTGGGTCCCTAGGGCTGCCACGTCATCAATGACGTGGCGCTATGTTATCCACGTCAGCGATGACGTGGCAATTCCTAGAAAAAAGAGAGAAAAGCTTGCTGACAGAGCCCACTTGATGCCACGTCATCAATGACGTGGCACACACAAAAAAAATTAAAAAGTTCAGAAAATTTTTATTTGCGTTTTAACCCTCCAGATTTCAGATTTTTGCATTTTAGCCCTCAAATAATTTTCTAAATTACATTTAGGCCCTTAAGAAATTTTCTTTAATATTACTGTTTTTTAATTTTCAAATTTCTTCTAAGTTACATTTTTTATGACAATTGGGAGGATCTGTCTCTTATTTGACATCTTGATGACATATTAAGATGTTTACAGACCCAAGGGGGAAAAACTACTGTTTTGCCCTTATGAGTATTAAGATTGTAAATAGGCCCCCATGGAGAGATGTGTATAAGAGACAGGAACTTTTGTGATGATTTGTGCTTTATTTTTATGTTTGTTGGTCTCGATATAATATTTATGCTTTTTCTTACTTGTTAAATGATGTGAATCTACTCTTCTGTCCTCAAATTTTGTTTAGTTGCACGACTAGACATTAAATATTTGAATCAAACTCAATTTAAACCATGACTTAATAACTGTATCAATAATATAAAACCGGGTTAGAAGTAAACTCTGGCGTGCATGACAAACGACTGTTTTCCCCTTGGGAGTTAAAGGGCACTACAAGCTAAATGTGTGCAACTTTAAATTGGACCCCGGGCTAAATTTACCTGTCAATGTTATTATTTACCATTTATTTTTCCTTAGATTATTTTTGTACAATTCATAGTCGCATTTAAAGCCCCGTTATGTAATAGTAAATAGGTGATTCATTTAAATTTGTAATAGTAAGTAGGTAATTTATGTTTGTAAATAGTAAATAGGATTTTTGCATTTAATCACCTATTTCACGAGCACCACATGGCGACGGTGCAATCGGTCCCAAAGGTGCTGGGCAGACCCCGGGTTGTGGGGGGGGTGCGACATACTTTGTACTGTAGAAATGCCTTTTATTTTACTTAAATTATACAAGTGGAGTAAAAAATCAGGTCTACCTAAGTATTTGCCTATTGCAATAGTCCTCCAACTACAACTTTCTTGACTTTGTCCACCAAATATTAATAATGGCTCCGTCTGAGCACCCATTAATTCAAATATTGTTGAAAAGGGAAATATTTAGATAAATTCAATATCTGACCCCATTTGTACACCCTATGATGGATTAAATGTCACATCCCAAAAATGAGAAAATGAAGCACCGTACCTCGAAATCACCCCAGACATGTAAGGCATAGTATAAGAGCAATATAGAACCATATTTATTTTACCATTCAAAATCGGCTATAATGATTCCATCAGTGACATCACTACACAAGCTAAGCACACTTACATACGAACTATTGAAACATAACTTAAGGCAATAACAAAGTTTTATATACACAACAATTGAACTAAGTTATTGGCACGCATGTCAAACAAAGATAAAAGCCACACACTAAACAATCCATCATACCCTAGTTCCAATAGTTAGAGTTTATAGTGTAATCCCAGCCTTGCTCAGCACTGAACTCTAGAGCAACAAGCTTCTCAGTTAGGTACTATACTGCAAAATAATATCAAACAATGTGGTGAGCAAAAAATTCTCAATAAATAGCACTTAAACCTAGTTACTTGTTGAACCCCAGTTATGTTAATCATGTTTTGATGATGACCAAATCGCACTAATGGTTTGAAATCAAGTGTACAGAAAAACATGGAGGTTCGGATGCAAATGATCGTCCGAACACAACAACCAGAAGAACACTTTAGATGAAAATAATCGTCCAGAAGGAAGACAATTCGGACTATGATAATCGTCCGACACAAAGAACCTGAAGCAGCCTCAGATGAAGAATAGCATCCGATAGAATGGATCTCGAACGCAGGAGATAGTCCAAAGAAAATAGCTAAATATGGAAGAAGTTTCTGTCAAAACTGTAGCACGCTTGCAACCATCCGAAGTATTGTTCATAAAGTTATCGGACGCATCAACTATGCATCGGACGTCCGAACGGTCCAATGGCTAGTTTGTTTGGATGCACACTTACTGCATCGGCCGTCCGAAAGATCTAATGGCTAGTTTTTCATTAAACAAGAAATAGCCATTAGAGAATTATTGGAGGCTATTTTTGGGTATCTATAAATACTCCTTATATGTCTGTAAATGAGAAAGAGTGAGAGTATAACTAGTACATTTAATGCAAACACTTGTAAGAGCTATTTGGGAGAAATAGGCTAAAAAGCAGTGGGTTGTATTGGTTTAGGTAGTGTAGTTCTCTTGGCTCAACTAGAAGGAATTAGTGTGAGCAAGAGTAGACTAGTGACTGATCTTCAAGTGTAAGAGTGGAGGGCTAACAAGTGTACAAAAGTGAGGTTGTATTGTAAAACCCTTTGGCTCAACTAGAGGGAATTAGTTGGTTCACCTAGCAAAGGTGAGCCTACTTTGTGTACAAGAAGGTTATTGCCTCACCTTCTTTGAAGAGACACTACTAGTGGATATATTCCAAGTTTGAGAAGTTTGGGAGTTTAGTTTGATACTCTCTATCTCAATCATCTTATATTTGTTCTTTGAGCTCTAATTATTGAATATCTTTTGTATTCATTTGTGCTTAAGTGTTTACTTGTTGCATAAAGTTAGCATTTCTCATTAAGCACATTAAAAGGTTTATTTTTGAAACAACCTAATTCACCCCCTCTTAGGTTGCTTTTTGGGCCAACAATTGGTATCAGAGCTTGGTCTCTTTCTTTCAGTTTAATCATCTTTGAGTAAAGATCATTATGGCAACCAATAATACTTTATTTTTAGAAGGGCATTGCATTTCTAGACTTTCCATGTTTAATGGCGTTAATTTTTTTTTTGGACAGAAAGAATGAAAATTTTCATACAATCCATTTATATTGATTTGTGGTACATTGATGATGAAGGTGCATTTTGAGGCCAATATTCTTGATGAAAATACTCATAGATTAAGGCCTAAGACTAGATATGAGTTTAATGCACAAGATATAATAAATTTATCTTTAAATGCTAAAGCCATGTATATTTTGTATAATGCTTTTGATGCAGATAAGTCTTCTAAAGTGAAAGGTTGCAAATCGGCCAAGGAGATATGGGACAATTTGAAAGAAATTCATGAAGGAAATGAAGATAATAGAGAGCAAAAGAAGTCACTTCTTGTGGCAAAATATGAACCCTTCAAAATGGAACCTCATGAGAACATTGACAAGATGTATTGTAGGTTCAATGATATTGTAAAGGATTTGGAAGGTTTAGGTAAAGAGTATTCCTTGGATGAAAAGAATAGAAAGATTTTGAATGCTTTACCTAAGGAATGAGAACCTAAATCCATTGCCATAGAAGAATCTAACAATTTAAATTCTATGCGTATTGATTGATTGATTAATTCATTAACCTCCTTTGAATTAAAGATTGAAATATAAGGTACAAGAAGATGAGGAGGCAAAGGCAAAAGGAGGCATAGCATTGAAGGCTTCACAAAAAGATACAAGCAAGAAGCCAAGTGAAAAATGCTATGAATATGAAAATTTGAGACACCTTGAAAATGAGTGTCTATCGAAGAAGAAAAAAGACTCAAGGAAGCCTTACTTCAACAACTTCCAAATCACATGGGATGATTGCAATTCGGATGGAGAGGTTGAAGAAGAACATGAGGTGACTCAAATGGCTTTCATGGCATTTGGAGATAATAAGGTATCCTCTAATTATGATTCTTGTAATGATTCTTGTGATGATGATGATGATGATGTTGAATCATTTATTTTTAAAATGCATGAATGTTTGAAAGAATCATATGCTAAGAACAAAGAGTTAAAAATTAAGCTTAATACTCTATTGAGTGCAAACTCAAAACTTGTGCACGAAAATAATATGTTGACACAAGAAAATGATGTTTTGAAGAAAAAAGGATTGGAAGGTGCAAAAACCAAGATCAAGGAAGAACAAGCTTCATTGAAGAAGAGATTAGAAGATCTTGATCTACTTTTGAAGAAGAAAAAGAAAAATGTTTTTGAAAAGAAAAGTACTAGAAATATGCTTATCAACAAGAATTTTACCACCTTTAGAAAGGATGATTTATGCTTTGTAAAATCTAAATCTTCTTTTTATGGCAATAAGAATATTGTATGCAATTATTGTTGTCAACATGGATATATAAAAAGGGATTGTTATGTCAAAAGAAATGAAAAGTTGGGAATAAATTCTATTTGGGTGCTTAAGCATGTTACTAACCCAATTGGATCCAAGAAAGTTTGGGTACCGAAAGTTGTTGTCTAATTTTTGTATGTAGGTTTGCTTGGAGAGCACCAAGGAATTCAAAATTGGATCATCAATAGAGGATGATCAAAACATATGGGTAAAGATGACATGGAAACAAAATCATTTGAATTGGGTAACAATTTTTTAATTAAGTCTCTACTTATTATGCAAAAGAAAAGGGGAGCATTTTTTCTGTGCTCTATAGTTGCTCTATTTCAGAGAGACATTAAACTTAGGGGGAGCCTAAAATGTTTTTTATGTTAGTTTTGATAATGTCAAAAGGGGGAGAAAATAATGGACAAAAGTCTCTTGTCTTGTACTTCATATTTTATGATTGTTTTTAGAATTGTCCAATTGATTTGTCATCATAAAAAAGGGGGAGATTGTTGAACCCCAGTTATGTTAATCATGTTTTGATGATGACAAAATCCCACTAATGGTTTGAATTCAAGTGTGTAGGAAAATAGGGAGGTTCGGACGCAAATGATCGTCCGAACACAAAAACCAGAAGAACACTTCGGACGAAAATGATCGTCCGGAAGGAAGTTCGTCCGACACAAAGAACCTGAAGTAGCCTCGAACGAAGAATAGCATCCGATAGAAAGGATCTCAGACGCAGGAGATGGTCCGAAGAAAATAGCTCAAAATGAAGAAGTTTCTGTCAAAACTGTAGGACGATTGCAACCGTCTGAAGAACTATTCATAAAGTTATCGGACGCATCAACTATGCATCAAACGTCCGAACGGTCCAACGGCTAGTTCGTTCGGACGCACACTTACTGCATCGGCCGTCCGAAAGATCTAACTGCTAGTTTTCCATTAAACAAGAAATAGCCATTAGAGAATTATTGGAGGCTGTTTTTGAGCATCTATAAATACCCCCATGTCTGTAAATGAGAAAGAGTGAGAGTATAACCAGTATATTCAATGCAAACACTTGTAAGAGCTATTTGGGAGAAATAGGATAAAAAGAAATGGGTTGTACTGGTTTGGGTAGTGTAGTTCTCTTGGCTCAACTAGAAGGAATTAGTGTGAGCAAGAGTAGACTAGTGAGTGATCTTCAAGTATAAGAGTGGAGGGATAATAAATGTACAAAAGTGAGGTTGTATTGTAAAACCCTTTGGCTCAACTAGAGAGACTTAGTTGGTGCAAGGGTGAGCCTACTTTGTGTACAAGAAGGTTGATTGCCTCACCTTCTTTGAAGAGGCACTACTAGTGGATATATTCCAAGTTTGAGAAGTTTGGGAGTTTGGTTTGATACTCTCTATCTCAATCATCTTATATTTGTTCTTTGAGCTCCAATTATTGAATATCTTTTGTATTCATTTGTGCTTAACTGTTTACTTGTTGCATAAAGTTAGCATTTCTCATTAAGCACATTAAAATGTTTGTTTTTGAAACAATCTAATTCACCCCCTCTTAGATTGCTTTTTGGGCCAACATTACTAAATAAAAGTATATAATCGATGCAGTGTTCAATGTAAAGAATATTAGCAGTAATCAAAATATTCATGACAAATTCAATAAACTCTTGGTTCACAGTAGTCATCAAGTAATTGGATCCAAGTCTATCTATTATTTGTCTAAATAGACTAGGCATAAGAAGAGTTGGGTACTTCCAGTAATATGTAAGCAGAATAAATACCCAAGTATATGACATAAAGTGAAATAGAGTCCACTAAAGTGATCCATTGAGCTTTCAATACAATTAACAAGGCAATGCATTTCATATAAGGTATTTAAATCACTTTACATAAGTATCATATAAATCTTCATAACTTGGTCATACTTACCTTCTTTTGACACAATTCACAGATGCATATTAAACTATATAACATACAACAATTAACAAGGTTCAAGTACCTTGAAAATTCACTTCTTGGTACCCTAATTTCGGTTCGTAAAAAATCCTATCTTCTTGACCTATAATTGAGGCAGAAAATAACATTTGAAAGTGAAGACCTTGAATTACAGTATGGTAATAAAAACAAGCAAAAATAAGGATCCAAATATTGGATTATTAAAGTTGGCTCGTGAACATGAACAAGTTAGTAGGTGACTATTAATAAGGTAGATGGTATACTCCAACAAAGTTATGTAGCTCAATTTGAATATCAAAAAGCACTCCAAATACTTAGAAACAAGTGTTAAAATATGTAGGAACTAGTTGTGAAAGTTCTAGGCAAGCAAAAATATGATTAAACACCAAAATTTTAGTATTAAACATCAAGAATTTAAAATTCATCCAAACTTCAGTCCCAAACCTAAGAACCCTTAAATCATGTTTAAGAAGTGTTGTTAACCATAAATCAAGGTTGGACAAAGTATGAAATAATTTGGTAACAATAACTAATAATTAACAACAAGATTTAAGCATTTTCAATTCATGGGACAACTTTAAAATCCTCAATCAAATCCTTCATTTCAAATGTTTTGAAGTGGTTTAGAACCACAATTCAAGGATAGGTAGTTCAAGAACATATTTGGTTACAAGATTAAATCACAAACAACAAGATCAAAACAAGTTTGATTCTTGGCAAATTCTGAAATTTTACTACCAAAAAAAATGTAGCCATAAAACATACCTACAAGGTTGTTATTATGATCTAAGAACACTCTTGCACTTTTAATTCAACTCAAAGCACAATATTCTAGCCTAGGTTCTGAAATTTTTGAAGTTGTAAGTTTGGGAGCATTGAGGGAAAAGTTGGAAAATTTTGTTGTGTTTAAATGGTTTAGGAGAACTAAGACTAAGATATTGCTTCTCAAGGAAGCCTTGAAGATTTTCCAGAAATTACGTTTTGGCCCCTCAAGTTTCACTTAATTGCACTTTGACCCCCCTAACTTACAAAAACATCTGGAAAGGATAAAATGATTGGTAAATGTGAGAGAAGGATATAAATAGATATTTAAGAGATAAGAAAGAATATAAATAGATGTGAAAAGATAGAAAAATTCTGAATATTACATTTTCCTTCCTTAAGAAAGGTTTCAGCCTTGAAACTTGACATACTTACGTATTAAACAAGTTCTGAAAGTTGTTTTGCATGCCTATCTTAGATCCGCATGTATCCTTCCTTTCTAAATAATTTGACCATTGAACCTTAACAAAAGGAATTGATCAATTCTGAAAGACTTGCTCTTTAGTATCGATAATTTGAACTGGTACCTCTTCATAAGTCACATCTTCCTTAAATGCCATTTAGAGTTTGATATTCAATCATGTGATTCAGATCAGGAATGTATTTTTGAAGTTGAGAAACATGAAATACATAGTGTATGTAGGATAATTCTGGAGGTAATGCCAATTGATATACCAAATTCTTGACATTTTCATGTATTACAAAAGGGCCTACAAACTTGGGACTCAGATTCTCAATCTTGCCAAACCTCACAATCCATCTGGTGGGTGAAACTATTAATATACCTTGTCCCCAACTTGAAATGTTAGCGGACACTTTCTTCAATACTTCATTTGTTGGTACACATAACCTTCCTTGAATCCAATGACCTTCTTTGCATCCAAATGGAGCACTAACATGAATATGAAAATCCCTTGGTCCTTCGCTTTCTACCTTGCCTTTAATTTTCATCAACTCTGCTTCGATGGCTTGAGCTAGCTTGATCCTGTCAATGAGTGTAGGTTGAACCTCTAGAGTTGCTAGAACATTGGCTATGGATTCTACCAACTCTAGATTAATGTTATTCTATTTGTTGCACCAGCATGTTGGCCACAAGTTTAGAAGATTTCTTGCTTAATGCATTTGCCACCCTGTTGGCTTTCTTGGGGTGATATTAATCTTCATGGCATAATCCTTGAGTAGTTCTAACCATCTATGTTGCCTGAACAATATTTTAGACTTTGGTGGTTAGGATACATCTCACATTATTCCCTGTAGAGATAATGTCTCCAGATCTTCAAGGCAAATAGAATGGCCGCCAATTCCAGGTAATGAGTAGGATAGTTCTATTCATAGGGCTTTAACTGTCTTGAAGCATAAACAATGACTCTGTCATTCTGTATCAGTACACAACCCAAACCATTCTTAGAAGTATCACTATAAATCACAAATTCGTCAGTCTCGGATGGCAATGCCAACACTAGTGCAGATGCTAATCTATTCTTCAACTCCTAGAAGTTGGCCTCACAATTGGCATCCCATTCAAACTTGATCTTTTTCTGAGTAAGCCTAGTCAATGGCACAGCTATCAAAGAGAATCCTTCCACAAATTTTCTATAATAACTTGTCAAACCCAAGAAGCTATGAATCTCTATCACATTTGTTGGTTTGGGCCAATGAACAATTGCCTCCATCTTTTTAGGATCCATGATACTCTAATTTCTGAAATGATGTGCCTTGAGAAAGTTGCACTTTTTAGCCAGAATTCACATTTACTGAACATGGCATACAATTTCTTTTCCCTCAAGGTTTGTAGCACTATCTTGAGGTGTTCTGCATGGTATTCTTCCAGGATGTCATTAATGAACACGATCACGAAGCTGTCTAAATAGGGTTTGAGCACCCTATTCATCAAATCCATGAAAGTTGTAGGGGCTTTAGTCAACTCAAATGGCATCATCAAGAATTTGTAATGGCTATATCTAGTCTGAAAAGTACTTTGTGGAATATCTACTGTCATGATCCTCAACTGATGGTACCTGAATATCAATTTTATCTCAGAATCTTAGCGCACTTCAATTGAACTTGGAAACTAACTCATAAGAGTTTTTCTAAATGTACTTTGATTGGAACTCCTGTTCAATTTCTTAATCTAGCCCAACTAGATACACATCTAGATTGTTCTTAATGTTGACAGATTAGTCCAGTTCTAACTTCTGAATATCATTAATCACAACTTCTTCCTTAGAGTATCATGCATATATAATTGGCCTTATTTCTTTGCTATTTTTGAAATACGATTAGATCATCTTTTAGTTTTGAATCTTTTATAAATTGAACTCGCTCTTGGTAATTTAATCTAGTCTAATTAAATCACAATATGCGTTCTTATTATGAGTTATTACATCACATTATGTTTCTAAATGTACTTAGATTAGAACTCCTCTATTATTTCTTAGTCTAATACGACTAGATGTCCATTATTAATCATTAATCTTGTATGATTAGATCTCCTTTGAGGTTCTTAACATAGTCTGATTAGTGACCTTTTGCATTCTCAATATCGTATGATTACAACTACTTCCTTAGTCATTCATAACCAAGTATAATCGACTACATTCATCAGTTCTTTTGCGAGCATGATTAGATCACCTTTTGGTTCTAAATCTTTTAGAGAATAAGTTCTCGCTCTTGGTTCTTAATCTTGACTGATTAAATCATATTTTACGTTCTTATCACGAGTTGTTACATCATATTATGTTTTTCAATGTACTTTTATTGGAAGTCCTAATGATTTCTTAATCTAATATGATAGGATCTTCTTTATTAGTTTTAATATTCTATGATTGCATCTCCCTTTGTGCTAAATAATATGGTACAATTAGTCCCCTTTCTTAGTTGCCAATATCGTATAATTACAAATTCTTCCTTAGTCATTAAGCAAGGATAATTGGCCTTATTTTATGAATAGGTCCCACAAATGGTTCTTAATCTAGTCTAATTAAATCATATTTTTATGCTCAAATCATGAGTTATTAGATCTCATTATCCTTTCTAATTGTACTTTGATTACAACACCCTTACCTATTTCTTATTCAAACACAACTAGACCTCTTTTATTAGTTCTTAATGTTGTACTAGGGTTTCTCCTTTTGTGGTTCTTAACATAGCACGATTAGTGTAGTTTCTTACTTTTGAATATTGAACGATCACAACTTATTCTTTAGCCATTAAGCATGTATAATTGTCCTAATTTCTAATTCATACTAATAGGATTAAATCATCTTTTTAAGAACTTAATCTTTTATTAACAGAACTCGCTCTGGTTCTTAATCTAGTCTAATTAAGTCACATTATGCATTTTAATTATGAGTAGCTAGATCACATTTTGTTTCTAAATGTACTTTGATTAGAACTCCTCTATTATTTCTTAGTCTAGAATGACTAGATATCCTTTATTAATTCTTAATCTTGTATGATTAGATCTCCATTGAGTTTCGTAACATAGTTGATTAGTGACCTTTCGTATTCTCAATATCAAATTATTACAACTTATTCCTTAGTCATTCGACAAGTATAATTGGCCTTAATCATCAGTTCTGTAATTTTGGAGTATGATTTGATCACCTTTGGGTTCTAAATCTTTTATGATTGACTAGATATGATGAGTTATTACATCACATTATGTTTAATAAATCTACTTTTATTAGAACTCATTTCATATTTCATAATACAATATGACTGGATCTTCTTTATTAGTTCTTAATATTATCTGATTAGATTTCATTTTGTGCTTCATAATATGGTACAATTAGTCTCCTTTCTTACTTCTCAATCTCGTATGATTACAACTTCTTCCTTAGTCATTAAGCAAGGATAATTGGCCTCATTTTATGAATAGGTCCCGCAAATGGTTCTTAATCTAGTCTAATTAAATCACATTTTATGTTCTAATCATGAGTTTTTAGATTTCATTATCCTTTCTAGAAGTATTTTGATTAGAACACCATACCTATTTCTTAATCAAACATGACTAGACCTCCTTTATTAGTTCTTAATATTGTATAAGGAGTTCTCCTTTTGCGGCTCATAACATAGTATGATTAAGAGACCGTCCAGTTTCTTAGTTCTGAATATCGAATGATTACAACTTCTTCCTTAGCCATTAAGTATATTTGGCCTCATTTCTCTGCTATTTTTGAAATATGATTAGATTGTCTTTCAGTTCTGAATCTTTTATAAATGGAACTTTCTCTTGGTAATTTAATCTATTCTAAATTAAATCACAATATGCGTTCTTATGATGAGTTATTAGATCACATTATGTTTCTAAATGTAGTTTGACTAGACCTCCTATATTATTTCTTAGTCTAATACAACTGGATGTCCTTTGTTAATCATTAATCTTGTATGGTTAGATCTCTTTTGAGATTCTTAACATTGTCTGATTAGTGACCTTTTTTATTTCCAATATTGTAAATTACAACTACTTCCGTTGTCATTTAGCAAGTATAATTGGCCTCATTTATTAGTTCTTTTTCAAGCACGATTTGATCACCATTTGGTTATAAATGTCTTATGAATAGTTCTCGCTCTTGGTTGTTAATCTTGTCTAGAGATTAAATCATATTTTACGTTCTTAGGATGAGTAATTACATCACATTGTGTCTTTAAATGTACTTTTATTAGAAGTCCTTTCATATTTCTTAATCTAATATGATTGGATATTCTTTATTTGTTGTTAATATGATATGATTAGATCTCATTTTGCGCTTCATAATATGATACGATTCGTCTATTCTCTTAGTTCTCAATATCGTATGATTACAACTTCTTCCTTAGTCATTAACCAAGGATAATTCCCTCATTTCATGAATAGGTCCTACAAATGGTTATACAATCTAGTCTAATGAAATCACATTTTATGTTCTAATCATAGTTATTAGATCTCATTCTCCTTTCCAAATGAGACTTTGATTAAACTCATTTCCTATTTCTTAATCTAACCTAGCTAGATCTAATCAAATTAGTTCTTAATGTTGTATGAGGAGTTCTCCTTTTGCGGCTCATAATATAGTACGATTAGTCCAGTTTCTTAGTTCTGAATATCGAACGATTACAACAAATTCTTCCTTAGCCATTAAACAAGTATAATTGGACTCATTTCTCTGTTATTTTTGAAATACGATTAGATCATCTTTTAGTTCGAAATCTTTTATAAATGGAACACGCTCATGGTTCTTAATCTAGTCTAATTAAATCACATTATGCGTTCTTATTATGAGTTATTTGATCACATTATGTTTTTAAATTTTCTTTGATTAGAACTCCTCTATTATTTCTTAGTCTAATATGACAAGATATCCTTTATTAATTATTAACCTTGTATGATTAGATCTCCTTTGAGGTTCTTAACATAGCCTGATTAGTGACCTTTTGTATTCTCAATATCGTATGATTGCAACTTTTTGTTTAGTCATTAAGCAAGTATAAGTGGCCTCATTTGTCAGTTCTTTTTTTAATACACTTTGGTTACCTTTTGGATATAAATATTTTATGAATAATTTTCGCTCTTGGTTCTTAATCTTTTGTAATTAAATCATGTTTTACGTTCTTATCATGCGTTATTGATATCACATTATGTTTTTAAATGTACTTTTATTAGAACTCCTTTCATATTTCTTAATCTAATATGATAGGATCTTCTTCATTAGTTCTTAATATTATATAATTGGACCTCCTTTTGCACTTCATAATATGGTACAATTAGTCCCCTTTCTTAGTTGACAATATCGCATTATTACAACTTCTTCCTTAGTCATTAAGCATGGATAATTGGCCTCATTTTATGAATAGTTCCCGCAAATGGTTCTTAATCAAATCTAATTAAATCACATTTTATGTTCTAATCATGAGCTATTAGATCTTATCCTTTCTAAATGTACTTTGATTCGAACACCTTAGCTATTTCTTAATCAAACATGACTAGACCTCCTTTATTAGTTCTTCATGTTGTATGAGGAGTTCTCTTTTTGCGGTTTAATAAATAGTACGATTATTTCAGTTTTTTAGTTCTGAATATTGAACGATTACAATTTATTCCTTAGCCAATAAGCAAGTATAATTGTCCTATATTTCTCTATTCTTTTTGAAATACGATTAGATCATTGATTTGTTCTTAATCTTTTATGAACAAAACTCGCTCTTGGTTCTTAATCTAGTCCAATTAAATCACATTGTGATTTCTTATTATGAGTAGTTGATGTTTCTAAATGTACTTTGATTAGAACTCCTCTATTATTTCTTAGTTAATACGCCTAGATGTCCTTTATAAATTCTTAATCTTGTATGATTAAATCTCTTTTCAGTTTCGTAACATAGTCTAATTAGTGATATTTTATATTCTCAATATCATATGATTGCAACTTATTCCTCTGTCATTCGGCAAGTATAATTGGCCTCAATTATCAGTTCTATTTGGAGTTCGATTAGATCACCTTTTGGTTCTAAATCTTTCATGAATAGTTCTCACTCTCGGTTCTTAATCTTGTCTAATTAAATCATATTTTACGTTCTTATGATGAGTTATTGCATCACATTATGTTTTTAAATGTACTTTTATTAGAACTCCTTTAACCATATTTCTTAATCTAATATGACTGGATCTTCTTTATTAGTTCTTAATATTATACGATTATATCTCGTTTTGCATTTCATAATATGGTATGATTAGGCTCCTTTCTTAGTTCTAAATATCATATGATTACAACTTCTTTCTTAGTCATTTAAGCAAGGAATTGAGCCTTATTTTATGACTAGGTCCTGGAAATGTCTTAATGTAGTCTAAATAAATCACATTTTATGTTCTTATCATGAGTTATTAGATCTTATTATCCTTTCTAAATGTACTTTGATTGAACACCTTACCTATTTCTTAATCAAACAGGACTAGACCCATTTTATTAGTTCTTAATGATGTATGAGGAGTTCTAATTTTGCGGTTCAAAACATAGTACGATTAGTGCAGTTTTTCAGAATTGAATATTGAACGATTACAACTTATTCCTTAGCCATTAAGCAAGTATAATTGTCCTAATTTCTCTGTTCTTTGTGAAATACGATTAGATCGTCTTTTTGTTTACCTCAATCTTTAATGAACAGAACTCGCTCCTGGTTCTTAATCTAATCTAATAAAATCACATTATACATTCTTATTATGAGTTACATTATTTTTTTAAATGTACTTTGATTAGAGCTCCACTTTTATTTCTTAATCTAATACGACTAGATGTCCTTTATTAATTCTTAATCTCGTATGATTAGATCTGCATCGAGTTTCGTAACATAGTTTGATTAGTGACTTTTCGTATTCTCAATATAATATGATTGCAATTATTCCTTAATCATTCGGCAAGTATAATTGGCCTCAATTATCAGTTCTTATTGGAGTACGATTAGATAACCTTTTGGTTCTAAATCTTTTATGAAGTTCTCACTTTTGGTTCTTAATCTTGGCTAATTTAACCATATTTTAATTTCTTATGATGAGTTATTACATCACATTAAGTTTTTAAAAGTTATTACATCACATTATGTTTTTAAATCTACTTTTATTAGAACTAATAAAGAATTTCTTAATATTAGATATATGAAATATCTTCTTTATTTCTTAATATTATATTTTGGATCTCGTTTTGCGCTTCATAATATGGTATGATTAGTCTCCTTTCTTAGTTCTCAATATCGTATGATTAGAACTTCTTCCTTAGTCATTAAGCAAGGACAATTGGTCTCATTTCGTGAATCGAACCCGCAAATGGTTCTTAATATAATCTAATTTAATCACATTTTGTGTTCTAATCATAAGTTTTTAGATCTCATTATCCTTTCTAAATGTACTTTGATTAAAGCACCATACCTATTCCTTAATCAAACACGACAATGCCTCCTTTATTATTTCTTAATGTTGTATGTGAAGTTCTCCTTTTGCGGCTCATAACATAGTACGATTAGTCTAGTTTCTTAGTTTTGAATATCGAATGATTAGTACTTCGTCCTTTGCTGTTAAGCAAGTATAATTGGCCTCATTTTTTTGTTGTTTTTGAAGTACGATTAGATCATCTTTTAGTTCTGAATCTTTTATAAATCTGGAGCCACTCTTGGTAATTTAATCTAGTATACCTAAATCACAATATGCATTCTTATTTTGAGTTATTCGGTCACATTATGCTTTTAAATGTACTTTTGATTAGAACTCCTATATTTTTTCTTAGTCTAATACAACTAGATGTCTTTTATTAATCATTAATCTTGTATGATTAGATCTCCTTTGAGGTTCTTAACATAGTTTGATTAGTGACCTTTTATATTCTCAATATCATATGATTACAACCACTTCCTTAGTCATTCAACAAGTATAATTGGCCTCATTTATCAGTTACTCAGTAATTGAGCACGATTAGATCACCATTTGGTTAAGAATCTTTTACAAATAGTTCTCGCTCTTGGTTACATTCTTAGAATGAGTTATTACATCACATTATGTTTTTCAATATACATTTATTCAAACTCCTTTCATATTTTCCAATCTAATATGACTGGATCTTCTTTATTAGTTGTTAATATTATATGATTAGATCTCATTTTGCTCTTATGTCATAATATGGTACGATTCGTCTCCATTCTTAGTTCTCAATATTGTATGATTACAACTTCTTCTTTAGTCATTAAGCAAGGATAATTGCTCTCATTATTTGAATAGGTCCCGAAATGGTTCTTAATCTAGTCTAATTAAGTCAAATTTTATGTTCCAAACACGAGTTATTAGATCTCATTATCCTTTCCAAAGATACATAGAATAGAACTCCTTTCCTATTTCTTAATCTAACCCAACTAGATCTCCTTTATTAGTTCTAAATGTTGTATGAGGAGTTCTCCTTTTGTGGTTCATAACATAGAACAATTAGCCCGGTTTCTTAGTTCTGAATATCGAACGATTACAACTTCTTCCTTGGCCATTAAGCAAGTATAATTGGCCTCATTTCTCTGCTGTTTTTAATAAAAGACTAGATCATCTTTTAGTTCTGAATATTCTATAAATGGAACTCGCTCAAGATCACACAGGTTTTGAAATGTACTTTGATTAGAACACCTCTAACTAAAATTATTTCTCTGTCTAATACGAGTAGATATGTTTATTAATCATTAATCTTGTATGATTATATCTCCTTTGATGTTCTTAACATAGTCTGATTAGTGAACATTTGTATTCTCCATATCGTATGATTACAACTTCTTCCTTTGTCAATAAGCAATTATAATTGGCCTCAATTATCAGTTCTTTTTCGAGCACGATTAAATCACCTTTATGAATAGTTCTCACTCTTGGCTCTTAATCTTGTCTATTTAAATCATATTTTATGTTCTTATAACAAGTTATTACATCAGATTATGTTTTTAAATGTACCTTTTTAAGGAAACCTTTCATACTTAATCTAATATGACAGGATCTTCTTTATTAGTTCTTAATATTATATGATTGGACCTCCTTTTGCACTTCATAATATGTTACAATTATTCCCCATTCTTAGTTGTCAATACGATACGATAACAACTTCTTCCTTAGTCATTAAGCAAGGATAATGGCCTCATTTTATGTATAGGTATGTCTCCTTGCAAATGGTTCTTAATGTAGTCTAATTAAATCACATTTTATGTTGTAATCATGAGTTATCAGATCTCATTATCCATTCTAAATGTACTTTGATTAGAACACCTTACGTATTTTTTAATCAAACCAACTAGACCTCCTTTATTAGTTCTTAATGTTGTATTAGGAGTTCTCCATTTGCGGTTCAATAAATAGTACGAACTAATTTAGTTTTTAAACTGAATATCGAACAATTACTACTCTTCCTTAGCCATTAAGCAAGTATAATTGTTCTAATTTCTCTGTTCTAAGGAAATACGATTAGACCATCTTTTAGTTTTGAATCTTTTATAAATAGTACTCACTCTTGATTCTGAATCTAGTCTAATTAAATCACATTATGCATTCTTATTATGTGTAGTTAGATCACATTATGTTTCAAAATGTACTTTGTTTCGAGCACCTCTATTAATTCTTAGTCTAATATGACTAGATGTCTGTTATTAATTCTTAATCTTGTATGGGATTAGATCTCCTTTGAATTTGGTAACATAGTCTGATTAGTGACATTTCATTTTCTCAATATCGTATGATTACAACTTCTTCCATAGTCATTCAGCAAGTATAATCGGCCTCAATGATCAGTTCTTTTCGAGTACGATTAGATCACCTGTCGGTTATAAATCTTTTATGAATAGTTGTCACTCTTGGTTCTTAATCTTGTCTAATTAAATCATATTTTACGTTCTTAGGATGAGTTATTACTTCACATTATGTTTTTAAATGTACTTTTATTATAACTCCTTTCACATTTCTTAATCTAATGTGATTGAATCTTCTTTATTAGTTCTTAATATTATATTAAGCGACCTCCTTTTGCGAAGTATAATATGGTACGCTTAGGCACCCTTCTTAGTTCTTATTATCGTATGATTACAACTTCTCCCTTAGTCATTAAGCAAGGATAATTATACTCATTTTATGAATAGGTCCCACAAATGGTTCTTAATCTAGTTTAATTAAATCACTAGATTTTGTGTTCTAATCACGAGTTATTAGATCTCATTATCCTTTCTAAATGTACTTTGACTAGAAAACTATACCTATTTCTTAATCATACTTGATTAGACTAATTTATTAGTTCTTAATGTTGTCTGATGAGTTCTTCTTTGACAGATCATAACATTGTAGGATTAGTCCAGTTTCTTAGTTCTGAATATCGAATGATTAAAACTTCTTCCTTAGCCATTAACCAAGTATTATTGGCCTCATTTCTTTGCTATTTTTTAAATACGACTAGATCATCTTTTAGTTCTAAATCTTTTATCAATGGAACTCGCTCTAGGTTCTTTATCTAGTCCAATTTAATCACATTATGCGTTCATATCATGAGCTATTTGATCACATTGTGATTCTAAATGTACTTTGATTAGAACTCCTCTATTATTTCTTAGTCTAGTACAACTGGATATCCTTGATTAATCATTAATCTTGTATGATTAGATCTCTTTTGAGGTTCTTAGCCGTCTGCTATTAGTGACATTTTGTATTCTTAATACTGTATGATTACAACTTCTTCCTTAGTCAATAGGCAAGTATATGTGGCCTAATTTGTCATTTCTTTTTTGAATACAATTTGGTCACCTTTTGGTTATAAATCTTTTATGAATAGTTCTCGTTCTTGGTTCTTAATCTTGTCTAATTAAATCATATTTTATGTTCTTATCACGAGTTATTACGTCACATTATGTTTTTAAATGTACTTTTAATAGAACTCCTTTTATATTTCTTAATCTGGTATGATAGGATCTTCTTTATTATTTCTTACTATTATATGATTGGACCACCTTTTGCACTTCATAATATGGAACAATTAGTGCCCTATCTTAGTTGTCAATATCATATGATTACAACTTCTTCCTTAGTCACTAAGCAAGGAAAATTGGCCTCATTTAATGAATAGGTCCCGCAAATGGTTCTTAATGTAGTCTAATTAAATCACATTCTATGTTCTGATAATGAGTTATTAGATCTCATCATTATTATCCTTTTTTTTTTGTCCAAATGAGTGAAGCCTTTTATTAATAATTCAGATTTAAGGTTTACAAAGCTGAATGTAGGGACACCTTTGAGCATCCAACCACAGCAATCCCTTAACAAGGTGAGGAATTGTATACTGGTTATACTCGAGATATGATTCATTCTTTATGCCCTCATTTGCAAGATTATCCGCTACTTGATTTGCTTTCCTAAATACGTGTAAAAAAAAAAAATTATTTCCTATTACAAAGTTGTAAATAAACTGAAGGAGAGAGTCGATGTGCCAAGGCAGTGTTGCTTTTCCATTCAAGATATTGACAATTATGAGTGAGTCCATTTCCACTTGGACCGATGAGAGCAGAAATTTGGCACAAAGTTGTAAGCCATCCACCAGGGCCATAAGTTCTACTTGTAGATTGGATTGGCTACGATAGAAGTTCGGGAAATTACAACAAAATTGGCCATTGTGGTCCCAGATATCTCCTCCTTCAACTGACTTTCCTGGGTTTAATACTCCTTTAGATCTCATTATCCTTTCTAAATGTACTTTGACTAGAACACCTACCTATTTCTTAATCAAACACGACTTGACCTCCATTAATTGTTCTTAATGTTGTATCAGGAGTTCTCTTTTTGCAGCTCATAACATAGTACGATTAGTTGAATTTCTTAGTTTGAATATCAAACAATTACTATTTCTTCCTTAGCCATTAAGCAAGTATAATTCTTCTAATTTCTCTGTTCTTTTTGAAATACGATTAGATCACCATTTAGTTTTGAATCTTTAAAAACAGTACCCACTCTTGATCCTTAATCTAGTCTAATTAAATCACAATATGAATTCTTATTTTGTGTTGTTAGATCACATTATGTTTCAAAATGTACTTTGATTCGAACACCTCTATTATTTCTTAGTCTAATACAACTAGATCTCCGTTATTAATTCTTAATCCTATATGTTTAGATCTCTTTTGAGATTTGGTAACATGAACTGAATAGTGACATTTCATTTTCTCAAGTATCATACGATTACTATACAAAGCTGGTAATTCAACAATTATAATCGACCTCAATGACCAGTTCTTTTTCGACACGATTAGATCACCTTTTGGTTCTAAATCTTTTATGAATAGTTCTCGCTCTCGGTTCTTAATCATATCTAATTAAATCATATTTTATGTTTTAGGATGAGTTATTACATCACATTATGTTTTTAGATGTACTTTTATTAGAACTCCTTTCATATTTCTTCATCTAATATGACTGAATCTTCTTTATTAGTTCTTAATATTATATGATGGGACCTCCTTTTGCACTTCATAATACGGTACGCTTAGGCTCCTTTCTCAGTTCTTATTATCGTATGATTACAACTTCTTTCTTAGTCATTAAGCAAGGATAATTGGCCTCAATTTATGAATAGGTAGCACAAATGGTTCTTAATCTAGTCTAATTAAATCACATTTTATGTTGTAATCATGAGTTATTAGATCTCATTATTCTTTCTAAATGTACTTTGACGAATCGTAGAACACCATACCTATTTCTTAATATAACATGACTAGACCTCCTTTATTAGTTATTAATGTTGTATGATGAGTTCCCCTTTGGCTGCTCAAAACATAGTACGATTAGTCCAGTTTCCTAGTTTTGAATATCAAATGATTAAAACATCTTTCTTAGCCACTAAGAAAGTATTATTGGCCTCATTTCTTTGAACATTTTTTAAATACGATTAGATCATCTTTTAGTTCTAAATCTCTTATCAATGGAACTCACTCTTGGTTCTTTATCTGGTTGAATTAAATCACATTAAGCATTCATATCATGAGTTATTTGATCAGATTATGATTCTAAATGTACTTTGATTAGAACTCCTTTCCTATTTCTTAGTCTAATATGACTAGATATCCTTTATTAATCATTAATCTTGTATGATTAGATCTCTTTTGATATTCTTAACAGTCGGATTTGTGACCTTTTATATTCTCAATGCCGTATGATTACAACTTCTTCCTCAGTCAGTAGGCATCAGTATAATTGGCCTCATTTGTCATTTATTTTTCAAATACATGTTGTTCACCTGTTGGTGATAAATCTTTTTTGAATAGTTCTCACTCTTGGTTCTTAATCTTGTCTAATTAAATCATATTTTACGTTCTTATCACGTGTTTTTATATCACACTATGTTTTTAAATGTACTTTAATTAGAACTCCTTCCATATTTCTTAATCTAGTATGATAGGATCTTCTTGATTATTTCATAATATTATATGTTTGGACCTCCTTTTGCACTTCATAATATGGTACAATTAATCCCCTTTCTTAGTTGTCAATATCGTATTATTACAACTTCTTCCTTAGTCATCTCTTCCATTATTTTTCTATGAGGGGTGAATGAGTCATCCATGGAGAGGTTATTTGAAATTCGAACATAGGATGAAGGGGTCATCCATGAAGGACTAATCATGCTATGTTATGAGCTGCAAAAGGAGAACTCTTGATACAACATTAAGAACGAATAAAGGAGGTCTTGCAGTCATGTTTGATTAAGAACTAGGTAGGGTGTTCCAATCAAAGTACATTTAGAAAGAATGATGAGATCTAATAACTCATGATTAGAACATAGAATGTGATTTAGTTAGACTGCATTAAGATCCATTTGCAAAAGCGGCTAACTCAAATTATAATGCTTTATGATACTATGATACTACATAATTGATGTAACCAACAAACAAGCTCAAGATTAAGGAATTTTATGACTTTTCTCAAGATTTTGTTAGGAATCCAATGAAGATCAAAAACAGTTTTGAAGTTGGCAAGTGTTAGATGTCTTAGAAGTTATATTATTGTGAATTTTAGGATTTAGGGATATTTCAGTCTGTTTTTTAGAGTTGGAAATTTTAGCAATTGTGTTTTTTTACTCATAAACAGTATTCACTATATTGTATTCATAACTACAATATTTTAGAAGTTTTTAGTTATGTATAGAATAGGACATCATAAATCCTAATCAAACGGCTTCCAACGGATATATGATTTCCATGCTAGGTATTCCGTTAGCCTCCAAGTGCTGCTTCTGTAACAATGAGGAATCTTTGGATGATCTCTTTGTGGCTTGTACAATTTCAACGCAGATTTGGAGATTTTTTGAATCTTGGTTGAATGGACGTTTGGTCTAGCTACGTCAATTTTGGACAAGCTAAATTCGTGGTGGTGGGCTGCACACTCACCTTCAACAACAACGGGGGCAATACATAAAATCCTTCCATGCATTATTTGCGGGTTTGTGTGGAAAGCTAGGAACAAGGCCATCTTCCAAGGGACGATCATCAATGCAACTTGGATAATTGTTGATATTTGTGCTTAATTAAAAGATGTTTCTTTAATGTATCCATTTAAGAAAGTGATAGATGCTGATGAACTTTTGTTTTTGAGAGGTATTTGCAATCAAGTTCCTCAATCACAACTGAGGAGAATACTTGCTGTTAAGTGGGAATGCCCTCCTCTTGGCTCTTTCAAGTTGAATATAGATGGAGCTTCAAAAGGCAATTCAGGTATAGCAGCGGGAGATGGAATCCTCAGAGATCACAATGCACAATGGACAATGCATCAAGGCCTTCTCCAACAGCTATAAAACAAACCAATTTGAAAGCTAAGGTTTTGGCTCTTGTAGATGGCCTCAAAATCTGCTGCACGCTGCAATTACAAGCTGTTGACGTGGAAATGGACTCATTAACTCTTGTCAACATCTTGTATGATTAGAGACTCCTTTGAGGCCAGATGTCCTTTATTAATTCTTAATCTTGTATGATTAGATCTCCTTTGAGTTTTGTCTCCAAACAGGAGGAGCTTAATAATTTCGTGCTTCACTTCCTCCGATACTGTGAGCAACAAGAATTTATTTTCTATTTTCCACCAATTTTTAGTCTTTTACGTGTCTGGCTGCCCATCAAAGGTGGGCACCTACACTCTCTTCAAGTGCTCGTAGTAAGTATGGGTACCATTATGCTTTTGTACATTATCTAGTGGTACTTGGGGTTGGCCTTGATTTTGTAGCCTTAGACAGCTTGTGCTATAGTAGTTATAGCATCTGATAAACTCGGAAGGAACAATTACTGAAACTGGGTTGTTCGTGCATCTAGAACCTCTCCCTCCTTGGGCATTCCTTGTGCTGGTGACGCTCTCTCTTGTGTTATTTGAATCATCCTTTCTAGCTCTAGTTCATGCTACCATTTCCTATATTACATCTCAAAGATAAAATTTTCAGATCCTTGTGCTAAAGATACAAAATAATAAGAGATAGCATGGTATATATAATGCTTCCAAGGTATTAATAATAATCGATAGTTTTATTCATAATTCTAATGATTTCCAAAGAAAACATAAAATGATACTAAAGTTTAAACTTTTCCACCACTGAAAAGGTGTTCTAACAAAAACATGCCATTTAACATTTATTCAAATGTAACTACACAAGCTAGTATTGAACCTAACATAGTGAGGTTGTCATTATTTAGTCCAACCTAACATTTGTGTTTCCTCTAAAGATACCCTCATTGTCAACACAGATCTTTTACCAATCCTCGTCTATGCCTCCCTCAAGGTCTTCTTCGAGGTCCACCTCAAGGTCATTCTCAGGCTCCTCTTCACGATTGATCAAAGGTTCATCATTAATTATAGGGACGTGTGCCTCCACTCGATTAATTAGTTGGTACAGGGCCTCTTTTATTTGGAACAGATGATCATTAACATATGGATCTCCACTGTTAAATCCTTGACTCGCCATAGCCTACACCAAGACAATCATTATATTAGTATAATATAGTTACTCTAAAATCCTTTTAAGTAAAGTTTTAATTTCTTGATCACAATTTCTAGTGGCATAACTAATACCCCTTATATTGCATAGACCTAACCTAAGCTTTGATATCACTAAAAATGTTACGCTCCTGACTTGCACTTGCCAAGCATGTGGCATTCGCCACATTTACAAGAAACTCGTGAATACAAGGCACAAGTATAATATTAATGAGTCTTAAATAATCTAATTGTAGCGTTAAAGACCCAGTCTGTGCAATAAAGTAAAAATAATAAGTGCAGTAAAACTAGGATAACCCATTTAAAATTCGATAATAAATACCCATTATTCGGAGCACGCAAGCTCAACTTATTGGTATAATATATCTAATTAATGTTCCAAGGTGATGTCCACCTTTAGTTCGCTCTTCGTTCTTGTATGCCTAATCTTCATCCTCAACTAGTACGTACTTGTATTTGTCTTTTGTACAAAATACTCATTAATGGGATGAGCGACAAGTCACCAACACCAGCTGTGTAGTACTTACTCCCTATTAGGTCATGGAGTTACATATATATACATTTCAAAATCATTTCACACTATAATCATGCACATGCTTTTAGTTTAAACCATCTCTTCAAATCGTATAATATTAAAATCCATATAATCAAGTAATTCAAATCATATCTTGAAACTGTAAATTTTTTGTCTAAACTATACTATATCAAATCACATATAATGTACTTTCAAAAAATCTATAACAAGTTACAAATTCATTTCCAGTAAATCATGCATAAATTTATGGTAGCTCAAAACAAAACACACCATCATTGACACTAAGTATTCAGCCTAGTGATTGGCCCGATTAAAAATGGTGTTAAGAAGTCCGTAGTTCCTCTTGACCTGTCATGTACTATAACTGTCATATACTGTAATTGCAATGTACTATAACTGTCATATACTATAATTGTCATGTACTGTAACTGTTATGTAACTGTCTCTAACTATCATGCAATGTATTTAGGACAATAATCCCCAGTGACTATTTCATGTTCGTTTAGAGCCGCAACCTCTTATTATTACCCATACGAAGCACATTTCAAACATATGAAAAATCATATAAAGATTTCACTTCTATAATTTAGAAACCATGCAATCCACATAGCCATATGTGATCTAGATTTTTATAACAAAAAGAATAATTTCATAGCAACATATTTTCACAAAATAACTTTTGACAATCATGTGAGTTCATAAAGCAATTTTGAGAAATATCAAGATTTTTAAAGTAAACAAATTTAGAAATTCAGGGAGGTAGGTATCACCTACCTTAGTATACAAATATATGCCTAAATCGCAGATCCTCCTCAGTTTCAATGTCTCCTGTAAGAGGTTCATAGTTAATTGACTTAATTAGATTGATCATTGACTGACAATATTCTCTAACTAATCTTCCCATTAATCCCCCCACCTGTCTACTTAGTCTAGTATATGTGAAACACAGCAGCTATAGTTTCATATAAATTTTTTATAATGGGAAATATTTTATATGGTATTCTCATATTTGCATACTAATTTATGTCCCTTGAAAGTTTCCTAGGACTTTATTTGGGTAAATTAAAGTATTTTGAAACAATTCACAAGCTTTAGAATTCGTTGGAGGCCTTTTCGAACCTGAGAAAGTTGGTACGGTCTCTTACTTAAGTGTTCATAAATATATTTGGGCCTATTTTTGGTACTTTCTAAAAATTATTGGGGTTTCCTTGTCATTTCTAAACCTTTAGGAGGGTCATTTACTCTATTTCTTTTAAACTTTCAAGGTGTTCTTGTAACTTCTAGAAGTTTTAGAGGGCCTATGTAAAGTACTTACAACTATAAGGGCCATTTGTAATTACTTGATGCCTCCAGGGACCACTAACACCATCTTAAAATTGTCAGGGGCTAATTAGAGTTCTCACAAGTTGAAAAGGACTTGAACTGACTCTTTAAAAATGTTTTTGGGTCCTACTGTTAATATTAAATACCTCAAGGATTAAATTGCAGTTTTGAAAGAATTTCTTCACAAGTTGTTCTTCTTTCCCATAAATCTCTTTCTCTAAACCACCACGGACGTCCAAGCTTGCAAGAACACCGATCAAGCCAACCAAACAGCAGTCGTTACGCGACTGCCTTTCTTCCACCGACAATCAGACAACTCCAGCCGTCCGATTGTTTTTTCAATTTGCGACTGGGCCGCGACTGTCCTATTCTCAGTTGACAGGAATCAAACCCCGATCATTACCAATAAACCTCGAGATTGATCAGATCTGGCCATGGATCTATATAGATCTAGTCAGATCTTTCTCTTCTTACCTACTAGAAACGAATCAGCTGGATCTAGGCCGTATAAGAGACAGGTTCTCGAGATTGTACGTCACCCCTCTGTTTCTTTCTCTCTCTATTTTTAAAAAAAAAAAAAATCAGAATAGTATTAATATTTTGTAAATTAATTTTTTCCAAAAAATAAAATCCGTTGATGACTTCATAAAATAAATTATTATTATTATTTTTTCTTTTGCTAGAAACTATGACAATTTAAATCCTTAAATTTCCTAGTATAATATTTATCTAAATTAAAAATTTAACCACCCAATTAATCTTTCAATAATCTAATTAACCAAACTCTAAAAGAATAACTAGTAAATTGAATAAATAATAAAATATTAAATTAAAAAAAATAAAATAAAATAAAACCTAACCTCGAAAGAAAATGTAGAATTTTTTCTTACTCAAAAGTCCTTTAGTGCAGGGGATAAATTTACGTAGTGCACATTCGTCAACTATTTATATAGGGAAAGGGCTCCTACTTGGCTGTCTTTTCTTTTCCAAAATTCCAATGATTCCTAACCTAATATCACTATGTTAATAAATAAATAAATTAATCTCTTGATTTCCTCTAATCATTAAATCCCTTAATTCTTCTACTCAGTAAAATTTCCCTAATAAATGTTTTCAATTAGGCAAAATTTTCGTGGATATTACATTAAGATAACCGAGTTTTTTTCATTTTACTAGAATTCATAAGGTACATTTCTAATGTATAAATATATATCCAACTAAGAAAATGTTTACTGCGGTCTTATGGAATATGTAAGGAGGATTGGCTTCTAAATTTGAATATTAACTATTCGAGGCAGATACTTTAAAAATAGCAGTTGAAAGAAAACGTAATTTCCAAGAACTTACCTCTATTTTATAAATTATGTACATGTTAAATGTTGACCAGATGCAAAAAAAAAACAAAAGAAAAAGCTAATACCATTTTCCTGTCATAATTTAAATGTAGTTATGAGCTCTTATTGCAAAACTTTGATGTTAAAGCAGATCCTTTATTCTTAGGTACTATCACTAAGGGGTACTTGGTTCATGTTCATAAATTGGAATCAGAATTAGAATCATACATAAAATGTTTGTATGATTTTTATCGAGTGGAATCATTAAGATAACCTGTGCTTGGTAAATAATTTTTAAGAATGGGAATCATATTAAATTAATATTATTGTTATTATTTTACAATTTTCTTTCCAGTAATTTTAGTTCCAAAATTCCATCCTACCACCACCTTTGCTTGTCGTCTGTCACTTCGCACAAATTTTCACCAATGTCAATTGCTTGTTCTCCTTCCTTTTCTTCATAAAATTTCTTGCAAGAAGAGCCCTCCTAAACTCTTCAAAAAGCCAATTCTCTCTCAACTACCAAATTTCCCTTACCTTGGTCAGAAGTAGATACAAATTTGTTAGAAGGGTGGGAGAACACTATGGAGAAAATTAGAGACTTTTTACGTAAAAGGTATGATGTTGAGGCTGGTTGGGATGGATGGCATTGAGGTGAGGATGGTGTGGGAGAGATGTTGGTGGAGTAGCAAAAGCTGGTTAGGGAGGACGACGGTAGGATGCTTGCAGCAGGGGGAGGTTGACCGGGAAAGAAGGCGTTGGAGGAGTCTGAGTGAACAAATTATTTTTTCTTTTTTCTTTTTCTTCTTAAAAGAGTTGGAATTAATTTAGGGTTGGTAATTTCTCATACGACCCGATATTACAATATTATTACACAACCTGAATTTTATCAATTATTAATGGATCAACCCGTTTATGATACGAAAGTAAACGAGTTGGGTTGGGTCAACCGTGGGTTGATACGATAATCCGTTAACTTAGTGACTGAACATATTTTGCTGAAGTGTTATCTCAATTATAATTTAATATAATATGCTTTAAAATTGTGAGTAATAGTTTTAATATAATATTATTAAATCAAAAATCATAATTATTTTAAATATTATCTAATAAATATTCAATAATTTTAATAATATGTTCTAAATTGATGTGAGAATAAGTTTTGTATTAATAATTGTTTAAGTTATTAAAGAATTAAAATTTTGTTATAAAAGTTAAACAAAATATAAAAAGTGTATGAAATTGAGAGAGAAAGAGAGAAAAGAAAAAATTGAAGAGTTAACAGTCTGTACTTTTAATCCTCATATAGTGGATATATATTATAAGAGTACAATGATCCATAAGTTAGGTGTCTGAATAACGTAACTTGTATCTACAGCTATCAGATACATGTGTAGACATCCACAACCAATAGCATTTGTAACAAATTTGAGATTTTAATTCAAATAGATCACAAGTTATTTGACTTGTCAAATAGGCTGATACATCTCTGTCAATAGTAAACAGGTTAGACACGAACATGACACAAATCCGAACGGGTCATACACGAACATGATATGATAACAAACGGGTTACATGACATGACAAGAGTACGAAACGGGTTACACGTGAAACGACATAATAACCTGTCAACCTAACCCATTGCCGCCCCTAATCAAATTTGTTAATCAAGAAAATCCCTCAATCTATTTGGGAATTGAGAACTCCCATATTTTTAGGTTTCATTTTGAAATCTTCATACCCATACCATTTACCCAAACAAGAGATATGGTAGTCATTCCAATTCTTGATTCCAAAACACTCATCAGAAGCTCCCCTTAAGATTCTCTTTTTTCTTTCATAAGTAATGTCAAAATTGGCAATTTTCCATTTGTAGATGGTTCTGACACGTAGAAGATCTAAAATTACAAGTTTATAGGTAACTCCTCACATTCTGAAAATAAGGAAGTAACATTTTATTTTATAATTATTATTGTTATTTTTTATCAAAACAAAGGTGGAAGTTAGTATAACCAGACTTTATACCAATCCTCCTAACATGCTATCACCTACTTATGTATAAAATGAAAATCACTGAACTCTCTTAAAAAAATTTATGTCATAACTTCTGTAAAAGAAAAATTCTCTAACATTTGCATTTGCCCCAAATATTTTTCTTTCCTTAAATCATCTTTTATCCTCAAACAAATAGGAACACGAGCAGTAAATTTCATTTGTATTTTTAATTATAAAATTCACACTATTTTACCCGAACTAAAATTAACTAAAATAATTTTTAAGAAATGATTAAAAAAATTTGATATCTTGTCAGCTTCAACAATTTCAAGTGAATAATCAATTTTTTCTACAAATTTTCCTTTCTTTCTTGCAATTAAGGAATCATGAATAACATAATAAATGCTTATAAGTAGACAGTCAAAATTTCATTCGAAAACAAAATCGGTGTTGTTGGCAACATCTAAAATTCCTTAATCAAAATTTTCAGGATTGCAAGAATTAAATTCAACCCAATTCATAATTTTTTTTCCAACAACTAGCAAAAATTCAAATAAATTAATTTAATGAGTCCTAAGATTATTGAAAATTTTATATTTCAAGAAATGAAAATAATAACACAAAATAATTCACCAAAAAATTAAGTATATTAATTTAAAATAAAGGAGTAGAATAGCCTGATTATAGTCGAGGCGCGCTAATTAGTACTTTCCTTAGGAGTAATACGCTTCCTACTGCATTAGGTTGTTGTGGCGTTCCTTCTCCAAGATACAATGACCTCCAGGTAATTTTTGATATAATAGAACTTTACCCATAAACTTACGATGTCCTTGTACTTAATTTATTTGGATATATAATTTATTAATATGATTGTAGCAATATTACAAGAATATGAATATAGATAGGAACAGAAGAAACAAATCTAATTTTGGAGTAGTGTATTATTTATTCCAGATACTTTTCCTAGAAGAGAAAGACCCCTATTTATAATAGTTCTAAAATAGAAAAAAAGCTGTCAGAGTTAATGTTACTTTCCCTTACACAATGTTTGCTACACGGGAATAGGTTAGAATGGAAAGATTTTTCCAACTTATTCTTTTCGCTTTTGTTTGGTATAATAAGTTTAAGTAGGAAAGGCCATTCCACAAGGAAAATCTCATTCCCACTGTATCCTTGGAAAGCCAATCCCCAAAAAGGGTTGTGGAAAACCCTTTCCTATTTCAATTTATGGATGTCAAATTTATCTAATTCTTTCAAATTTTATTCAATTTTTTAGTTACATAACTGTAATCTTATTGCTTTATAAATAAATAAGATATTATATAGTTAGTTAGATTATATAATTTAATTATTTGAATTAAAATAAATTTAATATGCATTTTTTTTACATTTTTTATCATTAGGATAAATTGCTAAATTGTACAATATAATTATTTAAATACATAATATAATTATTTATCTATAATTTTTATCATTGAGATAAAGTAGTTAGATTATACAATATAATGTTAACAAGTTACAAAATTATATTAAATTTTTATTTACATTCAAATAATTAAGTTGTATAATTTAATTATTTTGAATGTAAAAAATTAATATAATTTTGTAATTTTTTAGTTTTAACTCAAAATACATAAAGATTTTCGTAATTATAGACGTAATTCATGAATAAAAAAAAATGAGAAAAGTTTTTTTTTTAATTTAAAATCTATTGAATTTTAATATCTAAAAAAATTATAATAAATATGAAATAAAACATACTTTCCATTTTGACTTAAATTATCAAACACTAAAGTAAGAATGAGTAGAAACTTATTATGCTTGGAATGACATTTCCTTTCCAATCCGTTCTTGCGTACCAAACGTGGGATTAATTTCTTGATACAGATAAAGTAATGTAGTTGTAGTCTCATGATATTTTGAGGATATTGTGAGTTTGTTATAGTTTAGGAATACTTCTTAAGGAATTCTATCCGAAGCTCGAAGACGCTTCCCGACATGTGCAAGTGAATGGACTCCACAAGAGTCCCATGCACATTAATTTCAAATTATAATTAACAGGATTACCCATCACTGTTCTATTTTTCACAACTTCATTCACTGAGAGAATATTGTGTAGACACTTCCACAAAAAATATATAAGTTTTTGTTTCAACCCCAAAAACATTGCCAAATGGAAGATCCACTTCTGCTTCTACTAGAGTTGTTTTGATGAGTTCTGTTGACATTCTGGGCCTCTTGATCTTTCTTTGTAGCACAAATAATACAAGATCCCCTTGTATTGCTGATGATGTGAAATTTCATCTTGTGTTTTATGCAAACCAACCAAAAGTTAAAATCCTAACGTCTTATTCTAGGATTTGTTCATCCCATAATAAATAATACTTCTCTGTTTGTACCAGAACCATTTTTTTTATTATTCTATAAATCATATTTTGCTATTATTTCATAACCTGTTTTTTAATTACATTTTTATTTCTCCCGCACACATCACACTAAAAAGTTAATACAATCATCATTCTAGTAATATTTTAAATAAAATCTTGAATCAATTAGTATAAGCCAACATGATTTTGTTTTCGCTTACTCATAAACGTGTACCAATGTAATTTCAGGACTTTGGGCCGTTTTTTAACATAATTACCAAATTTAGCAACTGTTACATCAAGCAGCTCCTTTATAACAACAAATGATGGAGTACCATTACAAGACACTAGCAAGGATTGAAGAGGGGCTGGAAACTAGAGGTTTGAACAGGAATACAATTTGTCGAACTAAGCCAAATTCTTTGAGCTATCAAGTTTTCCAAAGTGAAATTGGTTCGAGAAGATTCGTTAATACTTTATTGTTCAATTAATCAATTTTTATTTGTTTCGTACCACGAGTAAGTGAAATAAAGGGTTAATAACACTTTGCCCCTTGAACTATAAAAATATACACTCTGTCTCCCATTTGTTGGTCCCAAAGCAACCTAAGAGGAGGTGAATTAGGTTTCTAAAAATTTTCTTACAAATTTGTTATCAATTCAAATTTTTTGCACTTAACAAGTCTCTGATACAAATCTAAGCAATTAAGTGTAAAATGAATAGAATGAATTAAGAGAGAGATTAAACAAACAGCACATCCAAGCTAGCTAGTTTGGAGTAGTAATCCACTAAGATGCTCCTTCAAATTTGGTGAGTCAATAATCTCAAATATACACAAAGTAGGATCACCCTTGCTCACGCTACATCTCTTTAGTTGAGCGAAGGATTTTACACTAAACCTCACTTTTGTACAAGATTATCAATCCACTCAATATTTTTGAATAGTACTCTTAAGTACACACTAATACAATATCACTAAAGAGCTAATTTGTACTCAAATTGTCTTTCTATTTGCTTGTATTCAATGTGTAAGTTGATGATACATATTATAAAAGGGTTGGTATTTATAGGTGTAATAAATCAGCTCCCAACCACCTCCTTACGGCTAGATAATAAATGGTTGAAAAAACTAACTGTTATGGGTTCGGACGTTCAAGGTTCTTATTGAGCATCCGAACAATCAGCCTATCTGAAATATCAAGGAGTTGAGGATGCCGTTTGGACAGTTGAGATTGCGTCCGTTCTTTCATCTGAACAAGGTATGTTGATTAGTTCAGTCATCGGACGGTGTAGTGTGTCCGAAAAGTTTGGTGCTTAACCAGGGATGCTTTTCTTTCAGACAATTAGTCTCGTCCGATATAATATTCTACGGACGGTAAGATGCGTCCATTGTAGGTACCTCAAAATTTTGCCTCTGCTTGACCTTTCAGACGGTGAATCACGTTCGAGATAAATTCGATCGAATGAGCTTGTGCGTCCGTTGTAGGTGCTCCAAAATTTTGCTTCCTGCCTGATCGTTCGGACGGTGCATTGCGTCCATGGTAATCTCGTTCGAACGAGCTTGTGTGTCCGAGAGACATAGTGCTGTTCGGACGATGTACTTTGTCCGAAAACTCTATCTCACGAAGAACAAATAAACTCCTGCTTAGCTCAAGTTCAGATTGTTAGATTACATTTGTCATCATCAAAACTAAGGTTTTAGGTCATCAATCTCCCCCTTTTTGATAATGACAAATCATGAGGCAAATCAAACAACCATGATCACCCAATTAGTTATAAACACTCAAATAGCTATCTTTCTCTCCCATTTTGGCATCATCAAAGCAAAATAAGCTCTCCCTAAGAGGATACTCCCCCTTTCGTAAGCCACAATAAAGGTAAAAATAGTCATAAAACAAAAAACAGAACAGTGAATAATAACAGTAACTACAACCAAGTTTAGCAAGTAGTCAACTACAACCAAGTACAAAAAATAGTCAACTACAACCAAGTGCAACAAATGTCTAAGTATAGCAATTGCAGGGAGAAACTAAGGGGAAACTAAGAGAAAACTAAGGGTGGAAGCTGAATCATTATTCTTCTTGGAGCGTTCCTCACGTTTGCGTTTTTTGGTTGGTGCATCATCCTCCGATAGCCTCACTATCTTGCTCACTCAAGTCTTAAGGATCACGGCGTTACATGATGTAGTTGAATCTGGCATCAACGTCTTCGTCCTTATCAACATCAACACTAGGAGTGGTGGATTTGTCAGGATTGGTTGTACCAACTGGATCCTCACGATTTTCGGGCTCAGGAATGGAATGATCACCATCTTCATTGTCGTTGTCATCGTTGTCAGAGGAGGACTGGAGAATGTATTGGAACTGGATATTGGCAAATTGAACCTGAGCTGAGGCAGACATTCCTAGATTGAGCGCTTCTTGAAGGATAGTTTGTTTTGTCTCTAGCCTCTTTAACTTCCGAAGGATGCGGCATTGAAATGAACTCATTTGATTGCTTAGTGAGGTAAGAAGTGTGCATAGATGGGAAAGTGAGGGTTTTGAAGATGGAATGTGGGGGTCATGGGATACGGGAGGTGTGGAAGAAGAGGATTGAGGAGGAGGAGGAGAGTGAGGTAGTGCAAGACTGGAAGTCGAAGCATGATTGTGTTTTGCACTTTTCAAGTTCAAATGCAGCTTTTGTAAACCATTGATCATTAAAAAAGCGCAAACCCTTTCTTTCACTATAAGCTTTGTTAAAATAATGAGGGTATTATTTTTTGTCAGAAAATGGGATGTCAAAGTGATCGAAAACTTTGGTTAAAAATTTTTCAAAAGGAATGTTCCTATGAGTATCAGTCAAAAAGAGCTCCCATATGGAGCAAAATAGACAACCAAAATCAAGTTTGATGCCTTTATAGACACAATAAAATAAGTACAGTTGCATTTTGCCTGGCTCAGTGTGATGTCCATCAGTAGGCAGTAGCAAATTGGTAACTAAAGAGTATAAAATGTTGAACTTAGGACTAAGTATAGTAGTTTTGGCTTCTGAAACCTGTTTAAAATTGACATTGAAAATTTGTTTGACCTCTTCTATGTCAAAACGAGCATCTATAGCAGGCCATTTTTCCAATGAGAAAAAAATAAGAATTTTCATCAGGAGAAGGAACTTCACACATCAAAGATGGAATTAATGACATTGGATAAAATTTCAAGGTTAACATTATTCACACGAGAGACTAAGGTTCAAATAGTCTAACCTTTCCGAAGATTAGCAATGAATTGCAACACCATATCATGATAGACAGGTAAATCCTTGTGAACTAAAATTTTCCAATTTTGTTTTTCAAAGCATGCCTTGGTAAGAGGTAAATTTAATTCATCACATAGACTTTGTGAAACAGGACGTTGAACAATTATGGATTTGCTAAGAAGGGAAGTGTACCTATCTGATGCCTTGGCATCAATGAATTTCGCCAGAGAGGGATTGGAGGTGGGTTGAGGATTTGATTATGTTTGACCCTACACCGGAGCTTTTCATTTTGATTTCTTCCCTCTTGTGGCTGTTGAAGATCATCCACGTGATAGTACCATCTTGATTTGAAGTGGAAGATGGAGAAGAGAAAAAGTGAGAGTAAGTGATTTTTAAGAAATTCTAAAGAATGTGATGTTAAAATGGTGATAAGAAAAGATGTTTAATTGAGATAGGTGAGGAGTTGGGAAGAGAGATTCCTTGAGCAATATCAGAGGAAAAAGGACGAATTGAAGGAATTGGAAATGAGACTCTCAAAAAGCCAGAGCTAGGGTTCAGTGGAAATGGTATGTCCGATAAGGGAAAAATGAAGGTATTTAAATGAGTAGAACAATCGTTCGGACGTCCGAACGATTGGTACACATCCGATCGTGTCTCTTATACACAGGAAATGTGTCTTTGTACGCCATTTTGTGCGTTCGAAAGAATACCAGACGGTTCATAATCATCCGTAAGAATTTCCAGAGAGTTTGAAGAGTGAGAGGTGAAGTTCGGACAATTGGAAACGTCTGAGGCAAAAGGGAGGGGTTCGGACTTTCATTTTCTTCCGAAAGATCAGATACCTTTGGACGCATATTTCGTCCGAAAGCATAATTCATAAAATTTTGAAATCAATAATACCCAAACAAGTTCTTAGAAATTCAAAACAATTTAAAGGCAAAGGTTTAGTAAAAATATCATCCAGTTGATCTTTTGTACACACAAATTTAATACAAATTTCCTTTTTGCACACAAGATCTCTAATAAAGTGATGCTTGACATCAATGTGTTTGGTTCTAGAATGCAAGACAGGATTTTTAGTGAGATTAATTGCACTAGTATTATCACATCTTATAGGCACACAATCAAAAATAGCACCAAAATATTTTAAAGTACAACAATTTCCAGCAGCAATATATTTGGCTTCCACAATAGATAGTAATTGAATTTTGCTTCTTGCTAAATCAGGACACCAAGCAATTACCCAAAAAGTGACAAAAATCACTAGTACTTTTTCCATCAATTTTACAACCAGGAAAGTCAGTATCGGAATAATTAATTAAATCAAAATTAGTGGATTTAGGATACCAAAGGCCAAAATCCATCGTCCCTCCTTTTAAGTATCTAAAAATTCTTTTTAGTGCAATTAAATGTGATTCTTTAGGACAAGATTAAAATTTGGCATACTAGACAAACAGCAAACATAATATCCGGTCTACTAGCTGTCAAATAACGTAGGCTTCCGATCATACCTCTATAGTATTTTTCATCAACACTATTACCTTCTTCTTCTTTGTCAAGTTTGGTTGAAGTACACATTGGTGTTCCGACTTGTTTGTAATCTTCCATCCCAAAGCGCTTGAGTAGCTCATTTGTGTACTTGATTTGTGAAATGAACATTCCTTCTTTTGTTTGGTGAACTTGAAGTCGAAGGAAGAATCGTAATTTTCCCATCATACTCATTTCAAATTCCTTTTGCATTAAACACGAGAATTCCTTGCACAAGCTTTCATTAGTTGCTCCAAAAATAATATCCTCAACATATATTTGAACAGTCAACAAACCATTAAGATTAGTTTTGGTGAAAAAAGTGGTATCAACAACACCTATTTTAAAACCATTTTCAATCAAAAAGTCACTTAACCTTTCATACCAAGCTCTGGTAGCTTGTTTCAATCTATATAAAGCTTTTCTGAAAGTTTGAAAACATGATTTGAAAAATCTTTATTTTCAAAACCAGGGGTTTGTTCAACAAAACATCTTGATCAATGAAGTCATTTAAAAATGCACTTTTGATGTCCATTTGAAATAATTTGAAATTGTTAAAGCATGCATATGCAAGAAAAATACGAATAAATTCTAAACGAGCCGTGTTAATGGCTATTGGCAAATTGAGACTGGATATTGGCAAATTGAACCAGAGCTAAGGCAGACATTCTCAGACTGAGCGCTTCTTGAAGGATAGTTTGTTTTGTCTCTAGTCTTTTTAACTTACGAAGGGTGCGGCGTTGAAATGAGCTCATTTGATTGTTTAGAGAGGTAACAAGTGTGCATAGCTGGGAAAGTGAGGGTTTTGAAGATGGAATGTGGGGGTCATGGGATACGGGAGGTATGGAAGAAGAGGGTTGAGGGGGAGGAGAGTTTGGTAGTGCAAGACCGGAAGTGGGAAGCATGTGTTTTGGACTTTTCAACTTCATATAGCAGCCTTTGTACACCATTGATCATTAAAAAGTGCAAACCCTTTCGTTCAGTATAAGTTTTGTTGAAATAAGGAGGGTATCATTTTTTGCCAGGGATGCTTTTCTTTCGGACAGTTCCGTTGCAGGTGCCTCAAAATCTTACCTCTGCCTGACCTTTCGGACGGTGAATTGCGTCCGAGATAAATTCATTCGGACGAACTTGTGCCTCCATTGTAGGTGCTCCAAAGTCTTGCTTCCTGCCTGATCATTCGGATAGTGCACTACATCCGTGGTAATCTCGTTCGGACAAGTTTGTGCGTTCGAGAGACATAGTGCTGTTCGGACGATGTACTTTGTCCAAAAACTCTGCTAAAAACAAATAAACTAGAATTCTTGCACAATTTAAGTTAAGATTGTTGATTACCTTTGTCATGATCAAAATCAAGGTTTTAGGTCATCACCATTGACACTATTCATCTATTACTAATATTAAAATTATTTAGATAATGTAGTTAAATGACTAAAAGATTATTCTTGGTACTATATTTTGATTTTTATGTATTTAAATTTTGATATTGATGTGGCAATTATTTAAAAATAAGTAAAAATAAACTATATAATATTTCAATGTAATCTATATAATTATATTTTTTGGTCAAATTTTTAAAATTTATAGATTTTTTTTTTGATATTATTTTGAATTTGAAAGTTTAACTTTAGTGGTAGAACAATTTTCAAATAGGCTCGTTTTCTATGAAAAAATTTTCTGTAAAGTAATTATATGAAAATATAATTTCTATATTTAAATTTTGTGATTTTTTCGATATCTCTTAATATTTTGCACTTTTAATATTTTGCTTAAGCTGTGCAAATTGAGATGTCGGATATAATATAATTCAATAGTTTCTTACATTTTCATTCCCTAAAATCCACGATATCAATGTACGATTATATTTTATTTTTTACCTAATTCTTTTATAACTATTGAAAATCAATTAAATACATGAAAAATGAAAATAGAATACTAAGGGTATTTTATGTCATCTTACTAAATTTTCTTGATATTTTAAAATTTTAAAGGATGAATAATATGAATGGGGGTAAAGTGTATATTTATATAGTTCAGGGGGAAATGTAATTACCCGTATAGTTAAGGGGGCAAAGTGTTATTAATCCTGAAATAAATCCCTCTCTTTCTTGAAAAATGATAAAGTTGTTTTAAATATATTTTTTTCTAAATATGTATCAAAGATTTTTTTTCTGAAAGCGAATATATTTTATTCAAAAGTAGAGGTATAGCCAATTTAGCATATGTAGATCTCCAAAAAGTTAGCCAAGATATTATAAACTAGGAGTAATATTTATTTCACACGCCTACAATAATCTGCATAAAGTTTAGGCCGAAATCTATTCTCTTTTCCTTTTTCTTTTTTTTTGTTTTTTGGTTGGGCGATCTATATATTCATGTTTTGGCACATAACAATCGTTACATTTAATGATATTTAAGATGTTTAGAAACATTAAATCAGAAAAACACCATTAAGTCGTCTGATTTCACCAGCTCTAATCAGGCCAAACCACATAGGATTTGGGGTAGACTACAATTTGAGAAAAGTGAAATGACTTAAACCTAACTTTTTTTCTTAAATTACAAGGAACCCCTTGTAGTTTGGCTAATATTCAATTTACCCCTATGATTTGCAAACCTACATTCCACCGCCCTATACTTTGGGTTAGTGTGAATTTAGGAGGCTTGAAAATTTTGAATTAAAGGGTTATTTTAGTCATTTAAAACCTCTAATCAAAGTTAATTATGTATTTAGAATAAAATGTGTACAACCCCTCTGTTAGGTTTTTGGGCTATGAAATAGTAGACTTAGAAGTATTTTTTACATTTTGCACAAGTTCCTAACTTTTTATCTTTTTATCTTTTCATAAAACTGTGTGCAGTGCACTAATGTTGTGTAATTGTGTTCATATACTTGTTAATGACTATATATTCTATTACATTCTATTTTATGAAAAGAGAAGGTAAAACTCAACAATGGCATGAAAGAGATCAAGGATCTTCGCCAATTTTACAAGAAGCTTGAGAAAAGGGAATGAAAAACCTCCGTTTGACCAGCTCCATTCTTCAACCCCAAAGATTTTACTACAATATTTTGGTTGATTGTCTTATTGACTGATGATAGCGATGGCAATGAGTTGGAAAAAGAAGGAGAACCTCAATCCATTCGTAACGAATTAAGTTAATTGATTTTTTATATTAGCGGTGTTCAATCTCAACTCGAAATTCAACCCAATTCAAGTTAAAAACAGTTGGGATAAATGAGTTGGATTATCGGTTTTTTTTTTTAATTGAATTATTTGAAACTTGTTGGGTTGGGTTTTGTTTTTCAAAATCTAATCCAACTCAATAATCCGATATCCCCATATAATTTACTTATATTTTTTTTTTGATTATTTTCCTTACCATTACGTCTATTTATAATTTTTCCCTTTCATTCTTGACATAATATGCATCTAACATAATTTTATAATTTTTTTCCTTTTCATTCTTAACTTAACCATTTCATTTTGACAAAATACATATCATAATGATGATCTTACAATGATATTTTTTTCTTTTTTTAATTTTTTTGAGATTTTAATCCAAATTACCCGTAAAATCGAGTAATTCACCTAAATAATATTGAGTTTCCTTATTGATTGTATTGAGTTGGGTTGTGCTTTAAATTATCAACCCAAAATTTCGAAAACTTGAACACAAAACTACCAACCCAGTAATCTAACTCATGATCACCCTTATTTGATAGGTATCCATTTAGGGAACCATTATTGTTAGAGCAATAATTTCTTGCTACAGCAAATTTCAGTAACGACAGATTTACCCTCAGCCAATGAAAACCCAACTTCTCCTAAACTTTGCCAGAGCCCCATCGCAAAATTTTGCCCCTGTAAGATCCTTCCAACTCCGGCGATTATTTTCAAGTGGGCATAGTACTACAACTTTCTCTTCAACTGCCATGGAATAAATAATTTATCAAAAACATACTACAAATCCAACTCGAAAACAATTGTATGTGTAGTATACAATGAAAATCCCATCTAAAAAAACTGAATTCACTTAAAGGAAATGAGATTAAAGCTAATGGCCCAGATAGATTTAGCTAATGACATACCAGAAACTTTTGGACGGCGAAGCACAAACGTGCTCTCCCAAGCACAATCTAATCTCGAGGATCGCTAATCGTTGTTAGTAAAACATCAAAAGTAAAAGTTTAAACCAATTATTTGGACTAAAAAGTCAAACTCATAATTGACAACGAAGTGTAATTCATATGATAAAACTGTACTTCTCCTTATGACTTAGGTCATAAGTTCGAATTACCAAAGAGTGAGTGGAGATCCGTTGATTTTTTTTTGAAAATAATACAAAAAGTTTCTTAACATGACTTTTTATCACAAAATTAAAAGACATATTGGCTTAAGAACAATCGGAAGAGGTTTGATTTTCTTATGGCTCTTGCTAATTGAACCAGATCGCCCTTGGATTAAGGCATCGCCGCACCGTGAAGGAATACTTCGACGAGGAACAAGATTTGGGAAACTAAAAATGTTGATATTTTGAGGCCAATTTTATCACTAAGAGCAAATTTGCTCTGGTTGGAAATTAATTACTGTACCAATAACATCAGCCAATTATTTAGTTACGATTGATCATGTTGAAGTATGGCAAATGATATTGCCACAGGAAAAATCTTAATAGCACAGCTATATTGTCAATTTGCCAAAACTGCCCTTAACAAAGTCAATTTACTAAAACTCGTCATCTTTCTCTAGACCCACGTCACCAACCAGATTTTCCCCAATCCCTTTACTATGTGATTTCCCCAATTTTGTTGTCTTCAACCCTCCAACTATACTTTCTGATTTTCCCAATTTCATCATCTGAAATCCTCCAACCACTATTGGTTGAACCCCTACCTTCCTTCAAAAATAGAGAAAGATCTAACCTTAATTTTGTCAAAGAGTGCGAGAAGTTAAGAGAATTTGGATTGGAATACTAATCGATCAATTTTAAACAAAAAAATTCAGACTGTTGGGATAGTAGGAAATTAGTGGTGGAGTGACTTGCAATGGGGGAATTATTGACATTTTTATTGAGTTAAGGAAAAAGAAACTTATGTTTCGGTAAAGTAAAAGTGAGGGGACTTGTTGGAAGATATGCTTTTCTCTGGCAAGGAAGCATAGAAACGAGAGAATCGAAATGAAGCAGTGTTCATGATGCAATGATACTGGAAATAAGGACCAATAGAATAAGTCTACGTGGTATGTAATTAGAGGTCATTAAAGGTAATTATGTAATTTAACTCTTATGTTAAAATGCATCGGCTTGGTGCCCATACCGAACAAACGACCCATAGGGCTAGGACAAGGCAGACCTACCTAATAGGTCTAGTTGATCTACTAGGATCGATCAGGGGATTAGTACCCAAGCTATCCATTATAAATAGGGGCTCAACCAACTAATACAAGGCAAGCAATAAAAATCATGTTATGTGTATATATATATATATAATATATATATATATATATATATATATATATATGAACAAACTATATTCAGCAATTAGCGCCTTATGTGGGAATCCAAATAAAAAGCTAGTGTAGTCTCTATTCCCATTATTGTTTACAAAAATGAGAACCCATAACAATGGAAGGAAAGCTAATAGAAAAAAAAATGGAATAAACTCAAGGTTCAAACCCTTAAGAGTCCTCGCATCAAAATCAGGGAGCTTTGCAAAATGGTGAACTTAAGGAAGCAATGTTGTACTTTTTCTCTGACAATTTCCAAGCATTTAAAGATTTTATAAACAATCATAAAAAACAACCATAGGCAACAGGAAGAACTCATTTTGAAAAAAAGGCAGCACAAGAAGATACTGCTAGTGATGTGTTATACCAAGCACAACACTCAAAATCACCTTCACGGCGAGTAGGATCAGTCTCTTATACAAGGAATCGGTTTGAACCATAAAAAAATGATTGAACAAACTGTAGACCAAACCGCGAATGATGCTAAAGAAGCACATATTATGTCCAAAATGACACTAAGAGTTCATGAACTCTTAGGGAAAAACACCACTCAAGTAACTGACCTCATTGTGATAAATCGAGACCCTTTTACCCTATCCATCCAAGCAGAACCAATCCTGTATAATTTTATACAACCAAATTTGGACACTTACAGGGGAATCACTGATCCTGCTGATTATGTGGCACGTGTGTCTGTAATTACCAAGTTATATGTCTATTTTGATGCTACCACATGCAAAATTTTTGCCATCACATTAAGAGATTTATACTAAAAAAATGGTTTAAAGAGTTAGGTCTCAACTCATTTGGATTGTTTTCTGATTTAACAAAAAAGTTTCTCAGACATCTCATGAGCAGACAGATAATCCGAAAAAAGCATCTTATCTCATGAACATTTGGCAAAAGCCAGATGAGCCATTAAAACAACACATTGCCAGATTTAATGATGACACTATTCAATTTCAAAATACTGATGAAGCACTTTTGACAGCCGCCTTCATGAGTTGGAATGAATCTATCTAGATCTTTCAATGTCGAACTCACATCAAAGTTACCACAAACTTTTAATGAATTTCTGTTAGCGAGTTGAAGGTTATATTTGAGGGGAAGAGTCCAATTGGACAACAAGAGAATTTTTGTGATGCGTACAAAGGAAAGCGACTTGTCGAACAAGGGCCCGATAAGAAATGCTCAAATAAAGGTTAAAAAATAACTGAGTTAAAGGATTAGACTATTCCTAGTAGAACAATGTAAGTTATTCCCAGCCGATCAGTTGAGGTAATCAACCAAGCCTCTTGGCAAGAAGAGTTACTTTCCCTAGGAATAATACTTTTAGGCCACCCCGAACAAGAGTCCATCCCGATGATGATTTTATCCCACTCAACACTTCTAGAAATGTTATTCTATTTTAGTTCATAAATTATCGGGATAATCTAGAACTAGCTCAACCGAAGTGTTCGAAGCAGCACAGACAAGATAAATATTGTTATTATGCTCATCATTGAGATCATGGCCATGATATTGACATGAATGTAATGACCAAAAAATTGGCATCGAATGGGACATTAGGAAAGGATTTCTCCAAGAATACATTCTCGAACGGTCAAACAATTTAGGCAGAATGAACAACAGCTTGCACAACATGATCACAGACCCCCCCAGACCTTATTATCATAGAAATCAAAATCAGAGGCCGAATGACAACAACTAAAGGTGACCTTTCCTGAACAATGATAATGTGGGCAGGGTTATTAACACTATCACTGGGGAAGAACCAACGGAGATGCAACAAATACAAGAAAGCATTATGCCTGAGTAATCCTTCTAGGAGAGGCTATACCAAAAAAATCAAAAAAGAATATGAACATTTGTTGCACGAATGATGATCCAGTGCCCGATTGATACCCTTATATCGACTCAATCACTATTCATGTTAGGGTAGGAGACTTCCAAATTCATGAAGTCTTCATAGATAGGGAAACTTGGCAGATATCATCAACTGGCATACTTGGGAAAGATTGGGCATCAACAAGGAAAGGAACACATACGACCTATCCAAACTCCTTTGGCTGGTTTTATTGGGGACTCATTCACTCTGCCATTAACTCTCAGAGAGCCCTCCTTTCCTTGATGTAGAATTAAATTGATTAATTTTGTGTTAGTCACACAAGCTTCATGCTATAACATGATATTAGGCTGACCAACCTTCGTAGTATATGTTCATCATGATCCATATATTTGTCATTTGGGTGTAAAATTTGCACTCAGAGATGGATCAGAAGGATGCATCTGGGAAAATCAATAGGAAGCTCGAGATTGCTATATGGTGTATTTTAGAAACTGACCTTCTTTTATCTGAATTGAAGAGATACCTGACAAAATAATGTCTGGGACAATCGTTGATGAAAAAGAAAAAGGAAAAGAAAAAGTTTTAAGACGTCAGATCCCGTGTTTGCTATGATGGTTTTAGATGTGGATCCTAGGATTGCTATTGAAGAAATTGCCTTCAATCTAGCTTATCCTGACATAAATCTAAGAATCTATGCTACGATTGCCTGCCGAGTTCAAAACTGATATGTTTAAGCTTCTGTATGAGTATGGGGACATTTTTACCTAGTCACATTTTTACCTAGTCAGCAGAAGATATGCCTGGAATCTAGTGAGAAATAATTGAACTCAATCTTGAAATTGATTCGGCATATAAACTTGTCAAGTAGACAAAAAAACTTTTTAGACCTGAATGTAGTCTGTTCATAAAAGTTGAAGTCGATAAGCTATTAATTGTTCAGATTATCTAAAAGGTCTTGTACACAACATGGTTATCAAGCCCTGTGCTAGTAAAAAAGCAAGACTTGAGCTAGCATATGTGTATTGATTACACCGACCTGAATAAAGCCTGTCCGAAAGATAGCAACCCTTTGCCTCAGATTGACATTATAGTAGATTCATTAGTAGGCTTTACCATAGGACATTTTTTTTGGATTGATATTATTGTAGATTCATTAGTAGGCTTTATCATGGGACATTTTTTTAGATTGACATTAGAGTAAATTCATTAGTTAGGCTTTATCATAGGACATTTTTTAGATACCTATAAAGGTTACCATCAGATCTTTCTGAGTAAAACAAATGAGGAAAAGACAATATTCATCACAGATAAAAGAATGTACTGCTATCAGGCTATGTCATTTGGACTTAAAAATGCAGGAGCAACAAATAAACGGCTAGTCAACAAATTGTTCAAAAAGAAAATTAGTAGGAACATGGAGGTATATGTGGATGATATGGTGGTTAAAAACTGAACATACGAGGATGTTGTTTCAGATCTGCAAGAAAACCTTGAATAATGAAAGGTGTAAATATGAGACTAAACCCCTTAAAGTGCACCTTTGGGGGGGGGGTCCTTTTAGGGAAATGTTTGGGTTTAATTCTCTCACAAAGATGAATTGAAGCAAATCCTAAGAGGGTTTGAGACATTTTGAATATGAAGCTCGCAACTCGATTTAGAAAGTTTAATGGCTTACTAGTTGGATGGTTGCCCTTAAGAGATTCTTGTCAAAGTCAGCCGAGCAGAAGAGAGTTAACCTTCTTTCAAACAATCAAAAGGGCAAAAGACTTTGAATGGATAGAGCAATACCAACGAACTTTTGATTAGTTGAAGTAATACTTGGCAGACCTCTCAAGCTTGATTGAACCGAAGCCTAGAGAAACATTTTTCCTTTATTTATCTGCCTCGGGCAAAGTTGTAAGTATAGTGTTAGTTTCAGAAAAAGAGCAAGTTCAAAAGTCGATCTCTCTTTGGCCATAACAGCTCAAAAATTGAAACCATATTTCCAAAGCCATGAGATTGTGGTTTATACTGATTTTCCCCTAACAATAGTTTTGGGAAAACGTGATGATTTAGGAATAATGTTGAAATGGTCAGTCAAAATCTTGGAATATGACATCAATTAACTTTATCCACCATCAAAGCACAAGCTTTGGTGGATTTCATCATCTAAAGTACTTTTGATTTGTATTCAGTTGAAAAGTGCTACAAATCAAAGAGAAAATAGATCAAGAATCAAAAGATTTTATAATTTAGGAGTTACATGTGATGGGGCCTCTTGTACATTGAGATCAGGAGCAAGTGTCATCATTCGATCCCCCAAAGGAAATCATTTCACCTCTGTACTTCGATTTGATTTCCAATCCTCTGACAATGAAGCAGAATACGAGACAATCCTGATAGGGATAAAAATAGCAAAGAAGATGGGAGCCAAAGGACTATTGATCAATAGTGATTCACTGCTAGTGGTTAGTCAAATACTTATTAACTTTGAAACTCGAGGGATAATTCTACAAAAATACCTTAAAAAGGTCAAATAGTTGAAGCACTTTAAAGAAGTAGAATTTATCAAATTTTGCTGTGCCAAAATTACTAATGCTAATGCACTCTCAAAACTTGCTTTGGCCATATATTCTCGTTTAACAAAGGTAGTGCTCGTTGAAGTTCAAAACCATAAGACTGATCAATAAGATAGAGACGATGAAAATTGAAGATGATCTAGGATGGATAAAATCGATCTTAGACTGCCTCACTATCAGGTAATTCTACTTGAAGATCGAATAGAAGCCCAAAAGTTAAAAATTTGTACTATGAAGTATGAGGTAGTAAAAGGGGTTTTATACAGGAAATCATACTTCCCTTCTGCTTCGATGTCTAACATAAAATGAAGTTACATAGATGCTTTGAGAAATATATGAAGTAATCTGTGGAAGCCATGTAGAGGCTCGAAGTCTAGCATGAAAGTCCATTCTAATAGGTTATTATTGGCCAACTATGCATAAGGATGCGCATCAATTAGTGCTCAGTAGCCATAAATGTCAAATTCATACTCTAATCCCTAGAAAGCCAGCTGTGGATCTAACCCCTATTTTTAGTTCATGGCCATTTCAACAATGGGACATTACATATTAGGACCCTTGACCAAAAGAACCAGGGGTTGCAAATATCCAGCCGTGGCAATTGATTATTTCTAAAAATGAATCGAAGCAGAGCCAAAAAAATCCATTTTAAAAAAAAACATCAAAAGTTCTTCTGGAAAAATATTGAGTTTGTCGATACGGCATTTCCCACATCATCCTGATATTAGATAATGGAACTCAATTTGTTGAGCAACCATTTAGATCGTTCTGCGAAAAACAACAATTCAAGATGCATACCACCTCAGTTGGTCATACTCAAGCAAATAGTCAGATTGAAGTTTCTAACAAAACTTAAAACAAGAGTTGATCGAGCTAGAGAAATTAGATTGAAGAGCTCTCCGATGTGTTATGGTCCTACCAAATCCATACATAAATAGCTACTGGGATTACGCAGTTTATTTTGGTTTACTGTGCAGAAGCAGTTATTCAAGTAGAAAATGGTGTATAAACGTCTCTTAGTAGAGAATAGAGAAACTTGAACAATTACGAGGATAGAATTACTGTTCTAGATCTATTAGAAGACAAAGATTGATAGTATCCATTCAAGAACCAAACTACAAACAAAAAATGGCTAAGTACTACAATTCGGCCATTCAACAAAGATATTTTCGACCTGGTGATCTTGCTCTTGAAGGAATACTGAGGTTAGCCGGATTGATGGTACTCAAAAGCTTGATGCGAATGAGGGAAAGACTATATCAAGTCATTGAAGCCCATTAGTTAGATTAGTACAAGTTATCCGCTCATGAAAGCAAGATCATTCCTAGAATATGGAATATTGTCATGAGATAACTTGAAATACTATTTAGGAAATTGATACAACATCTAATCAGCTATTGTACTTAACTAGGCAAAAATATTTTTTTATTTATAACTAAAAGGTTTTACTAAAAGATCCTAAGATGTTACACGGATCAGCAAAAACAGACACCTAATATATCGCTATCATTTATCTCAATCAGACTTTGTTCCCTAGTCATCAAAATCTTTATTAGACTCTGTCGGCAAATATTTTACAAAAAGAGTGTTGAGTGATTGGGACTCCCTGAATTTATTACCTAAAATAGTCATCACGTCTATTGATATATCTTCGTCATAGTTATCAAAAGATTTGAAGTCTAGAGAAAGATCAAAAAATTTTCTACATACTTTACTCTTCGAGTGCCTCCCGATATCCCTAATGTCTGGCGTTCATGCAAAGTGAAACTAGATCATTACCAAGAGCATTTGAAGAAAGGGAATTGATTTACATTGTTAACAGAAGAGTTGGATTAAGCAGCATCAACATGTGTTTCAATCTCTCGAGCTTTTGATTGAGCTTCCCATAGATCAGGAGTGCTCTGCTTTAATTCTGTTTGCTTGTAGTTAAGATTATTGGCAAGTTGACTAACCTCTTGCTTTAGTTTGTCCACCTTAGTATTGTCGAAACTTTCCAACCTAGCCAGTTTAGTTACCTTCCTTCCAATCTTCCTTGAAGCTCCTGTAAAGCTACTTCCTTCTTTTTCTTCAGTTTGGTAGTCAAAGCAGACATAGCAAGTTCATACACCTCTCACTGCTCAAGATACAGTCTTTCATACTCGATGGAACATTGTTGATTCTCTTGTATATTAACTCCAATCTACATTAAGAAAGATAACAACAATGACTAAGCTAGATATGTGAACTAGACTGGTCTACCAATGCACTTGTACAAAGTTACCAAAAAATTTACCTTGTAAAAACTCTGGCTCATTTCATCACGGATTTGTTTGGTTGAGCTCTCTATTGCTTATGCACGATCATGAGGAGGGAAAATACCATTCATCCACTCATTTGAAACCCAATGTGTTGACCTCTATAGTTAACAATCAAGCTCTAATTTGGTTGGAAGAGATGTGTCATTAACTCTCCTTCTTGATTTCGGGCGGGCAGAATGGATCGCTTCATCGATGAAAAATCCTGCAAACCACTAGAGTCGAATACTATTCAATCACTTGGTTATTCCAAGGAATATAGAAGGCTCTTAGTTTACATGATCAAAGACAAAACGAGCCACCTGTAATTGGAAGAATGGTAGAAGGAGTTCGAATTAAAGATTGGGAAGGAATAGAAGGAGAAGGGGTAGTGATCTTCTTCTTACTCTACTGAGCCTTAGTTGGTGGAATAATAAGTGCCCTTAAAGTCAATATTATTGGTGCAGGTAGTAGTCCTAACACGTTTTTGCACTGGGACAATTGAAAATACCTTCTTCTTAGATGCTGGGAGTTTCTCCTGAACTAAAGACCCTTCTCCAGCTGATATGGAAGCCCTACCCCACTTGTTGTCATCAGTTGAGCAGGAATATTTGAGGATGATTTCTTCGGAATGACCAAAAGAGATACATCCCTGGAAGATTCCCTCTTCGCAGGACCAGTCAATAATAACCTAAACTCTCCACTTGAAAGTTTATATGAGTTAATAAGATTTGGAGGATTAGAAAATGGAAAAAATTAACAGTTCAACCCTTACTGGCGTCAAAATCGAAAGTAGGATTGAGGGCCCCAGTTCTTTCTTCCGAAGCCGAAAGGTTCTAATCAATTGAGGAATTCTTTCCCCCAAACTGATTTCACAACTCTCAATGAATTGACCTTCTGAACACCTTCATATAGGGACTTTTCCAAGTTGTCGATTGGATCCCGATTGTAAGAAGACGACTAAGCCAAAAGTGTTTCATCACATAGAGACTCTTAATTGTATCCATAACCTCTTGCTTTATATAGAAAAATGATTTTTCCATCCTTTAATTAAGGTCGAATAACCAGCTATCAAATCTAGCCATTTGGGTCAACTAGTAAAGTAATAGAAGCCCGTCTCTCAGTTCTGGGTCAATTTATAAAAAATCTAAAACCTCTTGCCATGGCTTTAACATCCAGGTGCTTGCATATCAAGCAGAAGCTACATACAAACTAGATGGCGTTTGACACCAGCTGAGATATAGAGATCTCAAAATGATGACACAACATCTTGAACACTCAGAGTATAGGAAAATGAAGACCGGACTTCAACTGGTCTTCAAATACGATAAAACCCTTTAGAAGGGTCATAAGCTCGATCTGAAGTCCAGGAAACCTCAACACAATAGAATCTGGAAAATAGCAAGCCATCTTGATCCGTCTCTCCTAGTTGGAAGAAATTGAGCTTGATATATTAAAGATTGAAGGAATCAGATCAATATTAGGGGATTCAGAAAGACTTCCATCTTTCTCGATCTTGGTGGCTTCCTCAATGGGAAAAGAGGTGTGAGGCTAATATGATAAGGTATGAACTGGAACCAAAAATAGATGAAATGAACATCTACTTGCTTTCATCTAACGCGACACTGTTAGCCAGAGTATTCATTTCTCCTGTAGAGGAAGCCATTCGAAGGTTATAGACGACACAAGAAGTTTTACAGATAAAGAAAAATGGAAAAGATGAATCAACCAAAGAAGTGATTACAACATGAGCAAGGGTAATAGAAATACTTGAATTAGTGACAAGAGGGAAAAACACGGACTGTAATTAAACAGTAAAGTTATGCAGAGGAAAGAAAAACTTTAACAATGGCCGGAGGAAATAAAAATCGTGAAAAAATGCCAAGAGAATGGTTGAAAAATATTTATAAAGGAGAACTTACAGAAATGGGTCATTTGGGTCAGGACCTTGTTCATTGAGCACAGTATTATTATTTTTCTGGGGTCAACGTAGTCAATTCCATAGCAAATTGCAACTACCAACCTACTTGCTCTAGCTTCTTGGCAGGCTAAGTAGTAGAAAAATCTTCAGTTTTACGTATTATTTGCCTCATTTTTATGTGTTGTAAGCAATATTTGAGTTAATTATGAGTTTAATTGGTTTATTCTTAGTTTTCATAGGGTTGAAGTACAAAAGGAGTTAAAATGACGGAATAAAGCGTAGAATATTTAAAAGAGCAAAGTGTGTACAAGCATTGAGCAATTTGGACACTGTTTTGTATTTTGAGCATACCATTCTATTCGACCTCTAATTAAGTTCATTCAAGATGCGTTGGAAAGTAAGAGAAAGAGCTACAACTTTTCAGTTTTGCATTTTTTCAAATTCTATTAGCATTAAGGCCAATATTGGAGTTAAAGTTGAAGTAGTAGTTTTGGATTTAGTGCACGTGCACCCAAAACCTAGAACATGTGCACCCGATCCAGAGAAGAAGATTCCAGGAGCCAATTTTAATGCACGTGCACCCAAAACCTAGAGCATGTGCTGTTACCCGTGCCTGCAAGGGTTTACGAAAATTACTATTTTTGACAATTTTTTTGTTCGGTTTGACTCTTTTTCAAGGATTTTCATGCGTTTCTTGAGGGATAAGAAAATTTAACCCTTGAATCCCTTATAAATACTGCTTTGATAGTTAAGTTGAGGGAAGAACGTTTTTTTCATTCTTTAGTCATAGTTTTAGCAACTTTATTTTGTGTGCTCTTCATGGCCTTTTGTGCCTAAAAACTTCATTCTTGAACTAGAGAATTGAAACCATGGATTCTTTAAAGTTGTGAGACCTATTGTGTTCAATTATTTAATTCTTATTTCAAGTATTGGTTATTTTTCTGCATTTATTTTTATGATTCCTTCTTTTAATTGCTATGAAGGCCAAGTAGTTAATTAATGGATTCAATCTTTAGCTAGATTAATATTCACTACATTGTCCGATTTAATCTGTGAAACAACTAGGTTTAATAATTGGTTGATTAGGGACAGTTGAATCTAAGGAAAATAGACCAACTAGTTGACATAACCATGTGTGCTTATATTGCAATAGTCTAATTGATCTTTCTAGTTCTCAATGCTTCTACTTGATTAATCTTTGGTGCTTGTTTGGATTTAATTGGTAGTTAAGGTTAATTGGATTTCTTATTGAAGATTAACTAAACTTAAAGAAAGATATAAGAATAAGCTTTGAATTGGAATTCGGGCTTAATTTTTCAATTAGTATTTGATACATCTTTGGTATCAATGATCAACGATTGAATCTCCATAGTGGATGTGACCAAGACTAGGGTTTGTTCTCTTTATTTTTCGCTTTTAATTTCAATTGATTTTTATAGTTTATTTAATTTATTTTCTTTGCATTTAATCTCCCATAGTCTTTATTCACAAAAGTACAAATTAATAAGCTATGCACTCTCCGTGGGAAAGATCCTTTGCTTCTGCTACAATAGTTAATCTTTAGAAGTATGGGTTTATTTTTGGGTGCAGGAGATAGCATGACCAAATTTTGGCACCGTTGCTGGAGAGTGATTCTAGCTGAATTTTGTGCTTTTGTGTTTATGTATTTTTGTGTTTCTACCTATGTTTTTTCGTAATTTTTTATCTTAACTGTGTATACTTATTACGTAATCTCTTTTTGATCTTTTTCATGGCCACCAATTCGCCTGACGTTTATTGCTCAGATTTGACTATTATTATTCAACAATTAGAAGATATGCGACGAGCAAGAACTTGTGAGATTTGTGCTTAATCGTCCAAGTGACATATGCCGAAAGCAATGAATGGTTTCTTGGTATGACCCCCATTCGTATAACTACAACCAAGGATGAATAGATTATCCTGAATTCGGTTATCTGCCAGAACCACAAGATTTTTAGAGTATACAACCTGTTCCACAACAATAACCTTATTCCCAGCTTGGTAAGTCTTTAGAAGAACTGGTTAATTCTCTGGCTGCTAATACTTTGTAATTTCAATAGGAAACAAGAGCTAATATTCAAAGGTTGAAGTATAAACTGAGGAACTCATCTGACACCTTCCATCAGTAGACTAGAATCTCAAGTGATTGAGGATGAAGAAGACAAAGAAAAGGAGCAAGAACTAGAGATAAGATTAGTAGATGATGAGCCTATTAAGGGTGACTCTAGTTCATTGCTTCCGATTTCAATGCCTCAAGATTTTTCAAAACAAGAGCTAATTAAGGTTTTGGACTTGGATATGGAGAAAGCACAGGATATTCCAACCACTGTAAAGGATCACCACTTGGTTGCTAATAGGGATTGTATTGTGGTGCATTTATACCCCACATTCTATTATGGACTGTCCTTAAGAGTTGAAGATCAAGATGTGGCTCATAAAGAGCTCGAAATCATTTGACTCTCCTAAGGATCATGAGAAAAAGGTTAAGGTGGTTTGCATATATGACAGTGGGTCAAGGTAGATTGTACTGAGGAAAATAGGTGGTTTAGAGTTGAGTTTTTGAATGATGGAGCCAAGGAGTTTGACGATAAGTATATGATGAGCCACCTATATAAGGAGAGAGCCTATACACGACTGATTACAATTATTGAGCTCTTTTTTCTCTGGTATAGAGATGGTTTTTCGACCATCTTGTTCATAGTCAAGCTATTGACTATAAAAGAGAACTTCTTAGGAGGCAACCCAAGTTTCTTTATTATTTTTTTAATCTTGTTATGTTTTTGTGAGCTTGTGTTTTATGTTGCATTTAGTCTTTTAAGGGATTAATTTTTTTTCTTGATTATCTTGGAATTTTCAATTCCTTGATCTTTTTGTTTTTCTTAATTTCCTAATTGACTAATTGTGTTGTTTAGTGTTTGTGATTGTTTTGTAGGTGTCAAGACTCCAGCCCAAGTTGAAGGCTATTTATTTGGGACCAATTGTGCCACATGATCTTCCTTACACTAGAGAAACTTTTCTTTTCCCTCTTATTTTTTTCATTTTTTACAGCATTGAGGGCAATACTTATTTTTAAGTGTGGGGTGGGGAGTTAAATGGATTTATAGTTGTTTAGTGAGATCAATTGTGTAGTTTGCTCATTTTTGTTGAATATTTTTAGCTTTGCTTTTGAGTTGTGAGCTTTTCAACATTTTTGAAAATTTTTGTTTGAAAATTTTGCAATGCTTAGCATGACTCAGATTTTCTATATGATAAGTCTTAAGTTGAACCATTCAAGAGTTGGGCAGTCAGTGTTAATTTTCTCGCATAGTTTTAAGAATTCTTGAACACTAGAGATAATTATGTAGACTTACCTATATTGCATCCCAAAAGCTTGCTTTATTACATTTTCGAGGCAAAATTTATAAACAACTTGATTTTGTTAAAAGATGAGGGTAGAGCATTTTTTTTGAATGTTTGAGCCTTTCAAGTAAACAATTATTTGTTAAGGGGATATAAGAGTCAAAGGTAGTTGAATCAGGCTGGTAAATGAGTGGTTTATACTTATGGGGCAAGAAGGGGTTATTATAAAAAAAATGATTAAAAAAAATATTTTTTTTAAAAATTGCAAGTAGTGCCTATCACTAGTACCTGTGTTAGTGTGTTTGTGGGAAGTGCCTATTATTGGTACCCGTGTTGGGATTGGACATGAAAAAAATGAAAAGAAATATGAAGGAAATGTGAGAAAATGTTGGCATGCTAGGCTAAATTGAAGAAGGATGACTTCTTTTTGTTTTTTGTATGAAATTTTTCCTTGGTGTTTGTTGATTAAGTGTGGGGTTATTTCTCTATAAGGATAGGCAGTTTAATATTTAAAGAGAAGTTTTATTTTAAATGTGCGCAATATCATCTTAAAGCTCTTTCTTTTATTTTGTGATATCCTTGGCCCTTCTTTGATTAGCCAATACCCTAGTCAAAGTTACAAGCTAAAAAGTCCTACATAATTTAAATTGAGTCAGTTCTCTACATCAGTAGATAGGTGTAAAAAGAGTGAGCTATGGGATGTTCAGAAAAATTCTAAGAATTTTCTTGATTTGATCCAAGTGTCTTAAAAATTGGATTCTCGAATATCTATGCACACGTACTACCGAATTTCGTCTTGGATTTTATTAGCATTTGAACTCTTGAGTTTTTAGACTACTCTAGATGGTCGAATGGCTCTTGATTATTTATGTGTGTAATAGTTGAGATATATTGGGTGAATTTTTGATGAGCTTATTTGTTTTAAATCTATTTTTGCTCAAGGACGATCAAAAGTTAAGTGCGAGGTAAATGTTTCTTTAGTTTAGTTAGTTTAGTTGCTTTCATTAATTAAAATGTTGGCCCAAAAGCAACCTAAGTGGGGGGTGAATTAGGTTGCCTCTAAAAACAAATCTTTTAATGTGCTTAATGAAAATACAAACTTTGTGCAACAAATGAACACTTAAGCACAAATGATCAAAGATAAATATTTAACAATTGAAGCTTAAAGAACAAATAAAAAGATTGAGATGAAGAATATCAAACCAAACTCCCAACCTTCTCAAGTTTGGAGTACATCCACTAGTAGTGCCTCTTCAAAGAAGGTGAGGCAATAACCCTTTTGTACACAAAGTAGGTTCATCCTTGCACCAACTAAGTTCCTCTAGTTGAGTCAAAGGGTTTTATATTACAACCTCACTTTTGTATAAGAGACAGAAGAAGACTCTTATAATTAAAGATCACTCACTAGTCTACTCTTGCTCACATTAATTTCCTCTAGTTGAGCCAAGAGAACTATACTACCCACACCAATACAACCCACAATATTTTAGCCTATTTCGCCCCAAATAGCTCTTACAAGTATTTGTATTGAATGTAGTAGTTCCACACATTAATCTGATGTCCTTGGGCTATTTATAGATGAAAGATGTGCTGAAATTTGAGTTCCAATGGTAAAAAAACTAGCTGTTAAAAACTAGCCGTTAGGAGTTCAGACGTTTGATCATGCATCCTACAGCTTTATGAAAAGTGCTTCAGACGGTCATATAATTGAAGATTACTCACTAGTCTACTGCTACTCACTTATTCCCTCTAATTGAGCCAAGAGAACTATACTATCTAAATCAATACATCCGATCGCACCCACAATATCATAGCCTATATCTCCCCAAATAGCTCTTACAAGTGTTTGTATTGAATGTGGTAGTTCCACACATTAATCTGATGTCCTTGGCTATGTATTGATGAAAGATGTGTTGAAATTTGAGTTCCAACGGTCAAAAAACTAGTTGTTAAAAACTAGCTGTTAGGAGTTTGGATGGTGGTTCAGACGTCTGATTATGCGTCCTACAGCTTTATGAACAGTGTTTCAGATGGTCGTATGCGTCCTATAGATTGACAGAAACTTCTTCATTTTGAACTCTTTTCTTTGGACAGTCTTGTGCGTCCTACAGCTTTTGGTGTGGACGGTCATATATGTCCTATCCTACAATTTCTGGTTCGGACAGTCATATGCGTCCTGTCCCACAACTTATGGTTCGAACGGTCATTTGCATCCTAAAGCTTCTGGTCATGTTTCGGACACTCTCTTGAGTCCGAACTCCTTTCTTTCGGACGCTCTTCATCGTCCGTAAGGTGTTGTTTAACTTTTGGTTGTTTTTCTTAATTGTGTTCGGATGATCATTTTCATCCGAGCGTCTTATTTTTTTTGCACACTTGTTTTCAAGCCATTAGTTCGATTTGGTCATCATCGAAACATGATTATCATAACTGGGGTCCAACAATCTCCCTATTTTTTCAATTGGATAATTCTAAAAACAACCATAACATACAAAACACAAGATAAGAGGTTTTTATCAATTATTTTCTCCCACTTTTGGCATCATCAAAACATAAGTGTAAAAACAATTTATACACACAATCTCCCCCTTAAACTATGCATGCAATTCAAGTAAGTATATAGAGGATTTTCATCAAAACATTTCTTCCTTCAAGAATATAAAATCAAGTAGAAATTAGAAAATTGCATGCAAAGGATTAACATCAATTGTATTTATCACTCATTCCTTACCAAAAAGTATCATCAAAACAATAAAGCATATGTGATGCAATTTCTTGTGATGCAAAATAATTTCTACCAAGTAAGCCATTTAGAAATGAGAATGCTCCCCTTTTCTTTGTAAGTAGTGACTTAATATAAATAAAATTTGGGAATACTCATACCCAAGCATTCTAAACAAATTCAATCACATAATTAACTAATATTCAAGAGACCATAGTTCACACATTCTCAAAAAAATTTAAATGTTAAAATTTCAATGTCATCTTAGCTTATATGCTTTGAACACCCTCCCTTGATAATCCATCTTGAATCCCTTGGTACTATCCTGGCATAACTACATACAAAATTAAGCGACAACTTTTGGTACCCAAACTTTCGTCGGTCCAATTGGGTTAGTAGCATGTTTGATCACCCAATTGCCTTCATTCCAAATTTCTCCTTTTTTTTTAACATAGCAAACATTTTTCACATGTCCATGTTAATGATAATAATTGAAAATAATATTCTTATTGCCATAAAAGGAAGATTTAGTTTTACGAAGCATAAACCACCCTTTCTAAAGGTGGTAAGATTCTTGTTGATAAGCATATTTTTATAGTACTTTTCTTTTCAAAAATATTTTCCTTTTTCTTTTGGAAAAGTATATCAAGATCATCTAATCTCTTTTTCAATGAAGCATGTTCTTCCCTGATCTTGGTTTTTGCATCCAATCCTTTTTTTTTTTTTTTCAAACATCATTTTCTTGTGTCAACATATTATTTTCATGCACAAGTTTTGAGTTAGCACTCAATAAAGCATTAATCTTGATTTTTAGCTCCTTGTTCCTAGCATATGATTCTTTCAAACATTTATGCATTTTAAAAGTAAATGATTCAACATCATCATCATCATCACAAGAATCATCATAAGCTTCAATACAAGAATCATAATTAGAGGATACCTTATTATCTCCAATGGCCATGAAAGCCATTTGAGTCACCTCATGTTCTTCTTCAACTTCTTTATCCGTATTGAAAGCATCTTATGTGATTTAGAAGTTGTTGAACCCTAGTTATGATAATTATGTTTTGATGATGACCAAATCATACTAATGGTTTGTATCAATCAAGTGTTCAGAGAAGTATCAGGATGTTCGGACACTGCAAATCGTCCGAAAGAAGGAAAAACAAGCAAAAGATTAACGGACGATGAAGACTGTTCGAAGCAAGGAACCCAAAGCCAAAGAAGTTTCTGTCATCAAGGATCGGATGGTGAAAACCGTTCGAAAGATTGAACCCAAGATGAACGGATGATGTAAGAGACTGTCTTCGAGACAAGGAACCTGAAGCCAAAGAAGTTTCTGTCCTCAAGGATCGGACTCTGAAGACCGTTCGACAGACAGAGCTTCGGATGAAGCATAATGTCCGAACAGCTAAGTGGAATTGTCCAGAGTATCGGATGCAAAGGCTACGCATCTGAAGTCCGAAAGGTCCAATGGCTAGTTTGTTCGGACTCACACTACAGCATTGGCCGTCCGAAAGACCAAACTGCTAGTTTCTCAGGAAACAGAAAATAGCCATTAGAGAGCTATTGGAAGCAATTTTTGGGCTTCCATAAATACCCGCAAGTCTGTAAATGTCTAAACATAGAGAGTAGAACTACGGCATTCAATACAAACACTTGTAAGAGCTATTTGGGAAGAAATAGGCTAAAATATTGTGGGTTGTATTGGTTTGAGTAGTGTAGTTCTCTTGGCTCAACTAGAGAGAATTAGTGTGAGCAAGAGTAGACCAGTGAGTGATCTGCAAGTGTAAGAGTGGAGGGATAACAAGTGTACAAAAGTGATGTTGTATTGTAAAATCCTTTGGCTCAACTAGAGGGACTTAGTTGGTGCAAGGGTGAGCCTACTTTGTGTATAAGAAGGTTATTGCCTCACCTTCTTTGAAGAGGCACTACTAGTGGTTGTACTCCAAACTTGAGAAGTTTGGGAGTTTGGTTTGATACTCTCTATCTCAATCATCTTTATATTTGTTCTTTGAGCTTCAATATTGAATATCTTTTGTATTCATTTGTGCTTAAGTGTTTATTTGTTGCATAGCGTTTGCATTTCTCGTTAAGCACATTAAAAGCATTGTTTTTTGTTGAAACAACCTAATTCACCCCCTCGTAGGTTGATTTTTGGGCCAACAGTAGTGAGGCTGCTTCATTCCTTCTCTCTTCTTCTTGGATGGACACTTATTCAGAAAGTTTCCCAATTGGCAATATTTATATCATTTTTCACTTGGCTTGTTGCTTGTATCTTTTTGTGAAGCCTTCAATGCTATGCTTTTTTTTGTCCTTGCCTCCTCATCATCTTGTATCTTATATTTCAACTTCAATTCAAAAGAGGTTAGTGAATTAATCAAAGACTCAATAGGCATAGAATTTAAATTTTTAGACTCTTCTATGGCAATGGATTTAGGTTCCCATGATTAGGCAAATCATTCAAAATCTAAGAATTCTTTTATACAAAAGGAATATGGATTGCCTAAACCTTCCAAATCCTTTACAACATCATTGAACCTACAACACATCTTGTCAATATTCTCATGAGGTTCCATTTTGAAGGATCCATATTTAGCCACAAGAAGTGACTTCTTTTGCTCTCTTTTATATCTTCACTTCCTTCATGGATTTCTTTCAATTTGTCCCATATCTCCTTGGCCAATTTGCAACCTTTCACTTTCGTAGACTCATCTGCATCCAAAACATTATACAAATATTAATGGCTTTAACATTTAAAGATTAATTAACTCTATCTTGTTCGTTTAACTCATATCTAGTCTTAGACCTTAAACTATGTGTATTTTTATCAAGAATATTAGCCTCAAAAGGACCTTCATCAACAATGTACCACAATTCAATATCAATGGATTGTATGAAAATTTTTATTCTTTCCCTCCAACAAACAAAATTAATGCCATTAAAACTGGGAGGTCTAGTAATGGAATGCCCTTCTAAAAACAAAACATTATTGGTTGCCATAATGATCTTTACTCTAAAGTGATTAAACCAAAACACGAAGAGACCAAACTTTGATACTAATTGTTGGCCCAAAAGCAACCTAAGAAGGGGGGTGAATTAAGTTGTCTCTAAAACCAAACCTTTTAATGTATGTGCTCAATGAAATGCAAACTTTTTGCAACAAATGAGCACTTAAGTACAAATGATCAAAGATAAATATTTAACAATTGAAGCTTAAAGAACAAATAAAAAGATTGAGATGAAGAATATCAAACCAAACTCCTAACCTTCTCAAGTTTGGAGTACATCCACTAGTAGTGCCTCTTCAAAGAAGGTGAGGCAATAACCCTCTTGTACACAAAGTAGGTTCATCCTTGCACCAACTAAGTTCCTCTAGTTGAGTCAAAGGGTTTTATATTACAACCTCACTTTTGTACACCTGTTATCCCTTCACTCTTATAATTAAAGATCACTCACTAGTCTACTCTTGCTCACATTAATTTCCTCTAGTTGAGCCAAGAGAACTATACTACCCACACCAATACAACCCATAATATTTTAGCCTATTTCGCCCCAAATAGCTCTTACAAGTATTTGTATTGAATGTAGTAGTTCCACACATTAATCTGATGTCCTTGGGCTATTTATAGATGAACTAGATGTGCTGAAATTTGAGTTCCAACGGTAAAAAAACTAGCTGCTAAAAACTAGCCGTTAGTATGGTGTTGGTCAAAAATCTTGCATCTGAGCTTCTTTCTTTCAGTCTCTCTTCATCATTCGTATGGTGTTGTTCAACTTTTGATTATTTTTCTTGATTGTGTTCGGATGATCATTTTCATCTGAGCTTTCTGTGTTTTTTGCACACTTGTTTTCAAGCCATTAGTACGATTTGGTCATCATCAAAACGTGATTATCATAATTGGGGTCCAACATAAAATGCTTTTTTTACTTGCTTTTTTAGTTTAATTTGTAGAATTAGTTCATAGGCTTTTTATTTAATTGCTTTCTCCACAAGATTTCTTTGTGTAATTACGAGATTAGTTTACGAGTTTTCTTAAAAAATGCTTTCCTAGGGATAATTTATAGTTATATTAGTAAATTAGGGTAGATTAGTTCATGGGTTTTCTATATAATTTCTTCCTTTACATGTTTATTTAGTTTATTGGGTGGAATAGCTATAGGATTTTCCATAATTATGTTTTCTTAGTTTTAATCTCTAGTTTAAGCTAGTTAATTGCTTTCTAAAAATACTTTCTTTTTACATGCTTTCTTAGAATAGTTAATGGGCTTTCTTTAATTGTGCTTGCTTAGCTATAATGAGTAGTTTAGATTAATTAATTGCTTGCTTAAAATGGTTTGCCTTTTTAATTGCTCTCTTTAATTGTTTTTAAGACGCTTTCTTTCAAAATATTTTCTTAGTAGTTAATCTTTACTTTACATTGCTTTCTTAGTTCTTCAATTCTAGTTTTAGTTTAAACTCTTTTTTAATCAATCGGTTCAACTAACAATCTAATTAAATAATAGCTAATCACTAATCAATCCTTGTGGGTTTGATCCTTACTTCTCTATACTACTGGTTAACAACCGTATACTTTTGGAATGGCACCTAGTTAGTTTTAGGATTTAGATGCTTTTATGAATTTCAAAACTAGGTTTTTTCTAAAATCACAAGTTTTTGGTGCCATTTTCGAGGATTGGTTTTTGGTGATATTGATATAATTTGATTAGATTGCTAGATTGAAGTCTTTTGTTTTTCTTGTATGGTTGTTTTACCTATTTGAAAAACCAAAAAGATTTCCATTTTGTAGTTTTGTTCTTATTTTGAAAAATCCAAAAAGATTTTCTTTGTGATGGATGGTTTAGACTAGCTAGTAGTCTAAACTCTCTTAATTTTTTTTTGTTTGTGTTGTTTTAGTTCCATTTCTTTTCTTTTTTTTTTTTAATTTGTGTTGTTGGTTATTCAAGATCATACAAGGATATAATTAGAACGAGTCATACCTGAGAGATTATGATTTTTGTAGTAATGAAGGTATGCCCAATAAGCATGATTCTTGTTATGGTTACTCTTACTACCCCTTAGATTACCAAATAGGATGGCCTAGCCATGCATATCCTTATGAGAGTTATAGAGAAAATCCCCATTATAATCTTCCACCTTATGAACTATTTTGTGAATCCAATGGAGCCCCAAATCCTTCACCAACCTATCCAATAATATGATGAGGCAATATCAATGATGTTGCTTCAAGTAATAGCCCAACTCTGAGAAGAACAAGCCCAACACTGAGAATAGATGCCTAAACTCCAAGAAGAACAAGTCCAACACCGAGAAGATAGGGCTAAACTCTGAGAAGATCTAACTAGATTACAAGATCAAATTGCCAAAGTTCAAAGAATGATGGATGGCGAAGACCAAAGGACTCCAACACTCCTACCAATAAGTGAAGAAGTGGTTCAAGAAGACAAAATGAATGAAAATGTCATGAAAGAAACCGGTTCCTAAGGACCTCTTCCACTTGATGCTACAACAACCGAGACACTCAACCCTTATGTAGACTAATCACTAACTTTTCCTTTGCATGAGTACAAGTTTATCCTGGTTACAACAAAAGAGATTCCATTTGGGTGTTTGTGATTAGTCCATGGCTCGAGTCTCTTATTGAGAAGAATATGGATAATCCTAGAGAGAGGGTGGAGAGGTGCCGACTACATATGCCAAAGTTCATTTGCTTGGAAACTTCGGAGGAGCTCAACAATGGTGCAAATTCACCAAGGATTACAATATCCTTGGGAAGCCTCCTTGGTGTTGAGGGATTAATTCTTTCCTTTTTCTTTATTGTGCTTTCTTGTAGTTTACTTGTTTTAATTTTAGAAGCCTGATGGGCAATTAAGGCTTGTAGCCTTGTGATTAACTTAGTTGTGTTTTGATTTTGGGTTTCCTAGGATATATGCAGTTTTGATGATAATGTTGATGCAAATTTGGGACTAGTGAATTGTGATGGCTATATGATTTATGAATTGAATTTTTTTTACCTTTTACTTGTAAAAATTCTATTTGATGATACACTTGATTTGCTAAGTTTTTTTTATCATATTTTGAGGAATTCATATGAATACTTGATTTGGTTTGAGAGGAGTCATTATTGTCGAATGCCCTCACAAGATTAATTATGTGTGAAACTAAGTTTGTAGAGGATGAGTTGGGCATATACTTATGTGTGATTTTCTTTATCTTTTAATTGTTTGACGTCGGTGAAGTCCCAATGACCCCTCTTTAGTGTAACTATATTGTTTGAGAACGGATGGATAACTTATGGGACTTATGTGCCTTAATGAAAATTGTATTTTTATGGTTTACTTGAAATTGCTCATTGCTTAGCCTTGATTAGTGTTGTGCTTAAATTTTGGTGAAGTTCATAATTAAAGGGTAGAACTCTTATTTTTAAGTTCAATTTGAGCTTAATTGGTTGCATTCATATTCATTTGATTTATATGTTGTCCATCTTCTAGATGAGCTTTTTGTTGTCCAAGTGAAATTTAATATCATTGCCTTATATTATTTCTAGCTAGTCTTATGCTTTTACGCTTTCTATTAATATTTTTATTTCATGTGATATGGATGAGTGGTAGGGTGATTTGTACTCATCAATGAAATAATGTGAAAAGTGTGGTAGTGTCTATTATTTTGTTTGAGTACCACTTGGGAATGGTTTTTGTTTTATTGTTTGTGAAAGTTGAAATTGAATAATGAACATAGGTTGCATTTCATGTGAAAAATGGGATTTAACCCTTGAAACTCAACAATATTTTCAACTACCTCACAAAATGGTTTTTGTAACTAGTTTTAATCTCAAACTTTACTTCTTCCATAGAGCTTTTCCAATGCCAAGTTCTTGATAGTTAATATGGTTAAACATTTTAAGATTTTTTAGAGTTGATTTTGAGTGTAGAAAGAGATGACTTAGGGCATCGTTTGATCATGTTATGTGAACCTGCATTTTTGGGATATTTTGTGGGTTTTGATGATGGTTGGCTTGGTATATTGATTAGGGTAGTGTAAATCCCTCATTTTAGCCAAATTTGTGAGATTTTGGAAATGATATAGGCATTTTCTTGGACTGTGTAGGCTAAAAAAACCTACCTTACATTGATATTATCCCTAGTGCCCCCATTAAACCTTATAGCCGAATTTCTTTGTTAACCATACATTTTATAACTTAGGCACTCCACTTTGTTTAATTGCTCTCTCTTCATCCCATCACCTTAGTCATTGTGAGTCTACTTTAGTCTCTAACAAAATAATTCAAGATTCTCATGATGGTTGCAAGAGATTTTTGTGTAATTATTGGTGAATGAAGTCAATAGCTTATTGTTTATATCCTTGTTTTTGTAATTGTTTTTATGTTATTGCAAATGTAAAAATAAAAGAAGAAACAAAAAAAAGAAAAGAAAATCGCAACTATGATGTTTATATTGAATAAAGAAGATTTATCTTGCCTTCAACAGTTGATCTAGTGTGAAATAATGTTTTTGTACTTCAAAGTGTTTTTTGGTTGTGTCATGTTGGTTTTGGAACTTGAATGTATGGAATAAGTAGTCCAAGAGTTTGTATTGAAATGACTAAGGTGATTTGACTCACTTATATCTTTATGTATCCTATCTCATTCCCTTAGCCTACATTACAAGCTTTAAAAGTCCTAAATGATTCTTAATCTCAGAAAGGACTAATAGATATGAGAGAATTGGGGGTGAATCATTACTCTGATTGATGTTCTTTGCTAAACCTTGTTGTGCCAACAAATATCCTTTTGTGTCCATTTGCATTGATTTGTGCTTTTCAAAATAAGTTCTAATGATCTTTTTATACTTGAGACAATTTTTAAAAGCCTTGACTTGTTTATCCTAAATCAACTTATATTTGAATTGGCATTTCATAAACACTTCAATGGTCAAAGTAAAGTTTGTAACTAAAACTAGTCTATACTTTTACAAAAGGAAGGGTGGATGAAAATGCTAAATTTGTTAAGGTAAAACCCCATTTTCACTTTTGACTAGTACACTAGAGTTCGACATTTTAATGTCAAGTTCTCATAATACTGTTATTATACATTGTTATGTTTGGCATCTTGTGTCTTATGTTCATTCGTGCATTAATCGTTTTGGTTTTTCTTTTTCTTGTCTTCCATTTTGCTCGGGACGAGCAAAATATTAAGTTCGGGAGTGTGATAAACTCTAAGAAACTAGAGTTATATGTATCATAAACTTGAGTATTTTTGCTTTAGTTTCAATCATTTTTATAGTTTAAGTGTTGTATTTGCCTATTTTTACTTCTATGTTCTAAATTACGTTAGTTTATGTTAATCTATTGTTTTTAATATTATTTTAATATTTTTGTGTAATTAAAAGAGTCTATTTATTTGTTGGGTTCAAATCAAGTAGTCAAGTAGTCATTAACCAAATCAAATAGTCAAGTAGCCATTAACCATGGTCATCAATTTTGAAGAGGGAAATCATAAACTGCGGTCATCAGAGAAAAATCACTACTGGAACTTTGACTAACAACCACGGTCATCATCAAGAAGCATCAGTAACCGTGGTCATGAATATGAAGAAGGGAATTTGTTAACTGCGGTCACTAAGGAAAACCATGTGATCATCAGTGATTGTGGTCAAGATTTTAAAGAAAAGAATTTGATAACCGCGGTCATTGAGTGCGGTATGAGAATTTTTCTAGAGGAAAAATAGTCCATTCCGTATCAAATTGTAGCTGCAACCTACTTGCTCCAACCCTAGTAATATAAATACTCTCTTAAGCCTCTTGGGAGGCTAAGTAGCAGAAGAAATAGTAGAGTAGAAATAGGAGTAGGAGTAGTGTAGTGTAGCTCTTCTATCTTTTTCATCCCCATTTAGGGAGGATTTTCTTAGATTAGATTAAATAAGGATTTATCTTTCTTGTAACCTCCATTCCTAGCTGAAGATTCAACCTTATTAATGGTAAGTAATTTGTTCTTGTTTAAACTCCCCTAGTAAGTTTTAAATTTTATGTTTCTTTAGTTTAGTTAGTTTAATTTCTTTTATTAATTAAAATGCTCTCTTTACTCTTTTACCAGTTTAATTGGTAGAATTAGTTCATGGGCTTATACATAGCTTGATTTCTATACATGAGATTAGTGTAATTACTAGATTAGTAAATGAGTTAATTATAAACTTGTTTTCTTAGTAATTTGTAGTTAGATCCGAAGTATAGTAAACTAGGGTAGATTAGTTTATGGAGATTTTATATAATTGCTTCCTTTACATGTTGATTTAGTTTATTGGGTAGATGAGGTAATGGGTTTTCCTTAATTATGTTTTCTTAGTGCCAATCTCTAGTTTAGACTAGATAATTGATTTAAAAGTGCTTTATTTTTACATGCTTTTTTAAAATAGTCAATGGACTTTCTTTAATTGTACTTGCTTAGTGATATGAGTAGTTTAGATTAATTAATTGCTTGCTTAAAGTGCTTTGCCTTTTTAATTGCACCCTTTAATTGCTTTATAATAATGCTTCCTTTTAATTGCTTTCTTACAAAATGCTTTCTTAGTAGTTAATCTTAACTTTAAATTCCTTTCTTAGTTCTTCAATTCTAGTTTTAGTTAAAACTCTCTTTTAATCAATCACTTCAACTAATAATCCAATCAAATAATCGGTAATCACTTAACCAATTCTTGTGGGTTTGATCCCTACTTCCCTATACTATTTGTTGAACAATCGTATACTTGCGGGATACTGCCTTGTTAGTATTAAGATTTAGGTGTTTTTATAAATCTTATAACTAGGTATTTTTCTCAAAAGGCATTAGCAACCTACAAATTTGAAAAGACACAGCAATTATTGTGCAACTAAAAAGGAACAATGACCGAAAAGATGTGACAACTATTGCGTAATAAATCTGGGGACGTGATCTTTTGAGAGAATAACTCTTCATGATGATTTTTTTAAGATCACAGAAATGATTGAAACATTTCCTCATAGTGACCCTCAATTCATAATGTCGATCAAGTGCAGTGGTCCGGACAACTTCCAAAAGTGATCAGATCAGAACATGTCCCCAAGATGTTCTGATAAAAAATTAGATTGTTCTCATTCGAAAATATAAAAGCAGTACAAACTCGTCAAAGTGCATTAAGTAGCTCAAAAAATTGAAGATTCGCCGAAGTACTATAAGCAATCTATGTCCCAAGTATACAAAATTGAGTAGATCCCATTAGACAAGTAGAGCCAAAGAAAGGAAACAATTTGAAATGAGCATATCAATATGGAGACTTAGACAAAAGTTCAAGAGGAATCTGAATTCTTATTGCTTTGTCTAGAAAAATAAGAAAAATAAATGCAGATAAGTCATTAGAAAAACAAAAGAAAACATTTCTTTAAAAGATTAAATATTACATAACTTATAACTCTACTTAGTAGGGCCATGAGGGTGATCACTTTTGAGTTGCTTTGGATGCTGATCAGCTTGGACTTGATACATCCCCAATTGAGGAACCTCAAAAAAATTCCAATCAAACCCTAATCAAATGAACGAAAATCTATTGTTAGTGATTCAATATCAAAAGGTTCATAGCCATCAGAGTTGCTGGAATTTTGAACTTGCATAGGCTCTGAAGAAGCTAGAATTAGATTCTAAGAGGAGAAAGAAAGTGGAAGAACTGAGTATCAAGAGTATGTTTGATTATCTGAGTTTCATCCCCTTTTAGTAGCACCCAAGCCCCTTATTTATAGAAATGTACATGAGGAGGCATGAGGCTATCACTATGCTAGCTCAACTGAGGCTAAATTACATAATTGCCCTTAATGAGGCTGCCACTTAGGCATTTCTAGAACAATCTAGGGAAGATGCTATGTGTCACTAATCAACATCATCAATAGTCCCCACGGCTTGGTGACGAGCCTCGCGGCAGGGTTGAGCCAAAAATGACTGTTCACAGTCCCCTGACGATGACAACCAAACTTTTTATACCGAGTCGAGGTGCAGAATTTCGGAACACTCGTACCTGCCCTTGCCGATCCGAGGCCATGACAACCCTTGAGATCCTTAAGGCGTAACTGCAACATTAACTCGTGGGTGACGTTTTCGCTGAGTCCCCATGCACTGAATTTTCAGTTATTGCACTGCATTTTTTCTCTTCAATTTTGCTGCAAAATGCCTCATTTTTCGCACCATAACGCCCGCAAAATGCCAGGTTTTTCGCTCCGTAACTACTCGAGCTAACACGCCATAAATCCTTACTCTTTCCTGCCTAGACGCCTTTTTTCATTTCAAAACCATGTCCCCAGAACCATTGAACATTCTGGAAGATTGCCCTCCTATTTATACCCCCATTTTTCCCCAAATCTTTTTCCTTTCCCTTACTCATTTTACCTCATTCCTCCAACTTATTACTACTTCCTTCCTTCAACTCCTCCTTCACACCACACTATCTTTTGCTCTTTTACTCCCTAAAATCTCACATACTCTCCTTCCTTCACCATCATCCTCCTGCTCCCCTTTCCTCCGACTTCAAGTTGATGACTTCCGATAGCTGCTCAACGCCACCACCGGACACCACTAGAAGTCTCCTAAAAATTCCACTCGCCAACCAAATAGAAGACCATGGCCGGTACCTTCACTCCCACCTCTCTCATTAGCACATCGGTTCCCCTTTCTCCCGTAGATGCCATTAACAGAATGTTAAAACCTTTTGACGAAGCTCTTCTGGCAACAGTGCCACTAAATTTTCCCCTCGATCTAACTCTCTTTGTCGAACCTCCTCAGAAGGACCACCCTAACCTCCAAACACAAATTGTATCAAACTCTCTCGACCCCGAGGATATCAAAATACTTAGGGATAGATGCCATTTTCCTAAGAACATGCACATCAAACTCCCTACAGCCGAGGACCGAGGCCACCTGCCTCCTCCTGGTTACTTAACAGTTTACCAGGAGCAGCTCGAGGCGGGGCTGAGGCTCCCAATTGCACCGCTCCTCGTCCATCTATCCAACCACTGGGATATTAGCATATCCTAGCTGACCCCAAACGCACTTCGACTTATTGCCGGCTTTTCCTTTCTGTGTAGATTACACAACATCCCCCTTTCTTTAGACACCTTTAGGATGATGTTAAAATTATCCCCTACAAAGGGATTCCTTTACATCTCTCCCCAAGAACTGCGGGCAAACAGGTCACTTCGGGTAACCCTTCATCCATTCACGATTGGAAAAAGTCATTCTTCTTTATCCGATACCTTGACCCTCCAATGCCTTCGGGGCCCATGGAACCTTATCAAAGAAAACCTTAAAACCAAAAATGCCTCTCCCCCAGACTCCATACACGCCTGGAGGTTCGTTGAATCCAACCTCAGAATAAACTTCAACAACCAACCGGACATCCTATCAAACAACATTCTTGCTTGGGAGGGATTGCTCCCTACCCATGACATCCTCCCGAGCTACGACCCTCAACAAGGTCATCATCATTTTTTTTTTAATTATTTTTTCCTAATCTTTTATCTTATGCAGAGCTCGGAGCATTTCTCAGGGGGGCTAGTGTCTACCACACCAGCCACTGATGAAGGCACTTCCAACCAGCCCACCTTATCGACAAGCGGATCCTCATCCGCCACCACAAACACGCCTTCGGGGAGTGCCGAGGCTACACCTTCACCTTCCGTACCCCTGAATCAAACCGAGGTCGGCAGCTCCCCGGAGAGACCAGCCGGGAAGGTAACTTTGGTTCTTCGGCTCGCCAAACAAGAGCCGACTCGGGTTACAAGGAAGAGGACAAGGGAGGTTGCTGGCCTCAGGGAGGGTCCCTCCTCGGCAATGACCCTCTCCTCCGCGTCATCATCCCTGAGGCCTTCCGTTCCAGTGGCGAGGGTAAGGACCCCAGGGACAGCTTCTGGAAATGTCCCTTTATCAAAACAACTTATCACCTCTTATGGTAAGGACTGCCTAGCCTCATTCACTCCCTTTCCTTATTCTTTCTTCCTAGTCGAGAGCTGACACTTTACTTTTTTTAGGTGATAGAAAATACACTCCCGAAGAGGAGAGAAAATCTGCAGGGTCATAGGATGTGCCCTGGGGTCGACTGTCTGTCGACCCTCTTCCAATTCCTCTCACCTCAAGGAGCACTGATCTCTAACCCACCCCGTCGATTGACATAAACGATCGGGCTCAATTCCCGAGGATGGCTTGTGAGCAGGCGAAGATGGTGGCTTTGCCACGGGATGTAGCCTACGTTAAGAGGCTCACCCCTCAATAGAGGCTGGACGAGCTTCACGTCAGCCTGATGAACGTACGCAGTCTGACTAACCCTTCTTGAAATATTAAATTTTTGCACCTCATACTTCAGCTCATACTTTTGCTCTTTTGTAGGCTATAACAATCTTGCCCGTCATCGCCGATCGGGAGTCCTCCTTCAACTCCGACATTAACTCCATGAAGTAGGAGTTGTCTCATGCCAAATCTAGCTTGGATCAGGCAGTGAAGGAGGCTGTTAAAGCCAACGAGATGAAAAGCAATATTGAGGCGGGCAAAAAATACGATGAGTGGAAGGTCGAGCTGACCGAGGTGAGGGACAAGCTTCGGCAAGGCGAGTTAGAAAAGAAGACCCTTGAAGTGGATGTCAGCGATCGTGACAAGAAGATCACAGATCTAGAGCAAAGGGTTCTTCAAATTCAAGAAAAAGCTCAGCTGGCCGAGGCGAAGTTCGCTTCTCGGGAGGTGGAGCTGCGGATCGAAGGAAGAAACCAATTCGTGGCTTCAGTCGAAACAGACGCGATGCTGAAGGAGTTTACAAAGAAGGCTTTCTACCATGGGGTTCACACTGTCTTGTGACCACTTGGTGAAGAATCCTGATTTGTACGAGGGGCTGCCATATGACGCTTCTACTACCGAGGAGGTCATAAATGGCCTAGAGGCTCAATTTAAAGCCCCTATTCCTATCTCGAAACTTCTGAAGCAACTCTGCTGATCCAGGGTATGAACCCCGAAGCCGAGTCTGAGCCTGTGAATCAAGCTTCCACTTTCTCTGCCGAGCCTTCCACTTTTGCTGCACAGGCTGATGTAATTTTGTTGTAATAGTTAGGAACTTTTTATGTAATAGTTAGGATTTCTCAATAAAAATCACAAGTTTTGATTAATTTGTCTTCTCGACAAGAGCCTCGACTTTTCTATACTTCTGGTCTTTAACTACTTTTCAATTTCTTTATCTCCTGCATTCAAAGCAAAAGTTTCATGATAAAAATAGATAATAAGCTTATAACACTTAGGAATATCAGCATAGAATATTGTCTAAATTTCCCTTTCACTTTGAACTTAGGCCTTGAATATTGTTTTAGACCCTTCCGAGCTGAGGCAAAAGAATTAAGCTTAGCTCATTATGTTTGCCTTAGCCATTTAATTTGAATCAGACCCTTCAAGGTCCAAGGAATAATGTTTTGCTTGAGCAAGGCTATAAAGCCTCTTTGAGGATCGGATCCTCTCAAATTCATTTGCTTTTGCATTGAACTGGATCCGAACCTCTGAGAGTTAGAATAGCTCGAACTTGTTTTGTGCTTGAACCGAACCTTTGAGGATTGGTGCACCTTTGTTTTTGCTTGGGGGGCTACTAAGCCTCTGCCCTTGAGCGGGGACTGCTAAGCCTTAGCCCTCAATCATTTGCTCTTGTGTTGAACTTGATTCGAACCTCTGAGGGTTGGAGTAGCTCAAATTTGTTTTGTGCTTTGACCGAACCTCTGAGGGTTGGCACAGCTTGATTTTGATTGGGGGGCTACTAAGCCTCTGCCCTTGAGGGGGGACTGCTAAGCCTCAACCCTCAATCATTTGCTTTTGTGTTGAACTTGAACTCCGAACCTCTGAGGATTGGAGCAGCTCGAATTTGTTTTGTGCTTTTACCGAACCTCTCAGGGTTGGCGCAGCTTGATTTTGCTTGGGGGGGCTACTAAGCCTCTGCCCTTGAGGGGGGACTGCTAAGCCTCAGCCCTCAATCATTTGCTTTTCTGTTGAACTGGATCCGAACCTCTGAGGGTTGGAGCAGCTCGAATTTGTTTTGTGCTTTGACCGAACCTCTGAGGGTTGGCGCAGCTTGATTTTGCTTGGGGGGGCTACTAAGCCTCTACCCTTGAGGGGGGACTGCTAACCCTCAGCCCTCAATTATTTACTTTTGTGTTGAACTTGATCCGAACCTCTGAGGGTTGGAGCAGCGCGAATTTGTTTTGTGCTTTTACCGAACCTCTGATGGTTGGCGCAGCTTGATTTTGCTTGGGGGGACTACTAACCCTCTGCCCTTGAGGGGGGACTGCTAAGCATCAGCCCTCAATCATTTTCTTTTTTGTTGAACTGGATCCAAACCTCTAAGGGTTGGAGCAGCTTTCACATCTCTTACGAACATCTGTCTTTTGAGAAGGGACTTTCATTACATTCCTTGATAATATTTCTTCAAATTTACAAGGTTCCATATTTTGGGAACAGAATCCCCTCTCATGTCAACCAACTTGTAATAGCTCGAGGTGTGAACTTCTATTACACGATAGGGTCCCTCCCAGTTTGGGTCTAACTTTTTAGTCCCTTCTACACGGCTTGCTTCATTCTTTCGAAGCACCAAGTCTCCGGGCCACAGATACCGATGCTTGACCCTGGCGTTGTAGTGTTTAGCCATGACTTGCTTGTACTTGGCTTCCCGGATGGATGCATCCAACCTCTTTTCCTCAAGTAGATCCAGGTTAGCTCGCAGGGCCTCATCGTTGAATTTCAAAGCACATAAGGACACTCGAGCCGAGGGTAGCCCAATCTCCGCAGGGATAACAGCCTCGGACCCGTAGGTCAAGCTGAACACAGTGTTTCCGTCAGCCGTTTTAGGTGTGGTCATGTATGCCCATAAGACACTAGGCAATTCACCTCAACCCAAGCGCCCTTGGCTCGTTCAAGTCAAGTCTTGAGTCCCGTCAGCAGGGTTCGGTTGCATACTTCAGTCTGTCCATTTGCCTGCGGATGAGCGACTGAGGTGAAGTACTGCTTGATGTTGAGGTTAGTGCAAAAGTTCTTGAAAGGCTCCCCTTCAAATTGCTTCCCATTATCAAAAATGAGCACAGCAGGGATACCGAACCGGCAAACAATGCTTTTTCAAAATAATTTTTCTATTACTTTTCTCGAGATTGTGGCCAGGGGTTCGGCCTCGATCCAGTTGTTGAAATAGTCAACCGCCACTACTAAGAACTCAAGCTTGCCTATCCCTCTGGGAAGTGGGCCCAAAATGTCAATTCTCCACTGAGCAAATGGTCATGGGCTCTGAATAGGAACCATGTCCGAGCCGGGTCTTCGAGGTATTGGCGCATGTATTTGACATTGATGACACCCCCGTACTAAAGTGTTTGCGTCAGAGTGTAAGGTTGGCCAGTAGTACCCAGTCAACAAGTACTTTGCGAGCTAAGCTCCGAGGACCGACGTGGATTCCGCATATGCCCTCATGCACCTCTCGTAAAACATAATTAGCTTCGGAAGGTGTGAGGCATCTCAACAGGGGGCACAAATATGCTTTTTTATACAAGATTCCGTCAATAAGCGTATACTTGGCGGCTCTGTACTTGATCTTTCTAGCTTCGGCCAGATCCTCGGGGAGCTTCTCATTATTCAAATAATTTATTATGAGTTCCATCTAACCGAGGTCTAGTTGGACACAAGAGATTCTTTTAGAGAAGTCAACAGACCTGCGCTCTCGCAGTTTTACCAAAATCTCTTTCGTTAAATGCGAGTATATTACCGAGGCTAGTTTTGACAGAGTATCAGCATGCGTGTTTCTTGTTCGGGCAATCTTAATGATGTCCACCTTTTTAAATTTTTCAATCCAACTTTTGACCTCGGTTAGGTGCCTTTTCAAAATCACGCCTCGAGCCTTGTAATTTCCCAGGCTTTGATTCACAACCAGCTGAGAATCTGAATGTATCTTTAAGGTTCGGGCTCCCATCTGGTTAGCCATTTCCATCCCACAGACGAGGGCCTCATACTCAGTTTCGTTGTTTGTTGCTTTGAATCCGAACCTCAGGGCATAAGTGAGATAGTCCCCTTCTGGGGATCGGATTATTATCGTTGCCCCTGCTCCAGATTCACACGAAGCTCCGTCAACATGAAGCTCCAATGCGAGATCTTCCCTCATTTTTTGTTCTTTTGCTAGATCAGTCGCCGTGATGAGGTCAACGTTCTCGATGTCACAGCTTTCTGTAATGAAATCTGCGAAAGCCTGAGCTTTGATTGCTGTCCGAGGCCTGAATTCTATGTCAAACTCGAACAGCTCCACAGACCACTTTAGCATTCTGCCCGAAGCATCTGGCTTGCTTAAGATATTTTTCAAAGGAAGGTTGGTCAAAATAATTATCTTGTGACCATGAAAATAAGGCCTTAGCTTCCGAGCGACACCACAAACAAGAAGACTGCCTTCTGCCAATAGGGGTATAGTTCCTTTCTGGATCTTGAAGCACTTTGCTTACAAAATATACAGGGCATTGGTTGCCTTGTTCATCCTACCTCAATAGAACCGAGCTACTGCCAATTCAGTGATTGAGATGTACATGTATAGCGGTTCTCCTTTTTGTGGAAGTGCGAGATTCGGCAAGTTGCCCAAGTATTCTTTATGCTCTTCAAAAGCTTTACGAGCTTCTTCAGTCCATTGAAAGCCCTTAGTCTTCCTTATGAGCTGGAAGAACGGCAAGCCTCTTTTTACTGATTTGGACAGGAATCGATTCAGGGCTGCCATTCTACCGCTGAGTCTCTGAACCTCCTTTGCCGAGGTGGGAGTTTTCATATTAATTATGGCTTGCACCTTTTCAGGGTTTGCCTCAATTCCCCAGTGAAAGACAATGTATCCCAAGAATTTTCTCGGGGGGACCCCAAATGTACATTTTTTGGGATTCAGCCTCATTTGGATGGATCTTAATGTCTCAAATGTTTGCCTGAGATCTTCCAGATGGTGGGTTTCTTCATAGGTTCGGCTCTTGACCACCATGTCATCAATGTATACCTCCATGTTTCGTCCTATTTGGGACTTGAAGGTTTTATTGACGAGGCGTTGATATGTAGCTTCGGCATTTTTTAGTCTGAAGGGCATCGTAGTGTAGCAATACGTGCCTCGGTCAGTGATGAAAGAGGTTTTCTCTTCATCTTCTCTTGCCAGGTATATTTGATGGTAGCCCTTGAATGCATCTAAAAAGTGCAAGATGTAAAATCCAACAAATGAATCTACTAACGTATCGATTCGGAGGTACAGGTAGCTGTCATTTGGATAGGCTTTATTAAGATCAGTAAAATCTTGACACATTCGCCAAGAAGAATCTTGCTTAGTTACAAGGACTGGATTACAAAGCCAAGTGAGATACAATACTTCTCTATACAATCTTGCCACTAAGAGTTTATCCACTTCAGCTTCGATTATTAAACTGCGCTCTGGACTGAAGAGGCGTGTGTTATGCTTCACTAGTTTATAGTATGCCGGGTCCACTCTGAGTTTGTGTTCAATTGTTTCCTGAGGGATGCACGGCATGTCTTCGACGGTCCAGGCGACCACGTTCTTGTACTCAGCTAAAAGCCTGAAGAGAAGGGTTTTGAACTCCGCTGGGAGGGTAGCACAGATCTTAATTTTCTAATCAGGGAGGCTCGGAACTAGTGGTACCTTCTCAATGGGGACCTCGTCTTGGGGTTCAATCTTTGCTTTGCCCTTCCCCTTTGGTTTGGGAGGCTCGGGGATCTCAGTATCGCTTCTCCGAGGCTCCACATTTTCTTCCCTCTCCATTTGACTTGTCAAATGCTCTTCAAGGCCATCCCAGGTGGATGAGGCATCAAAAGTTTGCAAGTAAGCCTTGTCAGCGATGGACATCATTTGCGACTGGGACCGCAAGGACATCATATAGCAGGCTTGGGCCTCCTACTGGCTCCCAATGACTGTTCCCTCAGATCCATCCCTCAACATGAATTTTATCCCAATATGGAACACGGAGTAAAGGATTCTATAGGTGTATTGCGTGGGTCAGCCCAGGATCATATTGTAGGAGTTGTCCCTTTTGACGATGACGAAATTGATCATCTCAGTTCTGTGCTTCGGGAGAGCTCCAAGACACAATGGGAGCATTATCTGTCCCTCAGACACGATCGAGTCTCCAGTGAAGCCAACCAAAGGGGTTTTAAAAGGCTTTATCAAAGAAGAATCCATGTACATTTCGACCCAGGCGTCCCAAAAAATTATGTCCGCCGAGCTTCCGGTGTCGACGAACACGCGGTGCATTTCATATCCAGCCACATTTACGTGAATTACCACAGGGTCATTGTGTGGCATTCGGCTAGGAACGGGGTTCTCGCAAGTGTATCCGAGGCTCATGAATGGCTTCAGTCTCTTCTCCCGATCCTTGCCTGAAGAAATGTTCCGAGCGTATTTTTTCTTGGCATTGTTAGAGTCCCCGGTCATAAGGCCCTCAGGCTATTGTGTTTATCACCCGGACTACACGGATCTGTTCATCTTGGGTTTGCCGGGGAATTGTTCTTTTTTGGCCGCCTCGGTTCTGTTGACTAGGCGGGCGAGGTTGTGCCGGATTTCCTCGATTGGCAGCATTTCATTGGAACTCTGCAGCAGCTCGGCTGATGAACTACTGCAGGTGTCCTTCTTGAATGGCCAGTCTCGATTTCAACCTTCAGATAGTTGCAGGCCTCGGTATCATGGCCATGTAGACCATGAAAAGTGCAATACTTTGCCCTGTCTCTTTTATCCGAGGCTGACACCATTCGAAGGGATGGCTCTAAGAGACCCAGATGCTGTACTTGGTACAAAATTTTCCTTCTCAATGTATTGAGATGTGTGAAGTTAGCATCTGGATGGCTCCTTATTCGTGGAGGTCGGTTCCCGATATTGTTGCCTGGGTAGACCTCACGGCTCGCCAACGGTGTGGCTCTGGAATAGTTCAACCTATCTGTGACCCTCAATTTTTTAGAGGATGAGGGTTTCGAGTCTTCAGGACCTTTTCTCTTTGTGTATCTGTAAAGTTCTCTTTTTGTCCTATTTGACTCTTCGCCCCGTATGAACTCCGATGCTCTTTCGAGGAGTTCAAAATAGGAGCTCGGCGTCTTTTTGGCCAGCTTGGCTTTGAAGGTGCCTAGTCGGATGCCGCTAATGAAAGCAGCCACCAGAATTCTTTCATCAACATTTTTGATTTGGACCACCTCATCATTGAAGCGATCCACAAATTTATTAAGCGGCTCATCGGACCTCTGTCGAATGTTCATGAGGTGCAACGTGTCCTTTTGCAATATTGATTTGCTCCTGAAGTGGCCAAGAAAGGATTTTGCCAGGTCATTGAAAGTGGCGATTGAGTTCATCGGTAGCTCCTGGAACCACTTCTGTGCCGGACCTCGAAGAGTGGTGGCAAACAACTTGCAGCGGGTCACGTCACTGTAGCCATAAAGGCTAGTGATCGCTACCACACGTGCATTGGAAGAGGTTCAATCTTGATAGAGATTGTGAATGGATCTCTATCAATCTCTGTCGTAGCAGGAGTATTCAGAAGTAAATTGTTTTTCTTCAAAATCTCTTGAATCTTATTTTCGAGGCTCTGCTCCTCGAGCTATTTTAAAACTACCGAGGAGGGTCCTCTTGAATCAGATTTTTTCGAGGAATGTGCACCGAGTCTCTAGCGCATCGGTAATTTCTTTGATCCGCTCGTCAATAAGTGTGACTCATCAGATTGTTTGTCCGTGCATGACTTTGTCAATTTATGATGCAGGTCGGTTGGGCTCATGGCATCAACCAACTGTTTCCCAAGTCGTTGGTCGGGGACGCGTTGCTGTTCGGCTTGTGGAGTGGCTGCTCAGTTCGAGCGCTCTGATGGAGTTTGGGTCTTGTGCTGCTTCACAAAAGCCCGAAAAGACTCAAATGATCTGCAATGTACTTCAGGACATCATCCTGCTTTTGTTGAGCCTCGGCTGGTGTACCTACGTTTTCTGGCTCGTCGGTATGCACCACGAGGTGTTGATTGCTCGTCTCTGCTTCCTTGCTAGCAGTTCGGCGTGTTCCACGGTTCTTCATCCTCCTCAAAGCAAAAATAAACAATTCAGATGATTGAGAATTGATTGAAAGAGATGGAAATCTATCGATTCCCGTAGACGGCGCCAATTGAAGAAACTAGAATTAGATTGTAGGAGGAGAGAGAAAGTGGAAGAATTGAGTATCAAGAGTATGTTTGATTATCTGAGTTTCGATCCCTTTTAGTAGCATCTAGATCTGTATATAGATGACAGATGGAGGCATGAGTAGATCACTATGCTAGCTCAACTGAGACTAAGATTACATAATTGCCCTTAACGAGGCTGCCACGTTAGCACTTCTAGAACAATCTAGGGAAGATGCTATGTGTCACTAATCAACATCATCAGGCTTAGATCTCTTAATCTCAGCTAAAGCAAATATTTCTCAAACTCTTTCCTCCTACTCCATAAATATAGACATCAGTACGTTTTCCTTTCTCCTTTTCGGGGCTTGCATACACCTAGTTGGAGATTTTTCAAAGGCCGGGATTTTCTAAACTTGTCCTCTATTTCGGTTGCCTGAGAAGTAGTCAATGGATCTAATAGATCAAAAGAATCAAAATCCAAATCTAAGTATGGAAGTTGCTCTTTCAGCTGTTCTAACGCCTGACCGAAGCCAAATTCAAGTATGGTAATTTTTACTTTACCTCCAAAGGTTTGGTCTAATGTCTATTTCTCCCTCTAAGATTAAAAAAATAAGGCAATTAGCCCTTTTAGTATTTTTAGTTAAATATTAAATAATTGACCAATTTGACCAAGAAAAAGTAACAACACTAACTTTCTAAAAATTTTTGCAAACAAGAAACTAAACCTTAATGGGATAAAATTGCAATTATCATAGTTTCATTTGGCCCTAGGGACTATTTAAAACCAAAATTGAGAATTTTAGAGATCTAATAGCGATACTCTAAAAACCAAATCTTTGAGAAGTTTAGGCATCTAAAAGACACTATTCTTTGTCGCTTTTACTAACTTTTTTTTTCCGTTTATATATACAAGCCTTTTTCAACAAGGATTCTTGATCTCTCTCTTACAACAAATTTCTCATACATCTTTTAATCACTTTTCTCATGATTGGTACAAGAGAAAAAAATTCATCAAGCTCGTAGCCTGTAGTTGTTAATTAGAAATTTTAACTTAAGGCACTGCATTTACAATGTTTTGATTGCTTTTGTGCAATATCTCCGATAGTGCATTTATAATCCATAGAGTCCTTTTCAACAAATGCAAAAGGAATTGAATTCAAATGATTGCAAGAATGAAGAAATGCATATACTTTGCCTCTTTCATCTATAGCATCATCATGTTCAATTATCTCAAGAACATCAACCATAGAATCAAACTTGAAAATTGATCTTATATAACAATGAGTATAAATGTGAAGACTAGTTTCTTGATAGAAACCGTGACTAGGTACAACTTTACAAGATTTTAGATCATCAACAACTTGTTGAATTCGCATTTCTCTAAGAATTTTGTTCCTCTTAGATGAACATTTTATAATAGTTACCAAACAATAATGTGTTGTATAAACAGAAAATTGCTTATGTCTCTTTACAACTTCTACAAGTGTCAATTGGACGTGCTAGGCAAAACAATGGATGTAATAAAATAGAGCTATTTTCTTTCTTGATCAGGGTCTTTAAGAGAGTTTATCCACCTTTCTATTGTTTGTCCTATCATAACATTGAACATGTATACTTGATATTGCCTAAATGATATTTTGAGAATAATACACTAATTGCTTTCTTAATTAAGTAAGCATTAGTATCACTAACTCAGTCCGAATGAGTTGGTTAGGCCACAAGTATATGAGTCGTCAAATAATATAATTTGAATAGAAGATTGTCACATGATGATTCGTTTGACAATTATCAATTATTTGATTCATTTACTATTTAAAGAATTAAAAAAAGAGGAACTTGATTCGAAGTCTAAACCTCAAAACCATTATAAGGTGGGTTAGGACCTACATCACCTAAATTGCATTGCAGGAGTTTGCCTAATTAGTTATTAGGTCAAGAATCATCTACAGGAGATTTAGTTTCCCAAACTTAATCCCAACCCGATCTTTTTAGAAGTGATTCTTCATAGGACCTGAAGGAATGCGCGATACATGATTCGTCGTCATTACCCAATCTGAGCCATTTGTTATCTAGTCTATAATCAAGTATTGTCTTCTAGTCTTGTCCTAGTTAGCTAAACTAAAAAAGAGAATAATCAATTCCCAATTCTATCTATCCAAGTCAAATAACAATACACAATATTAATTCTCAATAAAGAAATTAATGCAGAAAAGACCAAAAGAGCCTCAAAAAGGGCCCAAATTGTAGCAATTGCAACTGTCTCGCAGGTCATGTCTATCGTCAACGAACATGCTTCTAGAGGGTTGGTTGTCGTTGAACATTTTTGCCTTGTAGGGTTCACCACTTAAAGTGAACACCTGGCTGTCCAAATGGGCCTTCCACCCAGGGTTTGGGGCGACACCTCATCTTGTTGTTTCAGTCTTCTGCACATCTTCCTTGGTATTTTCTATTTTTCTTGATCCAAAACCTACATAAAAAGATCACAAAACATAAATACAACTTAAAAACATTAATTAAACACTTAAACACACATTGTAACACTTAAACACACATTGAAAAAAAAAAACATGTAATATACACAATTTTAAATTAAAAACACATGGACTAGCTTATAAATTGCACAAATTAGGGCAGAAGTAATTATCCTGATTTCTTAGGGTCATCAAAACTATATATATGGGCGGAAAGTAGAGTTTAAAATGCTTATGAGGTTTGGGAATCCAAAATTGATGACTCCTGCTATCATGTGCATTCAAATTATATCCAGAAACCTTGGCCTAAGTTCAAACCAATTAGGTTAGGATGCACACATATAGGATCAGAATTCTAAAATTGTTTGTAACGACTAAAATATGACGAGGCACCTCAATTGTTTAGAGTTCCTAAGATTTAATGTTCAGTTAAATATACCTAATTTGTGACAATTCCTTATTTTTGTAATTTTAAATTGTATTTTTATTTTTATTAAAAAATATGTGTCTAGCATATTTACATGTGCATATCCCATTTTCAAGATTTGAATTTCGAACAACAAAAAACAATTACCATTATGTGTTGTTTAAGTGCTTGATTGACTGTGTAATTAAAAAGTAAACTGAATGGGATTGTGCATTTTGGTATTCATAGTTTCATCCGACTTTCGCATGCCTATTTTGTCTTTTAATATAAAAAATTCCATCAAAACACTTATTTGCAAAAATTTATTTTTATTATTCACTAAAAACTTATTTTATTTTTTATTATTTACCAAGTAACTTAAATCATGTGTTGAATAATGCATCAAAATTTATTCCAAACAATATGCTATCTATGGGGACCCATTAGTTTCCAAGACCGATGTTCCCCAGTATTGACTGGATGAGTACACTTGAAATAAGAATAACTAAAAAAATATTTCTACCATATACCTGTCCACAATTTCAATAGATGGAGAAGGGATCGAAATATGACAGGCATGCCGCGGATGCTCAATCGTGTCTTAAACTCAATCCTTAAAGCTCATTAAATTCATTTCTTTGGTATTACTATTTGCACACGTCTTTCCTTCCATGTACAAAGGAGTATTTTCTTTTAAATACTGGCCTCAACATACAAAGATTCTTGCCCTTCTTCTCTAAATCAATTAAGGAAATAAATCCGAGGTGTTGTTAACCACTAATCTCGCAGAAAATCAAATATTCCAGTGTTCTTTTAATTTGGTATCCTTGTATGCTATTCTACTTAACCCTCAACCCCACAATTAACAAATCCATGTTCCTTGTCGCCAACTCCTGTGTTTGTCCAAAACAACACACAAAATTATTATCCACCACGTGCCTATACGCTATCGCTCGAATGATTAGCAAGATTCAAAGTATAAGGGAATGGTGTACTGTACTGTATAAACATTCAAAGTATAAGGGAATGGTCCCTTAAAAGGGACCATAGAATTTCCCTGGACAATAATTACATATCGTTAAGGCTTAGTTTCTATAATTATCGTTATTTTCAAAGTTACTTGTGAAAAAATGGAGTATGAGATAAGCGTACTTTGAAAAACTTCTACACTAATGTTCGTTAATATGGAAAAACAAGTTCCAAATACCTGCAAGAATTACTTTACTTCCATTTTTAAAAAAAATAAGGTTAAGAGCAAAATATTCCCTTCAACAGTTGTATGCGTCCGTTTTGAACTTTGGATATTTGATTCTACCTTATCTATCTGCGTCCGAGGATGCATATTTCCCCGGACGCGTGCGTCCGTTGCAAGCACTTGAAAAAGTTTCCTTTCTACCTATCCGTTCAGACAGTGAACTGCGTCCGTGGGAGTCTGTATCGGACGTTCCTGTTCGTCCGAAAGATGTAGTACAGTTCGGACGGTGTACTGCGTCCTGTGCGAAAGCCTTGTTTCCAGCAGACAAGATAGTAGACCTGCACAATTTGAATTCAGAGTTTAGTGTATATGTCATCATCAAAATAAGGTTTGGAAAACATCAATCTCCCCCTTTTTGATGATGACAAACTTTGAATAAACGAATACAACCAACAATCAACAGATATGATCATATTCAACAATCAACAGATATGCATATTCAACAATCAACAGATATGATTATTCTTAAACCATATTTCTACTCCCCCTTTTGACATCATCAAAATAGACAAGTAAGCTCTCCCTGAGAAGGTGCATAGTTAAAAATGTCAAAATAAGCCATCAATCACATACCAAATATGAACACCAATATCAACACCTAATAATGTCATTGCACACCAATAACAACAACTATCATTCAAAATACAAACTAGAGGTCCCAGAGCAGAAAGTCTAACTTGAGTCGTGTTTCTTCTTGGAATGCCTTTCGAGCTTGCGTTTCTTGGGGGGTGCATTGTCATTAGCAGCTTCACCTATCATCATCTCTTGTGTCGCGGCGCTGCATGATATAATTAAATGTGTCGTCAATGACCTCGCCATCGCCTTCATCAGCAACACCTTGAGTAGTGGGGTCTTCACGATCACCCTCCTCTTCATCATCGTCATGCGTGTCATCGTCATCATTTTCGGATGAGGATTCAAGAGTGTACTGCGACTGAATATTAGCAAATTGAACTTGAGCAGAAGCAGACATGCCCAAGCTAAGTGCTTCTTGAAGAATTTGTTGACGAGTTTCAAGGCACTTTAGCTTGCGATTGGTGCGACGCTGGAAGGAGCTCATCTGAGTGCTCAAAGAACTAAGAAAGCTGCAAATGTGTGAAAGGGAAGGTTCGGAGGAAGAAGGACGGGGATCATGGGATGGTGGAGGTGTTTGAGGAGGAGGGGAATGGGGAAGTGCGAAACCAGAGGAAAAGGCTTGAGTTTTGGCTCTTTCAACATCATAAGCAGCTTTGGTAAACCATTGGTCATTAAAAAAATCGTAAGCTCTTTCTCTCAATGTAGGCTTTTTTAAAGTAGGGAAGGAATTATTTTTTGCCAGTAAATGGGATATCAAGATAATCAAAAACTTGTGTGAGGAATTTGCTGAAGGGAATGTTTCGGCGAGTATCAGTTAAAAAGAGTTCCCATAGAGAACAGAAAAGATATCCAAAATCAAGTGGAATTCCCTTGAAAACACGGTAGTATAACTAAAGCTGCATTTTTCTAGGCTCAGTGCGATGCCTGTTAGTGGGTAACAACAAATTCGTGACCAAAGTGTATAAAATGTTCAATTCAAGAATAAGTAAAGTAGTTTTTGCTTCTGAAGCCAGTTTGAAGTTGACATTGAAAAGTGCTCGGACCTCATCAATATCAAAATGAGTATCCAAAGCAGGCCATTTATCCAAAGAAAAGAAGTAGGAAAAATCATTACGCGACAAAACCTCACATTCAAAAATGGTGTTAATGATATGGGATGAAATTTCATGATTTTTGTTGTTCACACGAGCAGATATTAATGTGCGAATAGTGGGATCCTTCCTAAGATTAGCTATGAACTGGAGTACCATTTCATGATAAACAGGTAGATCAATATGAACTAGGTGACCCAATTTTGTTTCTTCACATCAAGATTTGTACTAATGGCATATTAAACTCGTCAAAAAGACCTTGGGAAACAGGTCTTTGAATAATGATGGATATACTAAGGAGAGATGTGTACCATTCTGATGTTTTGGCATCTATGAATTTTGGTAGAGGTGCATCTATGGAAGTTTGAGGATTTGCTGATGATTCCCCTTGCACTGGAGCTTTCCCTTTCAATTTACATCCACGGGTTGCCGAAGAACCACTATGAGATCGAACCATTGTGAATTTTTGAAAATATGAGAAAAAGAGAAAAAATGTAATTTTTGGGGAGGTTGGTAGAAATATCAAGAATTTGGATGGTAAGTTGGTGAAATGGAGTGCAATAGAGGTAATTAGCAATATGGGAATGAAAAACCCTAAAATAATTTAAAGAAATCTAATGAGAGGGAAGAAATTGGGGGAATTTTGAGGAGGAAAATAAATCGCCAGTGTAGGGTTCGGTGAATAGTGTGAGTCCGAAAGAAGGAAAATAAACGATTTTAAACAAGCAAAGGAATCGTTCGGACGTCTGAACGATTTGTCTGCGTCCGATCGTGTGTCCGAACGCTGAAGAACAAATGGCCGAACTTTTGTGCCAGTGCGTTCGAGAATGTCTCGGACGATGAAGAGCGTCTACTGGGAATTCCAGAGAGTTTGAGAAGAAAGGGGTGAAAGTACGGACGATTAAAAGTGTCTGAGACATAGAAGAGGTTCCAGACGTGTAAGAGCGTCAGACAGAGTATGTAGTTCGGACGATCATGTGTGTCTGAACACAGAAATTATACAGATGTGAAACTAATGATGCCCAAACGAGTTCTGAGAGATTCAAAGCGATCTAAAGCCAAAGGTTTAGTAAAAATATCAGCAAATTGATCATTTGAACACACAAATTCAACACAAATTTCCTTTTTGCATACAAGATCTCTAATAAAATGATGCTTGATATCTATGTGTTTGGTTCTAGAATGCATGACACATTTTTTGTGAGATTAATTGTACTAGTGTTATCACATTTTATAGGCACACAATCAAAAATAACATCAAAGTCTTTTAATGTATGTTTCATAATTAAAGTTGAGCACAACAGTTTTCAGCAGCAATATATTCGGCTTCTATCGTAGAAAGTGAAATAGAATTTTGCTTTTTGCTAAACCAAGACATTAGACAGTTACCCAAGAAATGACACATACCACTAGTACTTTTTCTATCAATTTTACAACCAGCAAAATTAGCATCAAAATAACTAATTAAATCAAAAGTGGAGGACTTTGGATTCCAAAGACAAAAATTCATTTTACCTTTTAGGTATCTGAAATTTTTTTTTACAACAATTAAGTGTGACTCTTTAGGACAAGATTGAAATCTAGCACATAGACAAACAACAAACATAATATCTGGTATGCTGGCCGTTAAGTAAAGAGTAGACTTCCGATCATACCTTTATAGTGTTTTTCATCAAAACTATTACCTACTTCATCTTTATCAAGTTTGGTTGAGGTGCACATAGGTATCCCAACTTGTTTGCAATCTTCCATTCTGAATCGTTTGAGTAGCTCCTTTGTGTACTTGATTTGTATAATAAACGTCCCTTTCTTTGTTTGGTGAACTTGAAGTCCAAGGAAAAATTGTAATTCTCCCATCATACTCATTTCAAATTCTTTTTGCATCAAGTACGAGAATTTCTTGCACAAGCTTTCATTAGTTGCTCCAAAGATAATATCATCAACATAAATTTGAACAATTAACAACCCATTAAAATCAGTTTTGGTGAAGAGAGTGTCTCTCAACAATTGTAGATTTGAAAAAGAGACAATCAAAAAATCACTTAACCTTTCATACCAAGTTCTAGGAGCTTGTTTCAAACCATACAAAGCTTTGGAAAGTTTGAAAACATGATTTGGAAAATTTTTGTTTTCAAAACCGAGGAGGTTGTTCAACAAAAACTTCTTGATCAATAAAACCATTTAGAAATGTACTTTTAACATCCATTTGGAATAATTTGAATTTGTTAAAACATGCATATGCAAGAAACATGCGAATAGATTCTAAACGAGCAACAGGGTGTAAAGGTTTCATCAAAGTCAATACCTTCTTCTTGAGCATAACCTTTTGCAACAAGTCTAGCTTTGTTCCTAATAATTTCACCTTTATCATTTAATTTATTTCTAAAAACCCATTTCGTTCCGATTACGAGTTGAGTTGATGGTCTTTCAACCAAAGTCCATACATTATTTTTCTCAAATTGGTTAAGTTCATCTTGCATAGAAAAGACCCAAGATTCATCATTTAATGCATCATGCACATATTTAGGTTCAATATGAGAAAGTAATGCACAATTACTATTCAAAGATTTATGAGATCGAGTTTTTACCCCATCTAGATGTCGCATTATGATCAAATCTTGATAAACTGACTAGAAACAAATCTCCTATATTATGCTTTAGGAAGATCTTTTGGAGTATCTTCGTCATTTTCTCCTTCTTCACCCAAGTGATTTGTATTGCTCACATTGTTTGGAGAGATCCCTTGATGTTCTTCATGAATAGTGAGCTTTTCAAGCTCCTTTTGAATACCTACATCTTCATCTTCACACACATTCATTGAAATAATATCATTAGTTTCATCGAATGTAACATGCACAACTTCTTCAATCAAGAGTGGTCTTCTATTGTACACTCAGTATGCTTTCTTGTCACTAGAATATCCCAAGAAAAATTCCTTCATCCGATTTTGTGGTCAAATTTTCCAAGATTTTCTTTGATTTTTAAAATAAAACATTTACAACCAAAAACTTTGAAATAGCTCACAACGGGTTTTTTACAAAATAAAAGTACATAAGGTGTTTTATTTAAAATAGGTCTTAACAAAACTCGATTCATAACATAACAAGCCGTATTAACGGTTTCGGCCCAAAAATATTTTGGTAAGTCACATTCGACACTAATCATAGTTCTAGCGGCTTCTTGAAGTGTTCTATTTTTTCTTTCAACAACACCATTTTGTTGAGGCACTCGAACAACTAAAAATTCATGTGAAATACCGTTGTGATCACTAAAATCGGGAAAACCTCCAAATTTAAATTCGGCTCCATTATCACTTCTCAACCGGATGATTTTTAAATTCAACAAATTCTGAATTTTGGAAAATAATTTCACAAAATTTTCAAAAGTTTCATTTTTGTGAACAAGAAATAGTACCCAAGTATACCTAAAATAATCATCAACAATCACAAATGCATACTTACTACCACCGACACTAGTATATTGAGTTGGACCAAACATGTCTAGATGCAATAATTCTAGGGGTTTAGAAGTAGACACACAATTTTTCGATTTAAAAGACACTTTAACTTGTTTCCCGAATTGACATGCATTACAAATTTTATTTTTCAAAAACTTCAATTTTGGTAACCCTCTTACCAATTCCTTCTTGGCAAGTTTTATTAATTAAATCCATGTTAAAATGACAAAGCCTTCTATGCCAAAGCCAAGGATCATCTATAGAGGCGGATAGACATTTTACATTGTTACTACTAATATTGTCAAGATAGATCACATAAACATCATTGTGCCCAGTACCTTAAACAAAACAACATAATTTTTATCAAGAATTAGACATTCATGTTTGGTAAATAACACATAGAGATTTTTATCACATAGTTGACTTATACTTAATAGATTGTAATTCAAATTATCAACAAGAAGCACATTTTTAATCAAGGTCTCACCATTTTTACTTACATCACCAATGCCGATTGATTTTGCTTTCATGTTATCCCCAAATGTTACTTTTCCACTGTTTTTGGATTTGAGGTTTGTGAAGATAGATGCATCACCGGTCATACGTCTTGAGCACCCGCTATCTATGAACCATTTTGCTTCATTGGTGATATTCATTTCCTACACAAGAAATCAATTGATAATTTTTGGTACCCACATTTTCTTGGGTCCATAAGAGTTAGTAAAATGACTACAAATCCATATGGAATTCATACCAAGCTTTTCATTTCTCTTGACATGGCAATTATTTTTCACATGACCATGTTGTTGACAATAATTGCAAATAACATTTTTATTTTCATATAAGGATGATTTTGATTTTACAAAGCATAAACCATTCCTTCTAAATGTGATCAATACATTTCTAACCTTTTCAAATAACAATATTTTCCTTTTTTCTAAGCAAAAGAATATTCAAATCATCCAATCTGATTCAAGGAGGTTTGATCTTCTTTGATCCTTGTTTTCACATGCATTCTTTTCTTCAAATCACTGTTTTCTTGTGATAACCTATTGTTTTCATTCACAAGCTTTGAGTTAGCATTTAATAGATCATTTGATTTCTTAACTAACTCCTTATTTCTAGCATATGACTCCTTCAAGCTATCATGTGATTTTAAAATGAAAGCTTCAAGATCATTGTCATCATTTTCATCATTAGAACGATCATAATTAGAAGTTACCTCATCATCATCAATGGCCATAAATGCCATTTGTGTGGTCTCCATTTCTTCTTCAACTTCTCCTTCGGAATTGCAATCATCCCATGTGATTTAGAAATTATTGAAGCGATACTTTCTTCCTTCCTTTTTCTTCTTAGAAGGACATTCATTTGCAAAGTGACCGGGTTGACCGCATTCAAAGCACTTTTCATTTTGCTTTTTTATTTCTAGCTTGGTCTTTCCTTTGAAGTTATTTGAGTTGATTGCTCCACCTCTTCTCATTCTCCGTTTGTTGATGTAGTGTTTGAGAACATCTTTGGTGATGAGTGCAAGATCTCCTTAATCAAGATCTTATATCTTCTAGGTTGATGGAGGCAAAATCATCTTGATCAAGAAGAAGTCTTTAATGGAATGCTCATTTTTGGTATTGCTTCCTCATCATCCACCACTTTAGTCTTATAGCTTCAATTCATAGGATGTAAGAGAGTTAATTAGAGATTCAATAGGCAGAGGGTGGAATTTAATTTCTTAGAATCCTCTATAGCAATTTTTTTGGCCACCCATTCTTTGGATAGAGCATTCAAGATTTTTCTAATCTTTTTCTATCAAAGAATACTCCTTACCCAGGGCTTCAACATCCTTAAAGATTTCATGTGATGAAGATGACAATACATAGTATACAATATTTTCATGTGATTCCATCTTGAAGGACTCATACTTGGCAACAAGTAAAGATTTCTTTTACTCTCGAACATCATCGCTCCCTTCATGGATTTCCTTCAATTTATCCCAAATTTCTTTAGCGGAAATGCATTCCTTGACACGAGTTGATTCGTTAGCATCCAAGGCATTGTATAGCACATTCATAGCTTTCGCATTTAAAGTCAAGTTTGCCTTATCTTGTGTAGTGAGCTCATCCCTTGTCTTTTCTCTTCTTCTATTTGTATGATCACCAATGATGGTAGCTTCAAAGGGACCTTCATTTACAACATACCACAAGTCAATATCAATAGATTGCAAAATGATATTTTCATTCTATCTCTCCAACTAATAAAATTTTTCCCATTGAACATAGGGGGTCTTCTTATAGATTGACCCTAAAAAAATAATACATTATTGGTTGCCATGATCTTTTTTCAAAAGCTAGTTAAGCTCAAGATGAGAGACCAAGCTCTTATACCAATTGTTGGCCCCAAAGCAACCTAAGAGGGGGGTGAATTAGGTTTCTTTAGAAATTACTTTGCAAAATAATCACTATAAAATCTTTTAAACTATCAAATGGATAAATAGATACAAAGACAATAAAGCTTATGGAATATAAAAAAGGTAAAGAGAGAAATTAAACAAGCAACACTTGCAAGATACCAAGCTTGAAGTGTTAATCCACTAGAATGCTTAACAAAATTGGTGAGTCAATAATCTTCTAATGTACACAAAGTAGGACAATCCTTGCTCACACTAATTCACTTTAGTTGAGCCAAGAATTTTACTCTTAACCTCACTTTAGTACAAGATTATCACTCCACTCAAAGAGTATTTTTGAATTGCACTTCAATGTACACACTAATACAATACTGCTCAATTGCTAATTTGCACTCAAATTGCTTTTCTACTAGCTTCTATTCAATGTGTAAGATATTTTTACAAAAATAATAGAGCAGGTATTTATAGGAGCAATAAATTCTGGTTATAACTACTTCCCAACGGCTCAATAATAAATGCACAAAAACTAGCCGTTAAGAGTTTCGGACGTATGATGTATTAGTTGCGCGTTCGACCAAGCGTCTGATCTCAGTTCAGAGTGTGTGATGAATGCCGTTCAGAAGGCCGAGCATGCGTCCGTTCCATCGTCCGATCTAGGTTTCGGACAGTCTTGTTCATCCGAAGCAGACTTTGTTCAGACAGTTGTATGCGTCCGTTGTGAAGCTTAGGAGATTTGATTCTACCTTATCTATCGGATAGAAATATGCATCCGAGGGATATTTCCCCTAACGCTCCTGTGCATCCATTACAAGCACTTGTAAAATTTTCCTTGGTGCCTATAGGGGGATCCGTTCGGACAGTGAACTGCGTCCGTGGGAGTCTATATCGGACATTCCTGTTCGTCTGAAAGATGTAGTACAGTTCGGACGGTGTACTGCGTCTGAAAGCCCTGTTTCCAGCAGACAAGATAGTAGACCTGCACATCTTGAATTCAGAGTTTAGTGCATATGTCATCATCAAAATAAGATTTGAAAAACATCACCTTAGCCATTATTTTATTTATTTATTTATTTTAAATTTGAGCATTTGCCTATTAACACTAATGGGATGCATTTTGCAATTTTTGTGAAAGTTAAGGGAGCATTTTGCTTTTAGCCCAAAGAGCATTTTTGTCCAAATAATTTTAGATGTTAAAAAAAATTGTTACTTTTTGGGTAGAAATTAGTTAGAGGGTGCAAAATATCTATTAAATTTGTTAAAAGGGGTATCATGCAACTTGGATGAAAGTCATCAACACATTTGGCTTTTAACCAAAAAAATATTTATTATTGTCAACAACATGGTCATGTGAAAAATAATTGCCATGAAGCAAAATGGTTCATAGATTCTTTTGCATGAAAATTATTTGCTAGATATTACTTGGTCAATATCAAATGTTGTTTATACACATGATGATTATGTCAAGAGATAATATTATACATTATTCATATTTCATCTTATCTATTATTTGCACTATTAGTGTAATAGGACTCATCAATTATTTTATATTGTAAAAAATCAATAATTATTATTGGATTCGGATTGTTGAAATAGTAATGGTACTGAAACCAATGAATGAAAGACAAGGTGAAGGAGTCGTTACTACTAATAATTTGAAATTAAAAAGTTCAGACCTCCGATCTTCCGATGACTTTTGAAATAATCATCTGAACATCTGACAGATTCTCTATATTAAACCTTATCTTCTACTTTTCAGACAACTTAATATTTCATTCAACTTTAACTTCATGAGCTGAATAGCAAATATTCCTTGAAATGACACTATTTTAATCAAAAAAACCATTCAACTTCAAGTCCTTTGAGATAGAAATCCACTCAACTGAAAGACTATAAATTGTAGTAACACCGAGTTACTTATTCTCCCTTTTTTCCTTTCTCTTCAATCTCATTTTGCCTTTAATTATTCATAGCAGATGTACCATTTCAAATGTTCTATTACTCAAATATTTTTGATTCTTTTTGTTTGCAATCTAAAAATAGATCATATCTATGTTGGTTAGTTCATCTGGATATGTTGAGTTTTCTTCTCAATCTTGATGGAATTGGGGCTTGGGCATAGGGTTTCACATCATTTTACTATTAAATTTTGAAAAATGGTTAAAACATGTGCAATTAATTAGAGTAATTATTGCACTTGACTAATTTGTGTTTAGATTTCATTGGCTTGCAAGGTTTGCTGTTGAATTTGTGCACCAGTAGTACACTTCTTTTGAGAAGCAGAAGAAGTTAAAGCTACAGAGCATCATTTGAACTAAACAAGCAAGATTTGTTAATGGTAATGTGTTATTTTACTCCACCATTTAATTTTTAAGATACATCTCTATTTCTATTTTCTAATTAGTAGCTCGTATTTAGTCGATGAGTGCTTTAAAAATCATACGAATGCAATGCTTAGTTTTTTAGACCATAATTTCTAATTACTGTAATTTATAATTCTTTACTGTTAAAAATGAAAAGCAAATAATAAGCATTCATTATTTGTAATCAAAGTAATTATTTTGAAATATTATTTCGTGTCCAAAGAATTATCTCATTATTTTAAAAATCAGCATTATTTCCAAATACCATTAAAGTCAAAATTCAAATAATATTTGCCAACTAACAAGGGATTATTTACTATCCAAACGGAGACTTGTAATAACTTTTTAAGATCTGATTTATATGAGATAAAACGGTGGTTGAAAAACATGTATAAATAATGATTGAAAATATGCATTAGAAAATAATGAAAAATGTACTATTCAAAAAAGAATAATATCCAGAAGGGTAATAATTTTGTTCCAAAACAAAAAAAATTTGAAAAAAAAAAAACTTGCAACAAAACCTATTCAGCACATAGAGTTGATTAATCCAAATACTAAAATCCTATAAGATTCAAAAGATCCAGTAGTTACTTTTCTTACGCTCTTCATTTTCAGTTTTGGATTTTCTGTTATACTTTTTGATGTTACATTCAAATCATATTGTGTGATGGGGTGACATGTGTCTTTTTAATATAATAAAATATTAAATGAAAAATAAATATCATTCCATCATATAATATGATATAAATATAATATTAAAATGTGTAACAGATAATTCAATATCCTCTATTTTATATGATGAGTTGCTTGAATGTATTTTTGAATTACATTGATACGACATATTCCCTTGTTAAAACTAAAAAAGAAAAAGAATAGTACGAGAACGTTTGAGGCTTTGCCACATTATATCATTGGATGGCATTCTTGTATATTCTCCAGATAATTTAGACATTTTATAGGTGGAGTCTCTTACACGGCTGATTAGGAGAACCAGCGAAGCCACGTGGAGAAGTTGTGTAGCTCAATTGAGAAAGAAACGTTTGTTACAGATCACCATGACCATCGGGCTGTGATAGGTCCCACTTATGAAATTGCCACCTTTCAATGAGTTATTTGCCAGCTGTCATTAACCTTTGGATTTACTATTATACGCCTAGTGATCTTAATGCAAATACAACCTAACTTGAGGTGTAAATAGAATATTCTAATTCCTTTCAAAGACGTACATACCCTTTCATGGTTGCCTTTGTTTGGTAGTTATCGTATGTCCCCGATGGGAATGGTTGCCTTTGTTTGGTAGTTATATTTCGGACCATTTTTGGTTAGACCGAAATCAAAGAACTTGGTCGATTTTAGAATTTTTCATTATATCACCACTCTCAACTAATTGTGCAAATTAAACCAATTTTACTATCAAAGTTTTTAGTTTAATCAATTTTAAATGTCCAATTCATGCAAATTCAAAGAAAACAAAATAAAAAATTTTAATATCTTCATTCACTAATTTTTCCTTTTCCAAATTTTTTCCGTTTTGCTTTTTCTTAGTTTCAAAGAGCCAATTGAAATGTCGAACCAATTCTCATTTGGCTCAACCGTTTTGATCGAATACTATAAGTTTGCCATTCAACCGATTGGAAAATGTCCTTCAAAATCGGAATTGCAAGAACAAAATCAATAATAAGTAAAACATCTTTGATAACCTTTTTTTCGGGGGTTATTATTGGTTTTGCCTAATATTTGACATGTACATGTTTTTGTATCAGCACAAGTAGATATTAAATCGATTCTACTCAATTATCAATTCTTATTCGGTTCAACTACTCTAATCCGAATCCAACATATACCACCCAAGTTTGATAAACCAACATTCATTAAGGGTAGCAAAGGTCATTGTCTTATCCAAAAAGATCAAAATAAAAATAAATAAAGGCAAAGGTCATTGTAGGAGAAGGAAGTTGGCTTATTATGAATGAATCCGGGGGTGTAGTATAAGTACAATTCAACTAGGGGGCTAACAATATATTATATTTTTTTAAGGAAAAATAAAATAAAATAAAATAAGGGTATAGGTTGCTGACACGCATAAGGTTTCCAAGCCTTGTACTATTTCAATTTGCCTTGATTTGGAAGCACAATTGGTACAAATATATATACTAGTCGCTATTGAGGTCGACTTCAATAACTTGATTAGGAGAGAGACACCAAGAGAAGACACCACCACTACCAGCAACAAAAAGCTTAACAAAGAGAGACACAAAGATTCATACATGTAAGTCAACAAAAGATCATCACATTCTTTTCTTCTTTAGGCTTCAAATTTATTGGTTTCTTTCTGTTTTTTTTCCTCAGTACTACCAATTCTTGTAAACCTTATGCGCTGTCTCTTATACACATCTAGATGTGTATAAGAGACAGATTGAAAGTATTTCATGTAGAAGTGTATAGTAGTGAGTATGTAATAATGAATTGAGCTTATTATTTTAGTGTTTAACTTGTGACAGTTTTTTTTTTTTCTCATGTAGATTTTTTGGTAGTTAAGTAGAGATCATGGGGACCTACTGGAAAGAAAAGGTTCTTCCAAAACTCAAGAAGGTTTTTGAGAAGAATGGAACCAAAAAGGCTACTGCTGCTGAAGTGATCAAAGCTTTTGAAGAATCTAAGGTATTTTTTTTGACCAAGTTATTTCATTAGTTTTAATTTGTACCGTATTTTCTTCCCCCCTCCTCTTTTAGAATATGTTACAATAAATTAATTGCAGTTACTTTTTTGTCTCACATATTAATTCTAGGAGCAATACAATACTGAATTTGAAGGGAAGAAAACTGAGCTCGAAGCCAAAGTAGTTGAAATCTATGAAGCTTCATCACCTCAAGCCAAGGTCAGTTGTTAAAAATTTTCTTCCAAATTTTTTTTAAAAAAAATTAAAAACCATCATCAATGTTTTACACATTTACTTAATTAATTACAATAATAAATACCCTCGTTTTAATTTGATTAATTGGAAAAACCCACCAAATTAATACTACAGGCTTTGATTAAAGAACCTAAGGATGCTGGCTTGAAGAAGCACTCTGCTGCTGTTCGAAAGTTCTTGGATGAGCTTGTCAAGATTGGTATGCATGTTTTTTTTCTTGTTATCAATCTTTACAGGTTTATACGTAAGTCAAATAAAATAATTTAAAAAATTTTACATTCTCTTTACACAATAATTCTATTATACTTTAAATATTTTTATAATATAATATCTTGTATTTTAAAAATTTATATCAGATAAATTTTAAAACGTTTTCAAGCACAACATTTCTTGAGGGAGTGTAGACCTTTCCATCAAATTTTATCTCTAAGTTGAGAGTGTATTTTTTATTTTTTATTTTTCTTCAAAAAAAGAATTCCCGGGAGCAAAGGCAGTTTCTGAGGGAGCAACGAAGGTGGGGCCCTCCTACGTATCAGGGCCTTCGAATACACTTCTTGTTTGAGAAGGTGTCTGCATATATTCCTGAAGAAGTCAAGAAAGAAGAGGAGTCCGCACCAACTGCCTCGGCTGCTGGTGAAGAATCAAGTGCAAAATCAAGTGCAAAAGAGGAGGTTAAAGAGAAGGAGATAGTGGTTGAAGCTGCTGGAAGAAAGAAGTGGTGGCTGAAGAAGTTGCTACTGCTGCTGAGAAGGTTGAAACACCACCAGCACCTGAAGCAGCAAAAGATGAAGAAGCAGCTTTTACTGAGCCAACAAAGGCTTGATGATTAAGAGAGAGAAAGAGTTCGGATTAAAGTTGGGACATTTGTGTAAAATTATGACTTTAAGAGTTTGGATTAAAGTTGGGACATTTGTGTAAAATTATTTATTTTTTTACTGCTTATTTATAATTTATTGAGCTGTAAGAAAAAGAAGAGGAACTTCTGATTTGATATTCTTTATTTCTTCTCTCCCACTCGTAATTTTTAAGCAATCTGTTTTTTTACTACTTTTGGGTTTTTTATTGTGGTTAGTTTCGGGTGAACTAAATTTTTGTTATTTACACTAAATTTCCTAATTTTATTTTTTTCTCACTTTACAACTTTGACTGTTAGTCAAATGTAACTCTACCGTTAGTTTTTAAAAAAAGCAAATTTACACCTAAAGATTAATTATAGTAAACCCCCATAAGGTTTAAACGAAATTTCACTTTACCTCCACAAATGAGTTTTGTAAGATTTAATACAGTAAACCCCCGTTATTTTTTTTCTCATTTCACCTCTTTTATTAGTAAACATCAACAATTTGACTATTAAAGTCAAGAAAGATATTTTTACCCCTAAAACTACTACACAGACATTAATAGAATTATATTAAGTTTATTATATTTGTCATTTTAGTCTGTAATTTCAATTTTGTGTCAATTAACCTACTTTAGTCATTAATCATTACAAAAATATTGTCAAAACAACTATAAATATAACGATGCCTACCATTATCAGTGGTTGTTTAAAAATATTTGTGAAAAAAATTTAAAAGCAAAAATTCCCTAACACTTTCGGTATTTTCGATCTTTTAATTATTTTATTTTTATATAAAAATAATTTTTAAATATATGTGATCCATAATCATCTATAAAAGTTATATCAGTCTATTTTCTTTCTGTTTTTCTTTATATTTATTTGAAATGATTTTCTCCTAACTTCTTTCCTTTGTTAATATAATTTAACTGACACCTAAATTATACAAAGTAACTTTATCATATAAATAAAAACTCAAATAAAAATAATTTAGATGAAATACTTTCAATTATTCATCAAAACTTTAAAAATTAATTATTTCTCCGTATATTTAAATTTTAAGTATTATAGAAAGCATAATTCAAGAATTAGAATATTAATTAATTTGGAGCATATTTATATTTTTAATAATGTTGACAACATTATTGAATTTTATTTTTATTCTAATGTATTAAATACTACAAAATTCATATGAGGGGGTAAAGTGAAATTTCAACCTAAACCTTTAAGGGGGTTTACTATATTTAACCCTTAGTACATTGGAATAAAAATAAAATTCAATATTATTATCAATATTGTTAAAAACATAAATATGTCCAAATTAATTACTAATATTCTAATTCTCGAATTATACTTTCTTCAATATTTAAAATTTAAAAATACGATAAAATAATTAATTTTAAAATTTTTGATAAATTATTAAAGGTATTTTTCTCAATTATTTTAATTTAAAATTTTATTTATATGAAAAAGTTCCTTCGTATAATTTAGATTATACAGTTAAATTATATTAAGAAAGGAAAAAAGTAAGAAGAAAATCATTTTAAATAAACATAAAGAAAAGCAAAAGAAAAACAGATTGATATAACTTTAATAGATGGTTATAAGTTTCGTATATTTAAAAATTTATTTTTACATAAAAATAAAATATAATAAAAATACCAAAAAATACCTAAAGTGCTAGAAAATTTTTATATTTAAATTCTTTTCACAGGTATTTTTAAAGAACCACTAGTTCTGTTGGTGGACATCATTATATCTTTAGTTGTTTTAAGAATATTTTTTATATTGATTAATGACTAAAGTAGTTTAATTGATACAAAACTTGAGTTAGTGACTAAAATGACAAATATAATAAACTTTAAGAGGTTAATTTTATATATTCTTGTAGTGTCTAGGGGTAAAAATGTTTTTTTTGACTTTTAATGGTGAAATTGTTGACGGAAGGGGTAAAGTGAAAAAAAAGAACGTTAAAAAGTTTAGTGTAAAATAACCCGAACCTTAAGAGAATTTACTGTATTTAACCCAAAAAAATTTACTACAGCAGCTTCCAAAAGATACTACTACCTTAGTAGATAAAATCTGATGGAAAGGTCTACCGTGTCTCTTATACATATCTAGATGTGTATAAGAGACAGCTTGATTTCTCTCCCATTCCCACTCTCACTCAAGACTTTTGTCATCTATCTTTTGTGATACTTCTCTGTTGAATGCACTAAGTGCGATTCAAGTCCAAGAGACATCGTTATTTATGTGTTAGACACATTTTTTTACTCAGTACTATTTTGTATTTTTGAGTCATGTGGGAAATTGTTGGAAGTTTGCCTCCAAAATACAATTTCAATAAATTTGATTTTCCCTCCAATTGTGTTCCCTCCTTTTGTGAAATCTTTAGTTCCACATTGGAACTTTGTGTTGGATGTTTTCAACAAGATGTGTATAACATGTGTTTGGTATTTTGCTAGTGTGCAATGCTAGTTGGGAGCCTAAACTATGCATGGTTGATGGTTTGGTGATTTTCCTCAAACACATGCGCGTCCCTGCTCGGCATGGCATGGTGTGGTGTGGTGCGATACGTGCATGTGAACCATTAGAGTTTTATTTGCCTTAAGATCCTCTTCAAGATACACTGGAATCCTTTCTTCACTTATATTTTCTCTCATATTCTTAGTACTGAGTTATTTTGTAGTAGCTTGAAGCCTTGCTTGCGAGTGCAAGCGATTAAAACTGCCATTGTATCTTGGAGAGTGACAGCTCAGTGACCCATTTGCACAAGTGGGTAATTAAGATTCCTCGGGGGACAAAATCACTTTCAAGGACAATAATTACATGTCTCGACTTTGTTCCGATTTCATATTCATACACACAATAATTCTATTCATCATTGGTCCCAACATCGATAAGTTTTCTTATCTCGACTTAAATTTATTCGAGCATAATTTGAATATGTCCAACAACCTGACGAATGAGGTGGATCATCAAATTACCAGCTCAATTGATAAATTACTAGTTCAACCGGTATGTCTCTCAAATATATATATTTTATTATTAGATAATATTTGACGATTAACAAATACAAGACATAAAGTGAAAATATTGACAAAAACATGTTTTATTAAATTTTAAGTACAAATAAGTTTTAAATAATTCATTTTATAATGAAATCTAATAGTCAAAATAAAATAGTTAACTTTAATTTCTTTTATATATGTAGAATAAAAATATTGACTATAAGATATATAATGATATAAACAAACATATAAGAAATTAACTTTTAATTATATTCGTAAATGATTACTTAGTAGTATAGTGGTACTTTATCATGTTTTATATAGATATGTGAATATATTCAATCAAATGTGTAATATTTTATCTTATCAATTTAAGTTTGATGGCTGTTAATTATAGCAATATTATATTGAATTTTTGGCACTTTAAAATCTAAAATAATATTGAGAATGAATTTGCTCTTGTGGAAAATAATATAATATTTTATTTGTAATTAATGTCTAATAAAAGTTTTGTTTAAACCCACCTCTTCTCCTATCCTTTAGTGGCTTAAACACATGACGAATAGGTATAAGATTAGCGTCTTATTTATAAAAAAAATTATACTTCGCTATCAAGAATTTTTTGAAATGAAACTTTCTCTATTGCAAGTTTTAATGTTATTTGTGAAAAGATTTATGAATGAAGAAATTTGGCAATGTATATTCTACTGACAAATATTTACATAATGCACATGAACAAATCTTGATGCACATAAGAAGTTAGGCATTAAAGATGATAGAGTTTAGGGATTAAATAACTAAAGGAACAGACATTTAATGAGCAGCAAGTTAACATAGTTAGGTGATAAGACCGTTTTTTCTCTATTGAATAGGTCTTTAATTCAAAACTTGACAACTAAAATTTATTTTTTTCCTCAAAGGGAGAAACCCGTTGGGTTTGTTCAAATTCGACTGCATTCCCAGATTTATCGGTTGAACTGACGAGTTGCACAAAACCCGATACTTTCCTTCCGTGTCTAGACATTAGATCAACCTAGCGTAGAACCAAAGTTAGTTCACTAGGTTTACCGATTTAATGATTTCGTTGGGTTGGCTTTAATAATAACTCCTAATCGTTGGGTTCCCTAGTTTTGAGTAGGAGTGGTAGGAGTCAAGTACCAGTCCGTCAAGAGATTTGGTTGACCTGAACTCCAAGTGATTGCTAATTTTTTGAAAAATAGAAAAATATTTAAAAAACAATTCAATATTAAAACAAACCAAATTATATCAGAAAAAATAAAAATTCTATAGTTTTGTTTTTCAACTAGTATTCAACTAATACAGATAATGATTATATCACCGGATAAGCTACAATTTGAACAATAATGGATGAATATATACTCCCTTACAGACTAATGCATAGTAAAACAATTTAGTCTTTAGGGTTAGAATTTGTTTAACAAAAGTGCATGTCTACCGAAAAAAATAGTATGAAAAATAACTGTGCTGGTTGGCTCGGGTACGTGGTTTAAAATTTGTAACTCATACTCAACCTTCATTTTGCGACTGCCTGAATCTCTTTTGACCTGACCTACGAAGACTTTTCGGGTACTCGACTTTTTCGGACGAGGAGGATCAGATAGGGGCTGGTTGAGTAGTGCCACTTAGCGGGCCGTCGAGTAATTTTGCACACCCCAGTTTTGACGAGTACAAGCTTGCTTACTTGTATGCTGGCTGATTGGTAAATAGAAAGAATAGCACTGAATGTTACTTTGAAGTTGCAAACTTCAAAAAAGTCGGCTCTTGAATATACTTGTAATTTGCATCCACAGAAAGTGTTCTTTTAAATGCTAAATTATCCACTGGAAATATCTAACTGTTTAATCAGAAGAATCAAAGAGAATCCAATAAGCTAGCTTCTTCGCCAGGCTACCAAAGAACATTTGATTGGCATGTAGTTCAGGGGAAGGACAAGAAAATGGGAACTGTCGATAGCATTATAATTAATGTCAAGTGAAAATTTCCAGAATTCAATCCAAATACAAGTAAGCATAACTAACCAAAAATATCAATTGGAAAGAATTTTGTCCTTCATAAATGTTAATGTTCCATTTTCTAACTCTAGCTGACTAGCCATAGAATCATAAATACCCGTGGTGGGGGGTATTTTGCATGAGAAGCACCCATTCTATCGCACGTTTTCTTGCAAGCAACATTTACAAGTGCTTTTTCAATCGACAACCCTACATAAATACTAACAGATTTACAGAAGCTTGTTTTATTGAAATGATGAAACAAAATATTTTTTCGATAGATATTACAAGTGGCCTAATAGGATCAATATCAACATCAACAAATTAGAATTCAATAAGATCACAACTAATCTACAAATAATAGAATAAATACTAATATGATGTTAATCTAAACTCACACTCATGAGACAAGAACCCAGGATCTTTAATTCTTGAGGCCCCCAGTCAACTTTAATTGTTTTATTACTAGATCAAGGCTTGCAATAAGGAAGCAATTAAATCATGAATCTTCCGAAATTATAATAACTTTGATGATAATTAAGGTTTGAGACGCATCCTTTGAAGGAAAAATAATCGCGCATAACTTGCTAATGTTAACTAAGCTAATTTTCAGATACACCTAAAATTTTCTAATCCATTATTTGATTCGCCCGACAAATCTTATTTGTTGGTCAAATTAGGTTCCAACTCATAAATGTCCATAAATAGTTTATCTACATAAGCATCACATACAGACAGGCTTTGACGGATCACGAGGTGTTCTAGAGAGAGAGTTCGTGTGCGAGCTTATGGCCTTCTGTTATTGTTTTGTATTGCTTTGCTTAGTCCGGGGTTGGACTTATGTATAATGGTGAGGTGAAATCTTATTTATAGTCATTTAACTTCAAATCTCTGATTGGCTAGCCTTTGTCCAATCAGTCCTCCATAGGAGAACAATCTACCTTGATCTGACCTTTAATGGTAGTCCATTCAATATGAATGTCGAATTGATTCTAAGATATTTTGTTGTTTTATAATTATACTCTTAATGAGATTTTTAATTACATATCACGTAAGTAATTTTTATTAGAAGATCATTCCTTGTATCATCAAGAATCCTCTCGACTTGATCCACATCATTTATCGATCTGGCCAAGCCAATCTTTGCTCTTTTCTTACTCGTAGTCCCCAAGTTATCTTAACATTTCTTATTCAAGATAATATTCATGCATGATCCATTGCTTTTTAAGCCTTCTTGCTGATACAATTCTACAAAATAATTGACTCTTATTCCCATGAAAGGTTTAAAAAATTGGTGTTTTTTCCTTTTTAAATCATCTTTAATGCTTTATAACCTATTCAAGTTGGATCGACCCATCTTCAAGTATACCCACATGCTTCTTTTTTTATAAGTTCTACCTTTTGTTTTATTTTATCAACCTTGCAAATATTAGTTTATTCTTCACATATTTTCTTCCAACTTTTGAATCCTTTTTAGAACTTCTGTGCCTTTTCCCCTTTTGTTTAGCATCGTCCAGTAATATTTCTAGTAACAATTCCGCAGAGGGCATTCCTCCCATCAGAAATCCTGGCGGTGAGCCAAAGTTTACTCTGGCAAGCACGATTTTGGGTCCTACAAGGAAGATGGCTGTTAAGACAGCGGTTAAGTCATCTCAAGGGTTGCCACCACCAATGCTGACTCATCCTATTCATTCATCCATCGTTCAATTAAATGTTGCGGTTGAATCAACTCCTGCAAAATCTGCCACCAAAGTTCTTCCTCAATTGGGTTCTCACCCAGAGAGAATATAAATATCGAAGATTACCCAAATCCTTCCTCAATCGGGTCTCAGTCTGAGACGGTGCTAACACTTTCTCAAAAGATGAGGAGTTCTCTTTTGTCTGGTCCTTCTTCAGCTAAACCCATTTCTAAGAAAATCGCAAAATCCCCTATTATTATTGCTTCAACCGAGGCCCTCGCCACTAGGGCCATGGATATATCCTCGGGAATGCTGGTGCTTAACAGGTAAATCAGTGCTTCCTAACAAATTCAGTCAGCCCAATGCTCCTGAGGCCGAACCGATCAAGTTTATCCCGAACTAATCGATCACAATGAATGATCGACTCAATAACTCTTTGACGAATTCTTTGAATATGATTATCCACTGAAAGAAGTGGAGTTCTTCTAGAATATTTCTGATTACTAGCGTTGTGCTAGGGCATCTTTGGACAGCTTAACTATGGGAATAAGCATCTATAACGAAATCCAACAGCTGTATGATGCGTGCAAAACTACGGGTGATGCAAGTTTTAAAATAGTTGGTTGTTGGAGTAGAGGAGAAGACTAGAAGATGAGAGAGAACGAGAATCTACTTTTGCTGATATGAAGCGCCAATTCGAAGAAGAATAGCAGAAATGATCAGAGCAAGAATCTAACTATGCTACAAAGGAACAAGTTCCTCTTCAAAACATCAATACCTTTCTTGCTTCTACAGGCTTCAGTCAAGATTTGATGAGACTTTATCGAGTTAGTAATCGGTTCCGTTTTCACTTGGCAATGGCAAAGCTTAGCAAGTAGCATCCTCTATTGCAACTGAACCCCACAGGCTCCGAACCATTCAATCTTGATGCAATTGAAGTATTGATGAATGAGATGAGAAATACTCTCAAGAGTGCTCAATCTACTGAGAATGTTCATCTGAGTATACTTCTGAAGATCTCTGAGGGAGAAATGGAAGCAATTGAAAGTCACCTCCTCTTTTCAAAGAAGTTCCTCCAGGGTGTTTAGTACTCTAAATACTTGGAATTTGAATTCTATAGAATTATACACATCCTTTCTAATGTCTTCATGTTTCAATTTTCTTGACCAGGCTTTGGTTGACCATCTCATTTTGTTTGGGGTTCCTGTACCCGAAGCTAATCAGCCTCTAGTTGACGAGACTGAGAAATAAAACTCGAGGATGATCAGCATCATGAGCCTGCACTGACAGAGTAGAAGTTTTGTTCTCCTCTTGTAGAAATGAACTTTTTACTGTTTTGTTTCACTCTTGTTCTTTCATTGTTTTTCTGCTTTTCCACGCATAGCTGTTGCATGTGCCTGAATAATTTAACTATCTTTCCTGTAATTCTATTGTAACTGAGTAGTTTTCCAATTTCAGGGCTGATTGTCCAAAGCGATTAGTTAATTGTATTTAGAACAGCTTTTCTAATTCTTCTGTTAGATAACCAATAAACGGAATCTTGTTTGATCGATATATTGAATGACCAGCTTGGTATGATGTTTGATTGATCATTGTTGTATGACTTATTTACTTCACATAGTTTTTGCTACCTTTCCCCATCTTTTGATATGTACATTTTCATTTTTCAACATGCAATTAACACCATAGCAGTTTTTTATGTGTAATTAATGCCAAGCGCAAGGTGATTTGTATCTATTCCAATGTGCTTCCTTCCAACTATTTTCCTTCTTTTGCTATAAATTGCTCCTTTGAGTATCTCTTTGCCAAAGCATCTTCTACATTCAATGGCTCCTAATCCTGGCTATGCCTTTGGTTCTAGCCATAATCTTAAGTGTGTTGTGATATTTATCTTCTTGTGTAATGGCACATTTTTGTTAAGTGTGTATCCAATTTGGATGTTTGTTTTTAATGAAAAAACGATTTTGCAATGAACATCCCATTAGTAAAAAAATATTGGATGGGTTGTTTCAACAACAAAGCATTTCCAAGATCACTGCTCGGTCCTCTACTTGTTTAATCTAGGGCATCAACATATCCAGTTGATGTTGCAACCTAGAAGACATAACAGTATCTTGAAAATTTGTTGCTCAAGATCAAGGATTGCCTCAACATATCACTTTGGGTTGACTTCTTCTCCAAGGACAAGCTTACATTGCTGTTGTGACTGCTGATGCTGTTTTTGAGAAAATCACCCCAGCTTGTTGTTGTGATTGCTGATGTTGTTTCTTTTCTTTTTGTTCATTGATTGAAGCCTTGTAATCTTTTGTATTTTGTAATTCTGAGTTTTGTGTTAATAGAAAAGAATAGTCTTTTCAGATATTCCCATTTTCTTTGGTCTGTTTAGCTATTTCTGAATTGTAGTAGATCATCCAACGTGATCTACTTCTTGTGTGATTTTTGCTTTTTGTTGAGATTTTTGTTCGTCCAATACGAATCAACCTCTAGTTAATCACGATGACTATTCTTCTAGTCATTCCTAAATGTGTAAAGAGACAAGTATACAAAATAATTGATCTTTGACCAGCTACTTTTTTCTTGATCTGACGTCATTTTTTGTGTGGACCATTTGTATGCATTCTGGCCGATCTCAACATTTTTTCCTTCAACATTTTACCTTTTATCAGCAAGCCGATCACAACCCATCCTTGGATATAAATTTGTTGTGACCTATCTTGGATAAAGTATAGAAGAAATATTTATTAACATAAAGTTTAGAAGAAATGATCAATAATCATTCCTCTTTTAAAATTTTATTGTAGAAATCACTTATATGCCTTTTTGGCGGATCTTCATTTTATTGTGGAAGCACTGATTGTAATCGGTGTTATACTTCTATTCATTTTAGGTTTTGAATCTCTTAATGCACTTCGGCGAGTTCAAACTATGTGTCTAGCTTTCGCGCCTCTTAAGGTACTTCAAAGAGTTCATGCCATATGTCCTTTTGTAGGGCCATAGATCGTGATTGGTGTTATGCCTCTATTCATTTTTTGTTTTCGAACCACTTAATGCACTTCAGCTAGTTCATATCATGTGTTTGGATTTTGAACCTCTTAAGGCACTTCGGCAAGTTCATTTTGCATGTCTTTTTTGTGGGGTCATTAATTGTCATGTAGATCGGAGTTATGCCTCTATTCCTTTCTAATTTTTGAGCCACTTAATGCACTTTGGCTGGTTCATACCATGTGTCTGGCTTTTGAACCTGTTAAGGCACTTCTCTGAGTCCATGCCGTATGTCTTTTTATGAGTCACCGATCGTGATCGACATAATGCCTCTTTTTATTTTTTATCGGACAGCTTTTCAAAATGATTTTTAAGCTGATGAAAAGTCGCTTATGATCTATTTCTGATCTTCTTTAGTTTGGTTAGCATGAATTAAGAAGCATTTTGAAAATGTCATCTCAAATAATATAGTGTTGTTGGGCTGCCGTTTTTCAAGGTGTAAAAAGATCATGACCCAGTTTAAAAATCCAGATCCAACCCAAATCTACAAACCCTTAGGTTTTCTATATTTATATCTTCCTTTGTCTCTTCATTATTTTTCTCCTATTCTTCCTTTCATCGTTTTTATACCAGTGCCAATATCTTCATCTTTGTTTGATTAAAAGGATAAACTTTCTGGAAATTGTACCTTTTTCAGGAAGAATGGCTTCTACGTCTGGTGTGAAAATTATAACTATGGAGGGATCATCTTCCAATCGTTCTGAACAAGCTTTACATGATCCTAAACTAATAAAAGGGTATACAAAGACTGGACCAGCTTCCGTTGAACTTGTCCCATGTAGTGTGAGTATGTTGAGCATTCTTCCTTTGGATCATGTCAGTCATCACCGTGATGCTTATTGCATTCTGGATTAGTAGAAATGAAGGCGCTCATGATTCTCCAAAAGGGTTTTTTTTAACTATTTACGAATATCAACTTAGGGATGGTCTTAATTTGCCTAATAATAGTATTTTTATTACTTTATGCCTTCATTTTGGGGTTTGCATATCCCAACTTGTTCCTAACATGATCAGGTTCATTGTTTGCTTTTGCTTGATCTGTCAAAAGAAGAGTGCTTTATGAATTCTTTATAAGTTAGTTAGAAGTCAAGAAGCTGGTTTTGTATATTTCTTGCTTTGACAAAACCTCAGTAAACTAGGTTTGTATCAAACTATCCTTCTTCCATTAAAGATTGGTGGAAATTCTTTTTCTTTGTAAAACAAAAGAATATGGATGGGATCCAGACAAATTGGTCATTCAGTAGTCATGAAAAGTTACAGAATGATGATCTGATCAATATTTTCTATAGAATCCCTCTGATCTGATCACCTTTTATCTTGATAGTATGTACAAAAATCCTTTGAAGTGGTTTTTGACTTTAAAGGAAAAAATGTGATAATCGATCAAGAACTTTTAACGTGGTCAAAATTGGTTGTGGGCCTTAATCTGCCTCAAGAATATGATCCCTTTAAGTATTAATTCTATTGTTCACCAATCATCATTTGAGCTCTGTTGAAGGTGTTTATAGTTTCTGTGTAGCCTTGGCTCTTATGGTATTAACTAATCTTGTTGCAAATGAGGAAGAAACAAAGAGGGCGGAGGGAAAGTCTACTGTAGAAGGGGAAAAGACTATTGCAACCATTCGTTTACAAGCTATCCCTCTTTCTGAAACACCAAAGGCCACTTTTGTGCCGAGCACCAATCAATCTTTGAAAAGAAAAGTTGCTTCTCCTCTATCTCAACTGACCAAGAAAAGAATTGGGGTTATAATTATACTAAGGCAACAACTGATTCACCACTACCTAAGAGGCACCTATGATTGTGTAGTTTTTTGGAGCAGCTGCTGATCATCCTAAAGAAGGTATCTCCACTATTCCTCCTTCTCCAAGACTGCCCCTTATTCTCTTAGCTCAAAGTGGACCCCAGGGATATAATTGGTTTTTATAGACTGTCCCCCAACAAGATGGTCTTTTATCGAGGGAAATTTCTCTTCCATGCTCTTCAAAATGAAATAAATCAGGGTTTTCTTATTGTAAGTCTTCAAGTTTTTTGTGTTCTTCTAACTGGTTATATTTCATAATTTTAATGTTCGTTTATCTACTCTTATCAGGCCATGGTAGCTAACCTGGATATGCAGTATAACTTTGCTGCTTTTGATAAGCACAAAGCTCAATACTAGGGAAAATTTTGTGTAAGTAAAAGGCTTCTAATGATGCTTTGTTTGCTCAGCTGAAAGAGAAAGAAGCTGAATAGAGTGCCTTACAACATAAGTATGATAAGGAGACCATTAAAATGGTAGAGCTAGTGAGCCTGCAGTCTACTACTATTGATGATGCCAAGCGTGAAGCTAGTCATTTGGCAGAGACCCTTCAGGATAAACAAATTGAACTGAACTCGGTTAAATTAGAACTGGATTTGTTAAAGACCAAGTTGAACTCCTTGAAGGTTGCCTCAAGGAATTCTAATTAGAACCTACTCTTAGAGAGTGATACTCAATTTTTAGCCTCTCCTACCTTTCAAAAAGATTTATGGATGTTCTGTGTATATGCTAGCACATTGCTGTATAATGAGGTTATATTGGATGCGTAGAAGGCCTTACCTGATCTTGGATTGGATCCTGAATCCTTCCATTGTTATGACAAGATGGAGGTTAATTTAGATTTGTTAACTGATCTTGGCCAATACATTCATCCAACCCTGAACGCGGATAACCTCTTTTCCCTAGCTTTAGTAGAAGAAAATTAAGCTGACAAGGTAGTAGGTGATTAGGAGCAGGGGGATCAAGGGCGAGAATGAGATCAACTTGCAATAGGATAGGGCTCTTTTTGCATGATAATGTGTACATCACTTTTTTTTGGTAATTCATATTTTTTTGTGTATTTTCCTTGCTTTGTCCTTAATTCTTTTTGACAAAAATACGAAATCTATTTGTCCAATGTGAATTTTTCAGTTATAAGGCAATACTTACCTAATTTTCTATACCTTTTCAAATTAATGATGCTCCACATTCAAGGAATAATTTTGCCTGGTTAGCCAAGTTGTAAAACTTTATGGTCTTTCTAATCGGCATCTAACTTTTGAATACCATTGGCTTTACTAACCTCATATCTTCTAAAAACAAGATCTCCTAGTTGGAAGTACCTCTACTGAATGACAACATTATATATTTGATCATTTTCTGTTTACACATAATTGGAGTCCTAAGAGGCTACTATCAGTCTCTGTTCTTTCAATAACTCAATGCCAATTACTCACTCTTGATTGTTATTAGTTTTCTCGATATTTTGTATTCGATATGTAGGCATTCCAGTCTCAACTAGGATGATAACTTCAGCCCCATATGCCAAACTGAATAGGGTCATACCATTTGTATTTCAAGGTGTAGTTCATCATGGCCATAGTACACTTGGAAGCTATTCAATCCATTTTCATTTGGCATGATCCAGTCTTGCTTTTAAACTAACCAAGATCGTTCTATTGGAAACTTCAGTTTGACCATTAGCTTGAAGGTGTCCAACTGAAATTGTTCATAATTGGACTGGTAAATCCTCACAGAATAACTTGAATGGTTCCCTTACAAACTTAGTAACATTATCTGAAATGAGAATATGATGTATTCTGAATCGACAAACAATATTTTTCCAAAAGAATGTTTTGATACTCTTTCCTGAGATAGACTTTAATGGTTTGGCACTTGATCCATTTTGAAAAATAATCTATCGCCATGGCCAAATACTTGTATCCTCTGAGAGATTGAAGCATGACCAGGAACTGGAGATCAAAGTGAGATTAACTGTAGGCTTCTGAGAGATTGAAGCATGAATTTGACATTTGTGATAATTAATGACCAACTGATGGACATCATTGTTCTTGGTTGGATAATAATATCCTACCAAGATTTCTTTTCTTGCTAAACTCCGAGCTCTTACATGGCTTTTGCAAATTCCTTCATGTCTGCATTAAAGTACATAGGTTGCTTCATTCGGTGTTAAGCACTGAAGCAAAGAAGTCAAGTAAGATTTTTTGTATAGAACTCCCCAAACGACTCCATATTTCAAAGCACAGATTTTCAGCCTCCGTGTGTCTGTTCGATTATCAAGCAAGATTCCTAAACATAGATAATTCAAAATTGGCTTCATCCAACCCAGATCATCTTCAATTTCCATGATTTAATTCTCATCAATGGTTTTTTGGGTTTAAACCTTGACGAGTACTTCTTTAGTCAAATGAGAATATATAGCCGAAGCTAATTTTTCTAGGGCATTACCATTGCTATTCTTGGTTTGGGGAATCTTGATGAGTTTCAACTTCTTTAAAAGAAATCTTTTGCCGATTGATCTTTTGAAGGTATTTTTGAGTGATTACTCCCTGAGTTTCAAAATTACCAAGGATCTGGTTAACTATCAATAAAGAATCAATGTTTACTTTTCCCCCTTTAGCTCCTATTTGTTTGGCTAATTTTAAGTGAGCTAAGATAGTTTCGTATTCAACTTCATTATTAGTGGCTCAAAAGTCAAACCAAAGTGCATATGTGAAATAATTTCCTTCCAATGATCGGAGGATAACACTGCTACTAATCCAGGTTCACATGATGCTCCATTTACATGTAATTCCCAAAGATAATAATTCTGTCGTGTCTCAACTTTCTTTGTTACTAGAAGCACTTCATTGCTCGAGATTCGATCAGATGTACTTTCGGTTATTCTAGAAATATGCTAATGCTTGTGCTTTTATAGTAGGTCGAGGTTTGAACTTGATATTATATTCAAGAAGTTTGACCGACCACTTCAGTATCCTTCTTGAGATATCTGGTTTTCCCAATACAGAGTTTAGAGGAAAATTAGTATAGACCATGATGTCATGACTCAAGAAATACAGTCTCAGCTTACACAGTTGCTATGACCAATGAAAAAGCCATTTTCTTGATTTCTAAATAATTTAGCACTAGTCTTTGGAGGACTCTTGCTAACAAAGTAGATTAGTTTTTGAACCTTATCTAGCTCAGAACTAGTACTGCACTTACTGATTTTTTTGAATCAAATACATAGAGAAACAATGTTTCTCCTGGCTTTGGCACAATCAAACTTGGTAGTTTTGGTAGATATTGCTTTAGCAGATCGAAAGCTTGTTAACATTGTTCAATCCATTCAAAATTTTCTACTTTCTTAATCATATAAAAGAAGAATAGCCCTTTTTTGGCTGATTTTGATAAGAAAATGGTTTAGAGATGCCATACTTCTAGTGAGACATTATACTTCTTTTAGCAAATTGGGAGACCTCATATCTAGAATTGCTTGTAGCTTTTTAGGATTTGTCTCCTCTTGCGAAATGATGAAGCCTAAAAATTAACTTGAAGATGCCCCAAAAGTGCATTTTAGAGGGTAATCTCATGTTAATGCCTCTCATGATTTCAAGGACTTCTTGTAAATTATTGATTACATCCTCGTGAGTTTGGCCTTTGACTACTATATCATCTACATAAGCTTCTATGATTCTATCGATCTGCTTTCTAAATAATTTGTCGATCAATCGTTGATTGGCAGTTCCAATATTCTTGAGTTCGAACACCATAGTTCAATAGCAATAAGTGCCTTTGTCTATGATAAAAGCTTTCGATAGCATCTAAGTGCCTTGTCTATGATAAAAGCTATTTTTTCTTCATCTTCTTTGTTGAGAAAGATCTAATGATAGCCTTTGTATTTGTCTCAAGAAGTGTGAGGATTACAAAACTTACCAAGGAATCTACTATAATATCAATTCGATCTAGAATAATTTTCTTTAAGACAAGCATATTAAGATCAGTGTAGTCAATAATACAAATTTTCCAGTTTAGATCGGGCTTTTCCACGAGTACATGGTTTGATAACCATGTAGGATACAAGACTTCTTGGATGATCTGAACATCTTACAGCTTATCCACTTCAACTTTAATAACAAGGCTACATTCAAGTTTGAACAGCCTTTTTTTTTTCTTCACTGGTTTATATGCTGGATCAATCCCTAATTTATGGTCAATTACATTACGTGGGATTCAAGGCATATCTTTAGTTGACCAAGCTAAATTGGCCCCATATTCGTACAAAAGCTGAAGAAGATTAGCTTTGAGATTAACAGGTAATGTAGCATAGATCATTAATTTCCTGTATGGATAGTTCGGATCAAAAGCAATTTCTTCAATTCGAACTTCCTACTCTGACTTATCATTACTAAACTCAGCCATCTTAGATCTTTTTCCTTTCTCTATCGGGATATCATATATATTTGTATTGATCGTTTGGGTGGGATTGGCTCGGCTCCCCTTTAAGAGACATTTCTTTAATTTTTGGAGTTGAATGTTGACTTCAAAGTGACATCATGTAGTATTTCCAAGCTTCTTGTTGATTACCCCAGCATAACCTTCTGTTTCATCTCTTACTGCAAATTTTATCCCTAAATGGTGAACAAAAGAAAGAATGATGAATACATACTGAGAGAGTCGTCCCAAAATCATGTTGTATGATGAGGATTTCTTGACCAGCGCAAAGTTGATTAATTCAGCTCTACTTTTAGGAGGCTTTCCGAGGGTTAGAAACAATGTTATAGTGCCTTTAGGCATAATAGAATCTCCTGTGAATCCTACCAAAGGGGTTCGTACAAATCGGATGTGTTCATTGCAGAATTCAATCTTTTCTTAAACATGCCAATAAATAATATTAGCTGAACTAGCTCCATTGACAAAAACTTTGTAACATTCTATAATCTGCCACTTTAACATTAATGGTTATTGGGTTGGCATTCGCATACCGATATGGAAATGCATCACTATCTGTGAAGGAGATATTTAACTTTTTCTTGGCCTATTTTTGTAGAACTTTTCCGGGAAAGATCAGTGGGCATAACACTTTCTTGCATTTGTACAGTCTCCACTAGTATTAATTCTTGTAATGACATTTATTAATTTATCATTACCTCTACTAATGGTGGTGACAACTCCTGCGATGTCATCATTGTTCAGTAGTTGTCCTCTCTGGTGATTGTTGTTTTGCTGTTGATTCTGATTTATATTGTAATAAGGCCTTGGGAATCTATTTTTGTTCCAAACTTATTGATCATATTGCCTAAAATTTTCTACAATTTGGAGAATGTATTCTGAGAGAAATCCATTTCCTATGCCTCTTTCGCTACCAATTTTAAGATTGTTGCATTCTCTAGGGTCGTGACCATGATCTCATGTGAGCACAATATCAGGATCTCTGCTCGTCTATGCTATTTAGTCCTCATGGGGAGAGGTAGTTCCAAAATTCTATCATTCCTGATCTGCAACAAGATTTCCTTTCGAGAAATATTAAGTGGAGTAAAATCTACATCAGGGAGAATTCTAGTTTTGTTCAGCCTGAAATTGTTTGTTCTAGGAAAAGTAACCCTTCTTGCTAGGACTCTTTGCTAATTGTCATTCTAATGGGTTGACTAAGAATAACTTTGGTTGTTTTGTGAAGTATAGTTTGATCATTCGATTATGTTTTTTTAATTTTTTATATGAATCTATCTTCTTAGTTTCTTATTTGGCAGACCATTTTCTTTGTCATTTGCCTCATAAATCTCCCTTTACGTTTGATTGGATCTTTTCCCCATATATGACTTTCAGTCGGTTGTATGAGTTCAATTAAAGTTTATGGTACTTTACATGCAAGTTCAACATTGAAGAATCCAAGCTTTACTTCACTCATGAAGGGAACAACCATGAGTGCTTCATTAGTATTCCTGTGTTACTTGAGTAACTTAATCATTGAATCTGCCGATGTATTGCTTCAGCGACTCATCAAGTTTTTGCCTAATATTCATAAGATGAGCTGCTTTTTTTTTAACTGTCTTTCTATTCATGAAGTGTCTATGGAACTTCTTTGGTAGAATAGAAAACATTTTGATCTAATTAAGAGATAAATTTTTGAACTATTTTTGCGCTGATCCTCTTAACATTATGGCAAAGAACTTGTATGTAATGGCATCAAAATAACCATATAATTTAGTGAAGGTAGACAAAATCTACATGATTTTTAGGATCAGTAGTTCCTTTGTAAGTGTCGAGATATAGTTGTTTAAAGTTTTATGGAAGAGATTCTATCTGAATGGACAGGGAGAAAGGATCTTTGTCCACTGTAATGAGATCAATTGTTTGGGTAGTATTTTTTCTAAAGAGTTTGCGACCCCTTAGTGTCATTTTAGTAATAAGTTTATCCTCATAATCATTCAAATTCTGCTCCATAATTTCATTTCCGAGGATTTGGTCCGATTTTTTCAAAAACTGAACCTTCTTTTCATGGATTTGTTGTAGAGTAATATGTTTGATGGCGTGAATTGGTTGTTGTGTTTTTGAGCATGGTTGTTCGGTGTAATATTGATTAGGCAATTCAATTCATGAACAAGTTAATAAATAAGCATTAATAATCCTAATCAACACTTACACACGCTCGCAAGGATATGAGATGAGTTTGTAGATTGGGTAAGTAAGGATCGTTCCCACGAGGACTATTAGCCAATTACTAGGGTTCACAAACCTATGAACTAGTTAGACAAATCAATTCCAAGAATTTTGTTCTACCTATAACTACTAGAAATCAAGAACAAATACCAAACTAATTAAAACTAGCGAAAGCAATAAAATTTATCGTAAGCAACTTAAACCAATGAAATAGAAACGTAAGTCATGGAAAAATTAAATTGGAAATATGGAATTGAAATAAGAACTGAAATTAAATTAATTATAGATTAAGAATTCAAACTCAACAACGTAGCCGGAACGAAAAGTTGACGGAACTTGTAGTCTTGAACAAGAAGAATAAAACCCTAACCCTAATCTAATGAATTTTTATTCTAATGTTAGTCTAACTAAAGGCTGCTACATTATACTTAACTCCCCTCATAATGGGAAACTTATAGGAATACATCAAGGTTTAAGGCCCCCAAGATGACAGAAATACGTTAAAACTTGATAAGGAGTCCAACCGAGTGGAGAAAACTTCAAAAGCAAGCAATTCACACTAGCTGTTGCTTGACATGCACACATGTGCAGTCCCAGCTAGTGCATGTGCACAAAGTCCAAAGGCAACAGTTTTTTTTTTTATTTTATGTGCGCAGGCTTTTCCTCGAGCACATCAACAAACAGATTGCCAGCTTCAAATTCCACCTTGATTTCGTCCTTGATACTGCTAGAATTTGGTAAAACTCAAATATGAAAGTTGTAGCTCTTTATCTTAGCTCTCCAAAACATCTTGAATCACTTCAATTCGAAGTTCGAACAAGAAAGATATGACAAATAGCAAACAATGTCAGAATTCGTTCCTCGCCGGTGTATGTTTTGCATCCTTTTGATTTTTCTCCAACTTTTTTGATCCTTTTGGCTCCTTTTCATTCAAGACCTCCACAAACAAAAAATAAAAATATTTAAGCTCATAATTAACTCAATTATTGCTCAAAATACATGAAAACAGAGCTAAACGACACATAAAATATACAACATTTATGAGCTTAACAAATATCCCACACTTAGCTTTTGATCGCCTTTGAGCAAAAATAGAATAAAAATAGATAAGCTCATCACAAATGCACCCAACACATCTAAAAAATTATCCACATGAATAATCCAAAACTATGCCAACATAGGAAGTAATCTAAGAACTCAAGAGTTCAAATGCTAATAAAACCCTACACATGAAATCCGATATATGTGTGTGAATATAGCCATTTAATAAAATTTTAGGTTTAGGGACACTCGGAATAAATTATGCAAACCCCTAAATTTTTTCTGAACACCACACAACTTACTCTTCTTACACATCTCCACTAATATAAACAAATAACTCAATTTAAATCAGGTAAAACTTTTTAGCTTGTAACGAAGGCTAAGGTATTGGCTAATCAAGGAAGAGAGAAGGATCTCAAGACAGAGAAAGAGCTTTAAATTAATCCTGGACACACATCAAAATAAAACTTCCGTTTAAAACATTAAACACCAATCCTTTATAGAAATAACCCCACAGTTAATCAACAAACACCCATAAAAAATTTATACAACAAACAAAAAGTCTTCCTTTTTCAATTTTAACCCAACATGCCAATTTTTTCCCAGACATGTATCTATCAATATTTTTGTGTATGCTCCCAACATGAGTACCGGTGATAGGCACTGCCCGCAAACACACCACTGCAAGTACCAGTGATGGGTACAACTTGCAAATATAGATACCAGTGATGGACACTACCTGAACTTGTCAAAAATTTTCTTCTCAATTCCAAAATTTTTTTCAGTACCCTCTCTTTACCCCATAAATGACACCACTCACCCCTACAATTTCCTCCCTCATTTAAATACGTTCAGCCTTATATCTCTAAATAAATGTGTGCAATAAAGCTCTTAAGGGATATTTAGGTTAAAAAATAAGGAAAATCATTAGGCTAATAAAGGTAGGTAAAATGAGTTTTTATGGAAGAACGCGAATGGTGTTTCTCTCTATTCATTACAATTAAGGCTCAAATAGGGTACTAGGGATAAAAATGTTAACAAGGGTTGGCTTGAAAGGCTCAAATGTCAAAAGAAATGCTCTACCATTATCTTTAAACCAAATTAAGTTGTCTATAATATTTGCATTGAAAATGTAATAATGCAAGGATTGGGATGCAATATAAGTAAGTTTACATAAATATCTCTAAGTGTCGAAATAAAATATTCTATGGCAATTAGTGCTAAAAAAATTCTCAGAAATCATGCAAGGAAATTATTAACATCAACTACTCACTTATGACGGTTTAACATGCTAAAAAATTATCACGTAGAAAATCAAAGTGACATGCTAAGTGATTGAAAAATTTTCAAAAATTTCCCCTAATTAGCACAAGAATTTTCAAAAATTTTAAAAAACTCTCAAACCAAAAGAAAAGTTAAAATATTAAAGCAAAAATTAAGCAAACTACACCAAATAGAAGTGAACCCAAATAACTCCCCACCCCATACTTAAAAATAAACATTGTCTCCAATGTTAAGAAAATAAATACATAAATAGGGAAAGAGAAAGTTTCTTTGGCAATGTAGAACGGTTGGTATAGTGCATCCTGTCACAAATGTCCATGAAAGGAGTTGAAACACGTCATAGCCCTAAAACAAGAACAAAATGTTATACCCATGAAGACATTACGACAATAAGAAAAACAAGAGTAGGAACCGTAATCCCTTATGGGCATACACAATTACCAAAACAAAGAAAGTGAAAGGAAGCATTAAAAAAAATACAAAACCATCCTAAGGTAAATGATAAAGATTGCAATAAGTCTATCTGGAAAAAAAAATCCCAAAGTGGCATCGGCACAACAAGAAATCAAGACTCGTAGTTAGAGAAAGCTAGCCCTTGCGAAAAAGGAGGAAAAGATGGAAAGGTGGAAGAATCCTCCCCTTCTTCCCAGGCTAGCTGTCAAGCCTTCATCGTCTACTGCCACGCGTGCTGATAATGAACAAACCTATCAAAGCGGTGTCACAGGCACCTTTGCTCAGCTAAAATTTGCTAAAGCATTTCCTCTTAACTAAGTCTTCCTGCTGGTTCACTAGTAGATGTTGAAGCCTAAGTAGAGGTCTGACGAACTGGAGTTCTTGTCCCTCCATCCAATGCTATAGGCTTACTGGGTTTCAACTTTTCTTCGGCCAGGTCTATCACAATACTATCATCAAGACATAGCATAGTAATAGGATGTGCGAACCATAAGCCAACAAGCTTGACCACTGTGGTATGTCGAATTTGCTGGCTAATCAAGCGGTCCAAATCCACCAGTCGACCAGAAGCAATCATGTATTGCAAATAATAATTTAGCTCACTGCTAGTTCACTAGTTGATGCTGAAGCCTAAGCAGGGGTCTGACGAACTGGAGTTCTCGTCCCACTGTCCAAAGCTATAGGTTTACTGGGTTTCAACTTTTCTTCGGCCGAGTCTATCACAATACTATCATCAAGACATGACATAGTAATAAGATGTAGGAACCACAAGCCAACAAGCTTGACCACTGTGGTACGTCGAATTTGCTGGCTAATCAAGTGGCCCACATCCACCAGTCGACCAGAAGCAACTGCAAATAACAATTCGGCTCGCTCCAAAGTGACATGAGTTAGATGACTTACCAGGAAAAGACAAGCACAAATAAATTTAAACCAGACAAACCAAACTAACTGATGTTTATTAGCATCAAAATGTCAGGCAACTTCCGAAACACCTTTTGTCCATTCTACATCTCTGGTGTAAATAAGATTCGCGATAACAGTCAACTCTATATTGTTGTCACGAATCGTAAACCATTCATAAAGTTGCGAATTCAGTTTACTCGCAACAATCAATTAATTGTACTACCAGAGATATCTATTGATTTTCCCAAAACAAAAACTTTATATTCCGCATAGTGATGCATAATGGAATAAAATTCATGTACCACAGGGAGCACAGCTTCCTTTGGAGTAGAGATGAAAAAAATTCCAACCACGTGCCTTTACAATGTCGTGAATTTCAGGGGATCCAATGGTAGCGATTTATATACCCCTTTCTTTAATTGCCGTCCTTTTTACAATATCTGATTCATACCATTTGTAGGCTGCGGCATTAGAAATCGATTTGGAACTGGTTCATCCACCTGCTCAGAATGTTCTTGTTGTGCTGAGGAAAAGGCTCCATCAATAGGCTTGTTCTTGCACATCATGCTTGAGGAAAATATACTATTAGATGGAACTCACATAAATAACAAGCCACCCCATACTTATTGCATTATGCATCCTCAAACTAAAATGAAACTTAGTATTCACAATAGTAAAGTGTACATGAGTAGAACACCTATACTAAGTTATGGATATTTTGAACCAAAACACTACTAAATCCTTTGTTAATTACAAAAAAATCTCTTAGGGACAAATATATGATATATGAGAAGTCCACAGAATCAAATTCGTCCACAAATACCAAAAGGTTTAACAATTTTGCTCATTGAGACATTTCGTCGAACACTTGTTATGCATGAACAAATAGAGAATTTTTCTATGCATAAGATACACACAAGTACTCCTAATTCAAGTAATCAAGTACAAAATTTACACTTCTAACATGCAAGAATATAATTGAACAAAAATAAACACAATTAGAGTATGAAATTTGAAAACCTCCATCTTGCAATGTGTTAACCCAACAAGAAGTCTCTTATAACTTTATGAGTACCATAACTCAATGATGTTTATGCTTGCAAAATTGAAGAAATCTTGATGTAGATTGATGAGAAAAATGAGTGGTTTGAGGGTTGAAAGTTTTGAGGTTGAGAAAAAATTGGAAAGATATAAAGGGGAGTTTGAAAGAATTTGTTTTACCCTTTTGAATAGGAAAAGGGAAACATTCGAGACATTGGCTTGCACACATGCGCAACGTAAACTCACGCATATGCATGAGTCGGTCACAGAAGGTAGTTCGGGTCTATAACTTGCACACATGCACAAGCTGAAGCTCGCGCATGTGCATGTGAAGAAATTTTTCTATTGTCACTGAAATTGCACACCAATTGGTATGCATGTGTGTAAGAGACAAGACCCTTGAGCATGAAAAAATTATTCCTAACCACTCGAACCAAACATACAACTATAAAAACAAATTTTAGTCTGTTTAATATGCATCTTAGGACGATAAGCACACAAATAACAATTATATGAAATAAAAACCAAACATGCACGAAGAAATAAGATTATGAAAAGACATGGGTTGCCTCCCATGTAGCGCCCTTGTTTATAGTCTTAGGCTCGACTTTGACAGGTGAAATCAAGCATTGGCAAGGTGAACAGTTTCCCGTTCAGGCTCATGGATAATTCCGCCATAGTAGCGCTCTACCCAGTGGCCATTCACTTTGAAGTTTTCTTGACTCCCCTTAAGTTCCACTGAGCCATACGGGAATACTCGCACTACCTCAAATGGTCTAGACCATCTTGACTTCAATTTTTCAAGGAATAACCGTAGTCTTGAATTGTACAATAAAATCATGTCCTCAACTTTGAATTCTTTCCCAGAAATATGCTTGTCATGCCAATCCTTCATTTTCTCCTTGTAAATTTCTGCATTCTCATAGGCCTCTCTTTGAAATTCATCCAATTCATTCAAGTCGAGAAGCCTTTTTTCCCTAGCCTCCTTCAGATCATAATTTAGACTTTTGATTGCCCGATATGCCTTGTGCTCAATTTCCACTAAAAGATGACAAGCATCACTGTAGACCATTCGATAAGGAGACATTCCTATTGGAGTCTTGAAAGCCATCCTACATGCCTATAGTAAGTCATCAAGCTTTTTGGACCAATCCTTCCTCGTGGAAAAGTTCACGATTTTCTCCAGAATTTGTTTCAACTCTGGATTGGATACTTCCACTAGCCCAAAAGTTTGCAGATGATATGCTAGGGCTATCTTGTGGGTTACTCCATATTTTGACAAGACAGATTCAAATAAAGAAGTTTTGAAGTGCGATCCTCCGTCACTTATGATTGCTTGTAGAGCACTAAACCGTGAGAAAATATTCTTTCACACAAAATTCACTACACTTGAGCATCATTGGTTGGTAGTGCCGCTGCTTCCACCTACTTGGACACATAATCTACCAATACAAGAATGAATCTATTGTTGTATGACGGTAGAAAAGTGCCCATAAAATCAATGTCCCATATATCAAAAATTTCGCAAACCAATATATTGTTCAATGGCATTTCATCTCTTTTAGACAAGTTACTGACACATTGACATTCATCACATTGTAACACAATGTCTCTTGTATCTCAGAATAATGTAGGCCAATTAAGCCCACTCTAAAGGATTTTCTTCACCGTCCTTTGTGAACCATGGTGCCCTTCTACCGATGAAGAGTGACAATGATATAAGAAACTTTGTATTTCGCTTTCTGGTATGCATCATCGAATCACATGATTTTGCATTGGCGATATAGATAAGGATCATCCCAGATATAATATTTGATCTCTGAAAGGACACTACAACAAAATTGTCCTTCAGTGACAACAATGGTTGTGACAAAAAAAATCTTGTCACTGTTTTGCACTTTCTGTGACAAGATGGTTAGTTGTCACAAACTTTAGTGATGAGAAATGCCATCGTAACCTATGTGAAGTGTATAGTTACAATAAAAAAATTCTCATCACAAACGCGTATCCTTCAGTGACAACGAAGTTGTTGTCACACTATTATTGTCATAGAACACATGCCTATATGGAAGGTATTGCTCATTAGTGACAACCTTGTCATTAAAACCCATCATATTTGTGACAACCTTTATCTTTGTCACTGTTAGTATATTTGTGACAAAAATTGTCACATCACTAATGCCTGTCCTGATTTGGGGACAATAATTATTGTCATTGCATCAAAATAATATTTTCTTTTGCTAACCTATTTTATTTCCTAAATGTGATTATTTAGAATAATAAGTCGAACATAAATTTTAAAATACAAAACTTATCAATGTAATTAATTATATGTATATTAATTTGAAATACTACAGCTTTCCTAAATTTTGTGTTTCTTTAAAATTTTAGTGCAATAGACTAGGTTTAATATTAGGATGAGTGGTTTAGGATTTTTAATTATGTTAATGGGTCTAGTCTAGACCTTAACCTAACACGTTCTTAGTCCTGTTAATAGGTCAGGTCTAGACTTAGACTTGACTCGATCCGAACCCGTTTATCCAAGTCTAGATAACTGAGAAATTCTAATTACTTGATCCGATCCAGACTCATGTAATTATTATAATAAATAGATCGGATATAAATTTTATTGTTTACACTCGATTAGTGAACCAGATCCATATCGTTTGTAGGCCTCGATAATCACCCATTCCCAAGCCATTAATTTGGCTTTGAACTTATTTTTATATATCATATTATGTGAATCTAATTTGTATCCATTTAGCTATTATAATAAATTGATCAGATATCAATTTTGTTGTTGGGGAATAAAATTTTAATATATATATATATAGAGAAAGAGAGAGCTAAATATTTTTATAATTACACAAAATTTTTTATAAGAATATAAATTGCTATATAAACATTTCAAAGTAACAAAAATAATATTAATACCTGGAACCGAATCCAACAATAAAATCTGATGAATCCTTATACGGATTTATTTTTACGAACCTAAATGGTATTTGTGTCCCATATCTAGTACGTTTAGTGACTTATTTTCATAAAAGAAAATAAATTGGAGTATATACCTTGGTGGAAAAATTGCAAAGTTGTAAATTTTCCAACAAAAATAAAGTTTTTTTTTTTTTTTTTTTTTTACAAAAATACACTATAAATGAGGGAAAAGAAAAATAAGAGATTGGAGATACTTAATGGAAGTGTGATTTTGTGAGTGGCAAAAAAATGGAAGCATGGGCTGCAGATAGCGGGAAATGGCATAGTATTTAGCATGGCTTTTAACTTTTCATAAGGGAAACGACGTCGTTTTGAGCCTCATCTTGCCTTTTACAACTCTTTCCTACTGCATTCGCACTTTACCCACAATATGCTCAAGTCTCTTAACAGAGCTACACTTCACCAAATCCCTTTCTTTTCTTGATTGAAATCAACCAAAAATTCCCAAAATTAAATCTCCAAAAAGATTTAGAACATCCCTCAATCTTCTAAAGCGTAAGGAATTTGTTGATTTCTTGAAGTTGGGTTGTTGTGCTTTGAGGAGCGAAATTAGGGCTCTGAGGTAATCTATATTCTTCTTCTTTTCGTAAAATTACTTAAGTAGTTTTGATCTTCCCAAGTGTTTAAATTTTGTATGGAACTAAATATACTTCCTAAGTGTTTATTTCTCGATTTGTGTGTTTTTCCTTTTTTTTGCAAATTTCATCGCAACGCATGTTTGGTATTTTCATGCACACATGAATTTCTCTATTTCTCGATGTACTTAGTTTTTTTGATTAACTTAAGAAACTTTTTTGTTGACTTGGTATCGGTTATGCCTCATTACATTGGGTGGGTTTATATGGATAGTTGATTCGTTATCTAAGAGAAAAGAAGCCCTATGCTATAGGTATTGTTGATTTTGATGCTTTATGAGTAAACCATCTCTTCTTTTATGGGAAAAGAAGTTCTTGAGTAGCATTGGAGTTAACATGATTTTAGGAAGTGTGTCATCAAGTGGATATGAGTCAATTTGAAACTTTTCAAAGATATTACTTTTTTTGAAAGTTTGGTTAGTCTGCAATGACTCCTAGATAGCTAGTTCAAGAATTAGTTGAGATTAGGCAATTTCCTGACTGAGGACTGCTTCGACTAGGTTCAATACTTGCTTGAACAAACTTAATTTAATTTTGTTAACACATATTTAGCAAGATCAGGAAGTTCTAAAACTAGTTCTAGTTTGAAACAAGCATGGGTAGGTTTGTATCTGTTAGAATTTGTAGGTAAAAATTTTACCTACATGGAAGTCAAACAATTTTAAATTTGTCAAAATATTTTTTTTGGGTATAGGACCCATTAGATTTTGCAACTCATCTTGAAAAATGTATTGTGAGAATTTGATTTTGGTCATCAGGTGTATATTTTATTCATTTTAATCTATAACTATTAGCTACAATCAGTGTATAATCTTTTCTTTTGTGTTAATAGAAGATAATATTTTAGGCCTGTGAGCGCAAAGAGAAAACACAATTATGTTGTTAGGTTCATGGGATTAGACAATACTAAATGGGAATATTTCCAATTCCGTGTAGATGGTTGTGTGGTTTTGTCCTGAGATAAGTAATGATATTGGATAGAACTACAATACTAGCTTATTTGTTTTAAATACAACAAATATATGTCTATTAAAATATTCTACAACAATCCTGAAATACACATCTCACCTTTGGATTTTGGAAATGTTGTCAATGAATGCAAATCAAACTCAATTCTTTTATAAAGGATTTGTGCATGCTTTATCCCAGAGATTCCAATTCCTACAATAAATGATTTTATGTAATCTTGTCAATAAAGACAATGAGCTATACATATTCTAGAATGACAAAATGACTATCATCTAGCCATGTGTCAAAATTGTGATTATTTTTTCTACTAGCAGTCTACTAGCATTTTTCTTGTTCTTGAAGTGTGACTTTTGTTCTATTATTTTTGGATAGGTTTCATTTGTAAGAAATCACGCTAATATTGTTTGGAAAGCTAAAGAAGAACGTAATTGCTTTTTATTATGTAAATTTCATGTGATACTTTTTGCATTACTTCTAATTGAGCATTTTTTTTTTTTTTTGTGGTAGTGAACTTTTTAGTTTTTGTTGAGTACCATGTTTTGCATATATGCTGCATTATGATTATATTCTATTGGTTTAGAATTTTTTTGGCATAATCCATGTTAGGACCTATTACTTAATATCTTCTTGATAAAATCTAGGCCATGGACAAGAATTGGATGAATCCAAGAAATAGAAAGAACAAGGTTTACGAAATTAGGGTGAAAATTTTTATCCACTTTGCATATAAAGAAAAAGATGAACATGTTGATATCCCATGTCTGTGCACTCAATGTAATAACTTTCGTGACCAAACAAAAGTGTTGTGGAGGATTATTTACTTAGGGAAATCAAAAGAGTTATGTTAGATAGATATATCATGGTGAAGAATGTCAAAATCAAACTGATGATAATTCTTCTATGGTTGAGGAGGAAGAAGAAGATAGTGATGATTATGATTTAAACAATATGATAAATGAAATTGGTACAGCTAACTGGGGTGAGAATTGGAGGAGCACGGAAGAAGCCATGACTGATGTTCCAAATGGAAAAGAGAGTGAAGTAGATGCATTCCTTAGATTGTTCGAAGATGCCAAAAAAGATTTTTATCCTAGGTGCCAATTTTTCTCAAAGTGATCATTTGTTGTTACCCTACTACATTTGAAAACAATAAGTGGTTGGATTACAAAGTCGTTTGATTTGCTGCTCGGAGTTTTTAGGAATGCTCTACCCTCTGAAGCTTCAATTCCTAAGTCTTTCTATGATGCTAAAAAGATCATTAGAGACTTGGGCTTTAAATCTAAAAAAAATCCATGCATGTGTCAATGACTGCGTCCTTTTTCGCAAGGAATATGAGGAGTTGGAGGCTTGTCCAAATGAAAAGTGCAAAGAACCTCGCTACAAGTCAAAGGGTTATAAAGTTCCACGCAAGGTATTGTCCTTTGAAACCAAGGCTGCAAAGACTATATATACATAAGGAAATAGCTTGTGATATGAGATGGCATAAAGAAAAGTGTATTAAGGACGATAAGATAATGAGGCATCCGATCGATAGTGAAGCATGGAAACACTTCGACATGATGCATGAAAATTTTGCTCAAGATCCTCATAGTGTGAGGTTAGGTCTTGCAACTGATAGATTTCATGGATTTAATCCTTTTGGGAACTTGAGTAATGCATATAGCATTTGGCCTATGTTTGTTGTCCCCTATAATCTACCTCCTTGGATGTGTATGAAAGACCCATTCTTTTTTTTGTCTTTTCTAATTCTTGGACCAAAGTCTCCGGGGAATAATGTTGATGTTTATATGACTTCCCTAACTGATGAGTTAAATGAGCTATGGCACGGTATTGAAGCATATGATGCATGTACGGGTCAAAAGTTTCCTCTATGTGCTGCTTCACTATGGACTATAAATGACTTTCCTGCCTATGCTATGTTGTCTAGATAAAGTACTAAAGGCTACAAGGCATGTCCTATTTGCATGACAGAAACATCAAGTGTGCATTTGCGTAATGGGAAAAAGTTATGTTACATAGGCCATCATCGTTTCTTACCCAAAGACCATCACTGGTGCAAAGGAAAAAAGCCTTCAATGGGGAAGTGGAATTTACAGATCCTGTTATACCTTTATCAGGGAAAGAAATCCTTTGAAGCAATTATATGCAATTGGAGACATGGAATTCGGGAAGTCTTCCGAGTTAGTCTGAGCAAGAAAGCGCAAACGCGATGATAATGGTATGAATTGGATTAAGATTTTCTTTGATTTGACATATTGGAAAGATCTGCAACACAGACACAATATTGAAATCATGCATGTAGTGAAAAATGTCTCCGAGTGCATCATTGGTACAATTATGGATATTGAGGGTAAAAGCAAAGACAATTGGAAGTCTCAGAAAGATTTGATAGAATTAGGTTTGAAGAAAGACTTGTACTTGATTCCATGAGGAGGTAATGTCTTTTGTCATGCTGCTAGATGTGCAACCAAGGTAAGCAAGGGTGAGAAAAGAAAAGTATATGATTTTCTGGCATCAAATCAAATACCCTGATAGATTTGCTTCAAATCTATCTCGATGTATAAATAATGGAGAATTTTGTACTCCTGGAATGAAAAGACATGACTTTCACATTTTCATACAACAAATACTTCCATGCTTGCAAAACGCGGATGCTTAACAAAGGAAATTCAACAAATTTTTTTTGAACTAAGTGATTTCTTTAAGAAGTTATGCTCAAGAACGGTGCACATAGATGTTCTGAAGGATCCAGAGGCACAAATTGCCCTTATATTAAGCAAAGTGGAAAGAATTTTCCCTCCTTCTTTTTTTGAAATTATGATGCTCTTGATGGTTCACTTGCCAATAGAAGCTAAGATTGCAGGCCCACCTCAATATCGATGGATGTTTTCATTTGAGAGTAAATTGGATGAAATTTCTTTCAATTATCCCATTACAGAGATTATATCCTATTTGATAAACTAATAACATTAACATTTTTCATAAAATTAAAAATAGGAAAATGGGAACCTTTAAAGGCTATGTGCATAACAAGGCTCAACCTGAGGGATGCATTACTGAGTGCTACATAGATAAAGAATGCTTAACCTTCTGTTCTATGTATTTGGATGATATTGAAACAACATTCAACAGAGTTGAGCATAAAAATGACAAAGAAGATGAACCTAGAGAATTGTCAATGTTTTCTTGTAGTGGTCGTCCATTTGGAGGGCCCAAGCAAGGCTCTCTAGCTGAATCTGAATTGGCAAAAATTCACATTTTTATGTAGAATAACTATGATGAGATTGAGAACTATATAAAGTAAGTTTACTTGAAGATTTTTGCATGCCCAACCACATTGATTGACAAGTATTATTTTTTGTTGTTAGCGAGCACAAACTAAAGTTAGAAGCAAAAAACACTCTAAATGTGGATGAAAGGCATGAAAAGGAATTTCCAATCTAGTTCAAAGAACATGTAAAGCAAAAATTACTGATTTGATAAACTAACTTGTTGCATCACTTGAATAAGAACCTATGTAGTAAATTGTGTTTCATACTTTTATAAATAGGTTTTGTATAGTCCTCAACAATGCAAGAGTGAAATTCGATCATTGACCTTAGAACCAGATAGTATAGTTAGTACATATACTGGTTGCGTGCTGAATTGGGTATAGGTTTCATACTTAAGATCACGAAAAAGAAAGGAAAACACAAAACAGTGGTGTTGTTGTCAAAGGAGAGCATGGAAATAATATCATCAACTTGTTGGTGTACTAAACAAGGTTCTTGAAGTACAATATTAGCATGGTAGGAAAAAAGTTTTGTTGTTCAAGAGTGATTGGTGGAAAATATATGATAATTTGGGAATGCAAATAGATAAACATTGGGGTATCACAAGTGTGAATTCATCATGAAAATGGTATCAAGACCAACCCTATGTGTTACCAGATCAGGTTCAACAAGTCTTTTATGTGACAGATATGAAATTAGGCAAGAATTGGTACGTGGTGGAAAGGTTTAATCCTCGCAGTTGTTATGATATTCTGGAGCAGCCAGACAAAGAGAAAGTTGAAGAAGTATACCAAGAAGAAGAACCAGAAGAAGTTGTTATTGTAAGGGATCTCGACGAAGCACCATCACTTTTAAGAGAAGGCATGGGACCACTAATGTCAATGATATTGGTTCGTCCATTTTATTTACTAATTTGTCCAAAAGTACCACATAGGAAATAGATGAAGACTTCATTAATGATGATGATGATGAAGATAATAGCACTGATAAAGATGAGAATGAAGCTTTATAGCACTGATAAAGATGAGAATGAAGCTTTATGGTATAATGATAAGCAATGATTCAGACTAGGTAACATTAATCTAACATAAGCTTGGGTTGATTCAATGTTTGTGATTGTTTACATATCTATAAAATGTTTATATATATCTTACTATTATCTCTATTATGATAATTTGTCGAATCTATTTTTATGGTAGACAATGTTTGTGTTTGCTATTTTCATCATTAGTAAACAGGTTCTAATTGCTTAGTTCTTCTTCTTTTCTTTTGTTAGATGGCTAGATCTGTCTCTTATACACAAGCAATGAAAAGACAACGCCAAGACCAACAGATAACCCAAACTAGACAGTATTTGTTAGTAGGAAGTAGGAGAACTACATCAATGAGCTATACAAATTCAGAGACATCTAGTTTCCAAACTCCAGCTTCTTCACCTTATGTCCTGTGAGTGATGATAATGGTGCGCAACCTCAAACATCTGAGTCGCACGCATATGGGCAAAATGAGGTTATTCCAATTTCTATAGAAAATGAGTCTAATCATACTACTGCGGAAAATGAGACTAATCAAATTACTATAGATGGTCAATGCTAATGGTATGAAATTCTCGTTAAAATTTAGACTATCCGAACCACTAAGGGTCACAATGGTAATGTTATGAAGTTCTTGTTAAAATTTATGCCTTTTTTTAGACAGTTTTCTTTTGTTTTCTTTTGTGGTTAACTTATTTTCGTTGTAAGTAGTTAACCTGATTCTTATTGTCCATTATTAAATTAAAGTTTTAGTTCAAATGTTAAACTCCCTTATAGTTCTGCCTTTACCGAGAAGAAGGGGCATTACAAGGAACTTATCATTGACTAAGAAAATGGATGCTAAAGAGGTTTTGACAATTGCACGTTAATGATAATGTACGGTGCACAGTGGGAAAGGATTCTCAACATTTCATCATTGAATCTAGTTGTGTTCTGCAGAAGCCTGCCAAGATTAATATTCAAAAATGGTCAAAGCTTAGTGATAAAGATCGAGAAGACTTGTACAAAATAGTTATGTTAAATACTACTATCCCCCCCTCCTCTCTCTTCTCTCTCAGGCTAGAAACATTTTCTCTTTCCGTTCTACCTCTCTATCTCTCTCTTTGATTCTGTCTTCCCCTACTCTTTTTTTTAATTCTCATGGAGTACTTGCTCCCCTAAACTCATTCTCTCACCACTCTCTCTGAATCTCTCTCCCCTACTCTATATTTTTTAATGGAATAGCTGATCCTATCCTCTTTCTCTCTTTGAATTTCTCTCCCCAAACTCTGTCTTAGTTGTTCAATGATGCATGACTGGTTTTTTTTTAGAAAAAAAAAAAATTAGCAGTAACCGTTTCTTTTTTAGATTTGATGAATCAATTGTGTTTGGTGAAATATGAAAAAATTTTTGTTCTATTTATGTGTAAAAGTTGTTCTTGCTGATTTTTCGTGGTGTGTATAGGTTGCAAATCTTATAATTAAGTCATTAGATACTATAACTGACAAATATAAGAACTATATCAATACATGATATTGTGCATTACCGATTTGTCGATAATCGTTGTTTAGTTCTTACATTTTTTGAGATAGAAAGAGACAAATATTTACATAAAATTCGCACTACCATTGTAGGATAACTTTGAATATGATAAAGGACCACTCTCAAAGGTGATTGTGAATAAGCAAATGAATTCACAATATAGGAATTAGAGTACAGGCTTCAAAAATTATTTTTGAGGTATAGTACTAAAGAAGAAGCAATGGAGCTCCACTTGAAGGTGTTTCGCATAATGATTGGATAACTGACTTTGCGATTAATTCAATAAGAGCACAATTATCAGGTCTTTATTGCACATCTGAAATTTCATATTGAAATAGCAGTTATAATGTACTTATTTATTCTCCAGTTCTTATTGTTACATATTGCAGGAAGTTAGTGAGAGGAAAAAAAATCGAGCTGAGAATAATACTCATACTACTATTGGAACAAAATCTCTTGCAAGAGTTGTCGAGGAAAAGGTAAGAAGGTTCTTCATATGTGTGTTTTACATCTAACTTGGAGCATTTAAATTCATTCACACCCTATTTTAAAACTATAACAGAAAAGGAAAGAATGAGTTGAACTTTCAGAGATAGAATTATTTGAATTTAGTCGCATTCTAAGAAGAAGAGAGGCTTGGTTAATAACAAGGCCAAGGAGACACTGCTAAGCAAAATTATTATGCCAAACATTTATAGTCTTCTTTTATTAGTTTGTTTCTAAGGTGCATAACATATTAACAACTAGCACTTATTCAGGAAAAGATGAAAGAATTACATGCTTCAACATCAATAACGACTAAAGAAATTTGTGAGAAAGCAGTTGGATATGTTCTTGGACAGCCACGTCCTAGCAAGAGCCAAGCTGCTAACAACCCAAGCTTTCAACTCTTAAGGGCTGAAATTGAGAAGCACGTGAAAAGGGAAAATGCAGCAAAACCATAAACTACAACAATTGTTGAGCAATTCAATGCTCAACAGGAGATTTTTAAGAATTTGGAACAACAACAAAGAGAAATAAAAGAGTTGTACGAGCAACTTGTTGCGAAAATGAATGAATTAACCAAGCAGCAGGTGTGAAAATGTAAGTAACAATGAGTATTCCAATTTCAACACCCTTCTGCACCGTTTCTCATCCCTCCTATCTGAACTCCTACATTCTAGACTTCATTCTCAATTATGTGTATCTCTTAGATATATTAAAGAGATGTGGAGAATGGAGGTTTTATTACTGCGCTTGTTGGTGCTATTGTTGCATTTGGTTTCTATTAAGCTATTATATGTCTACATCATTGGTTTTGATTTTTTACCTTGTGTTTAGTATCATTCTTCATGGATCATATGGTAGCATGATACATGGAGTGTGTGTGTTAAAGTTTGACTGCATAGCTAAATTCATTACAGAATGGTTATTGTTTACTGGATAGTGTTATTTATTTAGTTTGCTTTTCATATTACCTTAAGGATGTGGTTGGTCTTTGCATTTGGCTGTAGTATGTCTATTACTTGCCTGATCTAGTTAGAAGAAAATGGTTAAGAAAGTATACGGTGTTTGAATACATGGAATTCCTATATATAACACCTGTGATATGCTCGTCATTATGTGCAAGTTGAGATCCCTAATATTTGTTATGTTATATAGTGATGGCTAAACATAGTAAGTGTTGAGTAGTTAACACTAGACTGACTACATTATTCTTATATGCTTTTCACATAGTGTGTGGTGGATCGATTTCCATGGTCGTTAAGGATACAGTTTGATTCCTGTTAATGGTTGTGTAACAAACTATTGTCGAATATGATATGCCTATACAATTTTATTTCGCTTTTCTTGGTCAACTGATTGGTTTTCCATTAATCCTCTTGATTATTCCAAATGATAGTTGATGCCTTTGGAGTACTCTTTGAAAATGATGCGTATTCTTAGGGTAATTCTTTTCTAGTTCTATATTTTTTGGAATTTTTGTCTTTTAGAGAGGCATATTGGATACTTGATTTAGTATCATTCCATTTCTATTAGTGTGGCTTAATGGATGTTTGATTTACCCATTATTTTCTAGTTCTCCACATAAAAATCCTGTTAGGAGATTTGCATTCTTTGCTGGTTTTTTTCTATTACATTGAGCAGCAATATTCATATCATACTTGGAACCATTTGAGATTTCTCACAGCTAAAATGAACAATTTACAATGTATTTCGAATTGTTATAATTTTGACAACATGAAGAGGATATCAAATTTAGATCACAGTTCACATACAAATGAAGATTTGTTTCTTACATTAGGTCATTGCACATGGATCCCATTTTTCAACATTTTCTAAGATTTTATTCAATCTTTCATCATTGTATTCTTATTGAGATCATTTTTTTCGTATCACTGCAGGTTTTAGTCATTGACTGTACATCATGTGGAGGCATCAAGGAAACAAAGTTTTTTGGACATCATGCTATGCCTTGTACATGAGGATAAGTTATTTTCTGGGTAAACGTGTATTTAGAACTCTATTTTGGATAATATTAGATGCTATTTTTAGTACATGTATAGTTTGAAACTTGGCATTTTGCTTGGTGACTCCATTTTGGTATTTGATGTAAATATTCCTACTTTTGTTAAATTAGATACTTTTGACAACATATGTAATGTTAAGATGTTCTACTACATATTATGTGTTTTATTATTGTTTTAAAGAATGCTTATACGATGTATTGAATTGGAAATAATAGCTTTGGGGAATGAGATAGTGACAAAAAATATAAACCAAAAGCTATCAAAAGTTGTCACTATATATAGCTACAGTGACAAGAACTTGTCACTACCAAGTAAAGAAAAATTGAACTTCTGACAAGAAGTTGTCACAAATAAGCTGTGTACAGGGATGTGTTTATGACAAGGTAGGAAATCATCATGACGATAAGAAAAGTTGTCACAATTGATGATGATTATTGTGACGACATGTTGTCACTGAAGCACTTAATTTAGTGACAAATTGGGTATCTAATGTGATAAAATTGAACATGAAAAAGTGACGATGATGGTTGTCACAAATACATAAACTCAGTTGTGACGACATTAAGTTGTCAATGTCTGTCGAGATTTTGTGATGACATTTTAAGATTGTCACATACAGTTATTTGTGACATAAAATTTGTGACGTCTAAGTGAGGAGAGAAAAAGTCGTCACTAATGACTTTTTATTATGACTTTTGAACATTCTTTGACAACTTCTACTTTTCATTGAAGGCCAATTTTTTTGTAGTGGGAACTTTTTCTGCTAATTAGAGTCCATAGTGGAGATTATTACCTTGGCCACGATACAATTAACAATATTCACATACCAAGATGCAATATTGTCGCAACAAGTTCTCTTTCGCAAAGGTTTCATTATCGGCAACTCCTTACCTAATTCTGCCAAAGATTTGACTGCTCTAACCTTGATAGATGGTTGGCTACCATGTTCTCGACTCCTTTCTTATCTACCACTTCCCAATCAAATTCCTACAATAGAAAGATCCACCTGATTAGTCTAGGTTTTGCATCTTTTTTTGTCAATAAGTATTTAAGGGCCGCATGATCTGTGTGAACAATTAGCTTATTACCTATAAGATATGACCTAAAGAACATTATCAAATGCAAACACTACTGCCAGCTATTCTTTTTTTGTAGTAGAATAATTCATTTGATTTTACATTAAGGATGCAGCTAGCATAATAAATCGCATGCAGAACTCTATCTTTCTTTTGACACCAAGCCGTCCCCACGACATAGTCGCTCGTATCATACATTAATTCAAAAGGCAAATTCCAATTCGGAGCAACTATGACTGGTGCAGTGATAAGAGCTTTTTTCAACTTCTCAACAGCAGACAAACATTCTTCAATACAAACAAAAGGCACATCTTTTTGCAACAAAGTACATAAAGGGCAAGAGTTGCAACCAAAGAAATTTTTTTAATGAAACGTCGGTAAAAATCGGCGTGATCTAAAAAACTTCTCACTCCTTTCACATTAGTAGGAGGAGGCAATTTTTCAATGATTTCTACTTTAGATTTATCAACTTCAATGCCCTTAGCAGAAAGTTGATGGCCTAACACAATTCCTTCTTTAATCATAAAATGACACTTTTCCCAATTTACTGCCAAGTTGGTAGACTCACATAGATTCCAAAATAGAAGCAAGATTATCTAAGCAAGAATCAAAAGAATCACCAAAAACACTAAAATCATCCATGAAAATCTCAATAAACTTCTCAATCATGTCATGGAAAATAGAAACATGCATCGCTGAAAAATGTTAAGAGCATTGCACAATCCAAAAAGCATACGCCCATAAACAAAAGTTCCTATGGACAAGTGAAAGTGATTTTCTCTTGATCTTCAGGGGCAATGGTAATTTGAAAATACTCTGACTAACCATCAAGAAAGCAATAATAAGTATGTACTAGATAAAATCTCAACCATTTGATCATAAACAGCAAAGGAAAATGATCTTTCCTAGTGGCTTCATTAAGTTTCCTATAGTCAATGCACATTTGCCGCCCTGTCACTAATCTAGAGGGAATTAATTCATTTTTTTCATTTAAAACTACTGTAATCCCCCTTTCTTTGGAACTAATTGAGTTGGACTTACCCATTCACTATACTTATGAGATAAATGATCCCGGCGCCTAACAATTTCAAAACCTCCTTTTTAACTACCTGTTATAAGGTTGGATTTAGCCTTCTTTGAGGTTTGATTGGCTTGTAGGCATTATTAAGGAGTATTTCGTGCACACATACCAAAGGACTTATTCCTTTTATATTTCATCGCTTTATGCAATTGCCCCATGATGCTTTTAAGAACAAAAATCAATTTACCTAATTCAATATCTAAAAGTGAAGCACTCACAATGACAGGACATGTATCATCTTTTCCAAGAAAAAAAATACTTAAGATGAGAATTAATTAAGTGGTTTGAGTTTAATTTTGGGGGGTTCGTTGGTTGGAGACCCCCCTGTTACCTTTACTATCCAATTTGCTTTCCTTCTCTACTTCCTCCAAGTCCTCATTTTGAGTGCTTTCTTGTTCACTAGAGTCCATCATATCTTCATGGAAGTTTTTAACGTCTTTAGTGTCATCTTCGACAGATCCTGTAAAAATCCATAACTAAATCATCAATAATATCAACACTCATTACATCATCATATTCAGATGATAATTTAAAAGAATCAAAAACATTAATTGACACAACTTCATCATCTACTCTAAATTGTAAATTTCCAGCTTGAACATCAATAATGGCTCGTCAGTGGCCAAGAAGGGCTTCCCAAGAATTAAAGAGGTCTCCGCATCTTCCTCCATGTCGAGTAGTATGAAGTCTACCTGTAGGAATACTTTGCCCACTTTGACAATGAGATCCTCAACCACTCCTACCGGTTGCCTCACACTTTGATCTGCCGATTGAAGAGTGATGATTTATTGGTTTGAGTCCTCCTCCATTCAACTTCTTAAAAGTGGAATAAAGCATAAGGTTGATGGAGGTGCCCAAATCACAAAGGGCTTATTGAATGTCACTCCTCCTATCTCGCATGGGATGGAAAACGAGCCAAGGTCCATAAGTTTAGGGGGGAGACTCTTTTGAATAATAGCATTGCATCCTTCGTTTAAGCACAAAATCTTATCCCCCATTAGCTTTCTCTTGCTTGATAAAATCTAATTCATGAACTTGGCATAGCTAGGCATGTTTTCAATGGTCTCAATAAAAGGCATGTTAATTTTAATCATTTTGAAAATTTCCAAAAATTTCTTGAATTTCTTTGTTTTCTCATCCTCCTTCATCCTTTGTGGAAAAGGAATAGTCACCTACTTACCTAGTACAGTAGAGAGGTTCTTCATGTCACCTTATTGGTTAATAGCCTTAAAAGGCAGTTCTTGATCAGCACTGCTCTTGGGTGCATCTCCTTTTTCCTTTGCTCGTTCCTTTTTCACGGTCCTTGCATTGTCCTCATTGACTTTTCTCGGCTCCACAGTTCTACCACTCCTCAAAGTAACTGCTTGCACTTGTTCTGATTAGTTCTTTGAAATGCTCCGATGCTTCACTTGGACTTTTCCCAATAATTTGACGGAATGATATGATGTCATTGTAGAGCTTTGCGTTTCTTGACAGTGGAAAGTATTTGGCTAAAAATTCTTGAGCTAGCTGATTCCACGACATGAAAGTACCTTGATGGAATGATTACAACCAAACCTTTGCCCTATCCCATAGAGAACATAGAAAAGCTCTCATTCGAATACAATCAGGATGTACCCTATAGTATTTAAATGTATCAATGACTTCTTGAAAGTTTATCAGATGAGCAAAGGGATCCTCGTTTGGCCCACCTCCAAACATAGCATGGGTTTGGAGCATTTGATTTAAAACTGGCTTGATCTCAAAGTTATTAACCTGTATGAGTATTCGACCAATGCTAGAAATCGCCCCTTCATACAAAATTTGGTACGGCATAATCTCTAAGGAATCAATGATTATATTGCCTCTTTTGCCATTATTACCGGCTACTTCTTTTGGATCGCCAATATTATGATGTGGATTCTCCATTAAATTTTCTCCTTGGCTTGATTCTTGTAGTTCTCTGGGATTTTTGGATATAGTTCGTTCAATTTTCAAGTCACCTAGAATTAGTGGTTGGTTCGATGAATAAGTATTTACCGTAAACTACAAGAAAAAAAAAAAAACCAAAGTTCAAATATTAAAGCAAAAATTCAAAAGAAAAATTAAAAGAACAAAAATAATTGTAAATAATTAAAAGAAAATAAAAAGTCTAATCTAGTAAGGTTCACTAGACCTAATATTGCGCCAACAACAATCCCCAGCAATGGCGCCGAAAACTTGTTTGGTGTAATATTGATTAGGCAATTCAATTCACAAATAAGTTAATAAATAAGCCTTAATAACCCTAATCAGTTATTACACACTCGCAAGGATATGAATGGTGAGTTTGTAGATCGGGTGAGTAAGTATTGTTCTTACGAGAATTGTTGGTCAATTACTAGGGTTCACAAATCTATGAACTAGTTACACAAATCAATTGCAAGAATTTTGTTCTACCTTTAACTACTAGATTTCAAGAACAAATACTAAACTAATTAAAACTAGCAACAACAATAAAATATACTGTAAGCAACTTAAACTAATGAAATAGAAAAATAAATTGAGGCCAAATTAAATTGGAACTATGAAATTGAAATAAGAATTGAAATTAAATTGAACATAGATTAAGAATTCAAACTCAGTAATGTAGCCGAAACAAAAAGTTGGCAGAACTTGTGTCTTGAACAAGAAGAATGAATCCCTAGCCTTAATCTAATGAATTTTTATTCTAACGTTAATCTAACTAAAGGCTGCTACGTTATGCTCAACTCCCCTCATAATGGAGTATTTATAGGGATACATCAGTGTTTAAAACCCCCAAGATGACAAAAATACGTTAAAACTTAATAAGGAGTCCAACCGGGTGGAGAAAACTTCCAAAATAAGCAATTCAGGTTAGCTGCTGCTCAACATGCGCACATGTGCAGCCCCAGCTCATTCATGTGCACAAATTCCAGAGGCAACAGTTTTCTTTTCTCGTCCTACTCATCTTCAAGCATGTGTGCAACGGACAAAGTGCCAGCTTCAACTTCAACCTTCATTTCAACCTCGATACTACTCAAATTTGGTAAAATTGAAAACATGAAAGTTGTATCTCTTCATCTTAATTCTCCAAAACATCTTGAATCACCTCCATTGGAGCTCAGACAAGAAAGATATGACCAAAATAGCAAGTGGTATCAGAATTCGCTCCTCGCCGGTATACGTTTTGTATCCTTTTGATTTTTCTCCAACTTTTTTTATCCTTTTGGCTCATTTTTCATTCAAAACCGACACAAACTAAAAATAAAACATTTAATCTCATGATTAACTCAATTATTGCTCAAATTACATTAAAAATGAGGTAAACGACACAAAATATATATAAAATATATGAGCATATCAACGATATTTCTCTCTTATTGATTATTTCATTGGATGTCTTTGAAGGTTTGAAAATTATCTGAGAGAAAATGCAACATTTCTTCTAGATGTGTATATTTGTTGTTGCAAAGAATGAGAAGTTTCAAAGATTCCATTCATAAGTCTTTCTTGAGGAATCAAGTCCTGAGTGTATAGACAACAAATTTGTATAAATTTTGTTGTTTTCCTTTTTTCTGTTGTTCTTTCTCATTTATTTTTTACGCAGAGTTTTTGAGGAAGAATCTAGAATGGTAAGAAACACAAGGCTTTTTATCTGGATTCCCACAAACGGTATCACTTGACGAATCAGGAGTTGTTCTAGAGAAGGAGAGAGTTAGAGAGAGAGAGATGTTGTGCGTGGCTTATGGCCTTATGTTATTGCTTTGTGTTGCTTTGCTTAGCCCTGGGTTGCACTTATGTACAATGGTGGGGTGAACCTCTATTTATAGGCATTGTTTCTTGGGTTCGAACCCTTGATCGGCAAGCCTTTGCCTAATTAGTCCCCATAAGAGAACGGGCCTTCCTGATATGACCTTTAATGGATGTTCGTTCGGCATGAATGTCGAATTGGTTCTAAGATATTCTCTGTTGTTTTACAGTTATACCCCTAATAGGGTTTCTAATTATATGCCACGTAGGTGATTCTTATTGAGAGATCATTCCTTGTATCATCAACTTTTTATTTTATATATATATATATATATATATATTGTTAGGAAATTGGTTAATTTTCTTTTAGGTAATTTCTTTTGTGTGAGTAGTAAGTGTATATAAAAGAAATATATAATCCACATCATAATATATATATATATATATTGTTAGGAAATTGGTTAATTTTCTTTTAGGTAATTTCTTTTGTGTGAGTAGTAAGTAGTTTCCTAATAGTTTACTTACTTGGAATAGTTGCCAAGATATTTCCTATTTGTATAGGGTTTAGATTATAAGACAAATTATTTCTTACGTCTCCTATTATTACTTAGAGTGGTGACAAAGTAATATTTCTTATAAATAGGTGAGTTAACTAACTACAAAGACATAACACAAGAAGGGAAAATACAAGTTAGGAATCACATGATTCTATATTAGTGGTGAGAGTGTTCTTGGGAGTAAGATAGGTTATACAAGGGTTGGGTTTGGGATTCAAGTTGTATTCTCGTATAAATATTTTATCTCATAATAAAAAATAAATTTTCTCTCTGTGAACGTAAGTTGGGTAATTAAGTCGAACCACATTAAATCTTTTGTGTCACTCATATTTCATGTTGTGACTTGTTTTTCACTAAATTGTTGTGTTCTTGATTTTTCATTAGTTGTGTTTTTTATTTCTCATTACTTATGTTTATTATGCGTTTGATCCCTATATATATATAATAAATTTCATAAAAGGAATTGATTCTAATTGGAAATCTCCATAACATAATACAGATTAAATAATCTCTCCCCCTTTCGAAAGCTATTTCAACCAAAATTATTCGTTTGATAGCAAAAAGGTTGTCCAGCTGGCCCAACTAGCTAAATGATATGAATATTAGTTGCGTTGGGCTACTGCAATTGAACTTAAAAGATTAAAAATATTAAAACTGAAAGATGAGAGACAAAACTTGGTAATATTAACTTAAGTACTAATATATTAACAAAATTGATTCCATTTGAATAGGTATTTATTTTAAATATTATCTAAAATAAATATTGTAGTAGTTTTTGAAATATGATGACATATGCAAGTTAAAAAAGTATTGAAAAATGTGTTATTAAATACTTATAAATTATCCATTTGAATAGGTATTTATTATTAAATATTAAGACAAAATAAATATTGTAGTAGTTTTTGAAATATGATGACATATGCAAGTTAAAAAAGTATTGAAAAATGTGTTATCAAATTATTATAAATTATTATTTACATAATAATGAATAATCACTACTATCCACATGGAGAGAGGAATTTGAACACAAAACCGTCGAAACTATAATCGATCACTCCTTTCGCCACTTGGATCGATTGACTGGGAATGTTGACGAAGAAGTGAAACATGCTCTAGGCTCAAACCCCTTGGACCCGAGTGTATTGACATACAAATAATATTGAGAGTATATCATTATCAAGCTCCGGTTCAAATTTGCAGGAAAAATAGACTTAATTACAGTGTCCTTTCTGTAAATATGGATTAGTTGCAAATTACCTTATGTGTTCATTTTATCTACACATTATACTTCAAAATTTAGAAAGATCAAATTTTCCATCCAATTGCAATGATAGAATATCACAATTATCCTCAATTTTTTAATTGCCTTAAGGCAATTAAAAATTAGGGTAACTTGCTCTTTAATATCTTAATTTTTATCTATAAACAATTTGCCCTTCAAAATTAACGATGTTTTTTTTATCCATGATTATTAAAAAGACATTTTTACTCTTCGGTTATTAGTGCATGAATTAATTTGCTATTTTTTCCTCATTCATATCCCTTTTTGACATGTAATCCATAGACTTATTTCGTCGTTATTACTTTTACATCTTATCATAAAGAAAGCTATTTATTTTACACATCTAGATTTAGTATAAACTTTTAGATACTTTATCTAGATTATTAATTAATTCAGAAACTTTGTATTTTAAAAAATCAATGATTTCAATAAATATGTTACTTGGAAATATTAATAATATATGTTTTATATAAGTTAAGTTGATCAACTCACTCATGCTATTTATAAAAATAAAGAAAAAAATTTAGAAATTTAAATTCAATTTATTTTCACTTGACGTTTAAGAAAAGAATTTTACTAAAAGAAAGACACTTATTTAATACAAGGATCAATCATTTTTTAAAATACAAGAAAACCAAAAATAGATTGATGTTGTATTAAATAGGTGTATTTCAATGCATATTATAAATATGTTAGTAAAAATAAAAATGACAATTGTGTTATAGTAATGAATTAAAAAAAAATTGCTCTAAATATATAAAATATAAGAGTGGTGGTGGCAAGACAAAATTGCACAAAATAAGAAAAATATGAAAAAAATCAAAAAATAGAAGTTTATGCAATTAATACTAAAGGGTAAATTTTTTTTATAATATTGTTGGATAAAAAAATTAACTGCCGTTAACTCTAAAAGGAAAAATAGTTATAAATAATGTTATGATACTAAACCGCAACTCATCCTTTTCAAGCGACATAATATAACTAAAAATATTTAAAACAATTATAATATTTCACCACTCTATTTGGGTGGAATATTTGACTTTGTTAAGTTTTGGGGTGCAATGTATAGATAACATGAAAAAAAGGAGATAATTTATAAGTAACCTTTATTTATAAGAGGCAAACTATAATTAAACCAAAAATATACAAAGTAGGTGGGGCTACAAAAAGTGGTTCAAATAATTTTCCTTTATTCTTTATTTTTTCACTCTACTTCCTACCTCTTATTAGTTATTCGAATCTGTGGTTAATGGACAGTAAGACAAGCATTTAATCACCTCAAAGATGCATTTTGTTGTCTCCTATAATCCTTTTCTGCTCATTTTCGGCATTAAAGTTAATTCAAAAGGATCATAGGATAACCCGTCAAACAGAAAAAGAAAATCAACAAATACTATACATAGAAGCTAGAATAAAACACGATCTTGTATCTGACTATTCATCTACACACATTTCGTAGTTGCATTGTGAAATTCAAACACCATTGTTTAACAAAGAACATTAATAGTGCATCCAAATAAATCCTAACAACAGTATTTAATACAGAACATGTAAACTGCTGTATGCCCAACCATGCCCCATCAATCCTCAACAAGACCAAAACTACATGTTACTCTTAATATAAAAAATGAATCCAACCTCGATCCATCTTAAATAACATGAGTTTTCTACCTCATGCTTTTTCATCTAAAAATTAATTAACAATGAATTGAATAACTTATAAACCTTAGATTAAAATCTTTATAACTAACTAATGTAGGATATTTATATTCTTTTCATCCAAATTACTTTATTGTCACTTAAGGAGTGAGCATGGTTTTTTAGAAAATTAAATTTTATGGTATTTATACCTAAGTGACCACTCATCAGAGAGATAAAACAAGTCAAAAAGTTATAGTTTGAGTATTTAATAAGGGTAAAATTAGAATATGTTATGATAAAGTAATAACTTTTTGGAAAATGTAACATTATATTTGGAACATTCTATGTGACAATATAATGAGACTGAAGGAGTACTTAATACTCTCTTTCACACATGACTTGAGAGAGAACTCATGACTTGAATCAGTTAAGAGCTCGAGGTTAACAGGAACCTATTGGAAAGAGACTAGAGTTAGTTGAGAATCCATGACTTGACTTGGTTGAGAGATGGTTGGAAGGGGTTTGAATGAGAACTCGTGACTTAAGTTGGTTTAGAGCCTCGAGTAGTAGCCCGTTGGAAAGGGATAGTTCATGGATTGATTGAAAGCTCAGAGTTAAAGAAAATCTAAGACACGTATGGATGAGAGAAAATTTGGGACTAACTTTGATACCGTATTAAAGAATATGAGTTTCCATTTTAAAACAAGTAGAGTGAATATGAGTGAATATGAGTGAATATGAACTTTTTAATTAGTTTAGCATTTTTTTGACTAACCAATGTAAGATATTTATATTTAACATTCCAATTACACGAATTACCTTATTAATCAAAGGGCTGTAAAGGGTGACTCGCAAAAGCAAAGAAATTTTATTTCTTCTGGTGTTTGCACGTAATGTCTCACAATGGCTTCGACTCCTCTATTATGTTACCCTCGTGTTGCGTCTTGAAAGGATGATATGTATCTATTCTTCATGAATAAATATTCAATACGGATACATGTAATTGTGTTAGGTAGTGTAATACAATACCCGAAGCCGTTCACAACCATCAAATCTAGCAATTCCGTCAATTGCCCCTCCAGCCCCGATGCAACATTAGTGTTTACCAACTCAACATGAACTCAATGTGCTTTTAGTGTTTCACTTGTGACTTACTGATTCGGAGCATGAGGGTTAGTATCTGTTGCAATGAAGTAAGATCCAAAGTCTTGCCCTCAAGCAAAAGAGCAAGGGAAGCAATTACATATCCGCCGCTCAATTTCCAAGCAAAATAATGGACGATGGTCAAGTAAGTTTGTTTGATCAGCTAGAAGTGCATCAACTAATGCAAACGAGTCATCACAAGGATAATAGCTTCGTTTGATCAGCTAGAAGTGCATCAACTAATGCAAATGAGCCATCACAAGGATCATAGCTTCAGCATGTGAACTTACAAGACGTATTTCTATATATAGTGCACCTTCATCAATTCTGCTAAAAATGTCAAACTTGCTGGACTTTTACTATGACCAGGAATTACACACGTGTTGAAATAAGAAAACAAATGTACATTGATGAATTATTTGTTTTGGTAAATTTAATTTTATTTGAGTAATTAAGTCGTTTATTAAATATTATTTCCCTTCAAAAATTAGAGTCCATGAATGATAAAGTTATGAATTAAAAAAGTTCTCTTATAATTAATTTATCATGTACATGTACTTTTCTATAATTAATTATTAAAGCACGTGCTATGATAAAAAGTACATGTACTTCATAAATTATTTTTTTGGCAGCTTAATTTTATTTAAGAATTCTTATCCTTAGTTAACTATTATTTCCTTCAACAATTAAATAACTAAACTTCATTTAGAATACAACTCGTTGATAGTTTAAAAGTATTTCAAATTTCATAAGTCTTATATATTTATAGAATGTAATAAAACTCACAATGATAAACCTCCCATAAAAGTATAATGGAATTTTTTGCTTGGCCTCTCTCAATTTGCTCGCTGATTATGTAAGCACTTCGTCAATAATTTTAACTAGCATAACTTTTTTCCTAAAAGATTTATAGTGGATCTCCACTTACTCCTATGGAGACTCAAACCCATAACTTAGATCAAAAGAGAAGTATAATCTTACCATTTGAACTTACTACAAGAAAATAAGGCATTAGTCACCAGGACAAGTCGTTACAAAAAATCAAGAAATCGTCACTAAAACACTTTAGTGATGACAAATCAGCCACTGCGCGTGGCTAAAGGTTCGATGCTAAAGCCTCACAGTGACAACAAATCAAAGTCGTCACTAAATGGGTGTTTTTAATGATGGCTATTTTTCGTTACAAGGATAGTAACGAATACTTGTAATCACAAAAGACCCCAAAAAATTGTCACTAAATATGACACGTCATCACTGAAATGTTATATTTTGTGATGACATTTTGTGATGACGAAAAGACGTCACAAATATGTATTCAGTCAACGCATTTAGTGACGACATTTTGTGACGACTTGTGACGATAGAAGAGTTACTAAATATGCATTTGATTAATGTAATTAGTGATGACATTTGTGACAACAAGAGAGAACTGACTAAATATGTGTTCGGTTAATACATTTAGTAACGACATTTTATGACGACGAACAGTAGTCACTAAATATATATTTGGTCAATGCATTTAGTGGACGACCTTCAAAACATTTTTGTGACAAGTTGAGTTGGTCACAAGATTTTCAAACCTGTAAGCAATGACACCAATTTTCCTTAGAAATTTTATTACTAACAAGACTAAAACAAGAAAACACATCAACATTTTATTAAAATCTAATTATAAAATTTATAACCTGCAAAATAAGATTTCATTGCCATAATCATATTCTAACAACATAATGATACGAAATTTTAACAAATAACTATAATAATTAAGTTTCTTATACACATAACATGTACTAAAGACAATAATCGTGTCTTCAAATATAACTAGCATAAATCAATAGTACATAAGAGACAAACAAGGCCTACAACATCAAAAGATGGGCAATAAAAAATTACACTTCTTCCCAAATAAACTTATTTTCTAGCGAGTCTCAATGCAAGTCACTGCAAGATGAATCACAAGGGAAAAGGAAAACATGTTAATTAGCAAATTTATTAAGTCGATTAAAATATGATAACTGGACTTATTAAACAAATACCAAATTCAATAAATAGTTGTTCAATATGTTAGTAATGTAGACAACCATCACAACAACTTATCTCCTTTAATTTTCCATCAATCAATGATAGTCGAGCACCATAATATTCTTAGAATATGCTCAATTATGTGTAGCAATTATAGTTTCTAATTTTGGTAGAAGATCATACATAATTGATGACCGCAATGCATCCACAATTCAAAAAATGTTGAAGCTAAATAGATGATAATATTAACTTCTTGAAAATCAAATTTATAATATACTAAGTCATCCAATAATATTAATTAACACGTATAACATAGATTGGCTCAGCATTGCAAAAAACTAACCAAAATAATTAATCATGACCCGACAAGAGACAATTATAAAAGATGCACAACAATTTGAAATGTCTCACTTTCCTTAACGACATATTATGCTTTGGTCAGCTTCGGTCAACAAACCCCGATATTCATTGCTGAACTAATGCGAGCTTCGAAATTTCTTGTTGGAGCGAAGTGAATACATTGCTGCAAAAATGATTAAATAAATGTGATGCCTAAAAGTAGAAATACATGAAGGCATAGTTCAGTTATGAGTTAAGAAGTCGAATTTCTTTAGGCAATGCTAGTTCTTTATTCCTATTCCTGTCCAATTCCAATAAAGAACCAAAAATAGCCTTACAATTATATATGAATTTCAACCTTATACCAAGCTGAGGCAAAACAACACTTTGAAGTCAAGGGGATAAACTTGAGAATAACCACTTAGAACAAGAAACTTATCCTACTAACCCAATTTACTATATTGCCTAAGTTATTAAAGGGAAGTTCTTTAACATAGTAACATCTACCATTTAATTAACTGTTAACCTTAGTAATTTAAAGTAACAAAAACAATAATTCTATGATTCTGGAATTCAACTGATTAATTTTATTAAATAGAACATCATCCGATTAAGTAATTCCATTTAGCAGCAATCTACATGCAAGTTGAAACGTTGTCTCCATTTGTTAGTATGATATAACTAAAATGCAGCAATCTTGTCCCATGAGTCATACTTCAATGTGCATGCGCTTATTAATTCTATAATTCAAATATTGAAATACACATCTTTTAAATTAGATAAGAATTTCAAAAATACCAACATTTATAGAGTATAAGAATTGAAGTATGTTTATGGTAAACATATATAGCAGGGGGCAGGAGGACCTTTAACTTGCCCCCTGCTCCATCGGTATGATTGTGAATTTTCTCCCCCATCTTTGCTCCAATAACCCACTTCTATAGCACCAAGTAGCCCCCCAACAATACAAGCACATCACATTGCCACCGTTGAATTCAAAAACTAAGAACAGAAAAGAGCAGCTAAAAGATATTTAGAAAAAGAGGATTCACACAATCTAATTCCATTAACCCAACTACTTTACGCACCTTATTCAAGCCAAAAAAAAAAAAAGTCAAGAAAATGAGAATAAAATGAAGTTTAGCTGATATATTATCATACCAAAAGATGTTTAACTACTACCGAAGACAGTAGTTTTGACAACTAGGCCACGGAAAGACCACACTTATGAAAGCCCATTTTGTCCCAAAGGTGCAACACAAGGTTAATTCTTCAAGCTTGTCTCTCAATAGTTAAACTTTAGAAGAATAAATGAATCCAATCCAGCAATGAATTTCAAAATAAGTTTTTTAAACAAATACACTCCTCAAACTAAAATCTCAAGTCAACCTTCTCTCCTATAAGACAAAAAACCAACTAATCTTTCTTGAACAAAGCACCAATTAGTACTTCACTTAATCATCAAACTATATTTCTCACATAAATAAATGTAAATTCAGAAACCCTTTTAAGAATAGACCAATCACAAGTATATTCAGAAATACCTAATTACATTTCAAAAAAAAATCTCAATTACATCATCATCGATTCAAGATAGTCCCAAAATCTCACAAATAAGAATATTTTTTCACCATACACAGATAAGAAACCCAAATCCAAACAAAAAAAAAAAACAAAAAACAACCAAAAATCCTTTAACATTTCAATTCAAAAAAGTACCTCATGCACTTATTAATTTTTCTTCTAATATTTCAACTGAAATATCCTATCATCATCAAACTAGAGATCTGAGTCAAATATGAAAGAAAAAATATTAGAAACATAGCAGGAAAAAAACATTAAAAGAAAAAGAAAAAATCACAGAGCTAGAAACATGTATGATTCAATAGAAATGTAGTACTGATGTTGTTTTGGTGAGCGAGCCTGCAAGAGTATCATTGAGGTTCCACTTATTCTCACCTTCTCCTCTTTCTCTTCGGTTCTTTCTACTACCGCAGCAGCAGGAGGATCTTCGCTCCCTTTCATTTCAGATCAGACCAGATCCAAGTGTTTTGTGTGTGAGAGAGTTTGTAAGTGTATGATTATGTGTGAATTCTAACAAATATCTCATATACATTTCATAAGAAAATAGCAGTAATATAACCATCTAGTAAAAATTAGTATCAAAATCATTGATTAATCCTTTTATGATCTATATACTCTTGATAGTATCAAATGGTTACATATCTTTAAGCAAACATGTAAGATTGACTCTATAACTTCATATGGTCTGCACTATTTCCAACTGAAGAGCAAATGTTAAAGAATTTATGGACACAATCATATGTGTATCGTATTTCAGTAGAGCATCTCAATACAACTAAACAACATGAATGCACTAACTTTGAAAATACAAACTTAACTGATTCTTTATTATTCAGAATCTTCTTAATAGATTTAAAATTGACATGTGAATGGAAGTACCCAATGTCTATAAGCAGATTACTCAAAAGTTCTTTTGATGTTTGTAAATTGATATGCTCTTTTATTTGGCCTAATCCTTTATGCATGTAAGTCAATTATAAGAATAGTGAGATTTTGACATTAAAGTTTTCTACATAAAAACAAAAGGAAAAAAAAATTAAGAAAGCCAACAAATTCTCCACCTGCTAATCATCTTGAAGCTTATAAAAGAATTGAAAACAAATATTGATATCTCCATCAAATGCTCACTACTTCAAACTACTACTTAATTAAAAAGATACGATGACATAGTTATGCTAATGTTCATAGAGATTTTTTTAAAATCTCTATTTTATGACTTAAAATAGCCAAAATTCTTAAGGTTGTGATAGAATCTAAAGTAATCTGTAGTGAATTAAAAAATAAAGCCATGTAAAGTGAAGGATAATTCAGTCATGAAAGATCCATATCACAATTGAAAACAAAACAGAACCAACAGTGGTACTAATTTGAGTTTGCAGAATAAAAAAATGGGAAAAGCCCAAATATAATTATCATAGCAAGTAGCTTAGATGCGCAGTAGGCACAGGGGCATAACTTGTACCTGTAGACCTCATCTCTGACTTCTTTAAGGTCTCCATTTGTAAACACTAACCCCATATTTCCCTACACAATATGGAGAAGAAATATTATCTGAATTTCGTTCTAAATTTTCAGCTATTTAACTAAATTTTCCTTTGTTTTTCAATAGGAAAAAATTATAGAAAATTGTAGCAACATAATAGAAAAAAAAATCCTTCATTAATATAGTACAACTAGTAATTGCTTGTCAAAAACCATCAAACATTTTTTTATAGATTTTTAAGGTCCAGCACAATCAGAAAGGGAAAATGATAGAGATTTAAGTAAAAAAAATAAAAATTAAAAGGAAAAAAATCTGGTTGCAACAACATGTTTTTAAAAGCTGTTACTTGAATAGGTTATAACTACAAACCTTGAAGAATCTATAGCCCATGAAACTGTAATGGAACCCCTTTCTACAAAACCAAATCATCAAATCAAACACCAATTTCACTAATTTCAGTCACCAATTTCAACAAATAAACTACCAATTTCACAAATAAGATTCAAGCCATAAGGGGATCGGAGGGAAGGGAAAAGAGAAATTTAAGGGAGGAGGAGGGGAAGAGAAAGGGTACTAGTCGACGGGGGAGAGAGAAAGGGGAGTATGAAAAGAGAGGGTGAAGGAAAGGGGTATGGATAACATACAAAAAATGGTGGAGGATATCTCTAAGAGTACAAAAATGGTAAAATAAGAAAGGAAAAAAAAACCATAAATAAAATACACCCATGTAAATTCAAAACAGTAAAAATTAAAGGAAAGATTTTATTTATATTAAAAATTATAGAACCTGGCAGTAGGTAGTAGTACGACGCAAGGGCCTGATGGCAGGAAGCTTGAGGGGTTGGTGCGAATCGGTGGTGGCAACTTGAGGGGAAAAGAAAGGAATGATGAACAAAGGGGGTGGGGCAGAGGAAAGTAGAGACTTTAGAGAAATATGGAGCAAAGGATTTTACCAAAGGTGGCAGAGAGGCTGAAGGCGAGTGTAGATGGTGGAAGGTGGAGAAGAGAGGGACAAAAGGTGGAGAAGAGGATTTTGAGATAATGAGAATGGGAATCTGAGATATTTTTTTTAATCGTCAACTAGTAAATGGATATTTGAGTAATGTTTTGATATTTTTATTGTTTTAATTTTCAAAGACCATAGCAACTATAATTTTTTTTTTAATTTACTACAGAAATGTCCTCGCAAAGGTTTTGAAAATAGTATTTTTGTTTTTTCAAAAAACTCGTTGTTATTTTCATTATAGATTGCAATGAATTTTGTTCTATTATAAAATCTCGTTGCTAATAAGTTTTTTTTTTTTTTTTTTTCTAATAGTGCTAGTTTAAGGAGAGAAGAGAGATAATATGAGTAGCACATGAGTGATTATCAACACTATAAAATTATCAAAGTTTTTGGCAAATATCTTAGTCATTTAGTCGAATGTTAATTAATTAATTATGTTAACATGTTAATAATTAATTTTAGCTTCCTGGGGCACTGCCACTTGAGATCCTTGTCGAAACATTGTTCTTGGACCCTACCCGTTCTGCGGTGAGCAAGACCATCGCTTGGGGGACACCTCCCGGGATCAATCTGTAGTGGCGATATACTGTAGGACAACATAGATGTTCTCAGTATTTTTTGCTGCAACAGCGATAGTGGTCTTGGTTGCAGTTCCAGTCAGTGCTACCTGGCTACTTAAAATATGCTTGCTTGCGTCATTTAATTTGTGAGTCAATAAAACAAAAATATTAAGTTGATTGTACTAAATACTTGCAAAAATAGTAAATAAGTAGTTATAAGTCAATTGAATACTTATTGTTTAATAAAAGTATGTGTTTGTGAGTTAATAAAACAAAAAATATTGTAATAATGATAGTAGTAATTATTAATGAGGTACTAAAACTTTGTTGGTAAATTGGTGTATATGTAGAAGTTTGTTTATATGAACATAAGGAATAAGATATTTATTCTTGTTGTGTATCAGAACAAGTGTCAAATTAACAAACCAAAAAGAATTGAGATGCTCTTTAGATTAAACTACGAACTTGTAAACATTTTAGATTAATTGTTATGACTGTAAATAAGACACATGTTGTTCAATAATGACAGATATTTATAAATTAAAAAGAATTATGAAATCATTCTAACGTTGGTGTAATTTATAATGCACTTTACGATTTTTTAATTTCGGCATTAATTGTGTCTCGTAAAGTAAATTTCAAGATTACAGCAGTGTATAAGAATGATTACATGTGTATAATTTTTAATAATTAAAGTTATAAAGTATTCTTATAATTGGGTTTCTTATAGATAATAGATATCTATAACTAGTTTCCATATTATATTATATATTGGTAATTTGTTATCTAATAGGTCAATATATGATAGCCAAATTAAGAAAAATTACTAAAGAGAGAACATATATTGGCCCAATTGTTATTTTGGATAAAGGAATGCAATTTTTGCATTTTATATTTTCTCTTCACTAAACAATTAGACTAAGGATAACTTCATTGAAATGTGATAATACTACATTAATTTAATATATTGATATATTTAAACGAATTTTGGTTACTTGAATTCTGAAATTAATTTTCTTCGAACAAATCTAAAGTACATTAGATCAATGATTTTATATCAGTTAATCATAGATGATATAATCATATCATTTATTTACAAGCAAACAAATTTTTGAGAAATTAAAAAATTATTTTAATTTTTTATAAACTTCTAAAATATGTAATTTTACTTTTCCTTGGGATTAATTTTTTTTAAGATGTAGGAAAAGATCATAAACATTAAAATGTCATGATCAAATTAACAAAATTTAATTTTTGTCATTATAATTTTTAAATTTACCAAATTATAACTGTCTCTTTTCAATCTACAAAATTGCCCTGCATCTATCCACTTTGGCTACAACGTGCAAACATAAGTCATCTAAATAGTCTATTTCTCTCATACATGCATGGGCTGCTACATTGGACTGTTATGTAGCAACAAATTATTTGAGCCTTTTTTTTATATATAGTTAGACTTTCGACTTCAAATTAATTTCCTTGTTAGATAAGCATCCAATAAGGTAGCCCAATTAACCTTTTCCACATCATTTGGACTACAATATTAATTCATAAGAAAATATTAATCTAGATTAATATAAGAGACAGTGAATGACTAGATATTGAAATCATTGGATTATAATTTTTATTAATAATGTTTTAAATCTTTACAACTATGTAACTTAAAGAATATATGATAAACAATATAAATTTTTATTTTTCTTTAACTCAATATTTATTTTATTATTTTCATTTAAAATAACATATCTAAATTCTTTCATTCATGTAATCCAACATTAATATCTAAAAAATAATTAAACAAACTAGTTAACTTTTTCAACACAATCCAGCTTTAAACCCACATAGAAAGATCTTTAAACATTTACCTTCTATATGTAAAGTCAACTGCCATCAGGCCCTGTTCTGTAATACAGAAAGTATCAGTGACGAAGAATAATCGTCACTAAATCCTAGAATACTTTCATCACTAACACTGAAAATATTAGTGAGGAAGAGACATCATCACTAAATTCTAAAACACATTCGTCACTAACACTGAAAATATTAGTGACGACAAAACATTGTCATTAAACTGAAAATATTAATGACGATAAAACATCGTCACTAAATCCTATAGATATTTTCCCGCCTAATCTTTAGTGACGATGTAGTGACGATTTAGTGACGACTTTTTGGATTTCGTCACTAAAAAGGCAAATTCTTTATTTCTGCAATGACCAAGTCCAAAGCCGTCACTAATAAAATCCTTTAGAGACGAGATTTTGTGTCATCACTGAACTTTTCGTCACTAAAACCTCATTTTCTTGTAGTACTTCATTACCAACTAACATAATTTATTACGAAATTAACTTATTTAGTTGGCATCAATTATATATGTTTATCCAATAATTTAAATGATGATGACCAAAATGGTAAAATATTGCATCAAAACTTGAAATAACAGTAATGGCAAAGTCAAATCCTACTTACTGCTCTATGATGCATGCAAATTTCCAAAGGGTAAACCAACAGAAAATTTAAACAGTTAAATTGCCAACTTGATATCAAATGAAATGTATGAATTTAACTCTCAAAATCTATTATTAAAACTAATTCTTAATACCAAATTATCTTACTGAAATTACACACATAAAGGTGGTTAATTTTATGAGTTCTTTATATACTTGTTGTGTGCCTACTTTAGAAAACAAAAATTATATTATGATACGTATTAAAGGTCAACCAAAATAAAAAATAAATAAAAAAAAAAGGTTGAACCTTAGCTACTATATATGTTAATCATGGTTCTATATGTGTTTTCCCTTTCAAATGATGAGGGTCATATCATTATTAGTTTTATTACACTATATTATCACGTGTGTCTAATTTAAGGTAATATACTTTTTTAAACTATCAATAAGTTTTTTTAAAACCCACCTCCTCTTGCCTTTAGAGACTGAAACCCATGGTTATAAGAGAAGCGTCTTATCGGTCAAGCTATACTTCATTGTCAATCATCAATAAGTTGTGAAAATTTTAAACTTTAATTGTTGAAGAAAAATAATACTTAATTAATAACACAACTCTCAAATGAAATTAAAATTACCAAAATAATTATACATCATATACATGTGTGTTATCAACACTAATAATATGTACAAAAGCACGTGTGCAATTCCTAAACTCTATAAAGATTCTTGTATCACATCATGACTCTATGTATTGTACACATGCTTCGACATGCTATGATAAAAAGTATAGGTACTGAATAAATAATTTTTTTGGAAATTTAATCTTATTTGAGAATTCTTTGTCCTTAGTTGACTAGTAATTTTTTTCAATAATTAAATAATTAAAATTAATAGGAATCACAACTTGTTGATAGTTTAAAAAGTTCTTTTAACTTTAATTAGTCACATATATTTATGTAGTGTAACAAAATAAACGATAATAAACCTATCACAAAAGCACAGTAGAAATTTGTAATTGACTTCTCTTAATTTGCTCGTTGATTATGTAAGTAGTTCGTCAATAATTTCGACTAACATACCTTATTATCAAATTAACTTATTTAATTGGTACGAATTATGTCCATCTAACAATTTATATGATGACAATCAAAATGGTTTAATTATTGTATAAAACTTTTACCACATAATTATAAATGATAGCAAAATCAAAATCCTATTTTTTTGCTCCATGATATAGGCAAAATTTTCAAAGAATAAACCAAAAGAAAACTTAAATACCTAAATTGGCCAAATTGATATCAAATGAAGTATACAAATTTAACTCTCAAAATCTATCACTGAAACTAATATTGATGTTACACATATAAAGTGACTTTTTTTTGAGGGAATGTTGAATTTTAATTTTATATTTACTAGAACTACAAAAGAAAGACACGTAAAAACTCTAAAGAAAATTATAAGAAAGTTTGTCACGTTAAGGAAAAGTAAAATTACATATTTGTTGAACACAAAATAGGTTTGTTTTGGTTTTCTTTTATATTTTTTAATCTAAATATTTGAATGCTCATTTTTTTCACTTGTGAAAGAATAAAATATTATGGTAAAAGCAAACCTATAAATGGCTAATTATGATATTACGATCCAACATATCCAACACTTAAATTTATCCATTTCTAATGGATTACAGTCTAAATTTAACAAATCAGTTTCTTTTGTTTTGTTTTTTTCTAATAGCCAAATTTTCACATGATTTTGCCTTTTCTCGGCAACCTTTTGTTCTCTAAAATCCCTCTTATGATTTCAATATCTAGTCATTCAATTCAACAATAGTCGAAAATTAACACATCAACGTGCATTATCTTATTAGAGAATTTTAAAAAAAAAATACCTCATTAAGCAACTGCGTTCCTACTATTTTTTAGTTGATAAATTTACCAAACTCATACAAGTATTTACAATTAAAAGTTTAATTTGATTTTATTGATCTAATATTAGTTTGTTTCATTGTTGAATATTTATATTGGAGTTACAATTTAGAGCACATTATTGTTTTATTAGTCATTAGTTATATTGTTTAAGAGATGATTTTCACAACAAATTTTTTGACTTTCCCATGATCGAGAATGAAACTTAAAATTACATTATCAAAAAATAAATAATGCATTAATCAATATTAATCACTAGGATTTTTTTATTGACTTTTATTAAATCAAGTTTAATCCAAAATTTTCTTACCATAGTAATTGAAAACTTATTTTAAGTTTGAGACAGTAACATTAATTAATTCCTAAAGGTTAGAAAACTTACTTCCATCAAGGAAAAAAGAACTTACCCGTTGTAACACATCTCCTTTTTTTTTTTCTCATTTTCTGGGAGAATAAAAGAATATGAAAAGGTACTGGACCATATCTACTTTTTCCTTCATTCAAGTGATGTAGTGATTACAGGTGGTGGTAAGAGTCTACTTATCCTAGGAATTATAAATAACAGAAGTTTAAGAGGACAGTCCCGTAGAATATAGGTTTTGTTTTTTATTAGTAAACAGGCCTTTCTCCCTAATAAGAAATATTTATTGTAACCAAGTTTATTTCAACTTTTTAGCTTTGAAAATGTCCTTCCTCTTATGTGGTTATTAAGTATTAAAACGAGGGTGTTTTGTGAAGAAAATATTATCAAAAATATAAAGGTAAGTGGTATTATCTATTAATCAATTTCAATAAGATTTTTTTTAATTGGATTTTATTAAATCAACTTTAATCCAAAATTTTCTTATTAGGGAGAAAGGCCTGTTTAAGTTTGAAGACAGCAACACTGATGAATTCTAAAGGTCAGTCAACTTGTTTCATTAAGGAAAAAAGAACTTATCTATTGTAGTACATCTGTTCCTTTTTTTCTTTTTTCCAAGAGAATAACAGGATACAAAAAAACAATGGACTGTATCTACTTCTTTCATTCAAGTTATATACTGGTTACGAGTGATATGACTCTTCTTATTCTAGGAATGCAAAAGAAAAAAAGTCCATGAGAGAAATTTGTAGAATGTGGGTTATCATTTTTATCAATATTTATTTATTGTGCTTAACAAATAACTTTAAAATTTAGTATAACCAAATTTACTTCAACTTTATAAATTTCCAAAATGGTCCTCCTCTCATGTGGTTATTAAGTATTAAAAGAAGGATGTTTGGGGAAGAAAATTTTGTCAAAAATATTAAGGTAAGTGGTACTTTTATATATAGTATAGATGTAGATGTTGGGAACCTAATCAACACGAACCTGGAAAGAAGTCATAAATTTGGCACATAAAAGACTAGAACAAAGGAGTGCATAATGAAAAAGAAAAATAAGACAATTGCAAGAATAATGAACTCCTAGATTCGAATCAGAATTAGATTAAAACATAAATCAACCGAAGTTTCATAAGACTTCCTTTTTTACCGCATTTTTCTTGCACTTGAGGAAGAACAAACAGCTCAACAAAAAAAATAAAGATATTATGCATAAATATGTTTCGAAGCAAGTAGATAATGGATATATAGGGTAAATTATAAGGAATCCCCTTGTGGTTTCATTAATATTCACATTAATATTATGGTTTGTAAATTTACAATCTGCCCGTTGTAGTTTTAAGTTAATGTGAAACTGTTAAATATTCCATTAAGTGATCATTAGAGGCTGAAAATACCTTATTTAAAAGGTTTTTTAGTCATTTGAAACCTCTACTCCTAAAGTTAGTTACAAATTTTAGCATAAAACACAACCCCCTCATTTCTAGTAGGGGATGTTTTTGGACGGTAGAGAGGTACTAGAGATTTAGGGCTACTTTTTTACTTTATGCAGAAATCTATTAATTTTTTAACTTTTCATCCATATTAACAAAAAAAAAAATACAAGTAGGGTAGATTATAGAATTGCAAAGTATAGGTGAAAATATTAAACATTAGCCCAACCAAAGGGGTTTCTTATAATTCACCCAATAGATATACCTCAGTGGTATTAGGGGCCATTCTTGAACATGAAGATCAAATTAAACTGAATTTTATATCAAACTATTGGAGGTTGATTACATAAAGTTAATCATATACCAAATGAGACTAAATCATCAGTCAGGATGTCACTCTAGGATTTTCCCCTGTCTTTTCACTCTAGTTGCTTCCAGTCTTTGTTACATCTCCAATCTACTGTGTAGTCACTATTACCTCTTTTTAGTGTTCAGACTTCTGAGCTAGACTCTTAGAGATACTCTCTGTTTCAATGTTGTTACCAAACTCTTTTCAATTTTTGCCTCCAGTTGAGCTAAATTTAGTACTTATTTTTGCTTTTCAACAATAAGGCAATAGCAACAAATATTAAAGATCTACCTCAAAAAATTGAGAAAATTCTAGATTGTGTTGAAATTCAAAATTGTTTTATAATAGAGTTGGTTTTAGGCTTTGATTCTTAAATAGGACTTCACATTCATCAAAGTTAATTGGTCAAATTGCAGCATTTTCCTTTTTTTCCTTCAAATTATTCAGGCGACCTTGTATTCTTGAACTGAGCTACTAATAATTTAGATCTAAAAGTTATCTCAGGGTATTACAGGGAATGTCAAATGGCCTGTAATGGTTAGTTATGCAACTTTGACTTGGAACATGTAAGGATTAGTTATCTGTAATAATTTAGAAATCAAATTCCATCTTATAACTAAGAGATTACAGGCCATTTGACATTTTCTGTAATCTAACTCCTGTCTCTTATACACATCTACATGTGTATTGAGTAATCTGTCTCTTATACACATCTAGATGTGTATAAGAGACAGAATTGATATGTCCAAGGGTTCATTTTTGGAGTCCAGGGTCAAAGTTCTATAACTAACCATTACAGGCCATTTGACATTCCCTGTAATCTGTCTCTTATACACATCTAGATGTGTATAAGAGACAGGCTTAATAGAAACTAGGGAGTGATACAAGTTGAATTTCTCTTGAGTAGCTCAAGTAGAATGTTGCTCGGCAAGTGCCATTAGTTTAGTCATAGGAGATTCCAGTAATCAACAATAGCATACTAAGGCTCATAAGCTCTGCAAGTTACTAAGGGGCTATAAACCTCTAACTTGAACAAAGAACTTACAAGAAGCATGCCACATACGACCGCAGAACCAAGAGCCATAACACGTCGAACCTCGGGAACATTAGACCCCAAGCATACAAGGTATGGTACATTGAGCAAACTAATAAACCATAGTAAATATATACATCATCCACTAAATAATAATCCTACTGCAAACAATCTGAAATACAAGATTAACCTTTAGGTATTCACTAAATACTTTTACAAGCTTAAAACATCCACCCGTCAGAAACTAAACCCTGGCTCCAAAAATAACCCTAGCTACACTCAAAAGCCTTACACACACTTCTAATAAAATATAGCACACAACATTGACGCTACGCTACTCTAATCATCTAACCTGCAAAAACAATTATAAACAAAGGGGTGAGCAAACACTATACCTAGCAAACAGTACAAGTTCCTTTCTATTTGATTGAGCACATTAACATATAGTACTTTTATCAAACACAAAATTTACAAAATGATTAACAAGTAATTGAGACATGATTTATTATTTCTACACTAAATAGATAAAATCAAAGATGCAATAATGTCATGCCAATATATGCATATACAATGGCACAAGGTTCTTCATAAGTCTGTCGGTTTCTCGATCCAAGTCTATTTATTATCTGCCCAAATAGACTAGACATCCCTAAGTGCCTATCTTGTCTGACTTGAGAGACTGGGTATCACAAACCTGTGCAGAGACATTTTGTTTCAATTCATCAGTTCATGTTTTGGTCAATCTTTCATGTTAGCATTTCCTCTCAATCACCTAGTTCATGAAGGCAGAACCAGAGAGCCAATGCAATTTATATGGGTCTATTCTTGCTCAAATAGATTATGACATATATAGAGTCATTTACATAGAAAACATTATTCATATGCTCGGATTACGTTCACGAAGATCAATACATCCAAAATTACTTTTACCTTGACGAAGACATAACATATCAAGCACTTATAAGCATAAAAGCTAGTAATACTTGCTCCATCAATTAACCTAATCAAAATACATTTTAAGAAGGGATATACATTTAGAAAGTTACTGGAAAACAATAGAAAGGATTCTGGCACTACGTGCCTCACAGTTGTTTAGTTCAAAACCCAAATCTTCTTTTGGTTCGGAAATTCACTCCTTAGCCCTAAAAACACCAAAAGACATCACTCCAAGATGTGTAATCTTACTTGATTATTGGTTATGCCTAGATGTGTGTAATGTCTTGTCGGTTATGCCTAGATGTGTGTAATGTCTTGGAGTGATGTCTTTTTAGATGTGCTAGAATTCTAGATAGAGACAAATTACACACACTCCAAACAAGAATCAAACTCTTATGCCACAGTGTTCATCCTCGGCGGATGGACAAGCAACTCAATTTCTAGATTTTCGGCTCGAAGAACCACTTTTCCAACCATCGAAAAGTGGAACCAGAAACTCATTTACAAACCTGAAACATGTTCCTTCCTTCAAACTTTTTTCTGTAAATCTGTCATCAGAAACATGGATTAATTTAAACCATTTAAATTCAAGTGGCTAACAGCTCAACTCTTGATATTCAGCCCTTTAAATTACTCTTTTTATAAAAACATATTCAATAGGTAGGAAAAATATATATGCAGCTCAAAAACACCTCTAACAACACATTTATAACATAGTCAATTATTATGAAACTCAAGGAAACTATAACGTCAAAAATTAACTTAAATCCAGTTTTCTTACCTCTAATATGTGTGTAGGGATTATTCCTTGCTTGATTACACCTAGAATCCCTTGATAAACACCCTTCCTTGAAGAAGGATCAAGGATAAAATCTTGAGTATTTTCAAGAAGTCTAAGAAGTTTTAGTTGGAAGAATAATAGGTTAAGCTACTAATGCTATGGCCCCAATATAAATGAAAGTCACTACGTACTTTCAATAAATAATTATTCATCCTATTTAACACCCCACAATTCTCGAAGGTTTCCAAAAGGATGAACAAACTTTAATGGTCAATTAGACATAGCACTATACATTTTGTGAAACTATGAAGGTGAGATTTGGAATATTTAGATTAGAATAAAACAAGGAGATGAAATTGAACCAGATATACACAACAAATAAGGTACTATAGAGTTCCAACTTCATCAAAGGATTGATCAATAACTCAACCACAATTGTAAAGTTGATCTAAAGCTATTTAATTGTAATCTAGGTATGAGTAACTCAAGAGAAATTCAACTTGTTCACTCCCTAGTTTCTATTAAGCGAATGTTCTCTATATAAAAAAATAAGGAGAGAAATATTGCAAGCATGTTTGGTGTAACATAAGCTAATGATGTCGTGCTCAACTTTTCATATAATTTATGATGTGTATGAAAATGACCCTAAAATTTATCTCTTAATTTAGAGTTTAATTGTATAATTTTAAATAAGGAATAGAGTTTATAGAACACTTGTTACTTCAAAGAAACAAGGCATGTGCTATGTTGTCAACACAACATACAAAGTTGTATGCCACATTATCAACTAGTGTCACTCATAATAAATATAAATATTTCAAATTGCCTATTTAGATAAGGCATTGGATACAAGCTAGGCTGCAGGACACTGATATATATGTTACACCAATATTGATCACACTCTATAAAATAAGTAACATAGGTAATCCTTGTCTATTCAGATAGTTATCAGGTAAAGAGTGACTAGTAGTAAGACGTGAGCTATATAGATGCCAACTCCTATCCCACTTTAATAAAAATTTAAGTGGAGCACTACTTGTTTCTTGTGATTGGATTTGAGCTACGTCTATCTATCTGGATTAGCCAAACAAACTTTATTCTCAAACTATATAATTGTAGGGGCAAGCAGGATAGTGTAGTAAATGCATGTCCAACCAATTAAAAGAATGATGAATATGCAACAATGAAACTAAACCAGTATAAAATTTCAAGTCATGCTAATTCTCAAATGGTACAAGACGATTTTAGTTTTCACATCAAATGGCACTAACATCTTGTAAAGATTTACATCTCTAAATCAAACCCTGGATACAATATAATGATACGTATTTATAAGGAAAGAATTTTGCAACATATACTCAAACACTTATTCCCGATGTTTAAATCAATCTTGTACTATATGTATATAATATTGGTAGCACTAGGATAAAAGCATAGACTCGAACCTGATTTTCAGTTAACTTATTAAATTTGCAAAAAAACAAAATACTCTTCAAGAGATCAAATGAAAAAAAGTTTACTATGGATTCTTATACTTCAATTATTGATGTACGAAAAATAGCAATGAACATGGGATGTTGAAATAAAATAAAATAGATTAAGGTGAAATAGAATATTGTAATAATTTATGATGTTCCAAAGAGAACTAACAGAATAATTGCGTAGATAGCAAATCAAACCCAGAAGCATTTTATACAAACATCTAATGTGCATTTGTATTCCATAAGTCGATTGCTACATATGATCAAAAGAAGTGCTCCCTTCCAACCTATATAAAGAGATAAAAGCTAAGCTTATCCGATCATTTACATCACACAAATCCCAAACCATAGGTCATGGTAATAGAGATAGATAAGGTAGCCATTCATTGAAACAACTTCAATACTTTGACGGATAAAATAAGGCCTAACATATAAGCGTGCATTTTCTATGTACTTTATGCTCCTTGAAAGTGATGGAAAGATGGTATTTTCTAAACTTCACGACAATAATTTATTGTCACAAGTCAAAAATGTTTGAGTAACTAAGGACTAAATGTTCAATCTTAATTTTTTATCACTTAAGTACTACTTAAGGACTAAAACTACGAGTCAAAATTTAACAATATAGAGACAAATAAGTGCAGGAAAGAAGCAGTAATTCAATTGTGCAATTGTATAAGCTATTGATAATCACTATTAGAAAAGAAGAAGACATTGTTTTTACCTCCAGTTTGCTTCAAACAATTTCAAGTATTAAAGGCCCAAAATTAGTCCCAAGAAAACTACCAAATTTCTAAAGAAAATGGAGCTCACAAGCTTACGTAGTGATTTAAAACTGAATACTAATGAAAAGGTACAGATTTAGAGATTGAAATTTATAATGAATTTGAATTTGGTAGATAAAAGGAGATCTAGATGTGTATAAGAGACACAAGAAGAGAATTATTAGTAGAGCTCCTTTAATATTTGATGGGTCAAATTAATCATAAAAATTCTAAATTATATATTGTATTTATTAAATTACTTTGTATAAGTAAGTGAAAAGTGAATCTTGCTTATGCTTTGTTTGGGAGAACTTAGACTATGTTTGAATTGAGAGATTTGGCAGATTGGATCAAATTTCAAAACCATCTTATTTTATTCAAACATATTAAAGAATGTAGTTGAGAATTGAAATCTACAATAAGTGATTATATATTTTAGTGGTTATTTAAATGATTAGATTTCAAATCTACCGAAATTTTATGACGTTTTAAATTCATCGAAATTTCATATCATTTCAAATCTGACCGTTTCAAATCCTTCCTACAAGTCAAATCCACCCATCTAAATGTAACCTCAGAATTTGAGGTATGTTTGTTAAAATTGATACCTAAGCATGACTACAAATGCCTAAACTGAACCTTCGGTAGATTTCATCCAATTCTTGATTATGCATTCTGTTGTTTGATATACATGTGTCAGTTTGTAAGAGTGTCAATTGAGTTTTGTAAGTTAGGTTATAACAAACTCAAACTTAACCCATTAAAAATTCTAATATTCAGAACTTTAGATTCAGTATTAGTTTTTCAAAACTCACAAACATTAAGGCCCATTCTCGACTTACTTCATTAATTTGGTTTCGATCTAACTTAGTGCAAGCTCAATGTCACTTATGTTATCTAGTTATACTTCAAATTCATATAAATTTATTATTAATCAAACAAATTCTCATAATTTTATGTGCTATAATGATACAATATCATATTTCACATTATTTTCTACGTATAATCACATATATCATATATTGTTCAACTAAAAAGAGTTAGAATATTTGATTATAGTTAGCCATAACTAAGTTGAATAATGAAAATGTTATAGGTATAGATAACATATGTATTAGACAATGTAATGGTGTCAATTTAACAAATATTTTTATATCTATATTTATGTATTGAGTGACTTTTATACCTATATTCACGTGAGTACACACACACACACATATATATATATGGTATTCTGAAAAGGGTATGTACATTCTTATAAGATAAGAGAATTCTATAGTCTCTTTAAAATCTATGTTTTGTGTTTTAAAAATTTGTATCGTACAATATAATATGCTCTAAAAGCTTGTATAGTATGAGCCTATAAAGCCAACAGAATGATTTCGTTAACGTAGCTGTAAAACTGGCTTATAACACAATACACACACATATATATGTTATTCTTGTTGAACTTAAGTTGAGTTGAGCTTAGCAAAATTTAAACTTAGCTCACTTTGAAATTAGATCTAACTCTTTGAACCCTAAATCAATTCAACCCATTCTCACAATAAGCATGAACCTAATTTTAGCCAGGGATCACATCAGTGCAGTCCAATTGACAGTTCTATCTGTCCATCTGATACTTGATACAAATTAAACAGAATCCTTCAACACTTGAGCTCGAACCATTTGACCCACATGAGGTATAGTGGATAGAAGCACGAAGGATTTGATGGACCAAACAAATTTGGAGCTTACACGATACCACTTTTCTATTTGAAGACGGTTGAAACAATACCTTTATTATTATTCTAATGACAAAGTTCCTGTTAAGAACTACATATATCATGAAGAAAAGGGAAAGTTTTCTACTATAAAATTGTTAGATATTGGTAGATAAGTTGTACAAGAGCATCCACAAAAGTTGCAATTCTTACTCGTATATGTCTGTGAATAATTGTATATGATTTAATCCGAACAAGTTATTCGTTGGTTATTCTCAGCGTTTAATTCTAATGAGTAGTGTTACATAAATTATCGGACTCTTAGTATAATGATAATTCTTATTAGGATGATAAGTTTATAAACTTTATACACAAAGTTCCAACTCTTCGTGATTTCATGATAGTAGCATGTCAGGTGATGCTAGATAACTTTAGCCTTAGGCTTCCTTGGATTAATGAATAAAACCAAGAAACTAAGATCATAATTAGTCCACAGATTAAGAAGTTGCTAAAATAGTAAAAAGGACTAAAACAAGAGTAAGAAAAGCTTTTATTTCATCATTGCAAAATCCTAGGGACAGAACCTAACAACAACTTACTAAAAGAAAAAACAAATATAAGGTAGTTGGGCACTTGAAAATTTAAACAATAAAGATTATATACAGTAGCAAACCAAAAGTTGCACAAGAACCCAAAACCAACAAATACAAAAGGCATGACTCAATTTGACGACACACCCCAAATCCTAATATTTTTTGTTTTTATTTCCACGTGAATACCTTGCAGTCATTCTTTCGGCACTGAATTGTTCAACCATGCTTCTTACTTTTTGTCTTTTTTGTAGTTATCCACCACTATCTGGATACTTCCTTTCCAATTTGGACACTTTTTAAATGGTTTAAAACACTTTTATGTGCTCACAACTAGTAAATGGATGATCTTTGATTCCTTGAAGCTGTTAAAACTCTTTCTAACCCCTTCTTCTATTACCTTCGAATTTTTTGCTGATTTGTTAGGCGGGATAAGCACCATGAATATCTACAGTGACAGAGAGACAGTTTGTTATTTTTGAATGTATCTTATACAAGAATAAATGTGTATAAGAGACAGTTGCACATTATATAAATAAGGAACCGAACCACATCAATATGTGAAACTAAATAACAATATCCATGTGTACTTTTTCACTAAAGCCATAAAATAGTATACCTTGAAATTCTCATAATATACTTTTTGGCATCATAGAAACATCCATCACTATTGTTGTCCATCTTGAGTTTCTTTTTTAAATCTTAAATTGAAGACAGATATGCAAAGAGCTATTGAACACTACATACTGTAAAGCTATACAAAGTAATTTAATAAATACAATATATAATTTCTGTCTCTTAACAAAAATGGATAGTAATAAAAAAACTTAAATAAAGGAAGTAAAAGAGAATAGGGCTGAAAAATGAATGCAACAGTAGGCCCAATTAAATAAATCTAGGGAAAAGGGTTTTTCTAAAAATAGGAGTCACAATTCGGTATTAGATTTTTGGTATACCGGGTCACTAAAATTGGATCATTCTCATATATTTAAACCCTCACCTATATCGCTCCACATCTTTTGTGTACTAGAGATTTTGGTTCGAGAGTCCAATTGAGGAAAGGGAATGTTAGACTAGTCTACAAGTAACCTAGGCACCTTTTTACAGCTGGTGAAACCGGTTGTGAGTTTAATTTAATCTTTTCATTTTAACGCCAAAAAGTGAGTTGATTTATACTAGACAATTAAAATTAATAATGAAGTAAAAACTAATAAAAAAATACATAGTCCTATGTCCCAATATTGGGCTCATATGAATTCTAGAAGAGAAAGAAATCAAATGAATAAAAGAATAAAATTTATTAAACTAAGTTTTTTGCAAATTCATGAACTCATATGCTGCAAATATACAAAGAACATATTAGAACAGGCCAAGGATCATATGAAGTTATGTAAATAAACAATGATTTCATCTCATATCATAAACATTTTACAAAAAAATAATAATAATAAATAAAGACTTACAAACTTTTGACGAATTTAGACGGTGGGAATGGAAAGATTCGAACCCCGTTTATGATGATTATGGCAACTCTTTCTTTTCCTTGTGGAGTATTCTTCTAACAGAATTTCACTAGTGTATGAATTGTGTGATTGTAAGGGAATGAAAATGATATTGACAATGAGTATATTAATGGCAAATCAAGTAGAGATGAGTTGTAGGGTATTTATTGGGGTTTTTAGAACTAGAGATAGAGTTAAAATATGATGGGGATTGAGGTGAAGATGCGGATAAAGACAAACTCTGGAGATAGAGATAGGAATAGTTAAGTGATAGATACATAGAACAATCATAAATCCCTCCTATTTCAAAATCTTATTTTTCCTACTTCTCCTAAACAAAGGATACATCTAGATGTGTATAAGAGACAGCTCCAAACATGGTGACATTTCATTCTGTTTATAAGATCTTGCCACTAATAGATAGGAAATATGAAAAGGCGACGGCAGTGACAATGGTAGGAGAAGTAGGAAAAATAAGATTTTGAAATAGGAGGGATTTATGCTGTCTCTTATACACATCTAGATGTGTCAATTATTTTAACTTTATTGGGAATATCATCGCGTATTTGTCTTGTCCTTTAACTAACAGAAAAATGGTTTTTATTGTCAAACTTCAAAATATTAGGATTCATGTTTTGACCATCGGATAGTCAATCCAACTTGGACCTTTGCCTTGATTAATCGACACTTTCATCGCATATCCGAAAGTCATTGACAATGCCCTTAGCTTTGACATTTGGTTTACTCTAAAAATGAAATTAGATGTGTATAATATTTGATCTACTCTCTAATTTCTTAAAAAAAACACAAATTTTCCCTTGTTTTTTGCAAAGCACATATTAGTATGACTAAATGAATAATTAACTAGACAGGAGTTCTAACTGCCGATTAAGGAGCTCTAAGTTGGTTATTTTATCTAGAACTCCTTAATCGGCAGTTTGACTCTAACATGAACCCCTTAATCATAATTTGACTCAACAATGAATCCCTTAATCAGCAACTCAACTAAATAAATGAACCACTTAATCATGGCTCAACTCAGCTATGAACCCCTTAATCGTGATTCAACTCAACCACGAGTTCCTTAATTGGAAAATACAAATAAAAAGAACAATTTGGGATACTGTCCTCCAAATGGATGAGGGATACTATCTTCCCAATGGACCAATGACTCCATATTGAGTACCTTAATCGGTAGCTCAACTTGATCATGAACCCCTTAGTCGGGATGTCAACCTATCATGAACCCCCTTAATTGTAGTTTGACTCAACAACGATCACCCCTTAATTGTGATTCAACTCAAAAATGAGTTCTTTAATTAGAAACTCTAAATATGAACCATACAGTCGTGGCCCAACTCAACAATGAACCACTTAATCATTGTTCGACTCAAATAGAAACCCTTTAATCGTGGTCCGACTCAATAATGGAATCCCTTAGTCAGAACTCGACTTAATAATGAATCCCTTAATCGTGGTTCAACTTAACAATGAGCCCCTTCATTGTGATTCGACCTAACAATGAACCCATTAATCACAATTCAACTTAAACGTGAAATTTAATCATGCCTTCGACTGAATAAACCCCTTAATCGTGGTTCGACTCAACCATGAACTTTGGAAGGAGAGTATTTCAGATCATTTTCTATATTTGGAGTTTCTAATTAAGAAAGATGTGTATAAGAGACAGGTCTATGGACAATGACTCCATATTGAACACCTTAATCGGTAGCTTGACTAAACAAAAATTTGACAAATAAATGTTACCTGTCAATCTTATACACGTTGACAAAACATTTTTGACTTTGATTGAAAATGAAGAATGTGTCAAAGATCTTCTTCATGAATCTGGAAAGAATAAAATTCATGCAACATGTTTTTCATGTAAAAATATTATGCACATGCATATTTTTTTATTTTTTTATAAGAAAAATCCATCCTCTGCGATGAATTTTATGATTTCCAGATTCTGTCTCTCTAGATGTGTATAAGAGACAGGAGACTATACCTTGCTCTATCAAGAAAATAATTCCCCGAGCATGAAAGAAACTCTGGGCTTGCCCTAGTTTGCAATTTACTCTTTTTCAAAATTAACTTTGAGCTATGCAACATTTACTTCAAATGTTATCTCTCTTCTAAGTGCTTCTCTGTGAATATCCCAATCAACTGTATCAACAATGTACCGTTATTAAGAAAAATCATAATTTTATTTCAATAAAAGTTAAATTCATTGTTGAGGATAACTTTGATCTCACAAATACACTTCTTTGTTCAAAATTTGAATTCTTACGAGTCAATTATCTTTCCTTGTCCAGGTAAAGTTGACCTTGGATTGTGACGTGACTAAGGATTTTAGGGAAACGAAAAAAGTCATATAAAGGCTCAAAATCTATGAGTGGGGTGAAAAAAATCTTGTGATCACTTTCTCGGAAAGACACGCACTAGACAAAATATACAGAAACTTTTTTTTTACTTTTTTTTCTCTTTTTCTTTTTCTTTAAATTTTCTCCTTTTTTTTTGCTTTTATTGTTTTTGTTTTTTTTCTTTTTCTTTTTTTTTAAATTCTCTCTCTCTCTCTCTCTTTGTTCTTTTCTCATTTTTTTGGCTTTTTCATTTAAACTTGAAGGAAAACAAATAAAGAATACCCAAATTTTGATGTTGGGTTTACTTACAACTTGACTCAAAAACTATTGTATTTACAAGTTTTTTAAGCAATGAATTTCAAACCTTATTCAAACTAATTCAAACTGACATCCTGGGATATTTTTCATTTCTAGATGTGTATAAGAGACAGCTACACAACCTTCTCAATTCAGGCCACACTCCACAGTAAAGTAATTTGACCTCTAAAATTTACTCCACTGTGGAGTACCAAACTTTGTCCCCATGTAGAGTACTATGTTAAAAATTATATTCAAAAAAAATTACCACAGTATATAAAAATAAAAAACTTATAAAATTTGCACCAGTGTGGAGTCCTAAATTCTTTCTAAATTCCTTAATGTTGGGTGTGATCATCAAGATGGGTATTAAGAATCAAAAAATAATTTTGAAAGCTCAAGGAGGTTAGCAAAGTATAAACATTGTTTGGATAGCAGAAACGATGTCCATTCACCTTCTATAATCATTTAGAAACAATTAAATTATGTTAACTCTTGTCCCATTATTGTATGTGATGCACTTATGAGATAAAAGCTTATGATTTTACACTTGAAACAAAACAAGATTTCTAGAAATAAAGATAGATGTTTATTAAAAATAGCAATCATAAACAGTTATTGGAAACCCTTACAAAGAAATCAAGTTCATCTAGAAGACAAACACTTGAAAGAATAAGAGTCACGGCCATTTCTCAACCAGAGATCCCCTTGCATTTTTTGGCCATGATGAGGAGTGGATTATTATTAATTAATAAATGCTATCAATTGAAATTAAGACCAAGATATGATTGATATCTATCATATGTTGAATCTGGGATTTCAACTGCCCGATTTATGTCTAGAATGCCCAATTCCTCCAGACTGGCAAGCACGAGTTTCATTGGTATTACAAGTTTCTCTAATCCTTTTCCCAAGTACATGAATAGAAGATATCTTTTTTTGAGCCAACATTAGTCTCGCCTTCTTTCTTCTTTCAGAAGATTCTTATTTTGTCACTAGAAGATTTTGTGCATTTAGAATCTATAATAATTTGTCCAGATCGGATTCTCTCTTTAATCAAAATACCAGCGCTAATCACCTCAACATATGGACGGCCCTGTATAGTCACAAGCTCCTTGTAATATGGGTGCTATAGAGCACGGATAAAGAGTTTCACCATTTCAACTTCTTCCATTGGAGAGTGAAATCGCTTGTGCAACCATGTCTCTCCATCTCTAGGCATAAACTTTGAAAGATTTGCTTGTTTCTTTAAAACGGATAAGGGATTCAGGATTAAGTCGAGTTCTGACTAAGGGATTCAGATGTGTATAAGAGACAGGTACTGGTAACACCTAGGAATGAAGTTTGAAGGATCCAATTTCATACATCACTCTAGAGCATTGCCAGACAAACCTTTTTGAAATAGTTGCATTCACAATTACTCATCTCCAGCTAAGCCCCTAAGTCATTAGCACAGATTCTCAAATGCATGTAGGTGTTACCAGTACTGTTATATTTTGTAAATTTAGGCATTTTGAAATTCTCACGGTATTGCAATTTGGGGAACAAAATCAAGTCAAAGCAACGGGTCTTTCCATACGAATTGAACCCTTGCATGGAGCGAATAGACTCCTTTAAAAATTATAATTTTGATTGGAACCATTTAGCCTCTTCAGACTGGGCTAAATTATTTTCACCTACCATTTATTGTCAGTACTAATGATTGGGGAACAGGTCTAGTGCTGATAAAAAAAGGAATTTTATTGTTAAGAGTTGGTATTTGGGCAATTGGCATGGCAGGAATGGAATAAAAATTCTAGCCATTAGGATTCATGTCTTGACTGGGTGGAACAGTAATAGAAGCCATGGGAGTGATAGTTAGAGGAGCATTTTGGCCAATGGAGGGTTCAGAATTTGCATCTTAAGGGCCCATTGAAAGGTATAGACACATCATGTTCATGAAATTCTCCATTTTTGTGACCATGTTTCCACTTTCTATTGCATTAAAGTAAACTCAGTTCTAGAAACTGTTTCTTGGGCGGTTGAGAACTCATGTGCTTGACTAGTAGGAAAACTATGTTAGTGTATTCAGTGGTTATTGTTTGCCTATTTCTTGATAGAGCAAGGATGGGATTACAGTTTGGAAAAACTTGCTTACGTAGAGCTACCTTGAAAATGGCTAAATTTTGAAGAAAAAAATATCAAAATTTATTGAAATGAACAATTTATGACCATACAGATGTGGTACATTGCATGCAGAATACGAAGAAGAATAGAAAATGCATTAGTAACTCAACCACAAAATCAACGAAAAAAACATAGAGGACATTATTTTTACAAGTAATTTTAAGGAAAATCATAATCCTAAACAATTTAAAACAAATCATGAAATTATTATTTGACAAAACGTATTTACAAAACCGAGGAAGAAAAGAAAATAAACAAATTTTTAATTTTTTTAAAACATGTAAAAAAATAAAATAAAATTGTATACTAAAATGAAAGGTTTGTCTCTTATATTAAAAATTAAATTTTTATTTATTTTTATGTAAAAAATAAAAATAAAAGTATGAAAAGAGAGAAAATAAAAAAAATGCCATTTGACTTCACTCATATCTAACATGTGTGTAAAAGTAAACTACATGGACCATGAGGTTTTTTTTTTTTTTAAGCAATTGCCTGAAAGATGGCAGACATCTTATTGATGTATAAGATTACAAAGCCGAATGTTAGATCGACAGCCTATAGCTAACATTCGGCAATCCCTTGACTGGCTGGGGAATGGTATAGCAATCATATTCAACATACATAGGTTTTGATATACCCTCATTAGCTAGACAATCAGCTACATGGTTAGACTCCTAAAGACATGCTTGATCTCTTTCCCAACACAGTAGCTATTGATGAGCCGCAATTGTGGGTCTATGCTCCAAATCGGTGTCGATGATCCTTGCAAGGTGTTAACTAGCTGAAGAGAGTCAATAAGAGACAGGCTAACTGTTTATGATTGTGACTAATCTTGAGTCCATCTACAACAGATAATGCCTCAGCTTGTAGGTTAGTTTGTTGGGAATAGTTATTGGAAAATGCTCGAATGCATTAGCCGTTGTGGTCTCGGAGAATGCTGCCATTCTGCCATCCCTGGGTTACCTTTGGAGGCTCCATCCACATTGAGCTTAAGGCATCCTTGGGTAGGGCAGTCCCATTTGACAACTAGGACTTTCTTGGGTTGATGGGTGAATTCAATGATTGTCTTCATGAATGTGGCTTGTTGGCTCTACCTTTATCCATTATAGTCATGGATGGAGTAATCACCATCTCCAGCCAATTTTCAAAGAAATTCCAGATTTGTTGTGATGTTTCACATTCCACAAAAAGATGGTTCACAGACTCTTCATTGCAACATAAGTAGCACTTGGAGGCTAATGAAAAGCCAATTTTCCGCAAGGTATCATTAAGAGGCAGCCGATTGTTCAATAATTTCCACATGAAAATGGATATCTTCGATTGGGGTCTTACATAAATCCCAAATCATTTGCCGAGAGTGAATTCGCATCTTGGGAGAGAAAGTGGATGAGAGTGAGAAGGAGCCTTTGTGTGTGAGGGTCCAAACAATGAAATCCGGTTCATCCAACAAGAATAGCGGTCTTGTGTTGAGGAATGCTGCAATATTTTGTATCTCCTCATTGGAATATCTCTCATCCAAAAAGGAAAGATTCCAGCCATTAGTACCCCCAACCTGTGAAACTTTAAGTTGTTCATCATAAACATGTTCCACCATGTGGGATAAAGGCCCATGTTCGGTCCAAGGATCAAACCAAAAGGAACAATCAGCCTTCCATAGTAAGAATAGCAACCACTTTTCTGCGTCTTCACGAACAAGCAACATCCTCTTCCAAGTAAACGAATCACCTGGTGATGCCAACACTAAAGTGGGATGGTTGGTTCTACTAAGGTAACGTCTTTCCTTTTTGGATGAGAGATATTCCAATGAGGAGATACACCAATCAAGTTTGAGTACAAAAGCAGTAATCAGATCCTATAAGTGATATTTCCTAGGCCATTTGCATGTTGGTTGGCAGATTGTAGAGACAGCTGATATCCAATGATGCTAGTAACATCCCATTCTGAGCAACCCCAAAAGAAATTGGCAAATTGTCTTTCCAACTCTTTGAGGACTGTTTTGGAGGTGATAAAACCGACAATATGTACGTAGGGATGCTATTGAGAACATGCTTGATAAGGATGAGCCGCCCTCCAGGAGGAAGTAAGCTTGATTGCCAACCATGAATTCGGGCAGCCACTTTTTCTATTAATGGCTGGTAGAGATTGCGTCTTTTTTTAGCTTTTTGGATAGGAAAGCCCAAGTATGTGAATGGAAGGGATTTGTGGATGAAGCCCGTCTAGATGTGTATAAGAGACAGTCGGAAGGGAATAGTGTGTTATTTTGTCCTGTCGAAATTGGTCCTTCAATCCTTGAGAAAACGTTTCCAGCATTAGGATGAATAATAGAGGTGATAAAGGGTCTCCCTGGCGAACCCCTCTGGAGGATTTGAAGAAGCCTTTGGGTGCACCATTAATGAGTATAGAAAACCAACAATCTTCCAAAATATGCTGCATAAGGGAGATCCAATGTTCAACAAACCCAAACTTATAGAATTGCATAGAGGAAAGGCCAAGAAAGCCTATCAAATGCTTTGGCAAGGTCAAGTTTAACAATCATATTGCCCCTTGTTTTCCTATCTATGAAGTCGACCAGCTCTTGGACAAGAAGGATGTTATCCGCAATGTCTCTCCCTTGAATATAGGCTGCTTGTTCCGGTGAGATGAGTTTCGACAGAATGGAGGCAAGGCGATTGGCCAAAATTTTAGTACAAATTTTATTGACGAAGGTGCACAAGCTAATAGGCCGAAAATCACTAAATCATTAGGAATTGGGGTTGGCTACTTTTGGAATTAATGCAATAAGAGTGCTAGTGAACATCCGTGGCAATCTTGCACCTTTGAGGAAAGCACACACTAACTCTTAGGAGGTCGTGGTGGATGATATCCCAACAAGTAGTGAAAAAGGTCCCATTGTATCCGTCAATTCCCTCAGCACCGTTAGGGTTTAGGGAAAAAACTACCTCCTTTAATTCCTTTATTGACAGCTCAGACAATAAATACTGGTTATCCACATCCGAGACCTTGCACATGAGGTGGTCAAGTAATGATGGGTCTAGGCAGTGGTATGAGAAGTCAGGAGTTCCTTAAAGTAAGTAATCATGCATTCTCATACCACTGCAAAGACCCATCATTACTTGACCTGTCTCTTATACACATCTGGATAGACCTAACATTTGCCCAAAAAAAAATGCAAACGCCAGAAGGCACCGCATGTGAACAACTTGTGCATGAGCCAAAGCAATTTGATTACTTTGGCATTGATGGAGTAGAAGAGCTTCTTCCTTGCTTTTGACTTCTTGTTCAGCCTCACGTACCTTTGCGAAAACATTGCCAAATATGGTGTAACTCCAATTTCTCAGTTCGGCTTTGAGTCTTTTAAGTTTGGAAGCAAGAATAGAAATAGGGGAACCGGTACAGTGCAAGGACCAATTGGTGCTCATAACCTGCAAAAAATCCTTGTGTTTAGTCCACATATTAAGGAATTTAAATGGCTTTGGGCCTGGTGTTATTGGTGAAGAAGCATTGAGAACTAGTGGCGAGTGATCCGAGCACGTCTTGAGAAGGTGCGCAACATTAATATGTTGGAAGGCTGCCATAAATTCAGCATTACAAACAAATCTATCCAACCGCTTCCAAACCACGGTTCCAAACCTGTTCCCAGAGCCACGGGATTGCAAAACTCAACCCACATTCATGAAGACAATCATTGAATTCACCCATCGCGTCTAGTTGCAAAGAGCTAGAACCTTGATATTCATCAAGCTTGAGATAACATTAAAGTCGCCGCCACTAGCCACGGAGTTGGAGTTTGAGGTTGGACAGCTGAGATCTGCCAGAGAGTTAAATTCATCAGATTAGTTAGTTTAGCATAACAAAGGAAGCTTGCAAGACAGTATTATGAAGATTTAGTTTAGATTGAGAATTCTTAGAAGACCAATGAAAACTTGTTTGAGATTTTTGATCGACATCCGAGATCAACTTCAAGCATTTTGCCATTGGCGTTACATTCACAGCGATCAAAAGCTAATTTGTGTGTAAAGAAAGAGATTCGAGCTTTGTCCACCATGGGCTCCAGCAAAGCAAGAATTTTTATTTTGTGTTGTTTGATAAGTAACTTTAACCTACATAATGAGGGTTTATTAGCTATCCCCCGTATATTCCATATTAGGACACTATCCATTTAATACTGAGGGGGGAGGAGGGCGAAGTGATAGTTTTCCTAACCAACCGAGTACGCATTGGCTTCGGCATGGCATAGATTCTCTTAAGTCTTTTCTTTTTGGACAAGGACTTACCAGTTCGCTATGGAGTGGGAGAAGATGGCTGGATAACCTCCATCATTGCATGGTAAATTATGGGGAGATTCATTGTCCGAAAAGTAACACGGTAACTCTTCCATAATTTTACCATGAGAGATGAAAGAATCATCCAATGAGGGATAATTTGAGATTCGGCTATCCCTTGCTTTTGGGGTAGTCGAGTTTAGTTGTGACTCTTCCAAATCAGATGTGGCTCCACCATCCAAGGGGTTCAATATTTGAACTTGCAAAGTTTGCTCATGTGGATAAGGTACCATTTTCTGGTTTGAATTAATAACCTTATCCAAGGTTGTTGGAGTGATCCCATGGAAGGTGGGATTTGAATTTTGAACCACAGGTTGTTGGGATAATCCCTCAACCTTTTCTGGTTGCTTTCCCGCCGGGTTTGGTTGCTCCTCCACCGTTTCTGGTTGCTCCTCCACTTTTTTTGGTTGCTCCTCCACTTTTTTTGGTTGCTCCTCCACAACATAGTGATGCCTCTTTGCTTGGTTGCCGACCATGAGATGAGTTTTCACTCGTATGTGCAACATCAACGCCTTGTGAAAAATTCGGCAATGGGATTATTGTGTTTGCGGCTGTTGGGACACCATCAAGTATAGCATGACCAACCATATTTGCTCCATTATCAACAAGTATAGAAGGTCATCTAGATGTATTTTGTTCCATCTGAATGTGTGCACAATGTTCGGATGGGAGGTCAACTTCAACGCATACCTTTGCAACACTTGGCTTGGACCATGAGGTTAAGATTCACTAATACATATCCTGTCTCTTATACACATCTAGATGTGTATAAGAGAAACCAACCGAGTAAGAATACCCAAAAGTAGCATTTCTAACCAATTCCAATGCTCTTAGGTCGGTGGTTTGAGTTGGACCTGTTCAACACCGATACAGGCGCACCACATCCTATACTCGCATGCTACATGATGTCCAAATCCTGAAAGAGAAATGGGACAATGCCTACTAGATTATGCAAATGAGTGATATGTCATGAGGCATCTCTAGGAGGCAGGGTAATTTAAAACTATTCAAAAGAGATATTTACAAACAATAATTAACAAAACTAGCAACCGAGAAAAAAAAAGCTAAACAAATAAAAATGGAAATAAAACCAAAAAAAAAAAAAACGAACAAACAAAATCAACTCAAAAAACCTTAACATTAAAAAAATAAATATGAACATTGTCTTCGAACTCTCCCTATTTTTGTTAAAAAAATAGAGCGTGACACCGAGAGTTCACATACATCACATCGTGAACTGGTTAGTTGCCTGGCGTTTGCATTTTTTTTTGGGCAAATGTTAGGTCTATCCATTAGAGACTGTATCGGTCTATCGGTTAGAGATTAGGTAGCTAGTAATACTGTAAGCTTAACACCAAAAACAGTATAAACTTCAGCTTCACCCTTTATGAAAATTGAAATCACTATTAAGATGTTGTTACGCGCCACTTATACCTACCCCTTTACCTTGTCTGCCATTGTGTAGGGCAATGTATATTTATACAACAAACTAACATAAAAAATGAATAACATTTAACAAATTTATGGATTTATCTTTATTGTTACTGTGTAAAGAGATCTTAACCGACAAGGCCTAGATTAACTATTTGAAATTGATCAAAAAATATTTGAAAAATGCTGCAAAATTGTTTTAAACACTTAGTTCTTATCTGTGTTTTCTTATACAAAACATATAGTCCTATCCCTTATAAATTTTTCATGTAAAGAAGATATAAACTGTATACTATGTAAATAATTAACATAATACAAACAAAATAAGGAGTAGAAAGATGAAAAATCATCTTCGCGACATTAATTTTTAATGTTCCAAAAGGAATAATATAATAATTTGCAGATTAATAGGTATTAATTACACTAAAAAGTGTATTAGTCAAAAAATAATAAAATGATATATAAGTAAGAGTATAGTTTTCATGGAGATTGGAAACGAGATTATCAATTTAAGATCAATTTAAACTTTAGTGTTATCTGAGAGAGCCGAAAATGTCATTTATCTTAAGTAAAACTATCAAAAATATGGAATTATCATATTATGGTATATAAATATTTGATTGATGTAATTACTTTAATTATTTTCCTAAATTAGGTGATTACCTTATTAATTTGATTGTCTTGATTAACAAGACTTACCATATATCCGATTGTTTTGATTGTTAAAACTTACCATATTTATATTCTCTTGTAATCGCCTATATAAAGGCACCATATGTACCAATTATATTAAGATTTGATTTATACATATTTTATATACTTTCTTTCGTTTCTAACATGATATCGGGCCTCCGCATGAATATATATTTTGAGCTGCCGCATGAATATATATTTTATACTTCCAGAGAAAATACATATCTAGATGTGTAGTTGATGCTTGAAGTTGATCTCGGATGTCGATCAAAAATCTCAAACAAGTTTTCATTGGTCTTCTAAGAATTCTCAATCTAAACTAAATAAAGCAATAAAATTAACTGCGAAAGCTGAAGCTTTACTAAACTAACTAATCTGATGAATTTAACTTATCTATTCGAAAGTATAAAGAACCAAGAGGAACATGTAATTCTCCTCTGAAGCGTGTAAATAAGGAAGAACGTAAAGGAAACAGTGTTTATTTTGGTAACCATTGGAATTAGTAAAGCTATTAGGATTTTTTCACATGACCCAAAAATTTAAAATAGGGCAAAATGCGAACTTTCAAACTTTGCAAGTTCAAATATTCATTTCATGTGTAAATATGAATGCCAAAAGGCCCACAATGTAGATGAGTATAAGAGCCAGGTTGTCAAATGGGCTGAATATCCTTTGCAAATCAAAATCGTCAAACAAAACATAAAAATCACAAAAAGCACATAGAAATACAAATAATCCCTAAAACACCAAAAGTAAAAAAATATGGCCTAAAACCCTAGGAATTACTCAAATCCATACAAAAACCTAGATCGGAATGAATGAAAAATAACTCTATTTTGTAGAGTTATCATAAAAGGTAACAAATTTGTATTCATATTGTAGTTTATATGTTAAGAACAAATATGCAAGGAATTATATTGGGAGAATGTGTAATAAAAGAATAAAGATATAAGACTACCTTGTTTTAATCTATTACTTGTTGAAGAGAAGACTTTTAATGTGTGTTTATTAGTTTAAAAGGATTCCCAATATTAGACTCTTATACACATCTAGATGTGTATAAGAGACAGGTGTATTTTTTTTTTTTGGTAATCGAAAAACAAAAAAAAATGAAAAAGGTGTTTGACCTTTATAACTTTTTGTTGAACAAGTTGAATTTAATTTTTATTCATGCCAGATGTTAGATGATTGTAAGGTCCGAAAATACAATACTCTTGGAATAAAATTGAGTTTTCTGGATTGTTATGCAATTGTAGTGAGTAACACTAAATGACTTTTATAACGGCCTTATTTTGACAAAGTCATTAACAAATTAATGGGGACAGTTTGGACCAAAAAATATTTTTAAAAAAATACTAAGATAACTATGAATTCCATACCTTAAAATTAATGACTTTGCCTCTGAAAAACAGAAATTCGAAACAATTTTCATGTGGGAAGGAATTTTGAGATTTGATAAACACCGGTTTGTTTTGAAACACATAATACAGGTTTGTTATTACTTAATGTTCATTTTAGTTTTGGTAAAGTTTAATTAAGATTTTAGTTTTTATTTGTGTTTTGTTTAGGATGAGTATTAACTGGATCAAGCAATTAATATTTTGTAAGTTTCACTTTTTAACTTCGGTAATTTTTACAATGTGACTTTTCATTATTGTATGGATAGTTAAATTAAATTTCAACTCTTTAGTTTCCATTACTGCCCTTATTTGAGATGGTTATAAAGTATCAAACAAAGCGCATAAGATGATTAAAGAAATTATAACTCCTTATTTTGTCTGAATTATGTTGAATGCATGTAGATTTTTCTAGACTAGTTTTATATTACCCCCGCCACCTAGAGTCTATTCTTCAGATATCAGAGTAGGCACACGGGGAGTGTATAACAGAACTTCCAGTAGTGATAGCTGAACTGAACTAACTAGATGGACCACCCAAAACCTGGAGCTAGCATTTAATCAAGTCTAGGAAAATCTACATGCATAATATCTATTTTATACAATCATCTGCTTAACCCATCTGTGTGTTATACACATCTGATTAGATCATTTCTCAGAAATAATTTTGCTCATATATATGGGAAAAAGGTTTTGACTAAGATTGTAGATCATAAGTCTCGAAAATATGTAAATATGCAAAATAAAAAGAGTAACAACCCAATCCCTTAAATCTGCTATAATTTTGTTAAAAGAAGATTAAAATGACAAAAACCACTCTTTACAATCTCTCTTGTTATAAAAAATTGTGTAAAGAACCTTGTTAGATGTATACTAAGAAATTAGAAACTTACTGCAGAAGGTAGAATCCAACTTTAGATTAAAAGGTGGAATTTTAAATGCCCATAGAGAGCTTAAATAATTCTTTACCAAAGTTCTTCAGAAAATATTCATGTGAACATAAAGCTATAAATGGGTTGGATCGAATCAAATCTAGTAAATTTTTTATTAGTATTATCCATTCTAAATATGTTACGGGTCTATAAAGGTAGATTTTGATCCTGGACCTTACTCCGGATATAGATCCGACTCTGCTATTTATTTATATAACTTTAAAATTTTTCTGTAGAAATTTTATGTTCTTGTTAGAAACTTATTTTTTGTGATTATAAAAGAAAGATTTTTATTCATAATTATTATTTCTATATATGTTCTATGATAAAATATAAATTACAGATGTCGTATTAGATCATGAGTAAGGTCTGTCTCTTATACACATACACTATTTTTATTATATATTAAATATTTTAATTAGATGCAAGTGCTAATCGGGTTAAAACAATAAAATTCATATACGATCTATTTATTATTATAACTAAATAGATCCGGATCAGATCCAGATAATCAAAATTATGCATAAATCCCAACCTATATAAACAGGTTTTGAATGGGTCGAGTTCAAGTCTAAATTCAACCCATTGACAACCCTATGTGAACATAAGCATATACAAAATAATGTAATAGCTCTAGAATTCCTAATTAGTTATGGTGAAGTAGTAAAGTACTTATGTTTTTAAAAGAATTGGAGCTTTTGTTTTTTAATTTCATTTAACAAATTTGAAAGAAAGCTAGGGAAAGACAATTCATAAGCAAAGTTATTAAAATGTGCACTTAACTAAAGTATACTTGAATTCAAAACTAAAATTAACTTCTCGTTACATGAGCCTAATGATGCCTACAGGAACCCGATTCTTCTTATACTATTTTCTCCTCTAACTTCTAAAGTCTTAAATAGTGGAATTTCTATGTATGCTGCATATGCGATTCGCCATTTCAATTATATATAAATCAAAAGCAAATTGGTTACCAACTCAAATTTATAGAGGAAAAGGTTTTCGGAGTATGACAAATTGGCCTACCTACATTGGTCTCTTATAAGAATGTCCATGTACATAAGAGACAGGCTCCATCATGATAGCACTATGTAAAAGTCTTTGTTCATTGTTCATTGTAAAAAGGAATAAAGAATTGTCTAGTATTATGCAATTTTTAGTCGGTAGACTTTCGGCTTCATTACCGAAGTTAAAAAGTGAAACTTCAACATGGGAAGAATGATGCATGAAATATTATTATGGTATTCCTTCTTATATTTCTAGCAAAATAGTCACGGCAACTGTCATACACCGTGTGAAATGTGACTAACACTATATTGCCCATAATAACTCTAAAGTCATTATTTAATGGCTTTAAGGGTATTTTGGTATTTTAATCATAATTGAATTATTGAAGCAATTTGCTTGATTGGTTACTTATATTAACCTTTGGGGTTTTTGTTTAAATATAAAAATACTTTATATAGTATCAACTTTTTCCATCTAGTTAGCAATTAATTATAATCTGTCTCTGTCCATATATCAGTGAGGAAGTTTACTTGAACTTTTTTATTAGAGAAAAATATTACGCATATGATATTAAATAAGATAAGGATAATGATTACAAACAAAGATTAATTGCAAATCGAAAAATAAAAAAATTGATCATGATTGAATAAACAATGAACAAAGACTTACACATATGAGATTAAATAAGATATGGATAATAATTATGAAAAAAGATTAAATAAAAATCGAAAAATAAAAGATTGAGCATGTAGAAATAAGCAATTAACTGTCTCATATAACATAAGATGTGTATGTGTAAGCCTTATATATCATCTAAAATTCTACAAATCAAATTAATATATGCCTTATTTATGAATAGGGCATTACACATTATATTAGAATTAATTTATGACTTAATTAAAAAGTTCTTTTCCTCTAACTTTAAAATGTATATTGTGGTATTGAAAAAGTATATAGTTATAAAGAATATCCAAAATTATCATTTTATTAATTTTTATTGACATTTTAATAATATAAATCTTTACATAATTAATCCTTGTTGGCATAATGAGTAAAATGTATAAAAATATGGAGGAAATAATTCTTAATTTCAATAATTAAATATTGGTAATATTTAGATTTCTTAAGTTTAACAAAACTATTGATTTATTTTTCTTAATTATAAATATCGATTAAATTTTTATACAAAATTTAGACAATGCAAATCTAAACTAACTGCAAGATGAAGTTAAATGAGATACAAAAATGGTTACATATACTCTTTTTTCACTTTACTTTCAAATTTCTGGTTTTCATGATTCTCAGTTTTAAATTTTTGTATGTTTTTTATAACAAGAATTTATTGTAAAAGAAATTTTTGTCATTTTAAAGTCTGTCTCTTATACACATGTGTAATTTGTCATAATTCTTTACAAGTTTTTTTTTAAGATTTAACACGAAAAGAAATTAAAAAACAAAGAGAAAGAGCCTATGACAAAATAATCTAAAAAAAAAAGAGAAAGAATTAATACTAATACATTGAAAGAAATTAGTTTAAATTTTCTGCTATAATTATTGATGACCACCAAACTAAACTATAATTCAAAAGGCTAATTAGTATATATTAGTTCTACATCCCAACAACCTCATTTAATAACACAAACAAGTACGTGATTAATTACATTACTACAAAGGCATAAAGTTTATTCTTTTGCTAAATGCAAGATTATTATTAGGTGTTAGGGCAATTGAAAATTTATAAAACTCATATACACATCTTGTTGTTATGTTTAATTGAAATATAGATTGGTTTGAATACATATTTAAATGCATATTTTGATTGACAGGTTAATGGAAAGTCATGAAATTTTTTAAAAAAATAAAAAATGAAATTTTGGTAATCTCGTATATATAAAATATTATTCATATAAGATGTTCAACTATTATCATTTGATAGAAAAAGACTGGATTAAAAATATGCAAAAGGTAACTAGATCACTATTTGTATTAATTTGAGGTGTGCAAAAGTCCCAAGTACTATCTGTAGGAGCCAAAAATCAATATATTATCTTGACAAGCCAAATAACCACAAATTGAAACAATAGGCTCCTACCTCTATAGCAGATCTCTTATCAAAAAAAAAAAAAAAAACCAAAAGGCTTAACCAACGAAGTCAAACTCACGAATAATGAAAACAAAGAATAATTTTGAGGAAATTGATCAATCATCAATAAGCGGATAGAAGTTCCTTATTTAATTGAGGAAAAATTAAGTATTCAAAGCTATTTTAGATCCTCCCAAAATTCTGTTTGTCTCCTCTTATTGATTTGATCAATTTCCACAAATTATTCTTTGCACCATCATTGTTCGTGACTTTGATTTCATTGGTTAAGCCTTTCGGCTTTACTTCTTTTTGTTTGTGGGGGTTTTATCCCATGGAGGTTTCGGGCCTATTGTTTCAATTATGGTTTCTTAGCTTATCAAGATAATATTGATTTTGGCTCCCACAAGTGGTAACAAAGTCTAGACTGTGATCTTAGGATGTTTTGAAGATTGAAGAAAAAAGTTGTTGCAGTATTTGAATATTGAAAATTAAACCATAATAGGTTGGTCTTGATATATTCGTTGTTGAAAATTAAGGTATAAAAAAATTGACCTTAATTACACAAAGATCTAAAAAAGAAGGGATACTGTGGTGATTGTTTTTATTAGTGTTGAGCAGTGATGGAGGAAAAAAAAATCCTACCAAGTAGATTGTGAATATTGATTAACAAAACTAAAAATTTTGATATTAGTTGTCATGAAATTCATGAAGATTGATAAATTGACAAAAAAAATTGTGTGAAGAAAAGTATTTATCTAGATGCGTGGATCGTTTGAAAATTTTGAAGATCAAGATCAAAAAAATTCATTGGTGCGGAAGAATATTTTCTTTAAGTCAATGGAAGAAAATATTGACCAATTTTTTATCGTGCATGGAGAAAGTTTAGATAAATACTGATTTCATGGAATATTTTGTTAAACAAATAAATAAAAGAATTATGTATTAGTTAGAATTTAGTACTTTAGTTATTAAAGAAATTCAGTTTCCTATTAAGATTATGTTTAAAATTGTTATTTTCAATATAATTCTAGTTCTTAGTACTGTCTCTATACACTTCTAGATTATGTATAAGAACAGACTTGTTAAAGTATTCAATTGAGAAGAGATTAATTGAGAATCTAAAATAGGAAAATTTTAGAGTCTGCATAGTTAAAGCTATTATTCTTTGGATTTATACCGGTTTCAATATAAGAGTCGAATACGCATTATTTTGTAAATTTTCCTCTTCTTCCACATATACTAAAATATGATAAGCCAGATAAGGCATATGAAATTAAGAAAATCAGGAGCAAACTTTATTCTCAAGAAATTGGAGGCTCAATTAAATATTCTTTACAAACTCTCAAACTATGTAAATCCTTTGTAGAGGCTAACGGGACTATTATTTTTCACACATCAGAACCCGCAGCTACTACTCCCTTATATAAGGGACATGGCCTGCCTTATACTAAATTCTATAACTAAAAGTAGTCCAAAACAAGTAGGACTGTGAAACCAACACAATATTGGCGTATTTTACTAAACATAGGAAACAGAGGTAATAGTCCTATGTAGCAACAACTTAAATCAAATTTTACAATCAAAATTAATTAATTAGACATTAAGTCATAAATTAACTAATTAAACTTGGTTTAATAATATCCAACATTAATCTCTCTTAAATCAAACTTGTATTGTGGACACTTTAAATCCATCACAAATATAAATCTTGAAATTCACATGTGGTAGTGGACGAAATTTGTACATTGCATATAATTTAGTGACTAGCTCATCTTAATCAAATAACTCATACATGTTTACCCATCCATTATCAAAGACACAACAACTTCTTCCATGCAAATTATCCACGTAATGGACCTTGAAATAACTAATTTTTATTTCCTCCGGAACAAAATTTTCCACATCAAGTACATCAACAGTTTTTGAAATTTCTTTTCATCAACAAATTCTTCTTCAAGTGCATCAAAAATTTCCTCTTTTTATTATTTAAATTTTTTCTTTACTTGGGACTTGACATCTGAATTTTTTAAGAGGAAGGATGTCTTTTCTACAGTTCCACATTGCTGATTTAGATTTCATTGACAAAGTATCATCGTGAAATGTAGATATAACATATGCATGATGAAATCTTCAATGAATTGAAAATCTTCATCATTTTTCTCATCATCAGCTTATATATCTTTATCAAAATCTACTTCCCATTCCACACTAAATTTTTGCATAAAACCAAGATGATAATCCATATCCAGTATAAAATCATAAACATTTACTCAAAAAATATGAGGTACATGAGAATGACGAAGCAATTTCTTATAAAGAACTTCAAAGATTTTTCTTATAATTTGAAAAAATAATATTGTCTTATTCTTTTTCCGTTCTCTAACACATCATATGACTCGCAAAATATGCAAGATAAATTTGTGTCAAACCGCATTAATAAAGATATTGTTGAATTGGCATTCTCCATCTTATATAACTAGCTCTATGTTTATTATACGTTCTTAAAATTCCAATTTTTTCACCATTAATCATATCACTCTCCATTATATCATCAATTAGACGGAATATAAACTTACCCATATAAAGGAATTGGCTTGATACCTGTCTCTTATACACATCTAGATGTGTATAAGAGACAGGAATTGTTTTGGTGATAAAAAAAAAATTGGAGTATCACCAAAACAATTCTGGCCGAATTTTTTTAAAATCAATGTCCAATTAGACTCCCTTTTTCAACACTAATTGCGAACAAATTCTCCAAATACCAATATTTTCCGCTGATTTAAAACCCTAGGATTAAACACAAAACTCTGATACCAATTTGAAAGATTTAATTTCTCCCACAAAAAATTATTTAACCCACAAATATAATAAGCCAAATATTTTAGGCATAAGAAATTAAAAGCTAACTTTAATCTCGAGAAACTGGAGGCTCAATTAAATATTGGGTTAAAAGCAAAATGCCCCCTCCAACTATTATCTTAGTTGCAAAATGCCCCCTAAACAATTCTAATAGGCATTTTGCACCTTTGACATGTAGTCAACTAACTAAAACATTATTTTTTTTTGTAAATTGACCATTATACCCCCAATACATTAGTTAGATGAAATATCATTTTCACCTATATTCCTTTATTTATTTTCTCTCCTTGTTTTTTATTTTATTTTTTCTAATTCTTTTCTCATTGTTAAAAAATTATATTAGTTTTAATATTTTATTAACTATAACATTTAATTTTACATGCGTCTTATGATTTAATTTATAAATTAAAATACATTATTATAAAATAATGTATATTTTATTGTAATATAGAATTTGCAATAAATTATTAATTTTAAAAATAATTCTCAAAATGAAAAAGATAGCCTAAAAAACTTAAAGAATTTATTCTAATTATACAAATTTTCAAAGGAAAACACTTATCATTCATTGACTTATTTTTCCTAAATTTATTATACCTTATAAGAACTCCAATTACTGTCTCTTATACACATCTAGATGTGTATAAGAGACAGGTGTATTTATGAATTCTCATTCTATAATTTATGTGCATGTTAAGAGTAATTTTTAAAAAAAAAAAAAAAATTGTGCTTCATAAATACACAAACTGTACATTGAAATAAAAATATTTTGATTGTAATATAAAGTATATTTACTTTATAATTAAATTATCTAGATATATAAAAATTAGAACTCAAACTAGAATTAAAGTAGTAAATTATTTAGTAGTAAGGAGATTGCATGGACCCTTCTTAGCCATTTTTTTTTTTTTTTTAAAAGGCTATGAAGCTGTTAAAATTAACGGGGGGCATTTTGCAATTTTTGTGAAAGTTAAGGGGGCATTTTGCTTTTACTCAAAAGGATATTTTTGTCCAAATAATTTAAATATTAGAAAAAATTAGTTTACTTTTTTGGTAGAAATTAGTTAGAGGGAGTAAAATGCCTATTAAATTTGTTCAAAGGAGCACCTTGCAACTTTGAATAAAAGTTAAGGGGAGAAAAGCCAAAGAATAATAGCCTTAAATATTCTTTACAAAGTCTCAAACTATCCTTTGTAGAGGCTAACAGGACTCGCATCTTTCATGTCACGGACAGCGGCCACTACTCCATTATATAAGGGACATGACCTATCAAATTAAACTTGGTTTTGCTAAAAGTAGTCCAAAACAGTTAGGACTCTGAAATCAACACAATATTGGAGTATGTTACTAAACTTAGGAAACATAGCAAATTGTCCTATGTACCAATAATTTAGATCAAATTTTATAGTAATCTAAATCTAATTAATTAGATTGTAACTCATAAATTAACTAAGTAAGCTTGGTTTAATAATATCCAACACAACCCAATAGCTATAAGAGATTAATAACCAATTAGAAATAAAATACTTCAGTATCTATAATATAATTATAGGAGTTATCTATGCAATATCATTAATTGCAAAAACGTTTTCACTTGACCACAAATTATCAAAACATGATAGCTAATTAACAAAGGGCCGAATCCTCATATTTGGCTCCAACCAATTAAATATCTATCTTGTGGTAAAGAGACAGATAATATTTGATGCTACAATCTTCATGAATTAATGCATATAGATGTTCACGATCAATAAATAGTAGCAGATACTCGGGGCTTGATATATACGTATATGAAAGTGGAGACAGAGCAACCCATGGAGTGGGTTGCTATCGAGAGGGAAACTGGTAGATAAATTAGACAAAAGAGTTCATCGGAAACAAGAGAACGTAGACTTGTAGAGTTTTAGTTTGTATTATTTTTTAAAAATAATTTATTGAAACAGGAACAGACTTAACATAAGTTGCTAAACAGTCTGCCAATACACATCTAGTGTGCTTTGGGAGTCTAAAAGCACATGTAGATGTGTATAAGAGACACTGAAGGCGTGGGGAACATTTAATCATTAACAAGATATACAACATGACGGAAAATACTATGTCATTTCAAAAAAAAAACATTACTATGACTTTTGAACTGTGCAAATATTTAAATAGACTCGATTTTTAACTTTCTTGGTACACCCCGTGTGATATGGATTAAATTTGATGGAATCTATGACATTAATTGATATAAACAAGATTTTTTAAAATTTAATCCTGATTACAGAGTTTATAGGTAAGATTAAATACCGGATCTACCTAAATATTTTCCTAAGGACTAATATGCCTATTTGATATATTGGTTATTGGACGCACGCGCCTCACTAGCCAAAGAGAAAGGGTTATTGTCATTTTGCCCCTCCAAATTGAGTCAAAATCTCAATATAGTCCTTGAAAGTTATAAATAAAATAAAAAAAGTCTCAATTTGACCTTTCAAATTAAAAAAGGCATTTCATTATGTCACTCTAAGCCGATAATGTCACAATTTAGCCCTTCAAATTGAAACAAGTGTGGCCTTCCAAGCACTAAAAATCTCAATTAGACCCTCTAAATTAAAAAAGATTTTAATATATCTATGCATTTCAATTTTATGAGTCATTTTTGTGTTCTCGAAACATTGATTATTTGATATAATTAAATTTTAAAAAATATTGTTTATATAATTAATGATCATAATGGAGAGTTTTATTTATCTAAAATACGTAAATTTTTATTTTCCTTATGTACACTTTTAAAAATAAAGGAAAACGGCTTATGCATAAAATTAAGAAAAAAAAATAGAGATTTTTTTATAAAGTAAAAGAAGGAGAATGAGATTTTATACTTTAAAATTATTATTGCATACATCTATTACATATTTAAAATGCAAGGCCATGTTCCCTAATGATTTTTCAATATGAAAGATCTCCTTTTACTTTAGAGGTCCTATTGGAATATCTTTGATAGTTTGGAGGATCAAATTGAAACTTTTTAGTTCGAATGTTATATTGGAATGTTTTTTCAGGTTGGAAGGCTAAATTGAGGGTAAAACACAAATAACCTCCTCGTGGCTAAAAATGTATACTTTACCCTTGTAATTTTTAAATACGTATTTAAATCCCTTGTACTTTATTTTATTTCTTTTTACAAAATTGACAATCGGTAAAAACTAACTAGTTGTGACCTACATGTTTGGATATTATGGGACTAATATAAGGTATAATAAATTTAGGAAAAATAAGGAAAAATAATCTTCTCTCTTATACACATCTAGATGTGTATAAGAGACAGGTGCCAACTGCACCTCTCCCTTGTATAAGAGACAGGTACCGGATATTAAAAGAGTAAAGTTGGGACCGAGAGCACTTAAAAGTGTGTTTGTTGGCTATGCTGAAAATTCTAAAGCCTATTTCTCCCAGGCCACCATCGATTTGAATTTTGTTAATACCTTCCATCCCACCATTGACTTATAAAACAATCAAAATATTTTTAGCAAGGAGTAGAAATAAGTGTTTTCCTTTGAAAATTTGGGAATATCAAAACTTGTAGAATTACTCTCAAGGCGTGTATATCACTTTCCTTAAGGTTTTGATTGCCCCCACTCTACTCAATAGTTTGCTTTTGGGTGAATAGCAATCTACCTCTAGGATACAACAAATTCTTGAAAATTATTAATAGCAAAACTTAAAAATCTTCCCAAGAATAATGTATTAAAAAAAAAGACAGATTTTAATTTTCAATGTTGTAATGAATTGGTGGATATAACTCTCTTTTATAGAGATAGAAGGTCAGAGGAATCCATTGGAATACACCTTTTCAATCCATGGAACACCTCTCTTGAACCAAAAGTTACAACTCTCTCCATTTTACCCATTTTTAATTTTCAAACGGTCTGCTACAAAACCGCTACAGTGCCGAACGCACATGTGCTCTGCTACAGTAGAGCTGAATTTTTTTTTTTTTTTAAATTGCAACACGTACCTACCAATTCTATTTATATCACAAACTACAAATTTACATTCCCCCACTTAGTTTGTAATATAAATACAACTCACTATCTCTTTTAAGACATCATGCATAAAGAAAAGTGACTATTGTCTTAAACTTTTCTGTAGTGTAAATAACTCACTAGACCTAATCAAATCAAGGTGGCATTTGTTTCTTAAACCATGATTTAAATTAGACTAGAATTATCACACACATGAACTTGTTAACCTTATACATATGTTCACAAAATAATTATAGCACTGTTACCGGCCATGTGCTCTATCCTAATTCATGATCATGTACAAAAGAGAACCCAAAACTTTTGTTAGAAGTGGCACCACTTCTTAATATCATATAGGTGAAATCTTCTCAAGCTTTTAAGGTTAAAAGCACAACAAGATAGTTTCATTAAGAATATAAATATTTATATATTCACCCTTCCCACTTAAGGGTTACCATTTACACTAACAACATGGAATGGTATACATATAATTTTAGTGCTCACAACTACTTATTAGCAACTTGTTTTTACCCTTTAAACCTTTTAATCTAGTGGTAGTTCTAGAATAAAGGTTGGGTTACCAAGGTTGCTAGTAGTTTTAGATAAAGGGTTTCAATCCCATCTCTAATGACGTATATCTAGACATATCTCTCGCAAAAGGTCTCTTCAACGGATCCGCTAAATTATTGTATGTTCTTACATACACCATCGTTAAATGATGCCATCATTTAACAACTATCTAATATAAGTATGCCTTAGACTTATATGTCTAGATTTACCATTGTATATTTTATTTAATGCTCTAGACATTGTGGCTTCACTATCACAATTCAAAGCAATGGCTGGCATTGGTTGAGGCCACAACTTGATGTCTAATAACAAGTCTCTCAACCATTCCGCTTCTTTACCAGCTGAGGCCAAGGCTATGAATTCAGCTTCCATCATGGAATGAGCAATTACGATTTGTTTCTTTGAAACCCATTAAATTGCTCCTCCACCTAACATAAAAATCCACCTGCTTGTAGAGTTTTTATCACTAATACTAGTAAACCAACAAATCAGAATATCCTTCATGCACATGATGAAAAATCTTGAATATTGTAGAAGAGTCTTAAATCTTTAGTTCTTTTAAGATAACCAAGAACTCTCCCAATTGCTTTCCAATGATCATGTCCATGATTTTTAGTATATCTAGACAATCTACACACGGCAAAAGAAATATCTGGCCTTGTGCAACTCATTGCACACATTAGACTCCCTATTACACTTGCATACTCAAGTTGAGTAATAGGATTGCTAGTATTCTCACTTAATTTAAAGTTAGGATCAAAAGGAGTATTCGCTTCTTTCACATTTAAATGTTGATACTTATTCAAAATTTTCTCAACATAATGTGTTTGACATAAAGCATAACCCCCACTATGCCTTTTAACTTTAATCCCTAAGATAGTATCTACTTCACCCAAATCCTTCATTTTGAATTGAGAAGACATATACTTCTTAGTTTCAAATACACCTTTATAAGAAGTACTAACAATTAGCATATCGTCTACATATAGACAAATAATCACACTATATTCTTTAATGAATTTAGAATCTAAATGCACTTATCAGCATTATTATATCTAAATCCATTAGGGAGTAAAGCTTATTCAAACTTTTCATACCATTGTTTGGGTGCTTGTTTTAAACCGTAAGAAATTTAACTAGTTTACAAACTTTATGTTCATTTCCTGGCAATGTAAAACCTTTTGGAAAATCCATATACACTTCTTCATGTGATTAGCTTACATTTATAACTTGTAGTATGCATCAAATGGATGTTAAAACAGCCTTTTTAAATGTTGACTTGGATGAAGAATATACACATCTAGAGGTGTAGCTTCACCAAACGATTTAGGATCATCTTCTACATTTAATAAGATTGGAATCTTATTAAACAAGTGATCTCTATTGCCTTCAACTAAGAAAACAATAGCTTGTGAAGATATGAAATCAGAAGATAATTGTTTTTCTTTCCTTTGTCTTTGACTTCTTCTAAGTTCAAAAGGAGTATCAATTTCTTTCCTTTTATTACTAGAAGAGGAATCAACAAGAGGAATCGGTTCTTGTACTTTAATTGGATCCAAATCAACATTTGAATTTTTAAGAAATTTATTCTCAAAAAATTCAACATCCCTTGATTCAATAATAACATTAGAATCAATGTCAAGTAGTCTATAGGCTTTAGAATTTTCAGCATAGCCAACAAACACACTTTTAAGTGCTCTCGGTCCCAACTTTACTCTTTTAATATCCGGGACTCTATAATAGGCTATACATCCCCAAACTTTAAGATAAGTTAAGTTTGGTTTTCTCCCTTTTATTTGCCCCATATTTCATATGGTGACACTTTAGTCTTGAGAGACGAAATTCGATTATGTAAATGACAAGCAGCCAACAAAGCTTCTCCCACAAATTTCTTGGCAAACCAGAACTTAGAATCATGGTGTTAACCATATCTACTAAAGTTCTATTCTTTCTTTCAGCCAAACCATTTTGTTGTGGAGTGTATGGAGCACTTGTTTGGTGTATAATACCATTTTGTTCACAAAATATTGAGAATTCGGTAGAAAAATATTCACCACCTCTATCACTCCTCAACATTTTGATTTTCTTATCCAATTGATTTTCTACAAGAGATTTATAAGATTTAAACATATCAAATGCTTCATCCTTTGCTTTCATTAAATAAACATGCACATATCTTGAACAATCATCAATGAAAGTGATGAAATATCTATTACCACCTCTTGTTAGAAAATCATTTAATTCACAAACATCCGAATGCACAAGTTCTAATAATTGTGTATTTCTTTCAACTTTTGGAAAGATGGGCAACGTGGTTATTTTTGCTTGAACGCATGTTTCACATTTCTTCTCAAATTTATTTTTGATAGATATTAACCCATGTTTAGTCATTAAATGAAGTATTTTATAATTAACATGTCCTAATCTACCATGCCATAAAGAATAAGAATAATCCACAATATAAACAGAAATATTGTCTCTTATTGATACTAAGTTTAAACATGCCATCACAAGAGTAGCCCTTTCCTACAAATACACCATTCTTGGACAAGATAACTTTGTTTGACTCTAATACAACTTTCAGCCTTTCTTATTCAATACATCGGCTGATACAAGATTTTTCCTAATTTCCGGAACATGAAGTACATTTATTAACACAACCTTCTTGCATGAAGTGAATTGTAACTCCACACTTCCCTTGCCATGAACTTTGGCTGAAGCATGATTTCCCATAAGCACTTCATATCCATCAGGAACATCTTCAAAGTCTTAAATTGAGACTTATCATTGCAAATGTGCATGGTAGAACACCAGAGTCATACCACCAATCATTTGATTTGGTTGAAGTTGCCACATTTAATTCAGATATCATACCAACATGACAATCAGTTATCATTGCAACAATTTCAGCATCTCTTTCAACAATATTTGCTTTTTGGAATTACACTCATTTTTATAATGCCCTTTCTTGCCGCAATTATAACATATTCTGTTCTTTTTGAACTTGTCCTTAGAATTAGTATTTTCAGAAAACTTTCTTTTAGAACTTGTAATTTGACCCTTATTTTCATTAACAAAATTCACTTTTGAAACAAGTTCTAAATCCTTCTTATGAAGATTTCTAGTATCTTCTTCGATTCTCATATGTTTCAAAACTTGATCAATTGTTAAAATTTCAGTAGTATGGAGCATTTTCTTTTGATAATCATTCCAACTAGAAGGCAATTTTGCTTGCAATGATTCTGAAATTTCAACACCAAGGTCTTTTAATTTTGAAACAATAATTTGAAGATCATACTATTTACTCCTTTAAAGTTAAAAGGTCATAGTGGGGGTTAAAATATATGTCAATAAGACATTATGTTGAGAAAATTTTGAATAAGTATCAACATTTAAATGTGAAAGAAGTGAATACTCCTTTTGATCCAAACTTGACCGGTAAAAAGATCATAGAAACGGTCGACAACGTATTGAGAATGTGACCTCTACACACAATCTCATCCTCCTTCCTTTTCTCCCATTGTGCCTTGAGTTCCTCTGAATCTCCAATAGTTGGTGCAGGAATTTCAAGCAATGCAGGGTCCAAAACATAAGCAACTTTCAGTGCAGTGAGGAAAAATATCATCTTGTCTTTCCACCGGTTGAAATTTGTTCCGGTTCCATCAAGACGATCCAATTTTATGAAATCTTGATTCATCACTTTAAAGGCAGACTCACCACTTGTTTCCCTGATTACTCACAATCAAAACCTTAAGATTGTTAAGAAAATCCTAAATGTGAAAGTGAAGCTATGGAGTAGAAACATCAATGTTTTTCTTTGTAAGACTGGGAATATCCTGTTCCTGTAGAATTCTACATACTGTATATCACTTTTCTTAAGGTTTTGATTGCCCCCACTATACTCAATAGTTTTCTTTTGGGTCAATAGCAATCTACCTCTAGGATACAACAAATTCTTGAAGATTATTAATAGCAAAACTTAAAAATCTTCCCAGAACAATGTATTAAAAAAAAAGACAGATTTTAATTTTCAATGTTGTAATGAATTGGTGGATATAACTCTCTTTTATAGAGATGGAAGGTCAGAGGAATCCATTGGAGCACACACCTTTTCAATCCATGGAACACCTCTCTTGAACCAAAAGTTGCAACTCTCTCCATTTTATCCGTTTTCAATGTTCAAAGCCTTGCTTATAGAGCTACCGGATATTAAAAGCGTAAAGTTGGGAGCGCGCATGTAAAAGTGTGTATAGCCGCGCATGTGTGCTGAACAATTCTGGCTACTGCCTTCAGCGCACATGAGCTGCTACAGTAGCGTTGAAATAGCACTTTTTTTTTTTTAAAATTGCAACACATACTCACCAATTCTATTTATATCACAAACTACAATTTTACATTGACCACACCCCAACCATGGTTTTCGTCAAGCTCGAGCAATGACCACATATGCCAGTCCTCCTAATTCTATCTCGACTTTGGTACAGGACAAGGATTATTAATTTGATGATTTTGTAATAATTTAATAGTGATGCAACTACAAGATGGTGCTTTTGTGTTTTTTGGATTTTCTTGGATATTTTTGTAAGAATATGATTCCAGGGATTCTTCTGTGTTGTTAAATTTTTTTTGCTGGTGATAGAGATTACATTTTATAGATAGATATGAATTGGATTTGAAAATAGATGTGCCATGGTACACCAAACAAGTGCTCCATACCTGTCTCTTATACACATCTAGAGGAGAGATCGTGGTGAGGAGAAATAGAAGAGGAGAGATTGGGACTAGGATAGGATGGGGTAGGCAAATCGGGCTTCGGAGAGGTGGGAGGAGGATGAAGCATTTGATATGTTTAAATCTTATAAATCTCTTGTAGAAAATCAGGTTGGATAAGAAAACAAACCTTTTTATGTGCTTATTAGAAATTCAAACTTTATGCACCAAATGAAAACTTAAGCACAAATGAATACAATAGATATTCAACAATTTAAGCTTAAAGAACAATTAAGAATATTGAGATTAAGAGAATCAAACCAAACTCCCTAGCTTCTCAAGCTTGGAGCTTATAACTACAAAGAGCTTCTTACAAGGAAACTACCAAGTTCACAACTTGAAGTTCAGCCACTAAAAGTCTCTTCAAAGTAGGTGAGACAATAACCTCTTGTACACAAATGAGGATCACTCTTGCTCACACTAATTTCCTTTAGTTGAGCCAAGAGTTTTACACTCACAACCTCCCTTTGTTACAATTGTTATCTCTCCACTCTTACACTTGAAGAACTCTTACACTTCTAAGCTCTTTTCTCACTACCTACACTATTACAACACTTGTACCCACTATTTCTCCCCCAAATAGCTCAAGAATGATTTGTAATCAATGTAGTAGTCTTCTTTTAATTAATTCAGACCTAGGGGTATTTATAGTTGCCAAATATCTGCTTTCAACAACTTCCCACTTTATATTTTCTGTTTACTGGAAAACTAGCCGTTGGACCTTTCGGACGGCAACAAGGTGAGTGCGAACAAAATAGCCGTTGGACCGTGACGGTCGTGGCTAAATGCGTCCGACACCGCATCCGTTCTCGAGGGTATTCGCTCGGACGCCCGAGGATGCGAACATGCGATGGGCAAAGTCAGGAATATGATCGGACGCTGTTCTTCGTCGAGGCTTGCTTCAAATTTTTGTGATGACGATTACCATCATCCAAGGCTCTCACTCGGAGTGCGTCCGTGAAGTCTTGTGGTTGTTTTGTTCGACGATCATTTGCGTCCGAACCTACATGTTTTTCACACTTGTTATTAAACCATTAGTATGATTATGAAGATGTTCCTGATGGATATGAAGTGCTTATGGGAAAGGGGTGGTGGGCGAGCAAGGTTGGGGCGGCAGGATGGTGGGGGAAGAGGTTAGGATGGCGAGGAAGGGGGCAGATCGGGCTTGGGGAATGGGTGGGATAAGGTTGGAGCTACGGGATGGTATACATAACAGGATTGGGGCAACAATGTAGTGGGAAAAGGGGGTTTATAGCATTTGTGAAATTCCCTTTTTTGATCTAGATGTGTATAAGAGACAGATTTATCTCTTCATATGATTTTCCAATCCAAAAGTATTAATTTGATATGGTGGGCTTGGTTAGAGTAGGGTGAGGTGGAAGAGAGATGAGGTTGATGGCACTGTGGGGAAGGAGGGTAAGATTTAGTTTTGCTTTGGATTTTTATTTTTAATTTGACTTTGTTTTATTTTTAATTTGGTCCAAAAATTTCGTAATTTCATTATTTTAAATTTGACCCCAAAATTTTGTGGAACACTTAGAATTGATTAGGGATATATTGATATTTTACATGTATGTGTTAATTTTGATGGATTTCATCTATTTTACGAAAAAAAAATTGAAGTACAAGGAAGTCAAACGCATATTTAATAACTACACGAGTTCCCAAGGATTATTTATATTTTATCCAATTTTTTAGTTTACAGGGTCACAATAAAACTTTTACTCACTTTGGATGGCCAAAATGGCAATTAACCGAAAGAGAAATGATAGCTTTTAGGTATGGAATGTTTATAAGTTTTTATTTTTATCTCCTAATTTGTAAATATGTTATACCAAATGAAAATGTTCATTTTTGGTGTTGAATTTTTGAAAAATTTTGATTTGACATTCATATAGTATGTATGTGTGTGTATGTACAAGGGCAATGCTTTAAGGAGTTGTACTGCTACTAGAAATTTGATTTTTTGTGATCGATATATTTGCCATGACCATTCTATATTCATAAAAGTTTTTGTTTTTCCTATGGTTAAAAACTCCGTCACAAAAGCTGCAGTAGCCAGAATTGTTCAGCACTACTAAGCAGCCATGTCTTTCCGTAGATTATTACAATATATTTGTAATGATAATTATAATATCATGTATATACACACACATATATGTATTGATTACCTTATTTAATGCTATGCATATTTTTTGTTGTTGAAATATCTTGAATCAGTGACAGTTTTATATTATTTCATATTTATTATTATTAAGCTTTTTTTTTTTGTAAATTTTATGTTATTTTTAATGCTTTATATTCTGGAAAGACAAAACTTCTTGATACTTCTATAGCACTGACACTTAGCCAATGCTCAAATGTTTAAAGTCTCTTATACATGGCTAGTAAGAAATAAATATAATAGTAAACATACACATATAGATTAATATATTAAATTATACCTAGAAATACTTGAATATAAGGAAAACAATCATTTATTTGTTTGATTGGTTATGCATTTGTAGGTATAACTGGCTAGCCTTTTAGCTAGCTAGCACTCAAAATCTTAAACACACACATATGCATGAATAAGAATTTCAAAATCATATCGGTTAATTTGAAAAAGAATTGAAAAATTTTTAATTAATTTTGATTTCAAATTCAGTTTCATAAAAAATTCAATTAGTCAAATTCGAATTCGATAATCAATTTTGAATTTGATTAACGAAATTGAACTTGGGCCAGTTAAGTCCTTGATATTTGGTTAAGTTCTTGTACATAAAAATATGTGTTTAGATTTTTTAAATTACCACCCAAACGACTAAAAGAGAAAAATGGACTAAGATGAATAACATGCCTTATCTTCATAAAGAGGAAGTTTGTTTAATTATTTTAAGAAAAAAAAGGGAATTTTATTTTATGGTATTGTACTAAATAGTGATAGATATGGGCCAAACTAGTAAATAGAATAAAAAAGTAAAAAAAATGTTGAAGTAATTACATAGAAAATAACAAAGATTTTGAATAGATATTTTTTTTAGGTATATTCAAGGTATTTGACCTTTTTATTGAAAAAAAAACTCAACATATTAAAACCCTATTAGCATTCCATTGAAAACACCTTGATATTTGGAAAAGTTATAATTTCAACAAGAATTATAATTAAGTTTCCCACTATTGTGGGTGCCAATGTCCCACCACTTTCAAGTGGATGGTGTCTATACTTGGAATGTATCCAATCTCATTATTGTGAGTGTTTATAACATAAATAAAATGTTTAAATATTTTTAATAGGGCCTCATAAATAATGAATATGAAATTATAGTATTATATAAAAAAAATTAAGTCACCCGAGTGCATATAATAGTTTTGCTATACGTGAACCCGTGCTTTGTACAATCAAATATATGTCTGTGTCTACATATAATTTAATAATTAAATAGAAAATTATTCCTATTGACTAAAATCTCCTAAGTTTTGAATATCAAATTAATAGATTTATTGATATGTCCTCTATCTTTACATTAGGAGATGTATTCCACCTATCTAGAGTGACACGTGGCATTTCTCGATTACTTATCACAAATGGGGATTTTACTATAATATATAGTATAAATATAAATATAATTTTTTTTAATGAAGTTATAAAAAGTTTGATGAATTTACTATGAAAGAATAAAGTGACTCTAGTTTAAATAAGAGCTTATTTTGTTTGTCGTTAATAATAATTATGAGATGGAATACATTGAATTTACAAAGAGTATCAAACTAAGTTCAATATTATGGTGTTTACTTTTAGAGTATTAATAGCATATATATTGTGATTTTGAAGGCCAATAACATTTAAATATACTTTACTTATACATCTTTTGAATGAGTTTAACTTTTACGAGAGGGTGTTTACAAATTAGGAGGATAATTCGATAAATAGATGTCATTGGATACACATATATAGAGTATGTTATATCCCTATTTTTCTTATTTTTATTAGGATTGTTTACATGGATTTTATATGAACAATATCGCAAGAGATAAGGAGATAAGGTACTTTTGGAGCATTGGAAAATCATAATGAAGATATAAATTTAGCATCTTTAATTCTTTGCGGTGTATATCTATCTATCTATCTATTTATCTATCTATCTATATATATAAATATTGCAATAGTATAGCAACGGGGTAGGTTGTGAGAGTTCACATAAATGTGACACGTGGCAAGTATTAACAAATTTTACATGTTAATTAGTAAAAGTAAAAAGTAAAATATTAAATTAATACTTTGAATCAAATTATTTACCTAAATATCATCTTTAACCACCTATATTTGTTCAAATCCTCACATTATGTGTACTTACCTTTTATGATTTTTTTTCACAAACGATTTACAAAACTATATATTATGGATCATTATATAAGCATAAGTTATGAGAATATGTGCCAAATATAATTTTTTTTATTTATAGCAAGGTATAAAAATGAATATTATCTATTTGAAAAAACTTTATGTATAATGTTTAAAGGGTTATTTTTAATAAATTTGAAAAAATTTGTAGCATAATTACTTATGAGTAATTTCATTCTTGCAACACAATTATAATACTTTTTATCCAAAAAAAATTAATATGGGAGAAATTGAAAATTTAATCTCAAAACTATTTTTAAAATCCCATGAAAATCCCTCAAATTTTTTTTTTAATTCTTTAGTTTCTCAAACTATTTTTAATTGCACAAAGTTCACCAAATATTTTCTAAAATATTTTGTCCCTCAAGAATTTTCGTAATCTACACGGAGGTACCCTATTTTTGACTTAACTCTTTACGTCCCTGAAGTGGAAAATTTTTTTTTTTTAACTTCTGTCATGGCTGAGGACTATACATAGGGGGAGAAAAATAACTATAAGAGACCTTTATGAGATTTCTAGAAAGATATCTATGATGTTTTTAAGAGATAAAAAATTAGGATCTTCTTGGGATTATCGAAAAAACTTGGGGGACTTTCGTGGTATAAAATAATAGTTTAGAGCCGAAAGTTTAAAATAAAAAAATAATAAAAAAAACTGAAGTATCTCCATGAGATATTAAAAATGGTCGAGGGTTAATCTTACAATTCTCTTATTTAATAATGTACTGTATTACAAAAAGAAATAAAGTTTTAAAATTAATTTTTTCTTTGCATATTTTTTCAATATTATGTTCATTTATAATTATCTGTTATAGATATTACTATTAAATGAGGATTAAATATATAATATTAAAAAATAATTTCAATAATATGTCTTTTAATTTTTATTTTGTATTTTTCAAATTTGTATATAAAAGTCTGTACAAAATGCTAACTTAGTTTAATAAAGAATTCTTCTTATTTCATTTAAAATCTAGATAATAACTCACACTTTCTTTTACATTCCATATGTGTAGTAAAACATTTCAGTTTCATTTTGATTGAATTAAATATGTTTTGAAATTTTGATCTCATGGTCTTTCAAAAATTTATTTCTATAAGAAATATTTAAAAATTATTTTATTAAACAAACATAAATTTTGTAAAGATTGTTATATACAAATGAAACTAACATTTATGATTAAGTAATATAATCATGTGTGTAATTAATGTGTTTAATAGTCAATTGTGTAGGACAATAACATTAACAATTGCACACTTAAAATCATGTTCCTTTAATTGTCTTATGTGTCTTTTTTTAGTCTATTGTGATGTAGAACTTACTATATAGTTATTCAATTTTGTTTATCTTTATTTAGTGAATAATAAAAGTTTCAAACAACAATCATTCAACCAATATTTGACATACCATTTTTCGTCAATAATTGACACTAACATGTTAAATATATAGTAAACTTATATCGTAAATAATGATTGTGAAAATGAATTACATAATTAAAAATAAAAATTGAAATTAATTACCTAAATATTATCTTTAACTAATTTTATTTGCTCAAAACTCTCACTTTATACACATACATGAATTTTTCCCAAAAGAATTATAAAACAAAAAAATAAAATATAAATCATCATATAATATCAACTACTAATAATAAGTCAGGAAAATAAATATATAATAATTTGAAAAAAAGCTTATACATATAATATTTATAGGGTCACTCATAATAACTTTCATAAAAACTGGAAGATTAATTATATATGATTAATATTATTCTTATTTGGGAACCTAGTTACATATATATGGTATAGATTATTTGGAATTTCTCACAAAAAGTGGTTTTTTTTGTAGATATAGTATAGATTTTATCAAAAAATAAGAATAACTACGATATCATAAAAAAAAAAACTACTAAATCAATTCAAAATTTGCATATTTTTCCAACTTTATGTTTATTGACAATTAACATTTGTAGATAGATGCCATTCTTAACTAGTATTGAGGTGCATTATCTAAAAATAATATCAATTTTCCTTCAACTTTATTTCCCTAGATGGATCCACTCCCTTAATATATATTATTACCACTTATCACCTACACTCTTTATCTTCTTATTTAAATGTTTTTCTGGTTATCATTTTATCTTTCCAAATTATCATAGAAAAATATTTCCACCTCTACAAAATTGCTTTTGGCTATACACATCTAGATGCTGTATAAGAGACAGCACATCTAGTTGCTGTATAACACACAGATTCTATAGTATTTCTCTTATACACATCTAGATGTGTATAAGAGACAGCTTATGAATCATTAAATATTTATCAAGTTTCAAAAAAAGTTTCTTGATTATTCTTAAAAACCAATCTATTTTTCTACATATTTGTAAATCGTTTGTGAAAAAAAATCATAAAAGGTAACTTAACTAGTATTGAGGTGCGTTCTCTATAAACAATATCAATTTTCCTTCAACTTCATTTCCCTAGATGAATCCACTCCCCTAATATATTATTATCACTTATTACCCATACTCTTCATCTTCTTATTTAAATGTCTTTCTTCTCATCATTTTATCTTTCCAAATTATCATAGATTTATACCAAATCTTCTCTACAAAATCCTAAAATCTTACTTCTCTCTGTACAAATTACTAATTCAAATATCATCCACTCATTCTTTTCTTTGTTAGGAATATTACTTCTTTTTTTTGGCCACGTTTTTTGTTATAATTTATTTATCATGAATTTTATTTTTTTCTACTTAGGGGTCTTAAGGATTTTGAACTTGATAAATATTTAATGATTCATAAGTTTCTTGATTATTCTTAAAAAGCATTCTATTTTTTCAACTTTTAGTATTGGTTTTTCTTTGGTAGACTTTTTTCCAATACTACTTAACTAGTATTGAGGTGCGTTCTCTATAAACAATATCAATTTTCCTTCAACTTCATTTCCCTAGATGAATCCACTCTCCTAATATATTATTACCACTTATCACCTATACTCTTCATCTTCTTATTTAAATGTCTTTCTTCTAAGACATTTTATCTTTCCAAATTATCATAGATTTATAGCAAATCATCTCTACAAAATCCTAAAATTGAACGTCTCTCCATAAAAACTACTAATTCAAATATCATCCTCTCATCCTTTTCTTTGTTAGGAATATACTTCTTTCTTTTTTTGTACACTTTTTTGATTATTTTTATTTTATCATGAATTTTATTGTTTTCTACTTTTTTCTAAAACTTGATAAATATTTAATGATTCATAAGTTTCTTGATTATTCTTAATAAAAACTATTCTATTTTTTTCTACTTTTCTATTGGTTTTTCCTTGTAGATAATTTTTGAAAAAAAATGTTGGTTGTCAAATTATATAGTCTATAACTATAAGATGTAGTTTTATTTATAAAAATAATGCATAATTTAAAAATGTATTATAAATCATCATATAACTATCAAATGTTAACTATTATTAGGAAAATAAATATTTATTAATTAAAAAATATATATATACTATATATTATAGCATAACCTCTTTTCATGAGGGGTTATTAGGATGCCACATATCATTCTAAGTTTAGTTCTTTTCTATTTATTACTAACTAAAATATTACTTTAACAAAGTACATAACTAATTCGATAACTTTTGAACATTTAAAAACTTCAATTTATGTCCATATTAACAAGCAATTTTAACTAGGAAAAATTGATCGATATACATTAATTTAGGCCTGACTCATAACTTTTGAAGATTCAAAAACTTTATTTTAACTTATATTATCGAGTAATTTTTTAAATACGAAGATTAATACACATTAGTTAAAGAATCCATCGTTACAACAACCAAAATAATCATCTAGCTGTGTAAAGAACACACTTATCAAGTATCTGATACTTAAAATTAGTAGCTAAATAAGAATTGTGACAAATATTTTTTAGCTATTATATTGCTGACAGTTTATATCAGCAAAATTAAGTTAATTAATACTAAAGTAAACAATTCTTCAATTATTATTTTTGTTTGACCATTTATAGCTAAAAGCTTATGTGCATTCAAATTCAACAAATTAAAATTTATCCTTTATTTTTGTTTGGATTTTGGTAGATGTAGGTTTTCAAATAACCATATGCTAAAGAGACAGTTTTTAATTTTCTAATTAATAAAATTTATAGATATTATTACTTAGTTTCTTTGTACTTTTATGGTTTAATACTTTAATCACTAACCGTTATCATTTATGTACTAATATTATTCTTTTGTATATTAAATATGAATACTCGTCCTCTGTGCATAGCACGGGTTATTCAACTATATATATAATATACATACATATGTATATCTAGCGAATAAGTCTTGTACTGTGTCTTGAACTTCTAATCTCTTCCTATCAGGTTCACTAATTCTTCGTGTGTTTTGTGTGCGTGAATAAGTGTGTTCAATAGAATAGCAATCGCAACAGAGAAAGGAAAAGGAGGTGGAAGAAGAGGAGGAGGGAGATGGAGGAGGAGAAGTGGAGAAGCAAGAAGAGGGAGGAGGAAGAGGAGAAAGTGGAGAAGCCAAAAAGCAGATTGGGATGACCTAGAAACCTTTACTGTCAGCTGTTTGTCTGTCGCCACTATTACAACTCAAATTACCAAATTGACCCGATCACAAGCCAAAAAATAGTGACAAAGCGTACGATACAATTCACCAAAAGTGTATGTGACTCTTGCTTTTATACCTTATATATATATATATATAGAGGTCAATTCTTTGTTTATATATTTCAGTTAATAATAAAACAAAACACACTGTTTGGAATTTTTTTAATGATACAATTTCTGAAAAATTTATAATCATAGTAAGTTAATAACCTGACTTAATCTTGCTCTTTTCTTTTTGAAAATTTATTTTTAGTGTTCTGTAAATTCACATCTAGTGATGCATACCTAATTAACCATCAAGAGCATTCAAGTAGATGTTTTTGAGAGAAAGTGCTTATACACTAGAAGTGCATTGACTCCATGTCATACAAAACTACATGAGGGGCAAATATTCTCCACCAATTATAGCAAGGCTGCAAAGAATATTCTACAAATACTATACTTCTAATGTTTTTGACAGCAGCTAGAAACAAGCTAAATGCTTCCGAAATGGAGGTTACAGATTGAGTAGAATACAACCAAACTAAACAAAATACAGAAACAGGAAACTTCCCATCTCAGATCATTTCTGATTTGAATAAATCATTATACTCAATAATTGTAGTCTGTCTGCCATCATCAGCTTCCGAGATTCACTTTCACTGTTTCCATCTCTACAACCTCCAAATGACCACAATAACCCCTCAAAATTGATAACCATGAAAAGGGTAGACGGACTAAATATTGTTTCCTTTACTCATCTAGTTTAAACAGAATTCTTATGATTTAGAATAACATACATGTCTAAATATAAATGAAGATATTTTAAAGAGAGATTAAATTATGAGAGAAGTTTATTTGTGACATCTAGGATGATTTGAGATTGCTTTTAAAGATTTCATTGCATGTTAAATGTGTTAGGCTGCTTAGCTTGAGCAAGCATTTGGACAACTTCCCTCATAGTTGGCCTATCAATGCTGTGTTCTTGAACACACAACATTGCAACAAAGAAAACCTGCATTGCTTCATTAAGTGGAACATTTTTAACAGCCTTTCATCTAAAATCTTGACAACCCCTTCTTTGCTCATCAATTTGTCTGAATATTTGCCCACTGAACTATATCCAAACCTTCTTCACCGAAATCGCCAACAGGCCTTCTTCCTGTTATGAGCTCCAAAAGCACCACTCCAAATGCTATAAACACACTCTTTTCATCAACTTTCAATGTGTAGGCATATTCTGTTGGATAAAAGGAACAAATAAGGCCAACCAGTAAATAGTGGTAATAATAAAATGCAAAAATTAGGAAATATAATTTGCACAATGTAATAAGTATATTGGGAAAGGAAATATAAGAGACAAAGTATAAAGGGTTGGACAAGTCTTTTACTATTTGGTTGATCCACTATTGTTTTACACTGAAAAGCATGGAATGTTAACCATCTGTGTTGGAAAATGACAACGTGTGTCCATAAAAGGAAAGGTGGCCATCCATATTTCTTTATATGTTTCTCTTTATGGGTTTTGGAGAAAGTAAAGCTTAGAGCCTTAGAGATTCCCAATTAAGATTCCAAGAGAGGCATAAAAGCTACAGAATGAACTCTGCTAAGTAGTTGTAAGACCCTGAGAGAGAAAGATCCCACATCCCAGGCTATCAGCTTATGTTAGTGACGGAGCAGGATCAAAAGCTACCGAAGAATTTTCCTTTAAGTTAGTGGAATTCTTACTTTTTTAAGAATCCAGTCCTGTGGATACTCCTGTGGTGTATAAGGATCTGCATTTGGATCTAGATGGATAAAGGTGGCATGGAATTATGAGAAAAATAAGCTAAATAATTTCAGAGAATCAAATTAGGTGATATTGCTTTTAGTTCAGAGATACTGGACTTTAGAAAAAGATTAGATCTTGATCATATCATGAAAGGAAAAGATTAACATGACGAAGCCCTGAAGTTTCTGTGGATGTTTCATGGCCAAAATCTTAAAAATGAAAGCATTGTTTTGATTGCTGCAATATGGATTTTGAATTTTAATAATGAACTAAAGACAGAACACTAAAAATAAATTTTCAAATGGCTACAATTGCTCCTGTCTCAAATACACATCTATCTTATAAAAAACTTTGCTAAGCCAAAATCAGCCACATGAGCCTCAAAATCAGAACTAAGCAAGATGTTGTTGGACTTCACATCGCGGTGGATTATCAGAGGGGAACAATCATGATGTAAGTAACAAAGGCCTTTCGCGGCTTCTGTAGCTATTTTCAGCCTAGTATCCCATTGCAGATATCCTCCAGTCTTTCCATGAAGTACTTCACCTAAACTTCCATTTGGCATATATTCATAGACAAGCAAGTTTGTTTCTTTGTTCGAACAAAATGCCAGTAACCGGACAATGTATCGGTGTCTGATCCTCCCCAGTGTCTGAATTTCTGCTGAGAGGCCATGGTCATGAGACCCTTTGCTTATTCCCAACTTTTTCACTGCTACTTGCTCTCCATTTGGCATTCAGACAATTATACACTATCCCTGCCCCGCCTCTTCCTATGATATTGTTATCTTCCAAGCACTCCAATATGTCCTCACTTCCAAATTCTAGCTTTTGGAATGCTGTCAGTTTCCAAGATTTTGAATGCTTTCTTACATTTCTTGTCTTAATTATTGCCAAAACTGCGAATATTAGTGAACAGACTAAAAGTCCTATGTACGCGAATATGAGCTTGTACTTGCCGGGACTTTTGATTTGCCATCACTTTGATAGTTATGTGCTAACTCTGCAGGCGTAGAATAGTTGCAAGGATTCAAGTAGGATCCACAGAGATCAGGGTTACCGACAAAAGCTGTGGAGTTGAGAACTGAATATTGTCCGGTTTCAGGTATAGAACCGCTGAAATTATTGTGAGAAAAATCTGCTGAAGTCAGACTTTTGATGGAACTGTATTTCCTTTGGGAGGTTTTGGTCCAAGTGGTTCCAAGAGATATTGAAGTAATTCAAGATATGAATTTGAGCTATTTGAACAGGAATTGGGCCTGAAAGTTGATTTTGGCTCAAGTCTAAGTAAGTTAGAGAGAGACATTTACCAATTTCAGGTGGAATATTGCCAGAGAAGTTGTTTCTACTGATGTCCAACTTCAACATGCTACCGAGCATCCCGATTTCAGCTGGAATATTGCCTGTTAACTGGTTTCCAGTCAGAAGAAGAATCTTCAAGCCAGAGAATTTTCCAATGGATGTAGGAAGAGGACCTGATAAGAGATTATTCGATAGATCTTAGGCCCTCTAGTTTTGTAGACACCAGACTATTGGTTTCTTCGAGTTGTCCTGTTAGCAGATTGTTCTGCAGTTCCATGAGCGATAGATCAGGCAAATAAAGAAATCCATTTGGTAGTGATAGGAGAAAATTCTGCCCCAGTCTGACTCTAGAAAGTGATATGCAACTACCAAGATCATCAGGTAAAGGCCCAAGAAGAAAATTGTTGAGCAAAATCAAGATTGTCAGTCTCCTACCAATGCATAGAGTGCTGGGAACCAATCCACATCTAGATTGTTAAGAGAAAAATCAAGTTGCAATTAGCTTACCATTCTGTCCAAGCTTCGAAGGAATGGATCCTGTTGGTTGTTTCGCCAAAGTTTCAACACTTCCAGCTGAGGCAACTCTTCCACGAATCGCGGAATTTCACCATGAAGTTTGTTCTTGAATAAGTTCAAGAGTGTGAGCTCTTGAAGTGATGAAAGCTCAGCTGGAATCTCTCCCATGAATCCATTATTTGAAAGATCAAGAGATTTCAAGCTAGTTAAATTTCCCAGATGAGGAGGAATTGAGCCTTAAGCTGATTGGTTTGCAAGAAAAGAGTATCCAACATTTTCAGGTTGCCTAATTCTGATGGAATTGGACCTTCCAAGCCACAACTTGCAAGATCCAAATGGACCAAGTTGATCAGCTTACCAAGTTCTGCTGGAATTTCCCCATCAAATTTATTGTAATATCCCAGATAAAGCCATTGCAGATTAGTTAGATTGCCAATTTCACCAGGGATAAAACCACTCAAATCATTCCCTGCCAGATTGATAGAAAATTGAGCTGATTTAGACCTCCATAGCTAGCTGGTATCTGCCCTGAAAAGTAATTCCCTCCCAAGTTCAAGTACTGCAGCTTCTGAAGTTCAGAAACACCAACAGGATGTGGACCTGAGAAATTGTTGTTATACACATCAAGAACTAGAAGTTGCTGCAAATGAGAAAATCCCAGCTCAAATTTCCACTAAAAACATTGTAACTAGATTGAGAAACTGCAAATTCTTAAGCTTGTGACCTTCAGGCAAGAAATCACCAGAAAAGCTGTTGCTTTAACACTGATGTATTTACGAGGGATCGAAGCTCAGTAATTGCAGGTGAAATAAAGCCTGATAGATTCAAATTGGATATATCTACTGAAACTACTAATCTGTTTTCATCACATATGATGCCATTCCACATACAAAGAAACATAGAGTTTGACATGTTCCAACTATCCTAGAAGGGCTCGAGGCCTTTTAAAGAAAATTAACAGGAAACAAGAACTTAGGCCAATATACTAGGGTGAAACTGTCTCTTATACACATCTAGATTATAATGAACAAGTGAAACTGATACTGAGAAGTTGGAGTTTGGAGTATGGTGTGGAGGTCCTTGGATGCTTATGGAATATAACTTTGAGCTTTTCATTTTATTTGCAACTTCTTTCCCTGTATATTGTGAATTCATCATCTTTAACTTTATCAAGAAAAGCAAAAGTGAAGTTCAAGAATAAAGATGCATCTCCCCTTTAGGCAGTAGACGGGCGTTTGATTTGATCAAAAAAATATGCAGTATTCTTTGAATTAAAATTACTCTCACTAATTTCATTTTGTACCTCTGATCAAGTTATACTTAATTATCACTTTATGCCCCTAATTATAGTTTTGGATAATTTGAACCTTAACTCTTAAATTTGTGCCGCTTCAGTCCAAGTCATCAAAGTTAACAGAATCTTTACTCTTGCACCCAAAATATGATAGAACCATTGTTATACATCCGCTAAATCTATTATACATACGAAAAGAAATTGTTAACTTTCTGATAACGGTGTTAATATTTAAATGTCTCTTATAGACATTTAAAATTCTATAAGAGACAAAATATGAAGTGGGAAAAGATAAAATTGAGATGAGGACATACCACAATTTCTAACTGTATAAAATATTTTGTTTTATACTCAGTTTAATTATTTCTATGTGAGAGTACCTTGGATATGGGACCATGTTCCTTTGTTATATATGCATGGAAAGCAAAACTGGCAATTTAGGGAGCCCGCCTCCCTTACTTTAGACCACTCCAAGAAAAAGCAAAAGCTATGCTCTCATTTTAAAGTTTGCATGAATCAATGCTTTAAAGGCCGACCCTAAACCCCCTCATTTGCTCAATAGCATATATAACAAAGACACAGTAGAAACAAGTGATCTGATATGGCCTATTTTTAATTTGGTAAATGACTTTAAACGGCTGAGGAAAGTAAAAAATCAGTCTTATGGGGCTCATATGCTGTTATAAATGTAATGATATTTTGCTCATCTCCAATATCCCCTTTTTGGTTTAATTAGGAGGATAATCCATGGTTTTGTCGTCTTATACTAACACCATCAGTTCAAGATTTTTGCTATACTTAGCTTTTTTGTCATGTGAGAGAAATACTCTAGTTACTTTATTCATACAATTTTATTTTATTATAAAATTTTCTTTAATAAAAGTGAAATTTATATTAAATATTAACACATATAAATTTGTATTTGAAACAGTATTATTATAAAAATTAATATTTAAAATTTGATGTGTTGATGCAAAAAACAACAATGACAATATAAATTAGACGGATATAGTAATAAGGAAAGGTCCGGTATATTTATTGAATAGTGACCTAAATCAACTTATTTAACAAGTTCAGTGGCTGGCAACAGCTTTTCTAGATGTGTATAAGAGACAATTTTTATCTTCAACAAGTCAAACCTACTTTACGAACTAATTAATCTAGGTTTAATTTAGGTTGAATAGGGTCAACAGCGAATTCTAATTTCTACCTACCTTTCATGGGAAGCCTATTACCATATGAATGATCAATCAATTTTAAATATTGAACTTAAACTAGTCCAACCTGATTCGCAAAATGCGAAGGTTTAATCCGGGTTAATTTAAAACATTGATTGAATTGCAAAGAGGTTGCTAGGCAAGTAGGCATAATGTGGCTATTTTTTGGGCCCTAGAGCACTCATGTTTATCTCAACATGTTGATCGATTCAACTTGAGTTGGTGTTTCTGATACTTCAGAAGTTCGTCTAATTGAAGCATAGAAAGTGGGCAGCAGACTTTGTACCAAGAATGAGAGATCAAATGCAAGCAGAAAAATTGAGCAAGCAAAGGGACCAAGAGGGAACATATTCAATATATCTCAATGCGTGCAGTAGACCAATGCACTCAATTTTGTATCCCGATAAGGATGCTCCATCCTGCACACAAACACACACCCCCCGGCCAAGCCTGTAGTGTAGCTATAATGGAAGCTACAACTTTTTTTTTGCCCGTCTACTGTAAAGGAGGTCTCTTATTTTTCTTCTTTCAAATATTAGGACAAATCACTGACTTATATTTTAATATATAACTTATAATGTGCTCATAAATTACCTATGAAATAAGAAACGTAATTAAAAATAATGTAAGAGAATCGATTTTAAAATTTTTTTAATGATCTATCACTTTACTTACAGTTTAATACAATCTTATTTGCACATTTGCTACAAGTATACATCGAGATTCATGTTGACTGTTCATGGAAAGGTAATCTTATTATCATAAATGGAATCTTGATCTCTTCCCCATTGATATAGTCATGTCATATATGTGATCATATTCTCCACTCACAATTAAAGGTGTCACACTACCCACAAGCAGCTAGCGCGGCCGGGAGGGTCAAGTTCATAAAATTTTGTGTATGGCCTTGTTTAGCGAGCTGGTTAGTGGGAAAGATTCGGATAGTCTTCGCCCTGAAAGATTTGTTATACTATCAAGATTTAAGCTATTGGTGTTGACTGGATAAAAAGAATGTTGTATAAATGATTGAAAAGTAATAAAATTTTCTATAATTTAAAATGAATAGTTAAGACTTACTCTTAAAAAGGTACAATCATTTAATTTTATCTATTCAAGAAAAATATTTCTCATGTGATGGAGTAGCGAAATGATAAGTAGTACATTAAGTAGGATGATAAAATTATTAAAAGATTTAAAATTTGACTCTCGTTGTCTTTAATTTCAATGTATCAAAAGATTCAAAATGTTATTCTCGCTTCTTTCCAAACAAGAGATGGGAAGCGATAATACGTAAACACCTCTTGTATGTTATAAAAATATGTGCAAGTGACAGCCCTGGAATGGTGCTTTTTTAACCAAAAAAAGAGAGATTTAGAAATGATAATCACCAAGATTCAAAGGATTTTGTGGTAAGGATTTGAATGGTATTGAAAGGTACTCCGTCAGATTTATTGAAAAGGTTTGAATTCATTCGATTGAATATGTTTTTATACACTTGTCGGATGAATTATAATATGGTTTAGGAATTAAGTCCCTATTAAATGAGTGTCATTTGAAGTCCACTTACATTTTTAATTAATTTTATAGCTATTCAGTATCATTTTTTTTAACTCTTCTATCCTACTACCTTGGGACAATAGAAAATCAGAGAATTTAAAAAAAAATAAAAATAAAAATCAATTTAATCCTTAATTTTTTAAATATCAATCAATTCGGTTCCTTATCTTGATAATTTGGTTCCTTATTTTTAAAACAAATTACCAAAAAAGACCAATTTAGTTATCTTATCTTTGGTGCATCAACCAATGTGGTTATTTATCTATCATAGTAGACTAATTTAGTCTCTTATACTTAAAAAATTAACCAATCTAAGGCCTATGGTGAAAATTATGGATAAATTTATAGATCAAGCCACGTCAAAATCACATGACCGTTAACCTACAATAGATGTGTTATCAACAAGTCCATTAGTTTGTCAACAATTTCTATCACAATCCTTCAATTAGTTATGTTTTTAAGGATAAGGGATCAAATTGGTCTTTATAGATAAGGGATCAAATTGGTCTTTATATATAAGAGACCAAATTAGTTGAGACTCTGAAGTTAAGGTATCAAATTGGTCTTTTTAAAAAAAAATAAAAAAGAATGTACTAAGATGACTAGAAAGAATCATATAGCTAATATAAATTTGCCCCAAGTAACTAGCCTTGTGATAGTAGTTGAATATTGAGCTATTATAAAAGACATTTAGTTAGTCATTTGAGGATTTTTTTCTACGTAAATTGAGTTTATTTTGTTGAAGATAAAGATGTGTATAAGAGACAGATATTTAATAGTTCAATGACATTTTCTGATCATTGAAGCATTTTAATGAGCAAGAAAATGTATATTGAAAGTATAGTAAATATGTCTTTTTGCCCCTTCTATCAGGTTCTGATCATTGAAGAATTTTAATAGCAAGAAAATGTCATTGAACTATTAAATATGTCTTTTTGCCCTTCTATACAAAATTGAGTGCATTGGTCTACTGCACGCATTGAGATCTGTCTCTTATACACATCTAGATGTGTATAAAAGAAACACGGATAATCATTAGCCATCATTATTTTTTTAGGTTTTCAATAATTAGAACGATAATTTATAATTTAACCGTAAGTTAGATTTTCTTAAGCATTCAAGTTAGGATTTTGTTTTCTTGTCAAGAATTCAAGACTCAACTATCATCAACATTTATTTTGGCTGCAATTACTGAATTTGATTTATTTTTATACAATTTAATTTTTGTTCTTATTGCATTCTTATTCTTTAATTATCGTTCTTGTTTTATTACCATTAAATGCCAATAAAACCTGTCTCTTATACACATCTAGATGTGTATAAGAGACAGAGATCGTTTTTTATAGGGTAGATTAATTTAATTTCTCGATTTCTTGTGAATCGCAAGTAAGGTAGATTTAAATTAGGATTTGAGTTAATTATATTTCATTACTTACTATAGGATTTGAATTTTACATTATTATCGTTATTTTAATATTTATGTGATTAAATTTAGTTCAAATTTAGTGATTTGTTAATCT